>CM042977.1:17820067-19020067 GCA_023678885.1 Pogostemon cablin | reverse complement strand
CTCAAGCTCCAAGAAATGCCACCATTTGTCGAGAAATCATGTCCCGACTCGACTTGAGCTGCAGTGCTCGAGTCGAGCTCGATCAAAAACTAAGAAAATATCAGCGAGCTTCTAGAAGGTCCCAATGGGTATAAATACCCTCAATTTCAATATTTCAAGCAGAATTCGTAGGGCTTCAGCTGCAAACACACATCACACATAATTTCCTTCATTTTACACCATCATTTTCATCCATTCTTCATCCACATAATCTACCATCATCCTTTCATCAAAATCATCATCCAATTGAGGAAAAGAAGCTAGGGAGAGAGGAGAATTGCAAGGAAAGGAAGGAAATCACCATTGAAGCACTTCAAGGGAGTTTTCATCCAATTCTTGTATTAAATCTTATAGTTTTGACATGGTTTGTGAAGATACAATGGTCTATGTTGTTTTCTTTATGATTATAGTCGGCTAATCTCCTTTGTAAGATTAGCAACATGCACTCAGTTTTGAGAAATTAAAAAAATAAAAAATAAAACCACTTTTAAGCACGATTGTAAAATGCACTTAGTGTATGTTATAATTTTCAAACGTAGAATTAAATGTGGAGTTGTTTTTTAGAAATTGAGTGTGTTGTGTAATGCCTAAAGGTGATTTTTGTTTTTACAATTTTTAAAGGTGAGTATTAATTTACAATATAGAAGTAAAATTTGTAGTTTTTCTTACCACTAACCTTTAAAATTTTAATAAAGTCATGCAAAATCAAACTTTTGCATGGTTTAGTTAGAGATTCCATACGATTGCTGGGCAAACTACAATAATTATGGAATTTTGGACGGTAATTTAGTAAAGTTACTAAAATTTGTACAGTTTCAATGGTCATTTAGAATTTTCCCCCAAGACGTTGGTCTTTATTTGTCATCCATTTCTAAATAGTAAAAGCAAGTTGTCTTTTCAAATTTCAAACTTACAATAACAGTAATATTTTTACTGAGAGGGTAAGAGTAACTATCTGTGAATTACATAAAGCATTTAAAATTAAAGCCAATTAAAAGAATTAGTCTCTTGTAAATCGGATTTACATTATAAATTCTAAAATCCTGTGATCTTTCTTAATTTAAGCACCTTATCAATACATATGATATATAGAATTGAAAGGATGGACATGGTTTTTACAGGTAAATCTGGTTTACACAAGTATTTACTCCCTCTGGCTCACCCAAAGAGTCCATTTTTTTTCATTTTGGGTGTCCCACTCAAAGAGTCTCATTTCTTTTTTTATACACATAGGATGGGGTAAATTATTTTTTTAAACCGTAAGTTTGGCCATGTACAATTTTTGCCCCAAAAAAGATAAGATTTGAGCATTTATCCCATTAACTTTATAATTGCGCCAATGTTGTCCCATTTTCGCCGGAATTGATACAACATAAGTAGCATTAAATAACACCTCATAGTAACACTTTAAATTTATTTAACACAAAATGGTAACACTTTCAAAATTATTATGATATGTAATATTTTTTTTAACACTTTTTATATAAGTAACACATACATGTAATTCTTTTCTAATATGTAACACATGCATATAACACTTTTATATATATAATATATTTTATGTAACACTTTTACAAAGGTAACACTGTAATATAACACTTATACATAAGAAATATTAATTTTTAAATAACACTTCTACATACATAAATTATTTACACAACATTTAAAATGGAGTGGTATTTTTAATACTCCATATTTATAAGGTGAATATTAATTAAAACATTACACACACACACACACACACACATATATATATATATATACCCATATTTAAAAAATATATTATATACTTTTTAATAAAATTTTTAAGAAAAAATTAAATAAATTAGTTTAATGTAATTATATAATACAAAATATATATAGTTCGTTACATAAAATATATATTTTTAATATATATTATTGAAAATTGAATTATAAAATTAAAAAAATACTATTATTCACGAAAAAATATTTTTAAATATATTTACTTACCTTTTATGTTAATGGTTAAAATATTAAACTGCAAAAAATTTATTTAAAAAGGAAAAAAAGACTAGAAATATATAATAAAATGAATATCTAATACATGTTAAGATTGATGGACTAGTTAAGCCTGGTAAAAGAAATGCATTGTAACTCATAGGTCATGGGATCAAATTCAAGAAATTATAATTTTTTTTTATTTTATAAAGTATTACATAAATATTTTGTTGTAATATTTATAAAGTGTTACTAAAGTAAATGTAATATTTTTTAAGTGTTACTATATTAAGAAAAAGTGATACATAAGACAATAGGTAACAGGGGCAACAGCGACACCTCTAAAAGTATTTTCTATCGTCTATAATAACACATTTAAGCTATTAGATAATATTTTTACGTGTTACGTAAAGCTATTTATGTTGTAGTACGTGATCATCGGACTTGGCATTTCTCGGCAAGAAAAAATATTTTTTTTCCCTGTAAGTTTTGTCATGTACAATTTATGCCCCAAAAAAGATAAGATTTGAGCATTTATCCCAATATCTTTATAATTGCGCCAATTTTACACAATTTTTTCAAGAATTTGACATTTTCGCTAGATTCGATCACGTAGATGTCACATGATCATCGGATTTGGAATTTTCCAGTGCATTTGCTTATTTGGCGACACAGTGAAATTCCCGTCAACATAATTAATAATAATATTTTATTGATAATTTAATTTTAAAAAATACCCTCAATCGATGAATTATGTTTTCACGTGCCCTCCACATGCTTCCACCATATTCACAAACTCTCTTTTCTTATCAATTAGAGGATCCTCGTGTATCCTCTCACCACCATGAGCGGCAGCTATTGGATCTTCCTCTTCGGGGGTCTACCACCAATGAACGAATCACAGTATACATGGCCTCGATCTGCACCATTCGGTAGTGCGAGAAACCATAAGACATCGGAGCCATAAAGAGGGAGGATAGAGTCGTTGGCTTTTTTAGCTTCGATTCAGTACTTCGCACCCTATCGAAGAAAGACTAGTTCATTATCAGTCTCGCGATTTTGATTGGCTGGAGATTGATATCCAGTGCGCACATTCCCACGTGGTAGACCATGTTGCCGCCGATCGATACTGCTTTCCATTATGAAAACCCTAGAGAAATCGGTGAATTCTTTCGATCCAAGGGTTGGCGTCGTGACCGGTGAGTGCTTGAGTTTTAGCCCACTGCACTATGTCCATGAAGTTATCGTACGCCTCTGAAAGACGATTCTCCGGTGCTAGACACTCGACGGAAGCGATGAGAAAAGGAACGTGAGCAACCATACGGTTGCATGACTCAAGGAAGAATGCATCGGTAGCACTCAAGAACATGAATCCTTTGCCGTGGAAGTAGATGATTAGGGAGAGCTTGGCGGCGGGAGCAGAAGATTCAACGACTGCCGCCCATGATAGTGAGAGGGTACACGGGGATCCCCTAATTGACAAGAAGAAGGAGTTTGCGAAGATGGTGGAAGCACGTTGAGGGTACGTGAGAACTGAGTGCATCGATGGAGGGTATTTTTTAATTAAATTATTATTAAAATATTATTATCATTGTTGATGAGGATGCCACAGTGTCACCAGGTCAGTAAATTCACCGGAAAATGGCAAATTCAATAATCAAGTGACATGTACGTGATCGATTCCTATGAAAATGTCAAATTCCAGGAAAATTGGGCAATATTGGTGCAATTATAAAAAAATTGGGACAAATGCTAAATTCTTATCTTTTTTGGGGCAAAAATTATACACGGCAAAACTTATGGGGCAAAAAAACTTTTGGGCGTCCCACTCAAAGAGTCTCATTTTCTTTTTTATACACATAGGACCCACACACATCCACTAATACAATTAAAATATGGAGCTCATACTCCACTAATGCAACTACCAACTACACATTAAATTAAATAATAATACTCCTTAATTCACGTGCAAAAAGCAAAAAACTATCATTTGGATGGGACGGAGGAAGTGCTCCCTCCGTCACACCCAAATAGCACCATTTTTCTTTTTTTAGTAAAAAGGACTAAAAAAGGCTTGCCCACCACTACCCATCATATCTCTCTAATACACTTATTAACTTTATATAAAATAATAATTCTCTTCAATTTATTAAAAAAAAGCAAACGATGTGTTGGGGGTATGAATTAAGAAATGGAGCAGGGAACTGAAACGGTGGACTAAGTTGACTTGGCTTCTGTGCCTCTAGTTTCATTTACCTTTCCAGCTTGATAAAATTTGCCAAGCAAATTTCTTGATCAGAATCCATCATGTTAGAGTTCTTCAACCAGATCGCAAGATGGAGGAAGAAACGTGTCCCCGAGGACGAGCATTTACGCATTGCTAGAGACTACTTCAGGGGACTTTCCGGAGTGGCAGAGTTTCCTGAATGGCTTGATGATTGGTGGGACCCATTGAGGAATTCTTCAGATAGAGAGAGGATATATTCATTTTCATCGATATTCCAGGTGCCCAGATTGAAGAACTTGGACCAAAACAGTGATGGAATAAAGAGCTACCAACTCTTGGAGGGTTTTCTCAGTTTCCTACTGCACTTATTGTTCCGTAAAACAGATCCAGTTGATGGTCGGATTCAGATTCTTGAAGAGGAGTTGCGGTATATTCTCACCATTCTTGGCGACGTATCATGGATGCTGGTTGGCTGCGATCAGCTGGAAGCTGAATTCAAGAATCTATTGGCAGAACTTGAAGCAGTGTCAAATCGAGCGGGAAGGTTTGTTCATTTCTTGTTATTCTCCACTCATAATCGATGGTTAAATAAAGTGGATAAGAAGCTTGCTGCTTTCTTAAAACAGACTAAACTTTTCGAAGCCAACCTTCAGTCATCTGATATCAGCATGTCACCATACGTATCTGCAAAGACTTCAAGGGTCAACTCCTTGCTAATTATCAATTCTCTAGTTGAAGATCTAGAGGATTTGTTGAAAAAGGAGGATGATCGGATTTCTGATGTGAAGTACCAGATATACTCTCTCTATCAGGGGCTATCACTTTCCACCTCTTCAATCAATGGCATAAGATCTCAAAGTAATTCAGAAATTGGAGACTGAAAGAGCCTCTGATGCGCACTGGAGATGTGGCACATCAAGCCCAATATCTCATCACTGCTTTTTTGGTAAAAGATGCTCCTCTCTGGTATGTTATCAAGAGGCTCACTGCCCTTAACCACGATCTTGAACTTATTCAGACAGAGCTCCAAGTTATTACAAAGAAATATCAATCTATTGAATGCTTAAAAGTTAAAAAGTATTTGAGTGCAGAGCTTTCATTACAAGAAAAGAGAGAGGCTGGGGTCAATCAAATAATTTTTGGCTTTGAGGACAAAGCAACAAATATACTGGATCAGTTGGTTGGAGGAGGAAGAGAGAGCTTGCAAGTCATTTCAATTTTCGGGATGCCTGGACTTGGTAAGACCACTATAGCTAAGAAATTGTACGATCATCCCTTGGTTAGTTATACGTTCCAGAGACTCTCTTGGTGTGTAGTTTCCCAAACGTTCAAGAGAAAGGGTATACTGGCTAGCATTTTGATTCAGATCAATGATCATCTTGTTAAAGAAAGGATATTGAAAATGGAAGAAACTTTAGTGGAAAACTTTTATAAAACTTTGAAGGGAAGAAGATATCTTATTGTATTGGATGATGTATGGGGTTCAAATATGTGGTATGAATTGCAGAGATGTTTTCCGGATGATGGAAATAGTAGCAGGATTTTATTCACTAATAGGGATAGAGATGTGGCTCCACCTAATAGCATAATACACGAGCTCCCATTTTTGTCCGACAAGCAATGCTGGGAGCTATTAGAAAAGAATGTGTTCGGCACTAGAACTTGCCCTCCTAAGCTACAATAGCTTGGAATGAAAATTGCTGAAAAATGTGGCGGGCTACCACTCACGGTTATTGTTGTTGCTGGGATTCTTTCAACCGTTGACGAGGAAGAAAGTAAATGGGAAGAAATGGAAGGAAGTTTAGCCTCTTATATTGATGGCGAGGAAAATGCAGTGATGCAAACGTTGGAACTGAGTTACAATCACTTACAAGACCATTTGAAGCCGTGCTTTCTTTACTTCGGAACATTTGAAGAAGACAGAGAGATATCTGTCAAAAACTTGATGAGATTGTGGGTTGCACAAGGGTTCATATGTAAAGAAAAAGAGAAGAGCAAGGAAGATATAGGGAGAGAGTATTTAATGGAGCTAATAAATAAAAGTCTAGTAATGGTGACGAAGAGAAGTTCGGATGGTAGAGGAGTGAAAGCCTGCATTGTACATGATTTATTGCGTGAGATGTGCTTGAAAAAATGTGAAGAAGAAAGCTTCTTGAAATACATGAGGATGAGGTAAGTTCCAATTTGTGTTTTATGCTATGAAATAGTGTTATCTTAGATAGAACATGAGGTCATTAATAGTTAACTGAGGTTGTCTTGTCTCATGTTTTCTTTTAGTTGCCCTACAATGTATGACAAAGACCAACACCTACACTATTTATATGGAGAGTCTTATGGGGAATGCTTATATGCAAGGGACATGAGATCATTGAGAGCACTCTTGTACTTCTATGGCGGGCTCGGTAGTGGTCGTGTATTTGGAATAGAGTATCTAGTTAACTTGAGATTCTTGGTAGTAGACGGAACGTGGGAATATATCGACAAGCTTCCTAAGCTAGAATATCTGTCTTCCGTGTTCATGTGGACTGTATATCTATGCCCATCAATTTTGAAAACGAACAAGTTGAGATGCATATTTGCAAAGTACTTGGAATATGATGAAAGATTGAACTGCTGGGAAACCAACAGCCTAGAGTCCCTCTCATGGATAACTATCAAGAAGTTGAGGGATGAAGAGTTGTTAAAATATTCACCCCATCTTCGCCGGCTCAAATGCAGCTATACACTGTCATCAGAATTGGGGGACTATCCACATTTTGATATACGCTTCCTCACTCAACTTCACTCACTCTCCTTACAGTTCTCCAGTCCTTGGGGAACCTTTAAATTGGAGGACTTAAGATTCCCTTAAACATAAAATTAAAGCTGGCCCCATTTGGGATCAAAGTTGAGTTGGGAGAAGATGTCAATAGCTGGGAGGCTGGAACACCTCGAGGTTCTCAAATTAATTTGGAGTTCAGTTGATGGAGAAAGATGGTTACAGGAGATGGTGAATTTCGTAAGCTGAGGTTCCTAAAATTGAAAGACTTGTATTTTTCTGAGTGGATTGTGGCACCGAATGACCATTTCCCTGCTCTTCGACACTTGATCTTGAAGCACTGCTTTTGCCTGAATGAGATTCCTCGTGAAATCGGAGGTCACAACACTTGAGTTGATTGAGGTGAAGGGGGATTGCCCAACTTCATTAGTGGAGTCGGCAGAGAGAATAAAAGAAGAACAATTGGACATGGGAAATGAAGGCCTCATAGTCCTCATCAATACTGGTCATAAAAGGTTTGCCTTATGAGGAAAATGCAGTGATGCAAACTCTGGAATTGAGTTACAAGCACTTACAAGACCATTTGAAGCCGTGCTTTCTTTACTTTTGGTCGTCCCACCTAAAGAGTCCCATTTTTTTTTGGACACATGAGACTCACCCACACTCACTAATACAATTAAAATATGGGGTCCCCACACCCACTAATACAACTATCCACTACACATTAAATAATAATACTCCTTAATCCACGTGCTCAAAAGCAAATGAGACTCTTAAGTTGGGATGGAGGGGTAGTTTTTAATGTTATTTTAGTTTATGCATGTTAATATTATTTTTGTATTAATTTTGTATAAAATTATATTTTATAATAAAAATAATAATTTAATGTATTGTGTATAGTTATATTAATGTAATGTTGTGCCCCTTATAGAGGTATTTAAATAATTTTTGTGGGTCTCATTTATAATAAAGAGAAATATAAATCTTTTTATGTGATACTCAAAATGGAAATGCGTAATCATTATTTTGAGAAGGAGGGAATATTACTTTTTATTTATAACTATAAATTATTCTTACAACAATATTATCACTTCACTGCATTTTATTCATCTCATGAATAAAGAAGGGAGTATCACTTTTTATTTATTATCATAAATTATGAATGAAATTCACTGTTATGTTATGTTTTTTATTAGTCCGTATTACACGAATATGTCTTTTTTATTTTTTCATCATTTCATTTATGTATCACAGTGATACAAGAAAAATCCGGTATGTATTAAATGTGCGAGGACCTACATAAGCATTAGCTACTCTTGCCTTCTTTATCTTCAACCTGTGTTAACTATATTTTGTTCATCTTTCGCATTAATTACAATTCCAAAACTAATTTCTTGATCTATTATGTCAAACCCTTCCGAACAGATTCTGAAATGGAAGCAGGTGGTATGTTTATTCTTATATACACAAGAGGTTCTTGGAGATCATGCTACCATTATTGGAGATTATTTCACAAATCTTTCCACAACGTTGGACCTCCCTGATCCGACAACTGCAGAACAGAGCATCAATGGCAACCGGTGGCACTTCGCAGAACAACTAATTAAGAAGATATTCCTAGTGCCTAAGTTGAATCAAACCCAAAACCAGATCTACAAGTATCAACCCATCGAAGTTTTTTTCAGTTTCCTTGTTCGATTACTGTACCACAAAACCGATTCGGTTGACTATCGGATTGAGATTCTTGAAAAGGAGCTGAGATTTCTTCTCACCGTTCTTGGCGACATATTATACATGAATGAGCATCAACCTGAATTCCCGAATCTCATGGAACTCTTTGAAGCAGTGGCGAATGAAGCTGGATGTTTAGTCCATTCCTTTTTAATCAATGATGATGCGAGATTGATGCAGGGCTTTTAACTTTTTTAAACCACACACTTCTCTTGAAAACTGCTATTCTCTCATCTGGTATCACCACACCAGCTTACACGACCCCAACATCTTCAGTCGTCAACTCTTTTTTCATTGTGGGTACTCTAGTTGATGATCTATTGAAAACAGAGGATGATGGGGTTGCTCATGTGAAGGATCTCCATCAGGGGCTAACACTTTTGCAATCTTCAATCAATGATATAGGATCTTCAGAAATTGCAGAATTGAAAGAACCTCTGATGCGTATTGGGCACGTGGCATACCAAGCTAAGTATATAATCACTGCACTTATGGTCGATTTTGCTCCTCTCTGGTATGTCGACAATAGGCTCACTTACCTTACCCACCAGATTGAGCTCATAACAACGGAGCTCCAAGTATTTGTAGAGAAAGACAAATTGGGAGGCAAGCTTTATAGTGCACCTGATCGTAGGCGAAACACTGAGGACGACGGCGTAACCGTTTGTTTTGAGGATGAAGCAATTAATATTTTGGATCAGCTGGTCGGAGGAGGCAAAGAAAGCCTGCAAATCATTTCAATCTTGGGGATGCCTGGACTTGGTAAGACCACTTTAGCAAAGAAATTGTACAAACATTCCTTAGTTAGAGATAGGTTTGATAAACTCTCATGGTGTGTGATTTCCCAGTCATATGAGAGAAAGAGTACACTAGCTGGCATTTTGATTCATATAAATAGTGAGCTTGGTGAAGATGAGATCTTGAAAATGGAGGAAGAATTAATGGCAGAACGCATTTACAAAACTTTGAAGGGAAGGAGATACCTTATTGTAATGGATGATATTTGGGACTCAAATGTATGGTATGATTTGAAGAGATGTTTCCCAGAAGATGGTAATGGAAGCAGGATATTACTGACAAGTAGGAATAAAGATGTGACTCCACCTAACTGCAGAGTTCATGAGCTGCCATTTCTCTCCGATGAGCAATGTTGGGAGCTATTAGAGATGAGGGTGTTTGGCTCAAGAACTTGCCCTCCTGAACTGCATCAGATTGGAAAGAAAATTGCTGCAAGATGTTGCGGACTTCCACTTACGGTTGTTGTTATTGGTGGCGTACTTTCAACTGTTGATGAGGAAGAAAATGCATGGGAAGAAGTGGGAGCAAGTTTAGGGTCCTATATTGATTGTGAGGAGAATTCGGTGACTCACATTCTGTAGTTGAGTTATAAGCATCTACCACAGAATTTGAAGCCGTGCTTTCTTTATTTTGGAGCACTTAAAGAAGACCAAAAGATCTTAGTTAGAAACTTGAGACTGGGGGTCGCAGAAGGATTCATACGTAGAGAGAATGATAAGAGCAGCGAAGACATAGCCGAAGAATATTTGGTGGAGTTAATCGATAAGAGTCTAGTAATTGTTGCCAGTAGAAGATCAGATGGTAGAGGAGTGAAGGACTGTGTTGTTCGCATCATGTTTTCATTTTCAGCGTGGACACTGTTTTATGGAAAGGGCATCAAGAACAAGAGCTTGCAAACTCTAAATATAAGGGACTTTACCTACACCATCAATCTTATTGTGACTTCCGCGGTGATCATACCTCTTCGTTATATGTTGGCGACATGACATTGTTTAGAGTCTTGCATTACAGTTACTACCTCGTCGTCTTTTATTTGGAGTTGAGTATCTTGTTAACCTGAGGTTCTTGATCATTAGTCATTCAGTCCCAACATGCATAGAGAAGCTTCCAAATCTAGAATACCTTCATGTGACAAGAGTATAGTATGGATATATTTGCAACAATTGTGAAAATGAACAAGTTGAGATATCTTAATGCAGTGTCAGAATTCATTGAGGATTGGAATAGGAATAGCAATAGCTGCGTAACGAGTAGCCTAGAGTATCTTTCACTGATAAAGATTCAGAAGCTTACGGATGCAGAGTTGTTAAAATGTTTTCCCCATCTCCGAGTACTCAAATGCATATATGATCCCAAATTAGGATGGAGCATAACAAAATACGCACATCTTGATCTCCACTTCCTCACTCGACTCGACTCCCTCTGGTTACAGTTCAGACCTTTTAATTTTGATTTCCCAACAAACATTCGAAAGCTGACACTTTTCCAGTCGAGTTTGCGTTGGGAGAAGATGACAATACTTGGGAGATTGGAAAACCTCGAGGTTCTCAAATTGATAAGAATGTTTACTTATTCTGATGTAGCAAAATGGGAGACAAGAGATGGTGAATTTCAGAAGCTGAGGTTCTTGAAAGTGAAAGGATCAGATCTTCATCAATGGAATGTGGCATCCAATGAACACTTTCCTAAACTTCAGCAGTTGATCCCGAGGGATTGTCATAAACTGCAAGAGATTCTAAGTGAAATCGGTGAGATCACGACTCTTGAGCTGATGATCGATGTGAAGGGAGCTTGTCCGAAGTCGTTGAGGGAGTCTGCGGAGAGAATAAAACAAGAACAAGAGGACATGGGCAATGAAATGCTCAGAATCATTCATCATCAGTAATAAATGCATGAGGAAACGATGATCGGTTTCAAAGAATAGTAAAAGGATGTGCAAGTGTTATATGGGAGAAGGTCTAAAGATGATATTAATTTTGTTATCTATTTTTTGTACAGAAACTCAGTTTGTATGATGTGAAAAGTCTTTTGTGAGTGATCTAAATAAAAAAAATAGAGTCAGATTCAAGAATTTACAAAGGGAATTTTTCCAAAATATAAATGAATGGAATTGGATTTTCGTTTTCTCCATTTGTAAAACACGGTTTCTTTTTAAGTGTTAGGTACGTAGTAAAATGATGTACGCATCAAGGCAACTTAGTTAAGATATCTTTTTAGAAATAAAATTTATTATGTTAAAAAAGAAAATATGTCAATGCAAGAAGATCAACAGAAAGTCATATTGAAATCATATTTGGTTTAACAAACCAATCATAGAAATAAACGTTGGACCACATCTCCTCTTTGACATAAAATCAACTCCATAGTTTACTTTTAGGCAAAAGCTGCTGTGCCCCGGGAGACACGGAGGGTTACTCCGTGTCCCCATATGAACACAACCCTCCCATTCTATATTCTATTTAAATATATGTATTGCTAGAGATTTAAATTGCAAAAGGGCACGAAAATTGCAAAGGCGCACGGAATGTGCTCCGTGCGTCCGGGTGCACAGGAACCTCAATCTTACTTTAATTTATTACCCTTCAAACAAATTTTAGAAGTCCAAGTTGGCTCCCTAAAGATTATGGGTGTTTCCAGGATAGAACTTTTGTAACAGCTTCCTCAAACTGTAATCATCATAGAACTTAATGTACAAACACAGATGGATCAATCTAAAATGGCTCTACAGACATCAGTGGATCGACTCACTGCTACATTATAGACCATTAACTACTTACAAAGAACTAATCTAAGTAGTGATGACAACCTTTAGATCTTCATTTCCCATGTCCCGTTGTTCTTGTTTAATTCTTCCAGTAGATTCTCTTCACACCGGATCTTCTGCGCCATTTTCGTGCATCATTTCCTGTGCACGCGCTAAGTGATTGACACTTAAGGGGGAATCAAATCCAACAATTGTCCCTAGGATTTAAGGATTAGGGTATAGTTTCCTCTCTCCTACGTGTCGTCCATCCAACAGTTTGACACATGAGATGATGTACCAAAATAACACATAGAATCCGAGCCGGATTCTCTCAGTGTATCCTGACACTCCCCTACCACACAAATCAACCCAAGAGTTGTGATTTCGCCGATTTCACTATGAATCTCTTTTAGATACCATTAATTTTTCAAGATCAGCTGTTGAAGGCAACATTCCATTCTGAGAGTGTTACAAAATCCAAACTCAGCAACCTCAGCCTTTGGAATTCACCATTTCTTGTATCCCATATTCCCTCTTCCTCAAGGCCAGTACGTAATTTGAGAGTCTCAAGGTTTTCCAATTTCCCAATTATTGACATCTTCTCCCAATTCCACATCCACGCCGCAAGATTCAGCTTCCTAATGTTTGAAGGTAATCCTAATTTTTCTAATTCACATCCTCTAAGTGACAAGCAGAGCGAGTGTAGTTGAGTGAGGAAGCAGAGATCGAAATGTGGATTCACTCTTAATTTTTTTGGAAGTATTAAACCGCATTTGAGTTTGTGAAGATGGGGAGAACATCTTAACAGCTCCAAATCCTTTGGCTTCTTAATTTCTACAAGTGAAAGATATTGTAGACTCATGTTCGTTTAGCCGCTATTCCAATCTTCACCATACCTTGCCGCTTTTGCATTAAGGTATCTCAACTTCTTCATTTTCCCAATTGATGGGGGTAGAGTGCATACATCTTTGGATTGGACACGTAGATATTCAAGTTTAACAAGCCTATCTATCCATGTTGGCACTTCTCTGATAACCAAGAATCTCAAGTTAACTAGATACTCTATTCCAAATATAACACAATTTACTGAAAAGATGCGATTGAAATGCAGGACTTTCAATAGTCTCATATCCCCAACGTATAAAGATGACATCTGTTCGTCGCCATAAAAAGCATGGACATGTTGGCAAAATCTCGAAGTTGCAGAGTCTTCGATTTCTCGTACACTGTTGGAAATTGATTTATTCAAATTTCCTAATTTTAATTGTTTTACTTTTTCCTAATCTTTAGTTAATTTATTTGTTTAATTAACGTGTCTTTATTTTTGTTGGATTGAGTTAGTTCCTATTTTTTAGGAAAGAAAAAGTCTTTCTTTATTTCTTCTGCAGGAGAGAAGAATGTGGAATACAGGTGTTAAGAACGTGGGAACTTAGCGTCGTGGACATCAAGAAAAGAAGTGGAGAACGTGGATTAAAGAGAAGAAGGACTTGATCTCCAATGAATGCAGAACGTGGGATGAACATACATGGAGAGCAAGGATTTTTATTCCTATAAAAGGATCGTTGTCTTCTCACTTTATAGGCAAGGCAGAACACCGAGATTTAGAGATTACATATTGAGAGTTTTGTTTTTATTCTTTGTGTTGGATATCATTCTTGATATTCCTTCTGTAAATCCTATGTCTAAGGATTTAGAATATGATTTATTTTCATGTTTGATTTTTGTGATTTGTTTTTGTAATCGTCTTGAAGGTTTTAATAAGAAAGTTTTTCGCCGGTGAAGGCATCACAAGTATAATACTTGTGAGAAAATTAATTCTGGTTTCTTCTTTTTATTCCGCTGTGTATTGTGTTATATTCTGTGTCTCGACATCCTTTATGTCAAGACATTGATATACATATTCTACTCTATTCTGGTTTTAAAGCTCGTCGTTTTGGCCCATCATAAACTGTTATCAAACGACGATACTCCCCCATCACTTTCATTTGGTATCAAAGCCTACACTTGATTTATACTAAGTGCAGATCCTATTTTTCCTGTGTTTAAACTATGGATTACAACGTTTTTTCTATTCTACGCCCTCCAATTCTTGATGGAACTAATTATTCCATGTGGAAGGTGCGAATTCGAACTCACATCAAATCAATTGATGAAAGAGCTTGGCATTCGATTATTAATGGTTGGAGTCCTCCTCGAAGAATCGATGCGGACAATGACACAATCATTAAACCTGAAGGAGAACGGAATCCAGAAGAAACTCAACTTGGAAATTATAATTCAAGAGATATAAATGCAATTTTTTCTTCTGTTGATGTAGTCATGTTTAAGATGATTACAAATTGCGTCTCTGCTAAAGATGCATGGGAAATCTTACAAGAACTTTGTGAGGGTTTTGAGAGTGTTCGAAAATCTAAAATGAGATATCTCACAACCATGTTTGAAAATCTTCGTATGGATGAAGATGAATCAATATCTTCATACAATGAAAAGATTTTCAATATTGCAAATGAAGCTCAAACTTTGGGAGATCCGATCAGCAATGAATGACTTGTCAGCAAAGTCTTGCTATCACTTCCAGAGAGATTTCATATTAAGGTCTCTGCTATTGAAGAAGCTAGAGATACTGCAACTCTCCCTCTAGGAGAATTGATGAGTATCTTGAAGACATATGAACTCAACTTTGGGCATAAACAGGTTCCACTTAATTCTCCACACATATTTCATACAGGTATGAATCTTGCTATACAAACTCAATCTTTTACACATGTGAAAGAAGAAAATTTTGTAGAAGAAGAAGTCGATGAGATAGAGTTGTTGGATGAAGGATGTGCGAATGTTGTGTTGCTGATGAAAAAGTTTAACACAATCATCAAGAAGATGAATAAACAAAATAGCAGCAACATAAAACCACGCATCTAGATTAACAACTCTTCTCAAGTGTCTTTAGCACCTCATGCACCACATCAGACAAAGAGGTATACACCGGTGAGAGGCCTACAGAAGTCACAATCTGACCCTGGTTGTTCAAGAAGGACAAGCTAGTATCCTCCAAGTAGTCAAATTGAAATGAATGACATTGATTCAATTCAATGTAGAGCTTGTCATGGATTTGGGTATTTTGCAAAAGAATGCGCAAATACTCTTAGGAGAAGTAAGATGAATCTGAATACCACCTGGAGTGATGATGATGGATCCGAACCTAAGAATTTTGATCAGAACATATTGTTTGCCACCATCGATGATTTTATCAGTTCTAATGAAGACATCAGTCATAACATCTGTCACGACATCAGACAGGTATTTTCATAAAAATTTTAATCGTATGAACTGTTTTAACTCATCTGCTATTTCTAAGACAGAAGATACATTTGAGGTGAATGATGAAGCCCTGCAAGTTATCAAATGAACTTATAGTTCTATATGATGAACTTCTTGGGAAGTGGAAGGATCAATGTAAAATTATTAATTCAATTTCAAAGAAAAATGATGAACTTAAAGTGGTTACCACTCGTCTGGAAGTTTCTCTCACTAAGAAGGACATGGAATTGAGCACTATGAAAAAGAAGCTTGAAGAAGCTACTCAAACCTTTGACAGATTGAATAAAGGTAAGTATACTCTAACTGAAGCATTGTCTTTTGGTCAAACTAGTAAGGCATGTTTAGGTTTCAGTCCTGAAAAAGTATTTCCTAACTTATATGTTGATGGTAGTAAACCTGTGAATTTTGTCAAACCTGAAATATTGACTGATGTTCAAAAGAAAGATACTACTCCAAAAAGGAAAAGAGTTAGGAAAAGGCATTACGTCTGTTATTATTGCTTTGTTAGAGGCCATATACATCCTTTTTGCTATAAAATGAAAGAAGATATGCAATCTGATAAAATGTCATCTCTAGTGTCTTCACATTCTACTCCACACCCTAAGACTAAACTCAAATGGATTCATAAATCTGATCTAAAATGCAATGTCATTTATACTTCTTTAAGTAGTAATATTGCAAGATCTTGGTACTTCGATAGCGGTTGTTCTCGCCATATGACTGGTATAAGAGAGAATTTGATTGATTTCAAAGAATTTGATGGAGCTAAGGTTACCTATGGAGGGGGAGCAAAAGGTAAAATCACTGGAAAAGGTATTTTGAATCTTGAAGGTTTTCCAAAATTGCATAATGTGTTTCTAGTTGAAGGTTTACGTGCAAATTTGATTAGTATTAGTCAACTGTGTGATGATAATTTGCATGTCCAGTTTAACAAAGATTCATGTGAAGTTTTTGATGATTCTAATTCTTGTGTCATGACAGGTAAGAGATCTATCTAAAACTGTTATTTGGTTGAAACCAGATTTGTTGCATACAATGTGCGTGTTGATGACACTGTCTTATGGCATCAAAAACTTGGTCATGTTAATTTTACAAATCTTTTGAAACTTGCAAAGTTTGATATTATTCGTAGTCTACCTCCTTTGAGTCAAAATGATAATTTGGTGTGTGTTACATGTCAAAAGGGAAAACAAACTCGAGTATCACATAAGATGTCTCAACATTCTGGAATATCAAAATATTTTGAACTTGTTCATATGGACCTTATGGGACCTATTGAAGTTGAGAGTCTTGGTAGAAAGAGATATTCGTTTGTCTTAGTAGATGATTTTTCACGATTTACATGGATTGAATTTTACGTGAAAAATCAGATACTTTTGAGTCATTTAGGAACTTGTACAAAAAAGTTTAGAACGTCTTACAATGTCAAAATTGTTAGAATTCGTTCTGACCATGGTAAAGAATTTGAAAATTCTCTCTTTTCATCTTTTTGTGATAGAAAAGGAATTTTACATGAGTTCTCAACTCCTAAGATGCCTCAACAGAATGGGGTTGCCGAAAGAAAAAAAAAGAACTTTACAGGAAATGACTCGAGTTATGCTAAGTTCTAAACATCTTTCTAAAAGATTTTGGGCTGAAGCTCTTAACACGACATGTTACATATCTAATCGAGCATATATAAGATCGGGGAGTATGATAACATCATATGAAATTTTAAATGAAAGAAAACCCAAACTTAAATACTTTCATGTGTTTTGGATGTGTATGTTATGTGGTAAATAATAGAGATCAACGAGCAAAGTTTGATTCAAAAAGTGATAAGGGAATTTTTCTGGGATATTCTCTTAATAGTAGAGCATATAGAGTTTTTAACTTGAGGTTGCGTACTATTCAAGAATCTGTGAATATTATCTTCGATGATTTTTCTGATATTGCAGGTAAAACTAAAGAAGATGACATCTCTGGATTACTTGACGTAACACAAAAATGTGATTGACTATGATGAGACCTTTGCTCCTGTTGCTCGGATTGAGTCAATTCGATTGTTACTTGCAATTGCTTGTTACATAGGTATAAAATTACATCAGATGGATGTTAAAGGTGCATTTTTAAATAGCATTTTAAATGAAGAAGTTTATGTTGCTCAACCAAAGGTTTTGAAAATCCCACATATCCATTACATGTTTATAAACTGAAAAAAGCCTTATATGCATTAAAACAAGCTCCTAGAGCTTGGTATGGGAGACTCATTGAATTTCTTCTTGAATATGGTTTTGTTAGATGAGAAGTTGATCGTACTTTGTTTATCATGCATAAATGTGATCATTTGGTTATTGCTCGACTTGTCACCTCCTGTTCGACCACCTGTTGCTGGTCGAACAAGCCATCAGTGGTCGAACAACACCTTAATCTCGTCTCCAAAATCGTGTCTTCCAATTCTGAGCCTTTTTCACCTGTTTTCCTATATAAATATGCTCAAATAGCCCTTGTACCCTCTGATTCGTGCCTTTCCCATAAACGTACCAATTCATCTCAATAAAAGACAAAATAGTACTCCATTTCCACGCAAATCAGAGCCGAAAATATGTGAATTTACACTCTCATCAAACCCCCAAACTAACATGTTGCTCGTCCCGAGGCAACGAAAATCAGACAAAGCTAGAGAGTGTAATCACAAGGTACAATATATAATTATACTAACTTAAAACATGCAACTATCATACCTTTCATTCACATAAAAACATCAATTAATCACAATACTTCTACGAGTGCTAAGTCATCCAGCTCACGGGTAAGTATTTACTCTCTCACTCAAGTGTAAAAGATATACACCTTATTGTTGCTATCAACACTCACTTTCAATTTATATACTCGCGTAACCATAAGCTTGACAAAGGTCTCAAAACTCCATCCATAATCGACTCAATACTAGGATCACAAAGGACTTGCTTCAAGGATGTAACGTTGGCTCTTTGGTTAAGGTGGAAGAATATAGATAAGTGACTAACTTTACTAGTAAAGCATTACTTTGGTATATTATTTTCAGTTGCTCCATCTTCACTGCTTTATCTCAACGATCACATTCATAGACTATTCCTCCATCTTTACTTGGCTCAACTTCTCTTCTGCAGCATGCCAATTACGGTGTTCTTCAAGTATAAGGGTACCAATTTTGGGCACTACCCTCTCTATCGTTCGGGATACCGGATTCAGACACTATCCCTCACAAGATTTAACTTCTTGTCTCCCAAATTTGCTTCCACCAAATCTCTCCTCCACTTCAAAACTTCCTGGAGCATTCGTATACCTCCACTCTTTATTAGTAATTGGGTTAAAGGCTCAAAAAGGGTAAATAGCTCATTATCAAAGCTTGCCAAGAAAAAGGCTCAAAGCTCAATAGGGCTTGCAAAGATAATTATATAATAAGGTAAGATAAATTTGGTTAAGTAACTCGATCAACAATAATGGCCTAAGGTCACTTCCTAGTATCTATCAATTATAGATTTCACACAAGACTCCAAGTCAAGTTCTAGAATACGAGTATACAAACGACTCTAAGAATAAACAATCATGCGTATAGCACGATCAAAAGGCTCAAATCCTCACAAGGTTAATAGAAACTTAAGCACTCTTCAAAGCATGTAATCAACCTTAATTTCTTATGAATTACAAGTACAAATAGAATGCTCGCCATTAACAAATTACATGCATCAACATAAGCCCATTCATCTCATGAGTTCATCCCAGGCATATCACATTCATCATTCAATCATCATCATAATCAAATACAGACCATCCACGCATGAATCACCACTACACCCAAACACTCAAACCGGCACGGTTATGAAATGGTGCTCAAGATAGGGTGACCGAAGTGGTGTGTCAAATGGAATGAAATACCTTTTTAAAACTATTCTCAATCTCCGTTCGATCTCAGCTCGACTTGCTAGGTATGGTCGAACAATGTTTCTAAGTCGAACGACCCAGTTCTGACCTTTAAAATTGCTTAGCTCGACCTCCGTTCGACCTGAAAATCATGGTCGAATAGTATCTAGAAGTCGAGCAATGCGTGTAGTCGAGCCCCTATTTTTCCTTGACTTGTTCAACCTCCGTTTGACCACCATGTCATGGTTGAACAACTCCTCCTAAGTCGAACAAATTCTCTGGATAGTTTTGACATTTTGCTCGACCTCCATGTCTTAGTCAAACAGGTACTGGAAGTCGAGTAACTTGCCTTATCGCGACCCCTGTTCTTCTCTATCTTGCTCGACCATTGTTCGATCTCATACCTCTGGTCGAGCAACCACTGATTGGTCGAACAAACTCTCTAGAAGTTTTTCGTCATTTGCTCGACTAGTGCTCGACTCTAGCTTCGTGGTCGAGCTAGAAGGGTTAAGTCGAGCAGCTCCTCTGGATGATTTTCACACTTTGCTCGACCATGGCTCAACCAAAAAGCTTGATCGAACAGCTCGACGATCTTCCTCAATTTCGTACCCTTCTCATTTCTTCCTGCAATATTCAACTCTAGGACGACATCAAGTATCAAGATATCCAAAAATTAAGCTAGAGAAACCATATAACTTCGAGTGCAACTCCGGAATCACACCAAAAACAATAACTCTCACTAAACACTAGGCAAATTGCAAAAACTTGATGCATCAAACCCGGCTAAAGTTTTAATATACCGCAAAAAATCAACTCTCCTAGCAAACATTACAAAGAAAAGATCATATTCTCCGTGATATAATGAGGTATACATCACACCCCCCAAACTTAGTAAAAAATATAGTCGAAACTAAGTTTGTAAAGAGATGTAATTTCTGAATGATAAGCACGTCAAATAAGAAAATTTCTTATGCACACTAATGAAATTAAAGCAATAAAATGGAAGAAAAAGCCCCCAACAGGCGCTCATGTTTAACATCGGAGAGTCATGACGGTACCAATCTAGTGCAAGATATCCTCAAAGACGATGCAAACATCATCCAGTGACTAGCAATGCTTCAACCGATGCTCATTTGCCGCAATAATGTCCCCATCTTTTCCATAAGCTCAAAACTCCCCCCTCCGCAGGCTCTATGGATAATGAACGGCCCCGTCCACTTCAATTTCAATTTCCCTGCGAAGAGTTTCAAGCGAGAATTGAAAAGTAATACCTCATCACCTTGCTTGAACTCCTTGTAAGAGATCTTCGAATCATGCAATTACTTCATTCTTTCCTTAAAAATCACTGAGTTCTTAGAAGCACGATTCCTAAACTCATCCAGTTGATTAATATGAGTCATCCTCAACTCCCTTTGATCCTTTAAGGATAAATTCAATCTTCTCAATGCCCAAAAAGCTTTGTGCTGAATCTCTACAGGCAAGTGGCACGGCTTCCCATAGATAATTTGATACGGTGACATATCCAACACCGTCTTGTAAACAGTTCGGAACCCCCACAAAATATCATCGAGCTTCATAGCTCAATTTCTCCTATTGGTTCCGAATACCTTCTCAAAGATTTGCTTCACTTGGCGGTTGGAGACTTCCACTTGCCCATTTGCTTGAGGGTGATAGGGTGTAGTGACCCTATGCTTTACTCCATAATCCTTAAGCACATTTTTAAGAAGCTTGTTGACGAAGTGAGAACCTCCATCACTTACTAATGCTCTAGGGACTTCATAACGGGCAAAGATATGTTTCTTCAAGAAAGATAGAACAGTTCGTAAATCATTCACTCGAGTGGGGATAGCTTCCACCCACTTAGAAACATAGTCCACAGCTAAAAGAATGTAGAGAAATCCATTAGATGGGGGAAAGGTGTTAGATTGTATACTAAAAGTCTAGCTTTTTGTATGAACAATGTTATAACAATTAATTTGAAATGAGAATTATATGATCAAATGATTGCATCTTATAATTTATTCATATGTTCGATGCAATATTCCACTTACTTTATACTGTAGATAATATGTTGTGCGACAACACGCGGAAGATCATATTATCGGTTTCCTTATAAAGTATAAACAGATGCTCACAACCGAGATAGACGGGGACTCTCTATCGGGATGGTTGTAGTGTGCTTTGGTATTAGCTTGTCTTGGCTATAGAATCACATTAGTGCACTTGTGTGTATTGAGCAGGACCGCTTGAGATCGTTCGACTTATACTGACTTATAGGAGAACTTGATCTTAGTTATTATGGAAGTTCGTGCTCTTAATCCCTATACAATAACCTCGACACGTAGGGCAGTATGTATTTCTTTGATTCATCAATGGGTGAGATTTACATGTAATTAAATCAACAAACTCGATGAGTTGGGAAATAGTGTTGTCTCTATGGTGTGCTGTTGATTGTAGAAGGAATCCGTGTCTGTCATAGGTTGATGATGTCCCCTTGAGGAGCTCATAAGGATTATCATGTAAACCCTGCAGGTGGAATTTATTCCGACATGATAATGAGGTTGAGTGGTACTACTCTTGGATGAGATATTAATTAATTGAGTTGTCAGTAACTTAAATTAATTAATGGACATTGTATATCTTAAACATGGGGAGACTAACGGGCTCATAATAAGAAGGAGCCCAAAACGTAATTTTGGGATTGGTATGGTAGTTCAGTAATAATATTTTAGTGGAATATATTATTATTATTGGACTTAAGTATAAGCTTTGGGCTAAGCTTGGATACTTAAGCCCAATGGAGGTCCAACCCAATTTCTCCTCCTGGTCCCTGCTATAGCCCATGTATATAAGTCACCTCAACTTATCTGGAACCCTAATCTAATTCATTATTCATGTGTGATGAGGGTTGAGAGCAGATTGAGAAGGTCTCGTAGATCGTCGCCCACACGACGTCGAAATCGGACTTGGGACATACAGCAGAAGACCGGAAGGTCGTTTGCTGCTGCAGTTCGTCATGTTACAAAATTCATATAAAATCGTACAGTTCTCTGATTTTAATGTATTATATACTGACGGAAAGCCGTCGAAGAGAAGATCGTCTGAGCATAAAGATCATTCAATTCCGATATCAGAAGAGGAACTTATGGCTATTCTCGTGGGACTTCGTAGACTGCCAGCGAGAATTCAATCTTCATCAACATTCCTTGGTGAACGGTAATCGTTTCTATGATTTATTGCTTCCGCTGTAATAGAAACGTATGAATCCCTAACGGGTCACGTTAACCAAATGATCCAAGCACCAACAATTGGTATCAGAGCTTCGGTTTCGTGGTGAAGCGTGACACGTTAGGCTAGGGTTTATGTGATTAATTTTTCGAAATTAGGATCGCATGTTTAGGGTTTTGGTTTTACTGCGCAAACCATGAATATCCCTATGTGAAATATACCCTATATCATATCTATTCGTTGATGGTTGTGTGTGAGAGGATTCGACGAAAACTGTTCGTCAATTTTACATGGAAGGAAGAAATTGAGAGAAAATTCAGCGCAGTGATATTGCAGAGGCAATAACCGGAGTTTCAACCGTCGGATCAGGCTAATTTTTGGTCAGCACGTTCAGATTTTATGGATGTACATTCTGAACGGTAAAGATCGTATTTGAAGCTTTGTGTTGTCGGGAATACGCCGAAAACAGAAGCAGTTTTTTGGGCGATTCTGTTCTGCGCAGTCAAGGGAAAAGAGATATTTCTCACAATCTAACCGTTGGATCGACCTGTAATTTGGAAAGCATGTTCAAAACTCACAGGCGTAGATTCTGGACGGTGGAGATTGGATTCCCAGGTTTCTACAGTTGCAAACCATGAACGACAGTTGGTGTAGTTTGATGTTGCGCGTTGGGCTGAACTTGGTTCCGTGCAAGTAGGCCCTTGGACGAGCGACAGTTCGAGCGGATTTGCATCAGGTTCAATTGGTCTGCATCAGTTTCGATCGATGCTGCACCAGGTTCGAGCGGGTCTGCATCAGGTTCGATCGATGTTGCACCAGGTTCGAGCGGATTTGCATCAGGTTCGATTGGTTTGC
The DNA here is from genome assembly GCA_023678885.1 of Pogostemon cablin. Lineage (NCBI taxonomy): Eukaryota > Viridiplantae > Streptophyta > Magnoliopsida > Lamiales > Lamiaceae > Pogostemon > Pogostemon cablin. Next base: position 18,996,526 of record CM042977.1, on the reverse strand, counting down.
ATCAGGTTCGATCGATGTTGCACCAGGTTCGAGCGGATTTGCATCAGGTTCGATTGGTTTGCATTAGGTTCCATCGATGTTGCACCAAGTTCGATTAGTTTGTATCAGGTTCGATCGATGTTGCACCAGGTTCGAGTGGATTTGCATCAGGTTCGATTGGTCTGCATCAGGTTCGATCGATACTGCACCAGGTTCGAGCGGATTTACATCAGGTTCGATTGGTCTGCATCAAGTTCGATCGATGCTGCACCAGGTTCGAGCGGGTCTGCATCAGGTTCGATTGGTCTGCATCAGGTTCGATCAATGCTACACTAGGTTCGAGCGGATTCACATCAGGTTCGATTGGTCTGCATCAGGTTTGATCGACTCTGCACCAGGTTCGAGCGGGTTTGCATCAAGTTCGACTGGTCTGCATCAGGTTCCGCGTGAGTCTTCACAATATGTTCGGGCAGGGTGCCAGAGTGGTGCAGCAGGCTGCAGGGAGGTCGATCCCCATCGCAGTTGTCCGCATTCGTGATTGGTGGCGAACAATCGAATTCGCTGTTATATAACTGTTATAATTGATTTATTAATTGATTATTGTTATATATGTATGCATGATTCTCTATTATTTATTGCCTTAAATAGAAGCATGCTAGATTGCGTATTATATTTGGTATATTATATGCATGTATGTTGGAGTGTTGATCAAGTCAACTTATTTTTGTCAATTTATTTCCTTATATATAACTGCTATAATTGTTTTATTGGTCAATTATTATTATATATTTGGAAGTATGAGCATGCTAGGTTGCATATTTTATTCTGAAATATTATATGCATGTAAAAACCCTCGGTCTTAAATAACTAAGTGGGAGAGGGGATTGGTAAAAATTCCCGCTGCCTCCATTATTGGTTTGTAAGTGATGTGAGTAAACTTGCGTGTTGGCAATAGGCCTTCCTCCCTAACGGATGAGTTTATTCACGGATCACTGGTACAGACTTCATTACATAATTATTGTTTGTAATGTGGCACATGAACTTGCGTGTTGGCAATAGGCCTTCCTCCCTAACGGATGAGTTTATGTGGGGCTCACTGGTACAAACTTATAATTGATGATTGTAGGAAGCTATCCAAGCGCGTTTGTACTTCTCCAACTGTAAGGCACACAAGCTCGCGCAGTGGACTTGGGATCAAATAATGGTGTACACTTAGGTGTAAATAATTAGTATCCTTCCCAACGGAGTCATTGCTATTATTCACATGGCTAAAGAGGAACCGACTATTAATTATTTTGTCATAAAGTTAGGTTGACAAATAAAATTAATGGGTAAAACCTTCTCTTGTAAATGTTCGGGTTCGTAAACGCCCACACTAACGTGGCTTGCAGACTCACGGTGCTTGAGATGTCGGTGAATTTTATTTTTATATTGTTTTGAGGGAATCAATATAAAAGGATAAAATTCAAAGTTTTGATCGGTAAATTAATTTATGGTTCTCTGATTTTCAAATGGTTTTATCTCACATATTATTAACTAAAAGAAATTATATTTACTTGTCCAAATTAGATGACTAGAAAAGAATCTTGGTTTTGAATTTTACTGCTTAAGAAAATACATGTGTGTTCTCACAAGGGACGTCTCATGATGCCTATTAAAGTCTCTAGTGAAGAGATGAGAGGTTCATAGAAATATAATGGTCTCATGTAACTCTTCGGATACTTGAGTAAGTTAAAACGCAGAAGATCATGATTTAATTTGATGAATGAATTGGGAAAGCATGGAGTATAAATTGAAGAAAAACCTAGATCAATTTAATTCTTCGTGAATTGCCTAGATGTTTTTGAGTAAGTTCCACCTGAATTACAATAGGATGTATATGGTGGAAAACTTCTGGCAAAACATGTGGCAAAGGAAAGCCATTTTCATCATAATGTGAACAAGTTTTATATCTTATTCACTAGTTGTTTAAAACATGATTAGTGATGGCATTTACTGACACGAAGTGTGTAGATACTGGAATCACTAAATGTTTATTACTAAGTGAGGATAAGATTGTTATGACATGGGTAAAACTACAAGAGTAGTGGCTATTGCAGTGGGAGTTGTCTATTTATCTAATGATATGAGTAGACGTTTGATTATGAGAAATTGTTTTACGTACGTTTTCATAGAAAGAATTTGATTTCAGTTTCTATGCATTAATAGATGGATACTCCATTTCATTTAAATGACATGGTCATTATAATGAAGGATAGAGTTGTAATCTGTTATTGTACGTTTATGAACAATTTGTATACTCTTAAATCATGTATATTCCACAGATGCAACAAATAGTAATTAATAATGAATCTTCTAATCTTAGTAAGAGAAAGATACCTTCGGATATTAACTAAACATATATTTGGCATCTAAGACTAGATCATTTTACTTGAGTAGGATTCAAAAGTTGATAGCCGATAGACCCTTAGGTTTATCTGAAGTGGAAACTATCTGACTTTCGAGTCTTGCTTGGGAGTAAAAATGACATTGCTTTTTCAAGGCAAAGGGGTGCAGAACCAAAGATATATATGTTGGAATTAGTTCATTATGATTTATGTGGTCCTAAGATTGTCCGGATGAGATGTGGATATGAATATTCGTCAAACGATGAATTATTCTTGAAATGGATATATTTGTTTGATGCACTGCATGTCTAAGTTCCTTGATTAATTCAAGAATTGCAAGGCTGGTACAGTGAAGCATCATGGAAAATATATCAAGTAATGACGATTTAATCCTCATTACGAGTACCTCTTAGGATAGTTAGGAGCTATTAATCAGAGGTTGAGATTAAATCTCAAGTGGTCTACACCGGGCATGCCCCAGCTGAATGGTGTGGTGGATAGAAGGAATAAGACTCTTATGGTAATGATTAGATAGGTGATGAATTATTTGGAATTACTTAATTCATTTTATGGATAAGCCCTAGAAACAATAATTCATTTGAATGTTTGTCTGTTTGTGGGATATGCTATAAAAATGAAGGTGATTTATTTAGTCTAAAAGATCGAAGGGTGATTGTTAACACAAACACTAGATTTTTGGAAAGAGACTATGTATTAAATCATAAACCCATGTATAAATTGTTCTAAAGGAAGTGAGAGGGAAAAACACAAAGTATAAGTACCAAGTGTACAAGAGGATATACCACAAGGTAAACTGCAACGCGTGTCACGTCTGATACACAATTGCGTATAGTGCCTTGTCATAGTGGGAGGGTTCTTCGACAACCTGTAAGATACATGTTTTGGGAAAGTCATGAGACTTGGTCCCTAGCAAACATGAAATGGACCCACGGATACGACGAAGCACTACAAGTTAGAAATGCCAAATCCTAGCAAAGTGCAATGAATATTAAAATAGAATCGATAGATTTTAAATTAGGTCTGGATGCTTGTTGAACCGCAAAATGGCGTAAAAGCCATTGGAAGCGGGCATGCAAGAATAAAAGAGGATCATAGAATAAGGTGAAAACCTTGGAAGCAAGCTTGTTGCGAAAAGGTATACTCAGAAAGAAAGAGTTCGATTATGAGAAAACCTGTTCGCCGGTAGTTATGCCTAAGTTGATCCGAATTCTTTTATTTGTTGCTACTCATATGAAATATGAGGGATAGCAAATAGATGTCGAGACAGCTTTCCTGATTGGAAGTCTTAAGGGAAACATCTATGTGAAGCAACCAGAGTGATTCATTGCAAAAAGCTAAGAGCATTGTGATAATAAGCTTAAAAGTGTTCATTCATGGACTAAAGCAAGCTTCAAGATCATGAAACATCCGTTTTGATGAGGTAATCCAGTGACATGGATCTAATCAATGATCGGATGGGTCTTGTGTATTGAAAAGAGTGATGGAAACGTGATGGTATTTCTTGTACTATACGTAGATAGTATCTTGCTCATTGGAGATAGTGAAAGAGTATTGTCGGGCGTATGTGTATGGTTGATAAAGCGGTATGAGATGAAGGACTTAAGAAGAGCAAAAATATCCTTTTGATCACGGTAATACGGATCACAAGAAAGGATGTTATGCTTATCTCAAGTTTCATATAATGATACCATCCTTACTCGTTTAGCATGTGAATTTATCTAAGTGAATGTGTCTTGTGACACAAAAGTAGATAAAGAAGATGAAAGCGGTTCCTTATGCTTCGGCAAATGAGGAAGCTTAATCTAAGGAATGCTATGCACGAGGTTGGATATCTATTTTGCCGATGGCATGAACAGTGGGTATCAAGGTAACCCAAAATAAGAATGTTGAATTGTGGTAAGACATATACTTATGTACCTGAAAAGGACTAGAAATTATATGTAGGCTTACCGGACAGATTCGCTGCTTCTTATGAGTTACGTAGATTCGGATTTTTCAAATCAGATGGGGATGACAGTAAATCCACCTCAAGGTTATGTGTTTAATTTTAGGAAGTAGAGTTATAATATGGAGGAGTGTTATATAGAAATATATTTTGGACTCCAGACTCCATCATGGAAAGATGATAAATTGGAACCTATAAGGCAGTCAAAGTATCTATATGACTCTAGAAACTTCATGATGGACTTTGAAGTATTTCTAAGTTTGCCCAAAATTATCACAATTTAAATTAATGATATTGGTGCAGTTGCAAACTTAAAGGAATCACGAGTCCATAAGGTAATTAAACACATGGAGCGCGAGTACCACCTGTTACGAGAAATCGTATGATGAGGGGAAGGTTGTTGTCACCTAGATTGCATCGGATGATAACCTAGTAAATCCATTTACAAGGACCTTAAGGCGAGAGCTTTTGATGGTCGTGTAGTGGGAGTGAAAATCAGATGTATGGCAGAAGACATGACAGCATAGTCTTTTAGTATAAGTGGGAGATTGTTAGATTGTATACTAAAAGTCTAGCTTTTTGTATGAACAATGTTATAACAATTAATTTGAAATGAGAATCATATGATCAAATGATTGCATCTTATAATTTATTCATATGTTCGATGCAATATTCCACTTACTTTATACTGTAGATAATATGTTGTGCGACAACACGCGAAAGATCATATTATCGATTTCCTTATAAAGTATAAACAGATGCTCACAACCGAGATAGAGGGGGACTCTCTATCGGGATGGTTGTAGTGTGGTTTGGTATTAGCTTGTCTTGGCTATAGAATCACATTAGTGCACTTGTGTGTATTGAGCGGACCGCTTGAGATCGTTTGACTTATACTGACTTATAGGAGAACTTGATCTCAGTTATTATGGAAGTTCGTGCTCTTAATCCCTATACAATAACCTCGACATGTAGGGCAGTATGTATTTCTTTGATTCATTAATGGGTGAGATTTACATGTAATTAAATCAACAAACTCGATGAGTTGGGAAATAGTGTTGTCTCTATGGTGTGCTGTTGATTGTAGAAGGAATCCGTGTCCATCATAGGTTGATGATGTCCCCTTGAGGAGCTCATAAGGATTATCATGTAAACCCTGCAGGTGGAATTTATTCCGACATGATAATGAGGTTGAGTGGTACTACTCTTGGATGAGATATTAATTAATTGAGTTGTCAGTAACTTAAATTAATTAATGGACATTGTATATCTTAAACATGGGGAGACTAACGGGCTCATAATAAGAAAGAGCCCAAAACGTAATTTTGGGATTGGTATGGTAGTGCAGTAATAATATTTTAGTGGAATATATTATTATTATTGGACTTAAGTATAAGCTTTGGGCTAAGCTTGGATACTTAAGCCCAATGGAGGCCCAACCCAATTTCTCCTCCTGGTCCCTGCTGTAGCCCATGTATATAAGTCACCTCAACTTATCTGGAACCCTAATCTAATTCATTATTCACGTGTGATGAGGGTTGAGAGCAGATTGAGGAGGTCTCGTAGATCTTCGCCCACACGACGTCGAGATCGGACTTGGGACATACAACAGAAGACTGGAAGGTCGTTTGCTGCTGCAGTTCGTCATGTTACAAAATTCATATAAAATCGTACAGTTCTCTGATTTTAATGTATTATATACTGACAGAAAGCCGTCGAAGAGAGGATCGTCTGAGCATAAAGATCACTCAATTCCGACATTAGAAGAAGAACTTATGGCTATTCTCGTGGGACTGCGCACACTGCCAGCGAGAATTCAATCTTCATCAACATACCTTGGTGAACGGTAATCGTTTCTATGATTTATTGCTTCCGCTGTGATAGAAACGTATGAATCCCTAACGGGTCATGTTAACCAAATGATCCAAGCACCAACAAAAGGTCCCATAAAATTGATCCCCCATACATCGAAGATCTCGACAACAATGCTCGATTGAAGTGGCATCTCATCTCGGCGACTTATGTTCCCTATCTTTTGACATCTATCACACGATGCCACATAGGTCTCACAATCTTTAAACAAGGTCGGCCAATAAAGTGCTGACTGTAGTACCTTCGCTGCCGTCTTTTGATTCCCGAAGTGCCCCTCGTTAGGTTGTGCATGGCAAAACTCAAGAACACTCTCCATCTCCATCTCCGGCACACACCTACGGTCTATGGAATCCGTGCATATTTTATAAACAAATGGATCATATCATATGAAGGTCTCAACATCTCGCTTGAACTTTGCAAGTTGGTATCGGTTGAGATCTCTCGAAATTTCTCCTACAGCAATATAATTGACATAATCCGCATACCATGGATCCATCCCTTGGGCAACCACTACACATGCCTTTTCAGCTCCTTCAACAAGCACCGCCATGATCTTCTCATCAGGGAACATGTCTTCTATATAATCAAACGAATCATCACAATGTTGCCTTGTCTCCAACCTCGATAGGTGATCCGCCAAGACGTTCTCCGTACCTTTCTTATCTTGGATCTCCATATCAAACTCCTACAGAAGAAGAATCCATCTAATGATCCTCGGCTTCTTTTCCTTCTTCTCCATCAAATATCGAATTGCAGAGTGATCCATATACACTATCGTCTTCATGCCAACCAAGTACTGTTGAAACTTGTTGAATGCGTACACCACAGCAAGAAACTCCTTTTCAGTCACCGTGTAGTTCTTTTGTGCTGCATCGAAAGTCTTACTCGCATAGTAAATGGCGCAAAACTTTTTATCCCTCAACTGCCCAAGCACCACTCCAAGTGCTAAATCACTCGCATCACACATTAATACAAACGGCTGAGTCTAATCGGTGTGATCAAGAAAGGTGCAGTAATAAACACCTCCTTCAAAACCTGAAAAGCTGCTAGACACTTCTAATCAAACACGAAGGGCACATCCTTTTCAAGTAAATGAGATAAAGGCTTGGAGAATTTCGAGAAGTCTTTTATAAATCTTCTATAAAAACCAGCGTGTCCAAGGAAAGACAGCACTCCTTTCTCATTTGTAGGTGGTGAAAGCTTCTCGATCGCCACCACCTTTGATATGTCCACCTGCAATCCCTTGGCCGAGATATGATGGCCAAGAACAATCCCATCTCTTACCATGAAGTGGCACTTCTCCCAATTCAAGACAAGATTAGTATATTGGCATCTCTTCAAAACAGTAGCAAGGTTAGATAAACAAACATCAAAAGAGAAACCAAATACAGAAAAGTCATCCATAAACACCTCCATGATCTTTTCTATCAACCCATCAAATATCGCCATCATGCGATGCTGAAATGTCGCAGGCGCATTACACAATCCAAAAGACATCTTTCTAAAGGCAAATATTCCATATGGGCAAGTGAAAGTAGTCTTCTCTTGATCCTCGGGTGCAATCATGATTTGATTATAACTCGAGTATCCATCCAAGAAGCAATAATACTCATACCCCGCAAGACGATCAAGCATTTGATCCATGAAAGGAAGGGGAAAATGATCTTTGCATGTATTCTCATTCAACTTCCAGTAGTACGTACACACACGTCATCCCGTAGGAATCCTAGTGGCTAACGTCTCACCATCTTCGGCTTTCACTATAGTCATGCCCCCTTTTTAGAAACAACATGCAATGGACTCACATGGGGACTATCACTAATAGGATAAATAATCCCTGCATCTAGCCACGTTAGGATTTGCTTCCTAATCACTTCTTGAATAGCGAGATTCACCCTCCGCTGATTCTGAATGCTACTCTTGGCTTCATCTAAAAATCTTATTCGATGCATGCAATACGAAGGACTAATACCTTTCAAATCGTCAAGAGACCAACCAATCGCAGACTTATACTTCTTAAGTGCATCCAACAATTCCTCAAGTTGATCATCATCAAGAGAAGAAGATACAATTACCGTATATTTTCCATTGTCACTAAGATAAGCATACTTCAAGTGTTCCGGTAGCAGTATCAACTCCTTTTTCTTCTCTTCTTGATGTGTACTCTCTTTGTCCAAAGGCAAGTACTTCCTTGTCCACTTCACCTCCTCAACCTTTTTTCTTTGCGATTCATACCTGTCATCACCTAAAGCAAGCAAGTTTTCAAGAAATTCGATACATACCTCATTGGAGAGTTCATCTAGCTCCGTAGTGGAAAAAGTAAGAGACTCCATCAAGCATGTCTCAAGAGGATCCTTGGAAAGAATTAGAGACATGTCTTCATTAACGATCTCCTCCACCACATTAATGTTATGACACTGCATCTCCATCGGCATCTTTATTGCTTTATCCAAGTTAAACATGACTTCTTCTTTATCTATCCTCAACTGTAGCTTACCCTTTTGTACATCTATCATGGCTCCAGCAGTTGCAAGGAATGGTCTTCCCAAGATTAAAGGAGCATTATCCTTGTCATCTTCCATCTCTAGCACCAGAAAATCCACAGGAAAGACAAGCTTTTCAACTTTGACTAGGACGTCTTCGATAACACCTTTCGGAAACATCATAGACCTATCCGCTAGCTGTAGAGCCACCGATATAGGAGTTAATTCCCTAAACCAAGCCTTTTAAAAGTGGACAACGACATCAAATTAATGCTTACCCCTAGATCACACAAGGCTCGACGTGCCGGCCCCTTTCAAATTTCACATAAGATGGTGAAGCTTCCCGGATCCTTTAGCTTAGCTGGCAGCTTCCTTTGTATATTCGAGCTGCAATTCTCAGACAAACTCACCATTTTGATTCCGTTCAAGCTTCTCTTTTTTAAAAGAATATCCTTTAGAAAGCGGGCATAATACGACATCTCTAGAATTGCTTCAGAGAAGGGAATGTTCAAGCTTATTTTGTTTATGATCTCTGAAAACTTCTTGAACTTTTCCTCTAACCCCTTCTTCACGAGCTTGAGAGGAAAAGGCGGAGGTATCTTTGTTTTGGGAATCCCCCATTCATCACGTTCAATCTTCTCCGCTTTATCTTTCTCGGCTCTCAACCTTTTGGCCCTTTCCCACTTTTTTTCTACCACTGTAAGCTTGGTATTCTGCTCTTGAGATGTATCTGGAGTGTTCTGATCAATAGGAATCACATTCGGTATCAAATTGGACTTTGAATTATGCTGCTCGACCTCAGTTCAACCGGGGTAGGTTGGTCGAACAACTTGATTTTGGTCGAGCAGCTCATCTGATCACACCTTCTTATCTAGAACATGTTGCTCGACCACCGTTCAACCAATATGGTTTGGTCGAATAGTATGGTGTTGGTCGAACGAAGTCCCAGATCGTGAACTCTCGTCGCAGTGCTTCTGTTCGACCTCCATTTGACCAAGATGGTCAGGTCGAACGGCATGGTGTTGGTCGAATGGTTGATCAAAAAATAGAGTATCGTAATTCTGCTTTTCTTGAGGTTGTTCGACCTCTGCTCGACTAGGTAGTCTGGTCGAGCAACTCCAGTCTGGTCGAACAACTCCCCTATCTCCTAAGACTTGACTTGCAGGCAACATCAGACCCTCATATTGCGTTCCCGACCTCAATGTGATGGCATGGCAAGACTTTGGATTCTCAATACTTTGAGATGGAAACTTCCCTTTCTCAATAGTTTGAGTCAATTTGTTTACATTCCTAGCCATTTCCCCCATCAACAACGTGTGGTCTTTCACTTGCGTAGACAAGTCCTTATGATTATCATCAATCTTCTTCTCTAACTTTACCTCAAGATGGTCTACTCTCGCATTATTCCTCGCCATGTATCGGTTCACTGTATCTTCAAAACCCGGCTTCCCTTCTTCCACTTTAGCTCCAAGAGCAACACCAATAGGAGGCTGCATCACATTGTTTGGATTGCTCCATGAGAACTCTAGCCTCCTAGGTTGTTGGTAATTACCCAGGGGACCACGGTTGGTGTAATTCCCCTGATAATTCCGGTTTTCTTGATTTGGGTACCTAGTTCCTTAAATACTTTGACCTATGGCGTAGTTTGCCTCCTCGATCTCCTCTTGGCTTGCTCCTTCATACCCACCATCTTGCTGCATTATTGGTACTCTCTGGGATAAATCGGTGATCTGCTTTTGTTGAGACTCTAGTAGCTTACTAATGTTAGCCAAGCTAGAGATGATCTCGTCATCTCTCCCCGACTTCACCATCGTGTGCTCCACTTGTGCTACTTTCCCAAGAACATAAGTGCCTCGAACTCTATCAGTCGACCAATCCCTTGAGTTCATCAAATCTTCGAAAAGCTTCTCGGCCTCAATGGGTGACTTCGTAAGCAATGCTCCATTAGAAGAAGCATCAAGCAAAACTCGAGAGTCGCAATCCAATGCATTGTAGAATATAATGATATATTGTGCCTTTGATAGCCCATGTTGAGGACACTTACGAAGCATGTCCTTGAACCGGTCCCCAGCTTCATGAAACTTCTCATTCCCATGGATAGAAAATTGATTGATTTCTTGCTTCATCTTGAACACCTTAGAAGGTGGCATGTATCGCTCCAAGAATTTCACTTTCAACTTTTCCCACGTATCACATTCAGCAGCTTCAAGATTATCATACCAATCTCTCGCCTTTTTATACAACGAGAACTTAAACAATATGATTTTCCTCGCATCCTCATGAGCTCCTGCATCTTTTTGTGTACTTGCATACCCAAGGAACTTATTAAGATGTTGTTGAGGATCTTCGAATGTTTCCCCAGAGAAGGGACTCCTATCAATTATGGTTATAAGAGCAGGGTGTAAATCGAAATCGGCTCCTATCCCTCTCGCTCCTAACAACCCAGCATTGCCCCCTCCGTTGTTCTTAAAGACTTCACGGATGGCAAGTGTATCAGGATTCACTGCCATGTTGATTGTTTTTACTTCCAAATTATCATCGATTACAGCTTCAATCATTTGCGAATTTAGCACATCAACTTCAATTCCAAAATTAAGAGCTTTAGTTGGATCAACGTTCTTGTTCTTATGCTTCTTCTTCTTTTTCTTCCTCGACGATGCTCCGATCTCTGGATTATATGGTTCTAATTCACATTTCGTTGATCTTGTGAGCATACACCTAAGAAGAACAAGTGTTAGAAATTGAAAACAAGAATAATAATCTCAATTAAACTAGATATAATCAAAAGATATTTAATGTCGTCCCCGGCAATGACGCCAGAAACTTGATGAGCGTTTTCTCAACACACAAAATTAATCCTCAAGTATAAGGATATAAATTGTATTTTCGAAAGGTGACCAAGTGTATATCGAATCCAAGTGATGGATTAGTATCAATCTAATTATATGCTAATTAACTAAGATTATGTTGGTAAATTCGAGTTGGTTTGATTAAGAAACTAAATAACATATAATGAAAATAGCAAGGTAAGTAAACAAATAAGAGTAGAAATTCGGTTGTGATCAAGTAACTAATGGAGTAGTTCTTCAGGTAATTCAGTTTCATTCGTTAATTTTCTTTTCATGCATTGATGTCCGACTCTGCCCTGTGGTTTATGGACGTATCACTAAACCATGCAAGCATACTCTATAGACACAAGCAAGCAAGCGTATGACACGTGTTAATATCCTTGGAGCAAGACGTATACTTTACCCCCCTTTCTAGGTACTATATAATCAATTATTTTCCATGCACTTAGTACGCTAACCCGATTTGATCTCCCTTTTTAGGTACTATAAAGTAATATTCTTTATCCTACTTATTAACTCGAATACGATTCAATTAACAGTATCTATATAAGATAGTTCTAATAAGACTTCGGAATCCTTTCACTTAGAATTATAACATGTGATTCTGCTCAGCGGTGAACGCACTCAATCAATAACCAAGAGATGTATTCAGACTCTACATAACAGTTAATGATGCACAAAACGACCGTTAGTATAAATTGAAAAGGTACAATCTTATATAAAATAAACCACAAGTAGTGTTGTATGGAGTTTACACATAGAAATTCAATTAACTCATAAAACTTTCATAACCCTAGAACTACCAAGGAGGTTCTAGCCCGTGATTGATCTAGGAACAATCATAGCTAGTTTATATGATCTTACTTGACTCGCCAAATGAACCTCTCTCACGACCCCTTCGGATGATGGTAGGGCTTTGTGGATGAAGGAAGATGTGTTGTCTTGTGTTGTGTCTCTTCGTCTTTTTTTCTCCTGCAAAAGTCCTTCTTTTATACACATAGGACCTCCTTATGGGCTTAGGATAGGCCGTTGCTTGAAGCACACGTCAAATTTGGTGAAAGACATTCGGAATTACCATAAATAGCCTCAGTGACATGCCGTTCGACCATAGCATGCCAGTCGAACAAGGAGCTTCTGGTCGAGTAAACATTCTGGACAAATTCAGCATTTTGCTTGACCAAACTGCTCTTGCTCGACCAGATTGATCTTGGTCGAGCAACTCCTCCAAGTCGAACGAGCTCACTGTAAGTTTTCTCCACTTTGCTCGACTTTCTCTCATCTGCTCGACCAAGCTAGTGTTGGTCGAGCAACATCTCCAAGTCAAACTGGCTCACTGGACGGGCTCTGGCAATCTTCTCAACTTGTCACCTCCCGTTCGACCACCTGTTGCTGGTCGAACAAGCCATCAGAGGTCGAACAACACCTTAATCTCGCCTCCAAAATTGTGTCTTCCAATTCCGAGCCTTTTTCACCTACTTTCATATACAAATATGCTCAAATAGCCCTTGTACCCTCTGATTCGTGCCTTTTCCATAAATGTACCGATTCATCTCAATAAAAGATCAAATAGTACTCTATTTTCACGCAAATCAAAGCCCAAAACATGTGAATTTACACTCTCATCAATGTCCAACCAAGGCAGTACATAACAAGACACCAGTTGAAGCATGGAGTGGACGAAAACCATCGGTGAAGCATCGGAGAAGATGGAGAAAGGAATATTTCTAGGCTATAATACTCAATCAAAAGGTTATCGAGTCTATAGCTTGGAAAATAAAAGGCTAATCATCAGTCGGGACATAATGTTCAATGAAGACGCAGCTTACAACTGGGAAACAGATCAAATAGAAAGAAAAAATATCTACTTACCAGCGCCAGCCCTACAACAAGAAGATGAAGCCGACCCATAGGATATGCCGAGACAAGCCACTACTGAAGACGCAGCCGCATCTCCAGAATCCATTCCAAGAAAGTTTCGATCTTTGACAGAGATCTATAAAAGATGTAATTTTACAACCGTAGTGCCAAACACCTATGAAGAAGCTTCTAGAGAAGACATTTAGATAAAGGCAATGGAGGAGGAGATACACATGATCGAGAAGAACGAGACATGGGAGCTCACAGACCTTCCCAAAGATAAAGAAGTCATAGGAGTTAAGTGGGTCTACAAAACGAAACTTAACTCTGATGGTTCAATACAAAAACACAAGGCAAGGCCAACTTGAATCTGAACTACGATTTAGATCAAGTCTTACCAAAATTGGATTTTGTCGCTAAGGGATATGCACAATAATATGGAGTTGACTACAATGAGACATTCGCTCCAGTTGCCAGACTCGACATAGTACGAGCATTGATCGCGCTAGCAGCACAAAAAAGGTGGAAAATCTACTAGCTCGACGTCAAATCAGCATTCCTCAATGGATATCTTGATGAAGAGATCTATATGGAGCAACCTCAAGGGTTCGTGATACAAGAACATGAAGAAAAAGTTCTTCGACTGAAGAAAGCACTCTATGGATTAAAGCAAGCCCCACGAGCCTTGTATAGCAGAATCGACGAATACTTCACTGAACTTGGATTCAGGAGGAGCATGAGTGAGCCAACGCTCTACATCAAGACCAAAGGTACGGAAGACACACTCATTATCTCTCTATATTTTGATGATCTAATATACACAAGGAACAACGAGACAATGATCAAGGAGTTCAAAGAATACATGATGAAGAAGTTTGAGATGACGGATTTGGGCTTGATGTAATATTTTCTCGGCATCGAGATAGATCAAAGAGAAGATGGTATCTTCATCTCTCAGAAGAAATATGTCGAGAGCTTGCTAAAGAAGTTCAAGATGAAGGGTTGCAAGACCGTAGCAACTCCGATCGACAACAACAAAGCTCTACAGAAGAAAGATGGCTCACCAAAAGCAGACAACTCAAAATTTCAAAGCCTGATCGGAAGCCTACTCTATTTGACGGTGACTCGACTAGACATAATGTACGCAACAAGCTTCCTATCAAGGTTCACGCAAGATCCAAGTCAGACACATTATGGAGCAGCAAAGAGAATACTCCGATATCTTCAAGGAACAAAGAATTTCGGCATCTGGTATGCATCAATACCTGACTCTAAACTAACAGGCTATACAGACAGTGATTGGGCAGGATCAGTTGATGACATGCGAAGCACATCTAGCTACGCATTCACAATAGGTTCAGGAATATTTTCCTGGGCATCTAAGAAGCAAGCTACAGTCGTACAATCATCAGCCGAAGCCGTTTACATAGCAGCGGCGATGACTACGAGCCAAGCTATATGGTTGAAATGAATACTTGAATATATGGGAGAGCCACAAGAAGAAGCTACAAACATCTACTGCGACAGTAAATCAGCAATCGCTATGGCGAAAAATTCAGTGTTCCATAGCAGAACGAAGCATATCAAGATAAAGTATCACTTCGTCAGAGAAGCATAAGCCAACAAAGAAATCGAGCTGAAGCATTGCAAGACGGAAGAGCAACTTGCGGATATATTCACAAAATCACTAGCACAAGGGAAGTTCGAGACATTACGAGAGCTTATCGGAGTTACGGAAATACGCCCCAAGGAGGAGTATTAAAATATGTGGTGCTTGTTTCTAAAATAATTTAAAAGAGTTTAGAAAATTCTAGAAAAGTAAGACTAATTAGCAGGTTAAAGTTATCTAGAATTATCTAGTTGATGTAATATTTCTGTTGTAATCTAGATTAATCTAAGAAAGGAAAGTTTCACAGCCATTCTAGAATATACTAACAACTACTATAAATAGGTGGTGAGGCATGATATTTGGTGTACGAAAAATTCAATCAAATCAATTAACTTTCCTATATAACCAGCTGCCCTGCCTACTCATCTGTTTCATATTTTTTTACTACATTCTGTTAGAGTAGTATGTCCAGCGCACCAATTAGATTGGATATTTGTACTCTTTATATTTTGAATATAAACAATCTCATTGGATATTATATTATTAAAGGCTGTTTTAATTTATCTATTTTATGCATTATAACAAATGCTTATTAGATAAAGTCCCTAGACCATTTAAAGCTAAAATGTATGGTTACGCATATGATGATAATCATGGAATTTATACATAGAGCTTTGGTATTAAACATAATTCCGAGTCAAGAATTTTTCTAAATGGGAAAAAGAATAATTCAGTAAAGATTCGTACATATGATGAATGCTCGTTGGACGAGAATATTGTATTCCATCAATGTTAGTATTGTGACACAAATTCATATATGTAGATACTTATTAGAGAATAAGTTCATCTAACATGGTCCGTAGAAAATTCTTATTGGATATGTCGAAATTAAAATTTTCTAATTACGATAGTACACGATTAGTCTTTAGACTTGAAGCACCATGGTAGTCTTGTGTACTTCATCTAATACTTAGACTTATCTTCTGATTGTTTAGCAATCTTAAAGGGGATATGTTGGGTATTATATTGATGTACATGGAGACTTATGTGTGGCTAAGATAGAATCTAACACTTGTCTAGGACAAGAGAATCTCTTGTGTATTTCATTGTTAATGATTCAAAGGCCTTGGCAAAGGCAATGAGAATATAGATTCACAATGAATCATTGTAACATGAAATAGAAACACAGTTATTGAGTTAGTAGAGTTTCGACTAATATTCCTACTCTAGACTCAATCGGGAGATTAATTGTTAGAAAGACCGTACGTGTATGTCACTCGTTAATTTACAGGTTTACTCGCTATTCACCTAACACTAGAAGATCACGCTACTTGCTAGATGTTGCCGTGATTAGTAGGTTCTTGAAATTAATTAGTTAATTTCAAGCGTATTAATTAATTAGATTAATTAATATAATAATTGTTATTTATAAGTTACAAGTGTTGTAAGCCTACTGCTAGAGTTAGTAGTGAACCTAAAGGATCACACCTTAATTTGAATGAACAACTTTTATCAATTGGAACAATAGTTAAATTGTTAACTATTTATTATAATTAAATAATTTGATTATTTAATTAGAATAATAATAATAATAAATTTTAGATAGTGGAGAGTTAGTGGATTGAAAAGTTAGTATTATTGCAATTAGTGGAATCAAAAGCTAAGTGCATTTTGATGTGGAAACACATCATGCTTACTTTTTGTCGAAGAGTTGTTCTTTTAGTGGATCCAATTTTGTGCCAATTATTCTCTATATATACTTTGTAGAGAATATTTAGACATTAAGATTCATAATTGAATTGGCTTTTGATTTGTACAAGCCTCTAGAAAAGCTTCGGTACACATCCATCTATACACTATCTAAAATTCAATTTTGTTGTTCCAATTCACAAGTTTTACACTACTAGCGAAGTGTAAAATTTGTGTTATTTATTCAATTGGTGGATTACTTTAGAGGGGATACACTTGGATCCCTTATTGAGAAGTACAGAGTCTTAGCCACAATCCGGGAATTGATTCCCTCACTCCTTGCATCAATTGGAAGAAAGTCTACGAGGGTAAGAATAATCTTTACGTAGATTTATTTCAATATATTTTAATGATTAGCCATAGTTTAGTGGGTAATGACTAATTCAAGAAATTATCGAACCCAATGGAGGTAGGCACTAGTGCTTAAGCGATCTCACGTTTGTTGTAATTTTATAGAGACGAATCATCAATAAGATTGGTTGCAAACAATTAAATGACAAGTGATCAAAGCAAGTAATGATCAATCAACAAGATGGATGGATGGAAAGTGGTTTACCAAATTGATTAAAAGTGAGATTAACAACAATCAAGAAGTGGTAATTCTAGGAATTATGAATCACATTCATATGTATCATGGATTGAAGACTAAGGGCCAACACTAAGATCACCTAAACTCCCTCTCGAGATGGATAGGATATGAATATCAAATAGCTCAATGGATTGGTTCTCACTTAAACAATTTCAACTAGGTACTAAGCTTAAATGAGAGTCCCTTCACACAATTAATCAATCTCTCGATCAAACCAATCACATGTCCTACCAAAGGGTTCTAAACTATGAAGGACTTCTCAATCTCTTCACAATCTATAATGCACATGAAGTGTTTGATGAAATGATTCACTTAATTATCCTAAGCATATAATTGATTTCTCAATCTAATCATATATCTAGAACAACTAAACACACAAATCATCAATACAATTCAAGCAATTAATAATCAATGGTAGAAAATCATAGATCCAATCAACATATGAACTTAAATACACAAATCCCCAAAATTATCCAACAACTCTCATGTTGCTAATCTCACAAGGGAGATTAGCCTACCATATTAAGAAGGAAATGAACATAGACATTAATATCCTTACAAAACATGATGAAACTATGAGGTTTAATACAAGAAATGAATGGAAACTCCCTTGATGTCACTTCAATGGTGATTTCCTTTCTTCCCTTGTTATCCTCCTCTCATCCTTGCTTCTTTTCTTCAATTAGATGATGATTTTGATGGTTGGATGATTGTAGATCCAAAACATGGTGAATGGATGAAGATGAAGGTAAAAATGGAGGAAATGGTGTGTGAGGTGTGTGGGGAAGGTGGAATTTCAGATCTCCTCTCACATATTGAAGTATTGGGTATTTATACCCCTTGGGAGGCTTCTAGAAGGATTCTGATTTTTTTTCTAGGATTTTACACAGCACGAGTCGTGCTCTGTCACACGGCTATAAGGTGGCCGTGTCGTGTAAACTGATGCTCCCGCACGACCTTTTCTTACAGGGCCGTGTTGATGACACGGCTCGTGCTGCCAACACGACTCGTGCGACTGGACACGGCCTTAAGGTGCCCGTGTTGAACGAATAGGTGTTGCCGCACGGCCATCGCTTACAGGGCCGTGTTGGCTACACGGCCCGTGTTGGTGCTGGCTCCTGTATTTCTTCACTGTTTTGGCTCGTTCTCCCTCGTTTCAACTCCGAATTGAGATCCGCTTTTTCCTACGTCTTCCTTATCATATCTAGCATCAAATAAAAAGTGAAAATTATAGGTTTAAGCTCATTCACACACATTTCTATAAAAACACAAAACACAACCAAATAACACATAAAATACGGATAAAAATATACGAAAACTCACATAAAAAGACACTAAAATCTAGATGAAAATATCACTCATCACACCCCCAAACTTAAAGTGTTGTGCGTCCCCGCACAACAAAAATGATAAACCAAGGAGAGTGATTTTCACCTAGGAAAAGACTAAACGAACATAAGTAACAACACATCAATACTACTAAGAATCACAATTTATGCTAAGTCATCCTACAACATTAGATTCATGACATGAAGAATTAACAAGTTCAATCTAAAGAGAATGATAGTGTAATACAGCCCCTTTTTAGTCCAAGCCTCACATAGATATCAATTTCACTCAACCTCTTTAAAGCAGGGTAAAACAACACTCATCAATCGATTGGCTCGACTCGCTATAAGCTTGCTCGTGGACTACATTCACAAACCACCAAAGTTTAAATTAATGATCAAAAAGGTCTTTAATTGGGATGTAATGATAGGCTCTTTGGTAAGGTAGGAAGAGTATGGATAATAGTGACCAACAAGTGTAAGTAATCGAAGAGATGATCAACTTCCTCAACTTCTCCACTTTTCTTTCTTCCTTTCTCAACTTTGGTAGTCACAAGCACTAATCATCAACTTTCCTTAAATTTTGAGCTTCTTTTAATGCATGCTTCCTTCTTTGAACTTTTAAGTACTTGAGCATATTTTTGTTGATTTGCTCCTTTTTACTTTGATAGTTGCATGTGTATTTGATTTAGCTCTTTTCATCCTTTTCTTGCTTATTTACCATTTCCTTCTTTTTCTTGCACATTTCTCATATCAAACCTTGTAAACCATCATCTCCTCAATCACCCACACAAATGGTATATATGTAAGGCTTAAGTGGATAATCATGGCTTGTAATGTGCTTATATCACAATAAATAGGCTTTAAGGCTCAAAATGGTTGACTAGGGATGATGTTCATGGTAGGGAAATATAGAGTAATGACTATAATAACAAGGTTGGCCTTAGATCATGTCACTAATCTCCACAAATCGGGCTCGTTCCTATAGTCCTTGAGCAAGTTCTAGCTTATCAAACACAACCAATCCACTCATGAAGAAAAAAACCATGTATGCACGGTTGAGGCTCAAATTCTCACAAGCTTATGTATTGGACCTTAAGAAACTTATTACACCACATTCATCTCAAAATTGAACAAGTTAAGTAAAACATGTCACAATTCGAAAGTGTAGAGATTCTTAATCATAACTTGTCATCACTTACTACCACAACATATCATCACTCATATTCAAAAATGACACACAACCTCCCTAAACAAACCACCAAACATACCAAGACAAAAATAAGAAAACACACAAAACATAAAATAAAGACTCAACAAACAATAAACAACCAAAAACACATAACATGCAAAAATAAAAATCACCATCATTAACAATAAAGCACACATTCTAATCATCCATAACAATGTAAGCTCACAATCATCCCAACCTTGATTGAAAAGGAAATCCTAAATAATGAAAATAAACATCCCAAAAACATAACACATGAAGTAGCATGCTAATCCATTCAATCCAAATCAAAATCAATTAGAAGTAATAAGGTGTAGAGTACTCTCTCAATAGGCATTTGGTAAGGAAAGCGTTTGCTCCAAGCTCCATTCGTGCTTCCAATACCTGTCATTCATGCTCAAAACACTCAACAACACCATTAGCTCAACAATTGCCTTAACAATATGGATTCACATGCACTTCAACACAACCAATCATACCAAAATCCAACCAAACTCATGAGAAAATTTTAAAATTTGGGTGAATTTTACAAGAAGACCTTTCATCATCAATACATCATCATATCAAACACACTTAAGTGGTGAGTCACACCACGCACTCTCCCCCCAAACTTAAATCGATCTAAGAGGTGAGAATTAAGTTTTGCAAAAAGTGGTGGGACTTACCCTTGTAGTTTCCATTGATGATCTTCTTGTGGAGAAGTAAATGCATTCACACGACTCAAGCTATGTTCACCATGCACTTTCCCCCCAAACTTGACTCGATACAAGAGTCGAGAATTAAGTTTGCAACAAATGGTGATATTTTTACTCAAATCCATGAAGCTCTTCTCCTTTCTTCAACATTCTTTTTCTCACGAGCACAATCCACCTACAAGACCAAAATCAACAAAAAAACATCAAAATAACAAAAGAATGGGTTGCCTTCCATTTAGCGCTAAGTTTAACGTCTTCAAGCCGGACGGAATTTTACGATCATTGGACCAAATGATGGTCCATCTCACTTTCTCCTCGCATCCTCACTTTAAACAGTAGCTTGGCCTTCTTCTTGTCCACTAGCTCAACCTCACCATTCTTGCTTACAAGCATCAAATCGTCATTGAGAAGTGATTCTAGTGGACTTCCTCTTTCTCCTTTGTCGAGTTTCCAATCGAGCTCCGATGCTTTCATCCTATTAACATCACAAGAAGACAAGTTAGCATTTGACAATTTCATATAATCATGAAGAAATGAATTTAAATTGTCAAAGAGAAGAGAATCATGATCATCGAAATCATCCGGAGGCTTTAAGTGAGACTTGGCTCCTTTTTCCTTCTTACACATGAACGTGACACTCTTTCCTTTTGAGCTCAAGGATAGCTCTTCTCTACCAACATCAATTCTTGCTCTTCCCGTAGCTAGAAATGGCCTTCCCAAAATGAGTGAAACTTTGGGGTCCGCCTTCACTTCCAAAATCATGAAGTCGACCGGGAAAGCTAGCCCCTTCACCTTTACCTCCACGTCTTTAACAATTCCTAGTGGCTTCACAACCTCACCATTGACAACTTCAAGACGGATAGTAGTAGGCTTTAGCTTTCCAATTGCAAGGTCTTTGAACGTGGCATGAGACATCACGTTAACGCTTGCCCCCAAGTCACACAATGCATCAAGGGTACCTTTCTTTTCAAAATCACAAGGGATTATGAACTTCCTCGGATCACCAACTTTTGTAGGCCCCCTTTTTGCATTATTCCACTTGCTTCGGGTTGCTCTTCTTTCCTTTTTTTCTCATACTTTTCTTGAGCTCTTTCACATACTCCTCAAACTCCTTTTTCTTCTCCTCTTTTACAAACATTTGTGGATAGGGAATAGGGAATGGAGTGATCGGAATACCCCAATAATCACGTTTGTACTCCTCTTCTTTACCCTTTTCTTCCACTTTCTTTTCCTCTTACACCTTTTTCCACTTAGGTATCCATTTAAGCCCCTTCTCTTCTTTCTTACTTATCTCTTCCATTTCTTCAACAACCTTGCTTTCCACCAACCCTTCTTCAACCTTTCGTTCCTCCTTCATATCAACCAACAAACATTGAGCTTTGGGATTCACTTCGGTTGTAGCCGGAAACTTTCCTTTTTGTTGAGCACTCAATGAACTTGCCATTTGTCCAACATTGTACTCCAAAGCTTTGCATCTTCTTTCATTATTTTCCTCAATAGCTTTGAATCTTCTTTCATTAGCTTCATCTCTAGCTTTGTTTGAGGCAATCATTTGTTCAAGTAGCTCATCAATAGATGCTCTCCCCTCATTGTTTGGTGTCTTATCCCCCGGTTGATATCCCGGAGGATACGCAACCGCATTGCTCGGGTTTGAGTAGGAGAAGTTGCTTTGCCTTTGTTGTTGTGGGTATGAGCTTCCACTACTTTGACCATTAAAGCCCCCTTGCCTTGGTGGATAGTTTCCTTGACTTTGGTTGAAACTACCTTGGAAGTTATTTTGGTAATTCTCTTGGTAGTTTCTTCCTTGCATGTACGACACATCCTCAACACGTGGCATAGAGTTGGCCCATTGTTCCCCACTAACACCATTTGGAGGAAGCACACTTTGATCCATTTGGCCATCAACCATATTAACTCCTTGATTAGTCACTCCTTTTTTCAAACTCATTTGCTTCATTACCTCCGCTACTATCATTTCCATGCTTGGCGTTTGTGGCTCAACATTCACACTCTTCACATTATATTGTTGCCCTTGATCAAAACTTTCAAATCCATAGCATCCACTTACCCTCTCCGATGGCCATTGATACACATTTGTAGCAATCTCTTCAAAAAATTTTATGGCCCTTTCCGTAGTCACTCCAAGTACGGATCCACCCGCCGAAGCATCAACAAGTACTCTTTGTCCATTCACAAGTCCTTGATAGAAAAATCCAACTTGTTGATTCTCCGGGAAACCATGTTGTGGACACTTGCGTAGCATATCCTTAAACCTTTCCCACGCTTCATAAAAACTCTCTTGAGGCATTTGCTTGAATTGAGTGATCAAGCTCTTCATTTGAAGCGTCTTGGAAGGTGGGAAGTATTTGTTCAAAAACATTTATGCTAGTTCGTCCCATGTGTTGTACGTACCGGGAGTAAGAGTGGAGAGCCATGTTCGAGCTCTATCCCTCAAAGAAAACGGAAACAACCTCATCTTGATATAATCTTCACTCACCCCATTCATCTTCACGGTGTTGGCAATCTCCACAAATTGGGCTAGATGAGCATTAGGATCTTCATTCGAAACTCCACTAAATTGTTGATCTCTCACCAATGAAATTAAGCCCATTTTAAATTCAAAGTTATTGGCATGAATTGGTGGTCCCATCATTTGTGGCATTGTCCTCGGCATGAAGAAATCTCGGATCACCCTTTGATCATTTTGCATTCCATGTTGCACCGGAGGTGGAGGTGGTGGCACATAAGCTTGTTGTGGAGGAGCATAAGCTTGTTGAAAGCCTTGTTGCCTTAAAACTTGTTGCACCATTTGTTGAAGAAAAGCTTGGTTGTTCATAGCTCCATGATTTTGATAGGCTTGTTGAGGAAGATTTGCATTGAATTGAGGTGCGTTGTCATGCACGTTCATATTGTGTCCTCCTTCCCCATCATGCTCTATCTCCACGCGATTATCTTCTTGAAAATTCTCCATTGAATTACTATTTTTGGTTTTGTTCTCTCTTCTCCTTCTCCTCAAAGTATGCTCAATCTCCAAATCAATAGGTTCTGCTTGTTTCCCCTTAGATCTTGTTTGCATATACCTTCAAAAATGAGAGAAGTTAGAACAAAGTTTCACAAAGCAAATACAAGAAAAAATAAAATAAAAAAATTATCTCTAATAAGATTACTCAAAACGATCCTTCTTCAAGCTACTAGCAACCGTTGCCTCCCCGGCAACGGCGCCATTTGATTAGCCATAGTTTAGTGGGTAATGACCAATTCAAGAAATTATCGAACCCAAGGGAGGTAGGCACTAGTGCTTAAGCGATCTCACGTTTGTTATAATTTTATAGAGACGAATCATCAATAGAATTGGTTGCAAACAATTAAATGACAAGTGATCAAAGCAAGTAATGATCAATCAACAAGATGGATGGATGGAAAGTGGTTTACCAAATTGATTAAAAGTGAGATTAACAACAATCAAGAAGTGGTAATTCTAGGAATTATGAATCAAATTCATATATATCATGGATTGAAGAATAAGGGCCAACACTAAGATCACCTAAACTCCCTCTCGAGATGGATAGGATATGAATATCAAATAGCTCAATGGATTGGTTCTCACTTAAACAATTCCAACTAGGTACTAAACTCATTCACACACATTTCCATAAAAACACAAAATACAACCAAATAACACATAAAATACGGATAAAAATATACGAAAACTCACATAAAAAGACACTAAAATCTAGGTGAAAATATCACTCATCATTTAACACCAGATCCTATTATCGTTTTTGAACATCCTGGGTGAAACCTTTTCATGAATTTAATAAATATGATTTATTAATTATGAAAAATTTTAAATTCTGCTGCATTCACTCGGATCGCTATAACGAACCCAACAGTGGTATCAGAGCCTAGGTTCACGGTGTTAAAATATATTTGGTACTAAAATTGTTTTAGTATTATTTAATGGTTAAATAAGAAAACTTGAAACAACGAGAAAAGGTTTCTCGACAATTATTAATTACTGTAAAATTTCAACTGTTGTAGTAGGATAAGAATTGTTCTTAAAACTACTATTTATACAGTTAAAATTTTTCGATAATTTTAATAAAATTGACTAAATATTAGTTTATGACTATATTGGTTTCACGTGTGAATATGAAATATTAAATAAAAGTTATTTATATTTCTTATTCAAAACATTCATTTGGAATGAAATTTAAGCAATACGTTGTATTTAATGAGAAATTATTTCTTGAAATATCATTGTTTAATATAATAATTATTATTATTGATAATTTGTTATCAATATTTAATATTTATTTTGATAAAAGCATTAGATGTTTATTATCAACAATGATGTTTGATGGCTATTTCTAGAAATGGGTTTCTAAGAAAAATATTTCTAAGTAGAAATAATTAGCTATCATTGAATTGATTTGGTTTTATTAATTTAGAAATTGTTTCTTAATTAATTAAGGCCAACAAAATTCTTAAAGTCAATTCTAAAATTTTAGTTTTATAATATTGACTAATTGTTAGTCATAATTCTCAACTAGTATGAGAAATATGAATAATTGTTATTCTTATATCTCGTTACGGTATTATTCATTGTGAATGGATATAAATAAATTTAATATGTTAAATGCATATTTATTTATTTAGGGATGATCATGAGCCTTGGACTTTATGTGATGGTTGTAATTTATTTGGATTTTATGGGGACTGCGAGTCTCTTTAATTTACATTTGTAAGTTCTTTAAATTTATGCAATGAGAGTAGATTAGTCCGTAAGGATTTAATTTTATTCATTGTAAATTGGAGGATTTGAAGGAAGCCCAAAAGAAGACCCAATTGTTGATGGGTAATTAAATGTAATAGAATAGATGCTCAAGGCCCATAAGTGTATGTGTTTTACATTATGATGTAAAAGTTCTCATTGTCCCTTAGATTGACCATAGACCCGTTTTGGCTCAAACGGGTCGCATAGGTTGGCCATGATCATCCCACTGCTTTATGTGTGTATAGGATATATGCATGTTAGAATTAATTTAATGCACTCATTTGATGAACATTAAATAATTTACTTTAATGGAATGATGAGGTTTTGGAAATAAAAATAATCCCTAAGTTTTTGAAACTTATACAAAAATTTTCGAAAATTTTATTTCAAACAAATATGGATATGATGAGTATGACCCATCAATCCATGCCTACTATCAAAAGAAAGAGACATGATGATGCTACTACACTTAACCACTGGCCATGAGTCGTGGGGTGGGTTTGTGGAAGAAAGCTGTGTTCTTTATCTATCATAATGATGCTCATGAATTAAATGCATCACTGCATCGGCCATGAGTCGTGGGGTGTTTTGATGTTTTAATTGCATGAATGTTGATAGGTATTGTTTGACACTAAGTAACGTATGGGCTCATAAAATTGAGGTATGCGTGAAAAGTGAGGTAAAACAAATTGAGGGTTGTATAGTGATACAATTGTAAAATGTTTTACTACCAAAGAGAATTTTTCATGGGCTCATAAAATTGGGGTGTGAGGAATTCTATTTGGGCCTCAAACCTACTAGAAAATTATGATTTTCCGATTTTCTTTTGGGTTATGAAATTCGAATAAAATAGTGGGAGACATTTAATATTGAAGACCTTATATTAAATTAATATTAATTTTCATTGTTTTCTCATTTTCTGCTTCATCATTTTGTAGATTCACTTCATCTACTAAAATGGCAAACAATCCTATAACTGCTTTAATTGGGCAAAACAAGTTAACTGGACCAAACTTTAATGATTGGCTGAGAAATTTCAAAATTCTCTTAAAATCTGAAAGAAGTGAATATGTTCTTGACAAACCAATCCCTGACGCACCTGGTGCTAATGCTACAATTGAGGAACTTGAGAAGTTCAAACGTCATCAGGATGACGATCTGAAAGCTCGGTGCTACATGTTAGCATCTATGTCAAGTGAGCTGCAGAGACAAAATGAGGATCAAACCTCTGCTTATGCTATTCTTAAACGCCTTGAAAACTTGTTTGGCGAGAATAGCAGGCAATAAAGATATGAGATATCTAAAGAGCTCTTCCGCAGTCATATGGCTGAGGGCTCTTCAGTCCAGGAACATGGATTGAAGATGATAACCCTAACGGAACGACTCGCGTCATTGAAACTTGAGGTTCCACCTGAGCTTTGCACTGACTTGTTGTTGCAGTCTCTGCCCCCTTCATTTGACACATTTGTTGTCAATTATAACATGCATAACATGACGAAAAGTCTCACTGAGCTTGTTAGCATGTTAAAGACAATTGAGTCCACGATGAAAAGGGACAAATCAGTCATGTTTGTTGGGTCCACTTCTGGATCTAAGGCTGCAAAGCCAAAGAAAAATAAGGGAAATAGAAAGGGTTCTAACAATCCCAACAAACTAAAAGCAAAGGGAGGTGTCAAGAAAAAGAAAACTTCTCAGGCTAATAATAAGTGTCACCACTGCAATCAAACTGGACACTGGAAGAGGAACTGCAAGGATTACCTTGCAACCCTGAAAAGTTCAGGTATTTATTATGTTGAAGTTAACTTATCAGTTAATGATACTTCTTGGGTATTAGATACCGGTTGTGCCTCTTACATTTGCAATGATTTGCAGATGATGGAAAGAAGTAGAAAGCTAGAAACAGGAGAAATGGTTCTAAGGCTGGGGAATGGAGCAAAGGTTGCTGCATTAGCCGTAGGAACTATTAATCTAGCTTTGAATAATGATTTAGTTTTGGTATTGAACAATTGTCTTTATGTTCCTGAGATTATTAAGAACATTATCTCTATTCCTGTTTTGGATAGAGAAGGTTATTGTTTTAAATTTGAACATGGAAGTTGTTTCATTTCTAAATGTTCTTCTTTAATCACTACTTGCATATTAATGAATGGTTTATATACCTTAACTCCCCAAAATTTCATTCTTAATCTTCAACAAAATAAAAGAAAATTAGATAATCGTAGTTCTATCACATTATGGCATGCAAGATTAGGTCATATTTCTAAGAAAAGGATAAACAAGTTGACAAAATTGCTTGACCTAAAAGACGAGCAAGAACTACCAACATGTGAATCCTGCCTCAAGGGAAAAATGACCAAATCTCCATTTGTTGGACAAGTGGAGCGAGCTACACATCTATTGGAATTAATTCATACAGATGTATGTGGCCCATTAAATGTTAATGCTCGTGGGAACTATAGCTACTTCTTAACTTTTACCGATGATTTCTCTAGGTATGGTTATGTGTACCTATTAAGGTACAAATCTGAAGTTTTTGAAAAGTTCAAAGAATTCAGAACTGAAGTAGAGAAACAAACTGGCTTAAGTATAAAAACACTTCGATCAGATCGAGGAGGTGAATACTTAAGTACAGAATTTCTAGATTATCTAATAGAGAATGGGATTCTCTCACAGTGGACTCCTCCTGGCACTCCCCAACTCAATGGAGTTTCGAAACACAGGAATCGAATCTTGATGGACATGGTTCGATCTATGATGAGTTTCACTTCATTACCTCTTTCTTTTTGGGGTCATGCTTTAGAAACAGCAGCACACCTATTAAATAGGGTGCCTTCTAAGGCCATCCCCACTACACCTTATGAGATGTGGTGTGGAAAAGCACCCTCGTACAAATACCTTCGGGTATGGGGGTGTGATGCTTACGTGAAGCAATAAATGGGAGATAAATTGGATATGAGATCCAAAATATGTAAATTTGTTGGATATCCAAAGGAATCAATTGGATATTACTTCTACGATACCTCGGAACAAAAGGTGTTTGTTTCAAGGAATGCTACATTTCTTGAAGAAGAATTTCTATCTGATAGAAATGGCAAACTCGTAGAACTTGAAGAAGTTCAAGAAACAACAATCCTCCCAATTGCAGTGAGTGAACAACCAGTAGAAACTGGGACATCTGATACACAACCTCTTAGGAGATCCGAAAGGATACCTAAGATACCTAGTAGGTACACTTTGTTATTAGAAAACAAAGAAGAGGGACTCCTTTTGGATAATGATCCAAGAAGCTATGGAGAGGCAATGTCAGACATTGACTCAAAGAAATGGCAAGAAGCAATGCAATCCGAGATGGACTCCATGTACTCTAACAAAGTATGGACTTTGGTAGACCCACCAGAAGGAACAATTCCTATTGGATGCAAATGGGTTTACAAGCGAAAGCTTGGGGCTGATGGGTAGGTAGCAACCTATAAGGCATGACTGGTTGCTAAAGGATATTCTCAGAAACAAGGAATTGATTATGAGGAAACTTTTTCACCAGTAGCAATGCTGAAATCCATTCGAATTTTATTAGCTATATCTGCATATTATGACTATGAGATATGGCAAATGGATGTAAAGACTGCTTTTCTTAATAGTAATGTTAAGGAATAGATCTATATGAAGCAACCTGAGGGCTTTATATCTAGTGGGAGTGAGCAAAAGGTTTGCAAGCTCCAAAGATCCATTTATGGGCTTAAACAAGCTTCGAGGAGTTGGAACATTCGATTCGATGAAACAATCAAATCTTTTGATTTTCAAAAGAATCCGGATGAACCATGTGTATACAAGAAAGTTAGTGGAAGTGCAGTTACTTTTATTGTGCTCTATGTTGATGACATCCTACTTATCGGAAACGATATAGGAATGTTGCAATCAACAAGAAATTGGTTGTCTAAACAATTCTCCATGAAGGACTTGGGAGAAGCATCATTTATTCTTGGAATAAAGATCTATAGAGATAGATCTAGAAGAATGATCGGTCTATTCCAATCCATGTACATAGATAAGATACTAAAGAGATTTAGTATGGAAGAATCCAAACGAGGATTCTTGCCAATGAGTCATGGGGTTTCACTTTCTAAGGCTATGTCTCCTAAGACGCCTGAAGAAAGCGAAAGAATGACTCGCGTGCCTTATGCTTCAGCAATTGGAAGCATAATGTATGCAATGCTATGTACAAGGCCTGATGTCGTGCATGCTCTAAGTGTCACGAGCAGATATCAGTCAAATCCAGGTGAAGAACACTGGAAGGTCGTCAAGATGATCCTTAAGTACTTGAGAAGGACTAAGGATATCTTTTTGATATACGGCTCTGGAGAGCTGAAATTAGAAGGATATACTGATTCTAGTTTTCAGTCTGATGTGGATGACTCTAAGTCAATGTCAGGTTATATATTCACTTTGAACGGTGGTGCAGTAAGTTGGAAGAGTTCCAAACAAGAAACTACTGCAGACTCCACCACTGAAGCTGAATACATAGCTGCATCAGATGCAGCGAAGGAAGCTGTTTAGATCAAGAACTTTATCCAAGGGTTGGGTATAGTTCCATCTATTGTTGATCCAGTAATGATATATTGTGATAACAATGGAGCCATTGCGCAAGCAAAGGAACCAAGATCTCATCAAAGATCCAAGCATATCTTGAGAAGATACCACTTGATTAGAGAAATCATGGGGAGAGGCGATATCGTTATGGATCGAGTCGCTTCAGCAGAAAATGTAGCAGACCCACTGACTAAGCCTTTGTCTCAAAAGATATTTGAGAAACATATTGAAAAGATGGGACTTAAATATATGGGCAATTGGAGCTAGGGCAAGTGGGAGATTGTTAGAGTAGTATGCCCAGCGCACCAATTAGATTGGATATTTGTACTCTTTATATTTTGAATATAAACAATCTCATTGGATATTATATTATTAAAGGCTGTTTTAATTTATCTATTTTATGCATTATAACAAATGCTTATTAGATAAAGTCCCTAGACCATTTAAAGCTAAAATGTATGGTTACGCATATGATGGTAATCATGGAATTTATACATAGAGCTTTGGTCTTAAACATGATTCCGAGTCAAGAATTTTCTAAATGGGACAAAGAATAATTCAGTAAAGATTCGTACATATGATGAATGCTCATTGGACGAAAATATTGTATTCCATCAATATTAGTGTTGTGACACAAATTCATATATGTAGATACTTATTAGAGAATAAGTTTATCGAACATGGTCCGTAGAAAATTCTTATTGGATATGTCGAAATTAGAATTTTCTAATTACGATAGTACACGATTAGTCTTTAGACGTGAAGCACCATGGTAGTCTTGTGTACTTCATCTAATACTTAGACTTATCTTCTGATTGTTTAGCAATCTTAAAGGGGATATGTTGGGTATTATATTGATGTACATGGAGACTTATGTGTGGCTAAGATAGAATCTAACACTTGTCTAGGACAAGAGAATCTCCTGTGTATTTCATTGTTAATGATTCAAAGACCTTGGCCAAGGCAATGAGAATATAGATTCACAATGAATCATTGTAACATGAAATAGAAACACAGTTATTGAGTTAGTAGAGTTTCGACTAATATTCCTACTCTAGACTCAATCGGGAGATTAATTGTTAGAAAGACCGTACGTGTATGTCACTCGTTAATTTACAGGTTTACTCGCTATTCACCTAACACTAGAAGATCACGCTACTTACTAGATGTTGCCGTGATTAGTAGGTTCTTGAAATTAATTAGTTAATTTCAAGCGTATTAATTAATTGGATTAATTAATATAATAATTATTATTTATAAGTTACAAGTGTTGTAAGCCTACTGCTAGAGTTAGTAGTGAACCTAAAGGATCACACCTTAATTTGAATGAACAACTTTTATCAATTGGAACAATAGTTAAATTGTTAACTATTTATTATAATTAAATAATTTGATTATTTAATTAGAATAATAATAATAATAAATTTTAGATAGTGGAGAGTTAGTGGATTGAAAAGTTAGTATTATTGCAATTAGTGGAATCAAAAGCTAAGTGCATTTTGATGTGGAAACACATCATGCTTACTTTTTGTCGAAGAGTTGTTCTTTTAGTGGATCCAATTTTGTGCCAATTATTCTCTATATATACTTTGTAGAGAATATTTAGACATTAAGATTCATAATTGAATTGGCTTTTGATTTGTACAAGCCTCTAGAAAAGCTTCGGTACACATCCATCTATACACTATCTAAAATTCAATTTTGTTGTTCCAATTCACAAGTTTTACACTACTAGCGAAGTTTAAAATTTGTGTTGTTTATTCAATTGGTGGATTACTTTAGAGAGGATACACTTGGATCCCTTATTGAGAAGTACGTAGTCTTAGCCACAATGCGGGAATTGATTCCCTAACTCCTTGCATCAATTGGAAGAAACTCTACGAGGGTAAGAATAATCTTTACGTAGATTTCTTTCAATATATTTTAACACCGGATCCTATTATCGTTTTTGAACATCCTGGGTGAAACCTTTTCATGTATTTAATAAATATGATTTATTAATTATGAAAAATTTTAAATTCCGCTGCATTCACCCGGATCGCTATAACGAACCCAACACATTCTTCTATCATTAATCAAACTTCCAAACCTTCCACATAAACCGCAACTCCCATTTTAAATACTCCCTCCGTCCCAAAGATATTGACACACTTTCCTTTTTGGGTTGTCCCACAGAAATTGACATATTTCCTTTTTAAGAATATAGGGCCCACACAAAAACAATTTATTTATTTACATGGACCCACACACTCATCACACTCACTACTAATACAACTACCCACTACACATTAAATATTATTTCTCTCACTTCACTTTACATTAAATTATTATACTCATTAATCTCCGTGCCCAAAAAAAATGTGTCAATACTTCCGGGACGGAGGGAGTAACTATTAATCCCATATCCTAAATACGTAAATCCTATCATCGGGCCTTCCATGTTGAAGGATGCAATACGCAAACGCATTTCCTCTGATGTGCCATGAAAATCGAAGAATTCCTCAACTCAGAATATCCATCCATCTGGGTCAGTTCCGTCGAATTTCGGTATCTCCATCTTTATGGAACGAGTGATATTACTAACCTCCAACCCATGGTTCAAAGCTCCAGTGTTTGGCTAGATTTGTGGGTTTCTGTTGATGCTGCTGGAGGCCCTCTCAGAACCATGAAATTGCTCCTTGATTTCATCGATGCGTGAATCCATCATGCCCACATATTGTTGCATTGACTGGTGTAGTGCCTTCGACTGCTCTTCAAATTGTTTATGCATGATAATAGATTGTTCCTCAAATCATTCGTCAAATTGTCTCTGTATTTTTGCAAGTTCACGAACAAGTTCTGATTCAGCCATGGGGTGAATCCTGTCAAACCAAATGATACGATTCTTTTGATTGAATGTAAATCAAAACAGAAATTACACTCTTTGAGTGAGTGTGAACTCCAAGAACAAAGAAGGAAGAAGCATAAAACTAGCCAAAATCTCACATAACATTCACTCCTCCTAGCTACTGCTATTTTAAAGAAAAGGACGCATGGACTTTTAGTGATGTGCTGTCTCTGACAATTGCTAACAAACTCTCAGATATTTTCATTCACTTATCCAGCAGGATGTAATCCTCTAATCTTCGTGGTGTTCATCTGATACGTGTTGGGCCTCGACGGGGTTGGGCCTGTTCAATGGCTGGGTTGTTGTTGGGCTGAGTAATGTGGGCCTGTGTTGTATCACTCTTGAAAGATGATATCATGAAATTCTTACTATTTATGAGCAGAGGGGTTCATACTACTCCGGCGAAGAC
The DNA here is from genome assembly GCA_023678885.1 of Pogostemon cablin. Lineage (NCBI taxonomy): Eukaryota > Viridiplantae > Streptophyta > Magnoliopsida > Lamiales > Lamiaceae > Pogostemon > Pogostemon cablin. The sequence goes on along the minus strand of CM042977.1, from coordinate 18,963,272 downwards.
TTCTGTGATGGACTCGCTCCACATTCTCGACTCTCTAATTTATGATCTCAATGATCTACTGAATCGGGAGGAAAAGCTGATTCCTGATGTGGGTGATCAAATAAAAAATCTCCTTGAAGGCCTTACTCGTCTGCAGTCTTCCATCAAATCAATAGGTGGATCACAGCTTTCAGAAAGTGTAGAAAGTGTAGAATTAAGAGAAACTCTGATGCGAATTGGAGATACTGCACATGAAGCTCAATATATTGTGATCTCTTTTGTGGTCGGACATGCTCCTCCTTGGTATCTCATGAACAGGCTCACCAGCGTCAACCTCAAGATTGAGCTTTGTGGGAGTGAGATTCAACAACTCTTGAATAAACAGAAATTCGGAGAGGGAGAGGTACATGTCGCTGGGGAATTTAACTCAAGACTGTCGTTTTGGGCTAACAGAAACAGTGAGGTGGATGATAGTCTAGTCGGTTCTGAGGACAAGGAAACATATCTTTTAGATAAGTTGTCCGGAGGGAGAGCAGATAGGCAAGTTATTTCAATCTTTGGGATGCCGGGACTTGGTAAGACAACATTAGCAAAGAAATTGTGCAATCATGGCTTGGTTAATGATAACTTTGATAAAGTCTCCTGGTGTGTGGTTTCACAAACCTATCAATGGCTACTATTTTGCTTAATGTAGAAAGTACGTTTGGGAAAGATAAGATTCTGAGCATGGAAGAAGAAACCTTAGTTGAACACATTCACAAAACTTTAAAGGGAAGAAGATACCTCATTGTATTGGATGATATTTGGGAATCAAAAGTGCTGGATGGATTGCTTAGATGTTTCCCAGATGATGGAAATGGAAGCAGGGTACTGTTCACCACAAGGAATAGGGATGTGGCTCCACCTAGTATCTTCATGTACGAAATGCCCTATTTGACAGGTGAGCAGTACTGCTGGGAGCTGCTAGAGAAGAAGGTGTTCGGAAATCAACCTTGCCATCCTCAACTGCAAGGGATCGGAAGGCAAATTGCAGCAAACTGCGGAGGACTGCCTCTTGCAGTAGTTGTTGTTGCTGGAATTCTTTCTACTATAGACAAGAATCCAAAAAGTTGGGAAAAAGTAAGAAGAAATTTGGCTTCATATATTTTGGATAATGGAGACAGCTCAGTTATGCAAATCTTAAAACTCAGTTATAAGCATCTTCCACATCATTTAAAATCTTGTTTTCTGTATCTTGGAGCGTTTCAGAAGGACAGAGAAATTCATGTGGCGAAGTTTGTCAGGTTGTGGGTCGCTGAAGGATTCATACGCATGGAAAACAAAGAGATCAAAGCTGTAGATTATTTAAAGGAGCTAATTGACAGAAGTTTAGTAATGGTGGTCAAAAAAAGGTCAGATGGTGGAGTCAAAACTTGTACTATCCATGATCTACTTCGTGATTTGTGTGTGAAAACATGCCAAGAAGAAAAGTTCTTGGAATTTGTGGAGAGCAAGTTTGCTTTTTATGCTGCTATTCATTATTCACTCGAAACTGAAACTTTAAATCAAGTAATGCATTCTTTGTTCTACTTCGTGATCGCTTTTTGAATACTCATGATTATGCTATGCGCAGTGAATGAGATGTGAGCATGATTAGCTTAGTGTACGCCGACAGACGCTCATGTGCATGATGTGCTACTACTTTCTAATGTGTTTTTCTTTCCAAAACTTTGACAGTTATTGCTCAATATGCAATGAAGGCGACCGCCTCCAAACAGTTCAAACTTCTTTAACTTGGAGCTTTTGCTAGAATATGCGCTCTTTATTTGGTCGTGGTATGATGTTACCGCTCCACATTCATGACATAAGATTGTTAAGAGTCTTGCAATTTGATTGTATACACAGTTATTTAACTGGAGTCGAATTTCTGGTTTGCTTGAGATATTTGATAATTAGAGATTTGCCGCCATCAATAGGCAAACTTGTGAACTTGGAGTATCTGCATGTAGAGAAAAATGAAACCGTATATCTATCCTCAGCAGTCATGAATATGAAGAAGTTGAGATATATCTACATGGGCTCTGAAGCCAGATATGATGAAGATTGCAATACCTCCCAAACAAACAACCTTGAATTCCTCTCTCGGATTGTTATTGATAAGCACAAGGATGAACAAATGTTGAAATGCTCACCTCATCTTCGCAAACTTAAATGATCAACATCTCGGCATGTTGATCTCAGCTGGATTCGCTCGACCTGAGATTCTATGATATTGGACTGAAGGGAATCAGTTTGCCCTCAAACATAAGAAAACTTGCTCTGCTTGGCTCGAGTTTGACTAGTGAGGAAATTTCAAAAATTGGGAGATTGGAATACCTTGAGGTTCTCAAGTTGAATATCATTTCCTTTGAAGATGGAAGATGGGATACAAGGGAAGGTGAATTCCAGAAGGTCAAATTCTTGAAAATGAAAGTAGAAAATTTATCTGTGTGGACCGTAGATTCTAGTGAGCATTTCTCTGTACTGGAACGATTGTTCTTAAGTGATTGCGGCAATTTAAGAGATATTAATCCTTGTGAAATTGGTGAGACGCTGCAGCTGATTGAAGTACAAGGAATTTGTACAAAGTCACTGCCAGAGTCTGCTAAAAAATTTCAACAAGAACAAGTATACGGAAATGAAGGGCTTCAGATCATCACTAATAGGTAACAGTTTTTCATGCATACATTTTAGTCCACTAAAAATTATACTGCATGACCCAAACAAGGAAATGGACCTATAATTTGGAACAAACCATGATAGACATGAAGCCTATCTCAAAACCAAGGGAATACTTTTTAATTTGGATTGGTTTTTATTGTTGTTTTAAAGTATCATGACATCTTTACATTTTAATATCTTACAGCTCACGACTATCATTTGGGGACAGTTATTTTAATATTGGTTGTGAACGCAAGGAATTGTCCATCTTAGAAATGCTTATTGTACAAACAAGGCGCGTACAAGTTATTAAGCCTGGGCTTGGTAAGACAACTTTAGCTAAGAAAGTGTACAATGATAAAATGGTTAGAGATCACTTTGGCATACTCTCATGGTGTGTTGTTTCCGAAACTTATACAATGCGAAGTTTGCTGGCCAAGATTTTAACTAGTATATGTTGGGTTATTGTAGGATCGTAGTGTTGGGAAAGTAACACTTTTATTAAGGGCTCACAATATATTTTACAATACACCCTGCACTCAAGACTCGCACTCTCACTTAAGCCCTCAATACTCTCACTTATTTGGAGCACTCACACTTACAAACTTATTGCCTTAAGAGACCACCACTCTTCTATTTATAGTAAATCCTAAGTCATCAGCACATTAGAATATTCTAGTATAACCTAGCTACTACCCTTAATCTATTTATCTTTATTCTAGAATGCTCAAGCCTCATCCTATTGCCACTTGCTAATTGTTGCTCCACGACATTCTAGAAAAGTCACCATCCTTCTCCAAGCTTCCGTGAATTATCCCGTTACTTCTAGAACCTTCCAAGTCGGTGTTGATTTTAACACTCCCCCTCAACGCCGACTTTCTTCTTCTGATCACATTCATCTGCTTTCGGATAGATGTTCGCCATAATCTCCACTCATCACTAGAATTCAGAGGAACTACTCGAACTTCAAGTTTGGACTTGTTTCTCTCATCCAAACCATCAACACGTTCACTCACTTTGTATATCCATTTTCGTTTCTTCTTTTTCTTTTGCTTCTTCATGGACTCCCGGCTGGAGTTTTGTCTAATTGAGCTCGTTCGCTGCGCAACTCTGATTAAATTCTGATTCATGTGTGAGCACAACTTCAATGCCAACTTCTTCATTTTGTTTTTCTTCATACACTTTGGGAACTAGTTGAGCATCGCGCCCCCACTTTCTCTTGCAAGTGAACTTCCTCCTTGCAACCTGATAACTCCAAGTTTGTGCTCACCTCTTCCACACAATAATCTTCTTCACACTTGTTCACGTGCAGCAGCTCTTCCTCTTCATCCATTACGAGACTTGTGCTACTCAAGTCCTCTAACAGGTCTTCTTCGTACTCGCTCGTCCAGCCATCCTCAACCTCGATGGATCATTCGACAGCGACAGACGAGTCTTCTATCCAATCCTCCTCGCAGTCGGTTGTCCATTCGCTCTCATAATCACCCGATTCTGGGACACCTACAACTGATTCCAACACTATCGCATCTTTCTCATCACCACAAGATGCCTCGAAGTCCCACTCGTCTTCACTTTCGTCTTCAATGCTTAACACGACCATATTAATTTCGATCTCTTTCTCCTTCGACCAACAGTTCCTAACAACGTGGCCTTCCTTTCCACATTTATAACACTTACCTTGAAAACTCCTTCCCCCTTGAGGCTGATCCATCCAAACGTTATTCTCTCGTGCTCCCCCTGACTGAGCACACTTCGGCTGGCTTACTTGGTCGCCTTCTTTCTTCTTTGAGAACAACGCCTCGAGGGTGTCCCAAGCCTTCTTCGGAGTATTTGCGTCTCGTATATACTCCAAGAACTCTTTATCAATAGTCGTCTTGAGTGCGAACGCCTTTCCTGCCTTGATCTTCCACTTCTTCAAGGCACCGTCTTCTTCCGGTTGTTCAATGTCGTCTCCTCCAACTACCACCCACAAATCATGACCTTGCAAATACGACTCCATACAGGTCCTCCACGTGGTGTAGTTCCAATTATTGAGCCTCTCCATCCAACCTACCTCTTGTAGGTCCACTGTCGTGAACTTGGATTACCTCCTCGTATCCAAGCAAGCCTCTTCGCTTCACAAACACTTGTTGTGCACGACGCCTCCACTCAATAATCCTTGAACTTGAGACGACAACCAAGCCCAACTCCTCACCTCACGTGCTACTTGCACTTTTCCAACGTAGCATGGCTCTGATACCACTTATTGAGTTTTCTTAGAACAGATAGGTTGGGAAAGTGAACTCTGTTATTAATGGGCTCACAATATTTTTACGAGACACTCTTTGAACTCACACTCAAGACTCAAAACCTCTATCAAGCTGCTCTCAACACACTTGTATCTCTCTATACTCCACTAATGACTTTCTCTCACTAAACACTCTTACTTATCCGAGCACTCGTATTACCACCACTACATCACACACGCATCTACCTATTTATAGTAACCAATAGTAACCAATGGAGACTTGCAGTGCCACTACCCTTTAGATAATTCTCCAACTATCTAATCTTATCTCCATCTAATACATAGATTATTCTAGGCATGAACTAATTTAGCTTTTATTAATAATTAAATCTATAATACTCCAGATTCCTTGAGTACTTGCAATCTGCTGGAGTCTCCACATTCCTCTGGATGATTCATCACCTCTCCTCCAAGCTTTTATGAATAATCCCGTTACTTCTAGCACTTTTCAAGTCGGTGTTGATCTTTAACAGTATACAAGGTACGCTAGATAAGAATAGGATCCTAGAACTTTAAGAAGAAAGTATGGCCCAACAGATTCACAAAGTATTAACTGGAAGAAAATATCTAATTGTACTGGATGATATATGGGATTCAGATGTGTGTGGTCATTTGAGGAGGTTTTTCCCAGATGATGATAATGGAAGTAGGATATTGATGACAACTAGGAATAGGGATGCGGTTCCACCTGAAAGTAAAATTCTTGAGCTGCCCAATTGGTCAGATGACGAGTGTTGGAAGCTGTTGGTAAAGATGGTGTTTGATGATAAACCTTGCCCCCCTAAATTGCTTGAGATTAGAAAGTACATGGTGTTCGATGATAAACTTTGCCCCCCTGAATTGGTTGAGGTAGGAAAGAAAATCGCAGCAAAGTGCCGGGGACTACCACATGCAGTAGTTTTTGCTGCTGGAATTCTTTCATCCATCGACAAGAAAAAAAGTAGCTGGGAACAAGTGGAGCGAGATCTACCTTCGCACATATTTGATCGTGGAAACAGTTCAATGATGGAACGCAGTTTCCAGAAGCTTCCAGAACACTTAAGGCCGTGTCTTGAGAATGAAGAAGTTCATGTAAGAGAGTTGTTGAGGCTTTGGATTGCCGAAGGATTCATAGAAGAAGAAGAAGAGAAGAGTGCAGAGAATGTAGCAGAAGAATATCTAATGGAGCTAATCGATAGAAACTTAGTAAAGGTTGTCCAACGAAGATCAGATGGAGTAAAAACTTGTGTCATTAATGATTTTCTTCGTCTTTTGTGCTTGCAGATATGCAATGGACAAAATGTTCAAATACATATGAAGAGTGGGTAAGTTCACTTCAACACTGCCAAACATCTTTTTTTTATATAATCTGTACAATGTAGCAATGTCATAGCCATTAATAAACATGCTATTCATAGGAACTATTAGGGGAAAGAGTTGACATATATTGTAAATATGGTATATTGTTTCTTGATTGCGAATTTATCGCAATCTGTTGTAGTCCTTTCTATACTTAGCATTGTAATCATTTGTATATAAGAGACTTTTCTCCTCATCACAAATCAGTGATGATCGGATATTAATCCTTACATGGTATCAGCATAAAGGATCGAAACCCTAATTTTCTCTCCAACCCTACCTCCTTCTCTCGTTCCTGCTTCCCTCATCCTCTTTTCTTTCTCTGATCATGACGGCACAGATCTCCTCCTCTGCGCAGACTACTGCCATGATTAATTTGGTCCAGATCAAACTATCCTCCTCCACTTACCTCATGTGGCGTCGCCAGTTCCTTTCCATGGCAGCCACTTTTGAGTTCTCTGATGTTGTCGATGGAACTGCCACTGCTCCGGCCAAGACCATCTGCAACGACGCTGGTGATGACATCCCCAATCCTCTCTACTCGGCGTGGCATCTCCAAGAACAAAAATTGCTGGGAGTGCTGTACGCCACGCTTGAACCTGAGGCGATGGCAGAGGTGCTGGACTGCGTCACACTCCGATCGGCCTGGCTAGCTCTGGAGTCCGCGTTCGCCCATGCCTCTGCTTCATGCGCGAACCAACTCAAAGAGGAGCTCCTCTCTTTGAGGCGTGCGGATCAGCCGGTCGCTGAGTATGGTAGGCGATTTAAGGCTATTTGCGACCAGCTTTCAGCGATTCAACGTCCAATTGATGAAAGCGAAAAGAGCCATTGGTTTCTTCGTGGGCTTGGCCCCACTTTCTCTAATTTTGCTGATACAAGACTGTCGATGGTTCCTATCCCAGCTTTTCGTGAACTTCTTCACCAGGCAGTGCAGTTTGAGCACATGAATCGTGCAATGGAGGGCTCTCCTGCTCCAGCCGTGGCCTTCGTTGCCTCTTCCCATGATTCTGCAGTCGGTCGTGGCTCGTCTCAGCAGCGGCATTGGGGCGGTGGTCGCTCGGACGGTCAGGCTCGTGGTGCTGGTGGACGGCACGGTGGTCGTCGCCCCTTTACTCCTCGGTGCCAGATTTGCCGTGGAGATCATTATGCGGATCGCTGCCCGCGATTTCTGGAGCTGCAACGTGCCGCTGGTTCTGCTGGTGCGGCTGGAGGCATGCATCAGCATGCTAATCACCTGGCTCATGCTTTTTCGGCAGCCTGTAATATGGCCGAGCCGGCCAACTCGTCGGATTGGTACGTCGACTCCGGCGCATCGGCTCACATGACCAATCAGCCCGCTCAATTGGATTTTCTTGCTCCCTATTCCGGTAAGGTTTTGGTTGTTGTTGGCAGTGGTGATAATATCTCTATTTCTCATATTGGTCCTGGTCGCATATGTCATAATGTTGATCTGTTGGATGTATTGGTTGTTTCAAGCCTTACTAAAAATTTGGTTTCCATCAGTAAATTGACGTCAGATTCCAACGTTGAAGTTTTATTTACTAATAAATGTTTTAAAATTCAGAATCGGTTGACAAAGGAAGTACTGGCTCAGGGCAAGTGTGAGAATGGTCTATATGTACTAGACAGGTGTGATAAAAACTCGGCTCTGCTTGCTGCTTTGCATCCTACTGCTTTAATAGCTAGCTTTGATCTGTGGCACTTACGCCTTGGACATGTGTCTTTTCGTACAATTTCATTGTTAAATAAACAGGGACATTTAAATGTTACATCTTTGTTGCCTAGTCCTACTCTTTGCTCGCCTTGCCAATTGGCGAAGAGCAAGAAGTTACCATTTGATTTAAATGAAAAACGTGCTTCTTCTGTCCTTGATTTGGTGCATTGTGATTTATGGGGACCATCACCTGTTACATCTTCGGGTGGTTATCGTTATTATGCTTTATTTGTGGATGATTTCTCTCGTTTTTCTTGGCTTTATCCTCTGCGTGCCAAGTCAGACTTTTATGATGTTTTGGTTCGTTTTCACACTTTTGTTTGTACGCAATTTACTCGTGTTGTGAAAGTATTTCAATCCGATGGGGGCACAGAATTTGTAAACAAACGGGTGTCTGATTTTATGATGAGCCATGGAATTTTTCACCGGATCTCCTGTCCATATACTCCACAACAAAACGGTCGAGCTGAGAGAAAACATCGCCACATCACTGAGACTGGTCTCTCCATGCTGTTTCATGCCTCTGCTCCAACACACTTATGGTTTGAGGCTTTCACCACTGCAGTTTATGTCATCAATCGGCTTCCGTCCGCCACATTGGATAATAAGTCTCCGTATGAGTTGTTATATCACTCTGCTCCGAATTATGCTATTTTTAAACCCTTTAGATGTCGTGTTTTTCCTTTTCTCCGTGACTATGCAGAGAACAAGCTGTCTCCTCGCAGTCGTCCATGTATCTTTGTGGGTTATAGCAGCTCTCATAAGGGGTTTCGATGCTTCGATCCTACTTCCGCGCGCATTTACATTACTCGCCATGCACAGTTTGATGAACAAACTTATCCTTTCTCTGGGACTGGTTCTGCTACTGCTCATAATTTACCTATTTCTAGTTTCTTGGAGCCTCACTCGGTGACAGTTGCTCCTATATCTGACAACACCTCATCTCTACAATCCATGCATCGCCACCTTCATCCGGAACCGGAAGACATTCCGGATCCTCCCCAACCTGTGGAACCACCGTTGCCACCTACACCAGCACCGGCTGCAGTTGATGATCTTCCACAACCTGCTCCTGCTCAGGATGTTGAGCCAGAACCAGTAATACATCCCATTCCACCACCGCCGCCGGCACTCCGTCTGTCCACTCATCGGATGGTTACTCGGTCTCAGTCGGGTATTTTTAAACCAAAGTACCATGTTGATCTTGCTTCCACAGTACTGCTTGCCTCTCTGGCCAGTGCTTCTGAACCTTGTGGTTTCAAATCTGCCTCTAATATCCTCACTGGATGGCTGCCATGCAAGAAGAAATTGATGCGCTTATGCTTAACCAAACCTGGGATTTGGTGCCACCTCCGTCCAACACCAACATTGTTGGCTCCAAATGGGTGTTCCACTCGAAGTATCGGTCTGATGGTTCTATTGAGCGCCACAAGGCTCGCCTTGTAGCTCAGGGGTTTAATCAGGTTCCGGGGTCGGATTTTCATCACACATTCAGCCCGGTTGTCAAAGCTGCCACTGTTCGCACTATTTTGGCTCTGGCTGTGCACCATAAATGGCCTCTTCATCAGTTGGATGTAAAAAATGATTTCCTTAATGGGATTCTGACAAAGCCTGTATACATGACTCAACCACCGGGCTTTGTTGATCAGCATAATCCATCTCATGTTTGTCGCCTGAAGAAGGCACTTTATGGCCTTCGTCAAGCCCCTCTGGCATGGTTTCAAAGATTCAGCACTTATCTGAAGGCACTGGGCTTCCAGCAGGCTCAGTCCGATTCATCATTATTTTTCCTTCGGAGGGGTGACTCACTTCTGTATCTACTCTTGTATGTGGACGACATCATCCTCACAGGGAATGATTCCCGTCTCCTTCGGCAGTTCATCGAGCGCACACATGCGGAGTTCGCTATCAAAGATCTTGGCTCATTGACATATTTTAAATGACTTGAGGTCTCCCCTCTCCTGATGGTTTTTTTGTTGGTCAGTCTAAATATGCCCTTGATATTCTGGACAGAGCGGCCATGGTTGATTGCAAGCCTGTCGCTACTCCTCTCGCCGCCGGAACTACACTACAAAGTACTGGATTGGCCTTTAATGATCCCACTCTTTATCGATCTTTAGTGGGGGCCCTGCAATATCTGACTATCACTAGGCCTGATCTCTCTTTTGCTGTTAATACAGTTAGTCAGTTTCTACACTCCCCCACTGAAGATCATTTCCTAGCTGTTAAACGTATCCTTCGCTATGTGAAGGGTACGCTTCATTTTGGTCTTCGCTTTACACATCGGCCTAACAAATCGATTGTGGGATACTCAGATGCTGATTGGGCTAGGTGCATTGAGACTCGTCGCTCAACCTATGGATACTCTATTTTTTTGGGTGGTAATCTGGTTTCATGGAGTGCCAAAAAGCAACCGACTGTGGCTCGGTCTAGCTGTGAATCTGAGTATCGGGCTTTAGCCAATGCTGGTTCAGAAATTGTTTGGTTGCGTAATCTACTCACTGAACTTCATCAGTCGTCTGATACAGCGCCGACTCTCCTTTGCGACAACAAGAGTGCCATTTTTCTCAGCCAAAATCCAATCACTCACAAACGTGCTAAGCATATTGATATTGATTGTCACTTCATTCGTGAGCTGATTTCTTCGGGGCAGTTACATACTCAGTTCGTACCTTCTCATCTTCAGCTGGCTGACATCTTCACCAAGGCATTACATCGTCCGGCCTTTGAGCTCTTACAGTCCAAGCTTTGCGTTTGCTTACATCCCACGCGACGCTTGACGGGGGGTATTAGGGGAAAGAGTTGACATATATTGTAAATATGGTATATTGTTTCTTGATTGCGAATTTATCGCAATCTGTTGTAGTCCTTTCTATACTTAGCATTGTAATCATTTGTATATAAGAGACTTTTCTCCTCATCACAAATCAGTGATGATCGGATATTAATCCTTACAGGAACGGACTTGCTGAGGGAAGCCACCTTCTCCAACGTATTCGTTCCCTCCTCAGTCGAAGGTGGACATCACCCTCACGTGTTCGCGAAACAAGATTATTGAGAATCTTGCATTGTGGTTATATAAACAGTCGGTACACTAGAATTGAATTTTTTGTTTGTTTGAAGTACTTGGTCAATAAAGAGTTGCCGCCGTCAATAGGCAGCTTTGTGAACTTGGAATATCTTCGTATGGAGACAGACGAGGAAGTATGTCTACTCTCAACAGTTTTCAAAATGAACAAGTTGAGATGCATTCAGGTGGACAGTGTTGCAAGATATGACAAAGACTGTGAAACAATATTCCAAGCAAACAAGCTTGAGTATCTTTCCAGAATCCGTGTTGACGAAACCAAGGATGAAAAGATGCTGAAACGTTCACCCCATCTTCACAGGCTCAAGCTATCAACAAGCCTACCTCTTGATCTTAGATTCCTTTCTCAGCTCGAGTCGCTCAACATGAGATTCTGCGAGCCTGGAAGGAAGATGATGCTTAGCTTCCCCTCAAACATCCAAAAGCTTACTCTCATTTGTTTTCCATCCGAGTTGGGTTGGGAGCACATGTCCACAATTGAAAATCTCAAGGTTCTCAAATTAAAATATATATCCTTTGCATACAAAACGTGGGATATGAGAGAGGATGAATTCCCGAGGCTCCAGTGTTTAAAGTTGGATGGGATAACTCGTCTAACTCGGTGGAATGTTGACTCCAGAGATCATTTTCCCCTACTTCAGCGGTTGATCCTAAGAAATTGCTACAATCTGGAAGAGATTTCTAGTGAAATCGGAACGTTGAAGGTGATTGAGGTTCAAGGGCAGTGCCCAGGGTCATTGGTTGAGTCAGCTCAAAGAATTCAAAAGGAGAAACAGCAGATAGGGAAAGAACTATTTTTAAGTTTATTAAATCTGTAGGAGACAGTGTACGCGATACACTCAATCATCCTAATTAGCCACTGAGTTGATTGATAAAGCCTCGTGGTGTTTTGTGTTGACAGAAACAGAAAGAGATTTTCGTATTTCTCCCTCAAACAATCAAACAAAGTCCTGTGGCTAAACATCAGTTTCAGACGCGTGCCGACAAGTTTAGTGTTTAATTATTTAGTGTAAGTAATGATGTCGGATACCCTACATCATATCTGACACCATCGTCATAGAATCGAATGTCGAATTTGGTGTCGATTATGTATCAAAGTCTCGACACAATACACCCTCGACACAATACACCGACATTATGTCCAATGCCATTGTCATAGAATCGATGTCGGATTTAGTGTTGGTCAAAGTGTTGGAGTCCCGATATAGGATACCGACACCATATCTGATACTGTCAAAAAAACCCCAACGTAGTCATATCATCGAATGTCAGATTTGATGCTAATTAAAGTATTGGAACACCGACATAGAATACCGACATTTGGGACAAAGTTGACATTCATTTTGAGTTAAAAGGATACTTCGATAAAAATAAAAATAAAAAAAATTTCAAGTTTGGATAAAAATAATATTTTTACAGATATTGGGTGGCATTGATTTTTCACCATCAATATTGAATAATTTTTGGGATTGGCACTAACAGTAAACTAAACACTTTAAGTCGAAGTAAATCAAAGAGAGTAAATTAATGAACCTTTGGAGAAAAAAAAACGTGAAACTATCGTTTTCTTAAATAGTTATCACTTTTTATAAAGATATTATTATTTTTTATTAATTATTTTTATATTATGAATTGTTTATAAAATATTCACTGCATCACTATTACATTTTATTAATTAGAGTATCATTTTGTATTAAAATATTACTAATTTTTATTAGTATCACAGAAGTCTTTTTGTAAAACGCTTTGAAAAAAATTCAGAGTTTATGTTTAAATTTTTTATTAATTGGTATCCCCTTTATTTATGTGTTGAAAAGACAGTTATACTATTAAAATTTCTAAATCTTTAATATAAATATTAAATATTATTCTTCTGTCTTGAAGAACGCTTCACGTTTACGATTTGACGTTGTTTAAAAAAATTTATTCTTTTATTATAGTATTTTTAGATAATAAAAAAGTAATACTCTTATATTAGGGATTTTATCAACAGTACTAAACTAACGTATCTACCTGGACACAATCCTTCTCCCTTATGTGTTTGTATCTACCTGGGCCCAATCCTTCTCCCTTAATCGGGTGTATATGAACAGAGCGTGCAGCGAAGATTCGGTTCGTTAAGAGCTCGCCACGGATTCCGTACCTAGGCAACTATAATAAAGTTGGGTGAGATAATGCAAAATAAATGTAAATATCATCATCTTAATGCAATATAAATGTAAAAATCATCATCTTGACAATCTACAGATTCTTGCTGCAAGCAATGAAAGATGTTTTAAATTTCTGAAATTAATTTTGATTTACTATTGAGATTGTGTATTATTGATTTGTATATTTTTAAATAAATGTATTAGTTTTTATACTAAAGTGTATGTAAATATAAATGAAAATATTGATATAAAATATCAATATTTGTAAAAATTTTAAAAAATAAATAAAGTTAGAGTTTTGAAAACCAAAATCTAATTTTAAAACTACTAATCTTACAAATCATTCGGACAAAGAAAAAAAACAGTGATTTGTGGTTGGAAAAGCCTCCAACATTCTGACACTACAAAAAAAGCCTTGAATAGAGACGGTTTTTGAGACGGCTTTTAATGGTTTGAGATGGTTTTGAGACGGTTTTTTGGTCGTCTACAATTTGTGTGTAGCTAGAATAGAGATGGATTTATTTTGAGATGATATTTGAAACGGTTGTAAACCGGACCGGTCGCTTTAATTTGAAACGGTATTAGAGACGGCTTTTTTACCGTCTCAATTTTGAGACGGTATTTGAGACGGTTGTAGATCGAACCGGTCGGTTTAATTTGAAATGGTATTAGAGACGGTTTTTTACCGTCTCAATTAGAGACGGTTTTTACCAAAAAACCGTCTACAATTTGTGTGTAGCTAGAATAGAGACGGCTTTAGAGACGGATTTATTTTGAGATGATATTTAAAACGGTTGTAAACCGGACCGGTCGCTTTAATTTGAAACGGTATTAGAGATGGCTTTTTTACCGTCTCAATTTTGAGACGGTATTTGAGACGGTTGTAAATTGGACCGGTCGGTTTAATTTGTGACGGTATTAGAGACGGTTTTTTACCGTCTCAATTAGAGACGGTTTTTACCATCTCTAAAGCCCTCTCTAACTACTAGCTTTGCAAAAATGAACGGATTAAGGTTTGAACCGGGATTAAGGTTTGAACCATGGCTACCATGCCCCCGACTGAGGCTCGAGACCACCAGGCCAACATCATCTTTTTTTTTTGCTAGATATTTTTTATTTATTTTAATTTATAGGAATATTGTAATTTCCAAGCCTTGAAGAGAATTTGAACCCGGACTTGTAGGCATTGGGAGCCCTTATAGGCATCATGTATGCCAACTTTGCTAGAAGTTATTCTCGTTATATATTCATTATACTATATATGTATACATACACTTATTTCTGTTCATGGAGGGCTTTAGAGACGGCTAAATACCGTCTCAATTAGAGACGGAAGAAAACCGTCTTAAATACAGTCTCAATTATGAACCATCAATAATTTGAGATGGCAAAAAACTGTCTCTAATTTGAGACGGCAAAAAGCCATCTCTAATATCGTCTCAACTTAAAATCGTCTCTAATACCGTCTCAAATTGAGACGGTTTGCATCCGTCTCAATAATTGAAACGGTTAGAAACCGTCTCAAAATTACATGATCCGATTCTCTAGCCTACCGACACATTCCGTCTCTAAAACCGTCTCAAATAGAGACGAAAAAACTCTGTTTCTAATTGAAACAGAAGAAAACCGTCTCTAATATCATCACAACTTAAAACTGTCTCTAATATCGTCTCAAATTAGAGATGACAATAAACCGTCTCTAATTGAGAAGGAAAAAACTGTCTCTAATACCTTCTCAACGTGAAGCCGTTTCTAATACTGTCTCAATATTAAATTTGTTGTTATTGACCAATAGTCAATGAGAATTTCGTCTCTAATTCTAAAAAATCGTCTCAAATGGAGACGGCTAATACACCGTCTCTAATTTTGGTCTCTAATCAAAGCTTTTTTTGTAGTGTGAGTGTATATTAAAAAAATATTAATTGCGTAAAAAATCTTCACCTTTATTTTAGTTGCAATTTAATTTTATCTTTGCAAATATATATATATGATGAGATATTTTTGTTTATATATATTTTTTTTACTATACAATATTATTGATCTATTTTAATATATAAAATTAATTTATATCTATGGTTAATTTCTTAGGTAAAGACTTGTTTGAGACGGTAATTACGTGACGGGTTGTGAGATAAGTCGATCAGTTTTAAAGTATGCTTGTTATATAAGTAAAGTATGTTAATTTGTAAGTAATGTATATTTTTTTAAAGTATAATAAATAATGAATTAAAGTTTCTTCCCTCTTAGATATTAATTATCTAACGTATGTAATATGAGATGTAACAATATTAAAATGTAACAAGAAGTTCGGGGTATCGTCAAACAAGGTATGATCATGAATATTCTACCTTAATTTTTCATTAATTATATTGTAACCCACAATCCCCAATGTTGTAGGAGTATTCATGATGCCTTTTTTTAATATTAAATATCCTAAGACAAAACATATCCAAAACTGTCGTGAAAATCGGGCAGATAACAGATTGAAGTAAGAAACTTAAAAGATTAAAGTCTAATCTATGAACGAAAAAATGAAACGAAAACACGAGGGTTTTTTAGAGTGGTTCGCCTTACTAACGAGTCTACATCCACTATAGAGAGAGTATCTTATTCCATATGAGAGTGTGAGGAAGATTACACGCTGAATAAATCAGCAAACCAGAAGCTATATATACAAAGATATGTAACTAGCCAACTTATGGGACTAACTCGTTGAAGCATTTTTGAGCCTTCAGTTAGAGTATCAAACGGTTACCAAACCGAGTGAAACTACTTCCAACTAATAGCTTATGTGTCAAGCTTTCCAGTCATATGCTCAAAAGCTCCTATCTCATCCATTTAGCCACCAAACTAACTCCTCAAACTTCCCTGCTCACCGGTTGTACAGATTTGCTTCTTCTTGGTTATTAAACCAACTGATGCATCTGATTCTTCTATACAACATATCCATATGCAATCTAAGACTTTTACAAACTTACTTATGATTGAATAAGGTTTATTCTTCACAAAAACTTATACCACCAAAATGTGGACACTTTACAAAAGTTTATCCTAAAAGATAAAACATATCCAAAACTTATTTCTTTGAAAGACAAGTTCATTCTTTTTTATTTTTTTATGGGTGGACATGCTTCTTTTTATTTTTCTTATCAGCAGACATGCTTCTTTTTAATTTTTTTTATTTTTCTATTGGCATACATGCTTCTTTTGAATTTTTTTTATTTTCTTAGTGGCGTACATGTTTCTTTTTTTATTTTCCAAGCGTACATGTTTCTTTTGAATACTTTTTTATTTTCTTATTGGCGTACATGTTTCTTTTTTATTTTCCAATCGGCGGGCATATTTTTTTGAATTCTTTTTTATTTTCGTATTGGCATACATGCTTCTTTTTTATTTTTCAATCAGCGGACATGTATAGATTATTTTTTCTCTCTTGGACATGCTTTCTCCCTCTATCAATACACGCATTCTTCCAATATCCAAAATTATTAAAAATATATCAAATATTAAAAAAAAAATTAAAGAAAGAAAAAAAAACTTCAATCTAATTATCTATTGAACACAAAGTTGTTTAAAAAAATTTATTCTTTTATTGTAGTATTTTTAGGTAATAAAAAAGTACTCCCTCGTCCCGTTTTTTATTTTCCAATTCGCGTACATGCTTCTTTTGAATTCTTTTTTATTTTCTTATTGGCGTACATGTTTCTTTTTTATTTTCCAATCGGGGACATGGTTTTTTTTAATTCTTTTTTATTTTTTTATTGGCATACATGCTTTTTTTTATTTTTCAATCGGCGGACATGTATAGATTATTTTTTCTCTCTTGGACATGCTTTCTCCCTCTATCAATACACGCATTCTTCCAATATCCAAAATTATTAAAAATATATCAAATATTAAATTTTTTTTTAAAGAAAGAAAAAAAACTTCAATCTAATTATCTATTGAACACAAAGTTGTTTAAAAAAATTTATTCTTTTATTGTAGTATTTTTAGGTAATAAAAAAGTACTTAATACTCTATTACTCCTCCGTCCCACAAAATCATTCATACTTTCCTCATTTGTTTGTCCCACAAAACCCTTCACACCCCAAAAGAGGAATATCACTTTATCCAATCACCCCAAAAGTTAACATTAATTTCAAATTTGTCACTACTTTTTCACTCACATATCATTACTTTATACTTTTTATTACCTAAAAATACTACAATACCCTCTAAAGTCAACAAATTTAGTCAAAAAGAATAACTTTTCTTAAACAACGTGGAACAGTAAACGTGAAGCGTTTTATGCGACGGAGGGCGTATTATTTAATGTGTAGTGGTAGTTGTATTAGTAGGATGTGAGGCCGTGTGCCCCATATTTTAATTGTATTAGTGTGTGTGGGTCCCATGTGTATAAAAAAGAAAGGAGACTCTTTGGGTGGGATGCCCAAAATGGAAAAAAAAAAAAAAAGACCCTCCTTAAAAGTGACGGAGGGAGTATAAAGTAATGGTATATATGTAAAAAAAAAGTGTCAAATTTAAAATTAAAGTAACTTTCAAAATTATTGAATAAAATGATAATTTTTTTAGATGTGAAAATTTTTATGAAACAAATAAATAAAGAAAGTACGAAAGATTCTGAAAGAAGAGGAGTATAATCTATATACTCCCTCTGTCCCCTTGATACGTATCCATTTTGCCATTTTGGTCCGTCCCAATACAAAGTACACATTCCTTTTTGGATTGATTTGACATACATGTGGCCCACAATCAACACTAATACAACTACCCATTACATATTAAAATATTATTTCTCTCACATCATTATACATTAAAATATTAACTCCTTAATCCACGTGTAAAAAACAAACGAATATCTATTAGCAGGACGGAGGGAGTATATAAAAGCACAATAGTGCTATATATAGTAAATTCCCGCCAAAATAATATTACTATAAATAGAAAGTTGTTAAAAATTTTTAAAACAAAAAAAATCCAGCTGTATAAAAATTAAAAAAATCCAGCTGTAACATATTGTTCACATGCATACACTTCGAGGTAAATACTCTCTCTAATTAACCGTTTACGCCGCCCTTAAGAAAATGAAATTGAGGTTATTTTTACAAATTAATTAAATTTAATAATTGTTTATTATTATTTGGACCTTGCTAAATGATCAGATTCTGCCCGGCCAGAATTAGGTATTTATATAATTATAGGTAAAAGTAGAATGTAAAATATCAATAATATCCTTTTAGGTAAAAAATATTAATTAATTAAAGTATACAGAATATTAAAACATGTGTTACAGTTTCCAAAACTGAAGTTAATGGAGTGGAGCATTTATTAAAGGTAAAAGCTCCTGCGCCCCCGGGGACACGGGACACGGTCTATGTCCCCATGTGAATACAATATTTCTCTTCCTTATTTTATTTAAATATATGTATTGCTAGGGAATTTAAATTGTAAAAGGGCACCGAAATTGCAAAGAGGCACGGATCTAAATCCTTACGCCCAGTCGCCCAAGGGACTCACTCCTTATTAAATGTTCCTCAATCTCTGTCCATTTGGAGCATTCATTTCGTCTTTCTTCCTATTTAGTTTATTAAATTATGAATTTTATTTTTTTATTTAATAATTAACTAGTAATTAGCTTATAAGAATGTTACCATAATTTTATTGTAAAATACTTATTATATATAGTTATATAATATTATATATACACATTATAATTTTTTTTAATTATATATTGACAAAATTATAATGAAATAAAATATTTATAATATTATTTTTTAATTATATCTATGTGATGAATGGGTCATACTTGTGTGATATCTTCAACTATAACACCATTTTATATTTTTAATTAGTTATCACCTTTTAATTTATCAAATGTTGTTATTTTTTATGTATATTATAATTAATTGTTTATGAAATACTATTATCACTTTCAATCAATTAAATATCTCTTTATAATAAAAAGTTATTCATTTTATCTATTTTATTCATCTTACAAATCATGAAATTATTGCGGTACATAATTTAATTACTCCCTCCGTTCCGTTACAATTTATACGTTTTCTTTTAGCACGGAATCAACGAATATGGAGTATTTTAATGTGTATTGAGGTGAGAAATACAATTTTTTAAGAGTGAGGCTTGCGTGCACCCGGGCGCACGGAACACATTCCGTGCGCCTTTAGAAATTTTGTATTATGGGTAAGGGTACATTAATTTGGTGTAAAGGTATACACTTTAATTACTAAAAGGTACACAATTTTGTTCTAAAGGGTATACACTTTTCATTAATATTTTTTTTTCTTTAGAAAATAAAGGGTACACATTTTTATACTAAAGGGTATACAATTTAACACAAAATTCTAAAGGCGCACGGAGTGTTGTTCGTGCGCCCAGATTTTTCTTTAGAAAATAAAGGGTACACATCTGTATACTAAAAGGTATACAATTTAGCACAAATTTCTAAAGGCGCACGGAAAGTGTTCCGTGCGCCCGGGTGCACAGGAGCTTTTGCCATTTTTTAATGTATAATGAGAAGTTATATTAGTGGAGTGTCGTGGGTCCATAAAGATGTTTAAATATTTTATGTGAGTCTCATTTATTTATTTTAAAGGAAAATATAAACTTTTTTATGAGGCGTCAAAAATAAAAATACATTAATTAATATTATTATTACGTAACGGAGGGAGTAAATATTATTACATACATGACTAAACATTTTTCTATGAATTTGTATCGGAATTCTATTATTATGAATAAAAATTGTACGCTTAGGAATATACGGTAGATTACTATTTATTCGATTGAATAAGTAAAATAATTATAATACAATTTTCTTCATAACATTTAAAATAAAGGCATTGTTAGGAGACGTGGCACGAATCGGTCCATATTTTATGTATAAATATTATATAGGTAAAACGTGCATGCTTATTTATTATATTATAATTATAATTATAATATTTTTATAGTGAATTATACTATAACATCTTATAATTATGTTTTAATTTATCTATCATATTTTAACTATTAATAAACATATATTTATTTGTATAACAATTATTCTATAATAATTGTTTAACTCATTTCCGGTGATAAATGATTTCGTTAGTAATCCGTTACTAATAATTTCATGGCTAATTTATACTCCCTCCGTCCTCTTGATAAGTGTCCGTTTACTTGTTGCACGTGGATTAAGGAGTATAATATTTTAAAGTATAATGAGGTAAGAGAAATAATAATATTTTAGTGTGTAGTATGTAGTTGTATTAGTGTTGAGTGTGGGCCTCATGTGTAGTGTGTTGAGTATAATAATATTATTGTGTATGTCACCTCAATCAAAAAAGAAAATGAATATTTTGTATTGGGACGGACCAAAATGGCAAAATAGATACTTATCGAGGGGACGGATGAAGTATTTTATTCTCCATTCGTCCGCCATCAAGGGACACATTTTGCCATTTTTGGCGTCTACCTCAAAGAATCTCATTTCCCTTCATACACGCATAGGACCAACACACACCCACAATTACAATTGAAAACCAAACCTTTTGTTTTTCGTATTTTGTTTAATAAATAATTTGATTAATTATAAAATTTTATATATTTTATTTAAAAAAATTGCATCACTTTTTATTATAAAATATTATCACTTTCTATTCATTTTACAAAGTAGTCATAAAATAATTTATTTAATTGATTATCACCTTTTGTTAATCAAATATCATTATTTATTAGAATTGTTATCACATTTTATTCATAAATTGTCACATCCTATAATTTTCCTTATTTGAAATATCGCAATTTATAAATATTACTATCTCAGCGGAAACTTTAAATAATTAATTAATTAAAATTTAATGAATTCAAAAGACCCAACTCATTTAGTTACAAAAATTTGAACACAAACACTAATGAATACATAAGTTCAACATGATTTTGAAATTTGAAAATAAAACTAAAACTTTTAAGAGGTTTAAATGATGCTAAGCATCCTTCAGTCCCACCACGCCAGTTCCTTCCTCTGAAAATGGGAGAAATAAAGGGGTGAGCAAACCACAACTCAGTGAGAAACTACTTCTTATCAAAAATAAACATTACATGTAGCTATAATTAAGTCACATAATAAAATTGAGCTGTTTACTTAATACCTCAACTGCATGATTGATATAATACTTTCCTCATTTGCATAGGTCATAAGACCTCTTCCTTTATAATGATCCAGAAGACCTCCATCATTTATAAGGTTCATAAGACCTCCTCCATTATAAAGGTTCTTAAGACCCCTCCTTTATTATGGTCCAAAAGACCAAGGAATGTAAGGCCTCCTCCTTTATTATGGTCCAGAAGACTAAGGTACATAGGACCCCCTCCTTTATAAAGGTCCAAAAGACCTATTTTCTTTCATGTCTCATAACTTCATAATTTCGATTTTAATAATACATGAACTTAAAATCACCACATATAACAATTAGTAAAAATAAGTAAGAAAACCCTCACCTTAAATAGTTTGACTTAGATCGTAGTCTAAAGTATTGATGCAGCCGGTACCCTAATTCCCGAACTCCTCAACTCCTAAGCATATTAAAATATAAGACTTAGTTCTAATCCTACTACAAATATACACGGTATAAGCAGTCAAATAAAATAGAATAAAATAATGATACTGTTGTAAGGAAATTTTAATTCCCAAAATAATCTAATTGTGGGCAATATATTATTATGTAATTATATTACCTATTCAATCATTTTATGGACTTAATTATGTGATCCAACTAAGTTTAAAAGTCTATGGGTTATAATAATATTGATATGGGCCAAATGAGTAGATACTCAATACTACGTGATTAGGTGATTATGGGTGGTCTAGTCAAGTAGTATATAAAGGCTCTCAGATTATGGTCCCCAATATATTAAACTGCACATGGTCTTCCCTTCTCCCCATCGGAAGGGATTACTACGGTCCTCATAAGGAATAAGGAGGCTTAGTTGAGGAAGGTCATACAACCACTGATCCCGAGTTCGTGTTCCTCCTAGAGTTCGTGTTCCTCCTAGAGGACTCATTAGATCAAGTACGCTTCCGCTTTACGTTTTGGATCTCGTTAATCATAATAGGGTTTATGGTTATATGAATTTATTTCCTACAACTGTAACTAATCCATATGCATGCAGTAATTTAATGATGTCTGCCATATAGCAAATTAGGACTCGAATATCTGTGTAAATATAAGGATCGCGATAATTATCTCATCTAAAACACTATTAATAATTAATAACAATTAATAACGAAGCAATTGTGAAAGTGTTCTGCATATAAATAATATTTGGTTTGGTATAATCCATGGGATTTATGATGTATACGTGGGATTTTATAAAGAAATTGAATATGACTAATTAATTAATATATATTTGTCAGACATACCTCATATGGTTACAAATAGAAGATTAGAAGATTATGAATATACATATACGTAACGTTGGCAACATGTAAATTTAGAATAGATATGCTTATATTGTAGATGGAAACAAAAAAAAAAAACGAAACGAGTATTTATTAGAAGAGAACTAAATATGTAAGTATTTAATAGGTTACCTAACACATCAGTTCAGGGAGAGTTTACGGAATAAATTGAAAATACTTTAAATCTATCAACTCAAAGGACTAGATGTTCTGATGAATAAATACATTAAAATTGAGAAGTAGGGTTAAGCAGTTTGGGGGCGACACAAATATATTTCAAAAGAAGGCTATACAAATAGAATGTTGGGAGACTTACACAGTGTAAAGAACTTGTTGAAGAAGAAGGGTGATAATACGGATGGCCTTTAAAATCCCAAAAGATGAGTTTTTCGATCCTTCACTATTTGTAACTGATGACTATCGCTTGGTGTTGTGATGGGAAGGAGTATTGTGAGTTAAAGAGAGATCCGACTTTGAAAGTTAATGAGAAGAAATCTGCTTTTCATAACATATAGGATTTTAAAAGATTACGTGGGTAGAGAGATTGGATTCCTAATTTTAAGGGTTCAGGTGAGTTGGTTGAGAGTTTTTAGGTATGCTCCCATAATTGAAATATAAGATAATCACTAAAATTAAATAATTAATAAATATAAAATATTATATATATGTATATATTTATATACATATACGTAAGTAATATAAAGTATAAACTATATGTATAGAAATAGTCAACTGTTATATAAATGATTTATAAAATATTGCAATTCGAGGATTATCACTTTTCATTAATCAAATATTACTTTATATTAAAAATGTTATTATTTTTTATCATTCATATTAATAATTTATGAAATAATTCAATTGATCAGTTATTATTTTATTAGTATCACTTTTATTAAAACTATTATTACGTTTTATCAATTTATAGTTTGGTCATAATTGTGGGTAAGGGCCCTTTAGAGCGCTTAGAAGCTTGTCATAATGCGCAAAATGAGACCCAGGTTGTGAAAAAAGGGTTGAGTTTCGAATGCAATGTGAATAGGCACTTCCAGTCACTAAAAGCCAGGAAGACTTCTACTCGGTAACACCATTCTCAAACTAGATTGAGATGGCCTCGCATAGTTTAGGGTGGATAACTACTTTATCCTAACCACATGGGGAAGTACCCTTGTGAGCTGATATTGACCTCCTCGCTAGTGTACAGGTTATAAGAGTTGGTTTCTGGTTTGCTTTATCGCCTTTGCAGGATCGTCAATATTGTACCAAGGGCATCTTTAGAGTATATCGAATCAGTATAGTTATCCTTCTTCTGACACAGCAACACAATTTGAATCAGTATCGAACGGAAGTGCTAAATATCCCGGTTTCTCAAGTGAGGGCGCAAAGCGGAACATATAAATTGTTCGCGAAATTCAACTTATAATTAGTTATTACCTTTTATTAAAAATATTAATTTTTTTTAAATATCATCATTTTTTTAAATGTTATCACTTTTTATTTATTTTAGTATAAACTAAACTATGTATGAAATAGTTCACATCGTCGTTATCACTTTTTATCATTTGTGTATCGTTTTTCATTATATTATCACTTCTTATCCTTCTTGCGTAAGTCAATTGCAAGACGGACTAACATAAGTTTTTTATATTATGAATTATTCCTAATATAATTCAAATGAAAAGTTATATATATATATATATATATATATATATATGTGTGTGTGTGTGTGTGTGTGTGTGTATTACTACTTTTTAAAAATATTATCACATTTTATAAATTTATAATATTTAAATTTAATAATAAATTAAATGAATAATAAATTTTAAATTACTACTTTTTAACTAATAAAAAAAAATAAAATAAAAAGTTAAAAAAAATATGTACAATGTCTAATTAATGTTTTCATAATTAATTTTTTTATTTTTTAATTTGGTATCAATCAAATAGTACCTTTAAGGCCTAATTAATTTTACTATATAATTAATTTTTTAATTTCTAATTTTATAATAATCAGGGTCTTTAAAATTATTTAATTGGGTTAATAAACAATCAATCTCACATAAGAGATACAATCTCACCTAAATCTTTGTTTGTAAATTAATACTAATATTTAGAATATAAAAAAATACATATATAGATTTTAATTCGTGATAATAAATTACATTAATACATCAAGAATGGATTAACAAATAATATTAATCACATCAAATTATCATGTACTATATTTATATTTATTTATTTAATTAAATTAGACGAAGATATTAAAAATATAATTAATTCATTATCCTAAATGATACGTTTAATGAATAGAATTCTTAATCTTATTTATATTAGTAAATTGTAAACTGACAGTGAAGATAAGGGAGTGAGTGCACAATTAATTAAGAATTAATTTGTTTACATGGAATAAATCAATTGTATTAAATGCATTCCTTTATTTACTAACATTATTCTCCATGAATTTATTAAGAGTAAAAAGGTAATCATAAAACAACTACACGCCTATTAAAATAGGAATTCTTTAAAAAAACCACCATCAAAAGCGTGGTTTTCTTAATGCCATATTATCCAAACTTCTCAAACACCATTCTCATTTTAAATATAGCGAACCATTGTTGACAATAGATATTAATAAAAATGTAAGAAAGCTCCAATGTCAGTCTGTAAATGTGGTGGCCGCGTCGAGACGGAGGAGCTGCATAATGATCGAAGGCTTCTGATGTGGCGAGCAAGCAGCGGGTTTCGACAGGCCGACGGCGACCCTTACGGCATTTGAGTGTAGCAGCATGGTGTAAATGTTAGATTCTCCGGCGGCTTTGATTTGAAGGTGGGAATGAATGATTTCCAGGAGTAGACGGCGGCACGATTTCAGGTGACTGGCGGTGTTCTTGACTTTGGTAACAAACCAGATCTGCGGAAGGTAATTTGCGGTGGTCAGAAATACGGGACCGGCAGGGCGACTGGTTGGGCACGGTTGACGCGCGACTGGCGGTGGTGCCGATGAAAGACGGCGAGGCGACGTTTCCACGGCGTCGCACGGACCTCGCGTCGGCAGCTTGGTAGCGAACAAGGGGGAGGGCAAACTAGATGGCGAAGAACGAGGAACGTGGTAAGAAAATCAAGCTTTTTTGCAGTCAATATCTCACTTCTTACACAAAATTAGCCACCTTCCTCGCTTTTGGATTCTTCAAGAGTGGTTGACTCATAGATAAGACGAATCGACTGATTACTAAATTATGCTTATTATAGATAAAGTATGTTTATTTGTAATTAAAATATGTTAATAATGAATCATATTATAACACCTTAAAATCATACTTATAAATTATGGTTGATATACTTTAATATGTCTCACAAATCGTCTCACAAAAGTTGCAATCAATAATTTTTGTTGAGTGGCAGCACCAAAAATGATAACATAATAGTCACAAAAATAAATTATAATAGACATACTTATAATCATTCATCATATTTATAAAATAATACCACAATAGTAAAAAGTAAAAAATCTATATCTATATATACATAAAATATAATAGTGATTTGCATAAGAAGTTGCCGCAAAAACAAAAAAAAATATTAAAGAAAAAAATCTTTAGAAAAATATTATTTTTATTGTGTATATCTCAATATACTTGAATCTTTTGCGAGAAAATTAAGATTTGCTTATATATATATATGAGACCGGTTAGGGAGCAAAGAAATTAACAAACCACAAATATTAATGAGATGGAAAGTGGCGGGAGAGCGGTAGACTCATAGAGCCGAATCGAGAGAGTCCAAGAGAGCCTCCATCATATAACGATTAGAATTGTAAATAAATTTTTTTCTCTATTTCTATATCACGGAAACAATTATAAATTGTTAATAAATTTTTTAGTTTGACTGCAGTGCACCGGGTGCACTGGTTACCTAAATAATCTAAATCGTTGGATCAGATTTTTATTTAATCCTAACCACTAAATAAAATAAAATAATTAAATAAAAATAAAATAACTACCCACTCATCCTATTATTAACCCTAAAAATTCACAGGTGTACCGGTACACCCGGTGCACCACAGAATAACTCTAGGATTAGAAGCTCAAGTGGCTCTTACAAATAAAATGAGAATTTTACAAACAAAATGAGAAAAGATTTGAAGATATAAGAAATAATTTGAGAAATATTTTTATACATGAGATAATTTTACAAACAAAATAAGAAAAGATTTGGAGATATGCCAAGAAATAATTTAATTTGTAATATATGATGCCGAAATAAATGAGAAATATTTTTATACATTTAGAGATATATTTAAAGATATTGTATTATTGAACTTTATATAGAATTTTGAATTATATAGTGTATAGATTTATATTATACATTATATTGTTAATTTACTAATATATGAAAAATAAAATTATATAGAATTTTAAATTATATAGTGTATAGATTTATACTATACAATGTATTATTAATTTATTAATATATGAAAAAATAAAATTATATGGATGGAGTTTATAAGTTCATATACTTTATTATCAAAATATCTACAAGTATATATAATGTAAAATTTGTATTTCATAAGTATATTATGTACAATGTTGTACATTTAGGAGTAATAAAAATTTTTGGACTTTTATCTCATGAATATTTCATGGTAATGCGGACATTGTATAATTGATAATTTAATTTATTTAATATATATATATATATAATTATTATTTTTTAAATATATATATATATAGAAGAAAAGACAAAATAGATATTATTGAAAGAGAAAAAAAATCACTTATCCGATTTAAATAAATTCCAACATAATAGTATAATATTCAAGAAGAAGAAAAATGAAAATTGAATTTTTTTTTAAAAATAAATTAATAAATAAAATATGTTGATGAATATTTTTTAAAATAAACAAGATGTGTTGATTTTCAAAGTGAAATAAAAAATAAAATATATGAAGTATACTGTACGAAAGATGAGAGATATATAAATGATTTTAAAAATAAAATATATTAAATTAATTAATATATGATAATCATTCCTATTATTTACCAAATAATTTTTACATAAATAATATTCATTACCTTTCCTTCCTACCATACTACTATATATACCAAATAATTTTTTACAAATAATTTTTATATAAATAATATTTCATACTACTATATTTACCAAATAATTTTTACATAAATGTATAGATTTATAGTATAAATAAAAAGTGAATTTACAACCCTCAACATATTCACATTCTATAATATCTCCTCATTTAATATTCATTGTCTATTTATCTCTCTTTTTTTATACTATAAATTAATATATATTCTAATACATCGATTTAACATAAATTTAAAATCTACCATATAAATAATTCAAAATAAATATATATCATTATTTATTATATTTTAAATCCAAAAATCTTAACTTTATTCCTGAATTGATTATCACTTATTAAAATGAAAATATTTATATTTTCTTCCATAATCGTTCATCGGACGAAGCATTACTAGTAAAATATAAACCGTGCAAGTGAACCCGATTCGTCCCAATTTTTACCTTGGATAAATAGACAAAATTTTCATGTAAAAGGCATTAAATGATGTCAAATGCTGGGTCATCTTCATTCACTTAATGGTTTGGGAAATTTCGCCCGGCGTTTCATTCAATAATATTGCCACCATGCATACAATTAAATTAGGGTTCTTCAATTCTACATCAAACATACACAGAATATAAAAATGACAAATTAATGCAAATTAAATATTATCCTCCTTGGAAGGTGGGATCAAAATCTAGAAGGAATTCCATCCCTCTATCTGCATTTAATTTCATGCCTATTTCTCTGATTATTTTATTTCAAGAAATCTCTTTTAAAAAATTTAAATACAATGTTAAATTATTTTCTTGTGAGGAAGCCTGACCATTGCATTATTAAATCACGTTAATTAATTATGTCAATTAGATTGGAACTTCAGGGTTCACGGAAAAATGTTAAACTATGTCAATTAGATTAGAACATGTGAGTGACATTGATTTTAATAATCATTATATAAATGGTGCCTTTGGATTCAAGACATATAAATTAAATTTAATAACCGTGATAAGAGTAAATTATGAAATAGAGGGTCACTCAAAAACAAATACTTTCTCCATCCTTTGAAAGACATTCATTTACTTTTTACACGTGATTAAGGAGTATAATAATTTAATGTATAATAAGGTGAGAGAAATAATATTTTAATATGTAGTGGGTAGTTGTATTAGTGTTGAGTGTGGGATCATGTGTAGTGGTTGTGAGTCACATCAATCCAAAAAGAGAAATAAATACTTTGTAATGGGACAGACCAAAATGGAAAAATGGATACGTATCAAGGGGACGGAGGGAGCACATATGAAATGAGTCATGTAATGAAGCGATTTATTATTAAATGGCAAAAACTTATGTGCACCCGGTCGCACGGGCACACTCTGTGCGTCTTTAGAATTTGTATTAAATTGTATACCCTTTAGTATAAAGATGTTACCCTTTATTTTCTGAAAAAAATATTAATGAAAAGTGTATACCCTTTAGAACAAAATGATATACCTTTATTAATTAAAGTGTATACCCTTTAGAACAAAATAATGTACCCTTATTCATAATACTAAATTCTAAAGGCGCACGGTGTGCACCCGTACGCACGCAAGTCTCACTCTTATTAAATTATGCAAAGTTTGTTGATTTGTATATTTAAGAATGTTTTTAGTAAGTTACTTAAGGTGGGTCGGGATTAATTTTTTATTTTTTATTTATGATTAAATTATAATTATATTTTCAAAATTAATTAATTAAATATAAATTTATGAATAAAATAGGTTATAAACCACTAATCTAAAATACAATACTCTCTCATCCCACCAAAAGGTCCCCATTTTACTATATTGGATGTCTCACCCAAATGTTCCAATTTTTCTCTTTTAGTAAAAGAGACCCACATATATCCCACCACTCACTACTAATACAACTATTCACTATACATAAAATAATAATACTCATTAATTCACGTGCAAAAAGCAACTGGTGACCTTTCACCGGAATGGAGGGAGTATATATTATAAGGATGAAATTACAATTATATCGTTAACATTAACACTAAACCCTTTAAAGTCTAGAAGTAAAATAAGACATGAACAGAGTAAAATATACCTTTAAGCACATTGATATAACAAATACTACACCCTCTGTCTCATTTCAATTTTTATATTGTCTATTTTGAATATCTCATTTCAATCTTTACGTTTCCTTTTCTATTATATGAGATCCACCTAAAACAATTAATATATCACCATGGACTCACATCCAATACTAATACACATATCCACCATCCTTGAGTTACGTCAAGGTCGCGTGTTCTAGTCTTAACTCACCTATGGCACTCTTCTCATTTATTTTCTATTTATATTTATATGTACATTCTTTCCTTCTTATTTTCTATTTATATTTATCTTTATAAATACGTTTTTTCTCTTTCATTCATTTAGTCCCCTTTACGAAATAATTACTAATAGATACACACTTGTACCCCGTAATTGTTGTGAGATATATTGATTTAAAAAAATTACTTTCACATACAAAATATTAAAGTAAAATACCAAATATAACCTTAATTTATTATAATTCCACATACTTTTAAATCACAAACCTAAACCCCTCACCCACCCACTGCAAAAATTCTAAACCCCTCACTGATGAGTGATATTTTCACCTAAATTTTAATGTCTTTTTATATCCGTTTTCGTATTATTTTATCCATATTTATGTTTATTTTGATTGTGTTTTGTATTTTTATGGAAATATGTGAGAATGAGCCTACATATGATTTTCAGGTTAAAATAGATCCTAGATGCAAAAAAAAGACGTAGAAAAAATCGGATCTCAATTCGGAGTTAAAACAAGATAGAATGAGACAAAACAAAAGAAGAAAAATAGTGGCATGCACCTACACGAGCCGTGTTCCGAACACGGCCCTGTAAGGGGTGGCTGTGTTCCGGCACCTGAGACACATACATGGCCACCCTGTGTCGTGTGCATGCACACGAGCCGTGTAGGTGCAAAATCAGAAATCTTCTAGAAACTTCCCAAGGGGTATAAATACCCAATACTTCAATATTTGATCAGATTTGGCGTGGGTTTGAGGTTGCACACACACATCACACACTTTTTTTCCATTTTACACCACCATCTTCATCCATTCACCATCTATTTTCATCTACCTTCATCCAACCATCAAAATCACTATCCAATTGAGGAAAAGAAACAAGGAAGAGATGAGAATTGCAAGGGGAAGAAGAAGATCACCATTGGAGTCATCCAAGGGAGTTTTCATCCAACTTTTGTATTGAAACCTTATTGTTCCTCATGTTTTGTAAGGATTTTAATGTCTATGTTGATTTCATTTTGAATATGGTAGGCTAATCTCCCTTGTGAGATTAGAAATATGAGAGTTGTTAGATAATTTTGGGATTTATGTATTAAAATTCATATGTTGATTGAGTTAATTAATTTTCTATCATTGATGCATTACATCTTGGTGTTTATGATGATTTGTGTGGTTTGTTGTTTTAAGCATGTTATTAGATTGAGAAGTCAATGATATCTTTAGGACAATTAATTGAATCATTTGGTCATACACTTCATGTGCATTATAAATTGTAAAGAGATTGAGAAATCCTTGGGAATTTAGAATCCTTTGATAGGACATCCGATTGGTTAGATCGAGAGGTTGATTAATCGTGTGAAGGGACTCTCATTTTAAACTTAGTACCTAGTTGGAATTGTTTGAGTGAGAACTAATTATTTGTGCTTATTAAGATTCATATCCTATCCATCTCGAGAGGGAGTTTAGGTGAACTTAGTGTTGGCCCTTAGTCTTATACCCATGATTCATATGAATTTGATGCATTTATCCTAGGATTTCTACTTCTTAATTATTGTTAATCTCACTTTTACTTAACTTGGAAAACCACCCCTCATCTATCTATCTTGTTTGTTGATCATCACTTACTTGCTTGCTTTGATTGATTTTATTTACTTATTTAAATAATCTCTATTGATGATTCGTCTCTATAAAATTACAAAAAATGTGAGATCGCTTAAGCACTAGTACCTTCCTCCCTGTGGTTTGATAAATTCTTGAATTGGTCATCCCGACTACAAGTTATGGCTAATCAAATGGCACCATTTTCGGGGAGACAAAGGTTGCTAGTAGCTTGAAGAAGGATCGTTTTATGTAATCTTAATAGGGATATTTTTTTTATTTTATTTGTTAGTTTGTTATTTTCTTTTGAAAGCCTTTGTTCTAACTTCTCTTTTTTATGAAGGTGTATGCAAACGAGGTCCAGGGGGACACAATCGGAGTCTATTGACTTAGAAATAGAACAAACTTTTCGAAGAAGGAGAAAGGAGAACAAATCAAAGAAGAGTGATCTAATGGAGAATTTTCAAGGTAATGATCGTGTGGATATAGAGCATGATGAGGAAGGCGGACGAAATGTGCACGTGCAAGACAATGCACAAACATCTAAATTCAATGCCAACCCTCCTCAACATGCCTATCAAAATTTTGGAGCTATAAACAATCAAGCTTTGCTTCAACAAATGGTGCAGCAAGCTTTACTTCAACAAGGTTTTCCACATGCTTATGCTCCTCCTCAATAAGCGTATGTACCACCACCACCACCACCACTTCTGGTGCAACATGAAATTTATAATGATCAAAGGGTGATTCAGAATTTCTTTATGCCGAGGGTCATGACACATATGATGGGTCCACCAATCAATGCTAACAATTTTAAAATTAAAGCGGGTTTGATTTCTATGGTGAGGGACCAACAATTTAGTGAAACCCCGAATGAAGATCCTAATGTTCATCTAACTCAATTTATTGAGATTGTCAACACCGTAAAGATAAATGGGTGAGCGAGGACTGTATTAGGATGAGGTTGTTGAAGAGTGATATTTTCACCTAAATTTTAGTGTCTTTTTTATATGTATTTTCGTATTATTTTATCCGTATTTGTGTACTATTTGGTTGTGTTTTGTATTTTTATGGAGATGTTGTGAATGAGCTTAAACGTATGATTTTCAGGTAAAAATAGATACTAGACGCGAAAAGGAAGACGTAGGAAAAAGTGAATCTCAATTCGGAGTTGAAACGAGGGAGAATGAGCAGAAACAAAATTTTAAAAATAGGAGTTACACCAGCACGGTCGGCTGTGTTGCAGCACAAGAGCCGTGTTGCAGCACACGAGCCGTGTTACGCAATACGGCCCTGTAAGCCTTGACCTTTTTCTGACATCCAAAACGCCTACAAGGCCACCCTGTGGCCGTGTTGCAGCACACGAGCCGTGTTGCTGCAGGATCAAAAAAATATCAGAATCCTTCTAGAAGCTTCCCAAGGGGTATAAATACCCAATATTTCAATATTTGATCAGTTTTGGGCGAGGGTTTCACCCCTGCACTTACCTCACACACCATTTTCTCTATTTTACACCTTCATCTTCATCCATTCTTCATCCACACCATCTATCATCATCCCACCATCAAATCCTTCATCCATTTAGCTAGAGAAGTAAGGGAGAGTGGAGAATTGTAAAGGGAAGAAGAAGATTACCATTGGATACATCTAAGAGAGTTTCATCCAACTTTTATATTGAAACCTTATTGATTATCATGTTTTGTAAGGATTTTAGTGTTTATGTTGATTTCTTTGTAAACATGAGAAGCTAATCTTCTTTGTGAGATTAGCAATATGAATTGTGTTAGATAATTTTGGATATTTGCAATTAAATAATTATGTTGATTGGGATAAATGATTTTCTATCATCGATACTTTAGATCTTGATATTTATAATGATTTGTGTGGTTTGTTGTTTTAAACATGTGATTAGATTGAGAAGTCAATTGCATATTTAGGATAATTAATTGAGTCATTTTATCATACACTACATGTGCATTATAAATTTTAAAGAGATTGAGAAATCCTTTGAAATTTAGAACCCTTTGATAGGACATTCGATTGGTTTGATCGAGAGGTTGATTAATCATGTGAAGGGACTCTCATTTCAAGCTTAGTACCTAGTTGAAATTGAATGAGTGAGAACCAATCTATTGAGCTATGTTGGAATCCTTAAAAGGATCGATATCCTATTCATCTCGAGAGGTTTAGATGGACTTATTATCGGCCCTTAGTCATATACCCATGATTCATATGAATTTGTTGCATGATACCTAGATTTTCCATGCTTTAAGTATTGCTAGTCTCATTCTCTATCTATTTGGCTCATTCATCCATCATTCATTCGTCTATCCATTTATTTTATTGTCATTTCTTGATTATCTCCCCTTTATGATCATCTTTATAATACTATGATGAACACGAGATCGCTTAAACCCTAGTATCTTCCTCCCTGTGGTTCGATAAATTCTTTAATTAGTCATCCCGACTACAAATGGCTAATGAAATGGTGCCGTTGCTGGAGAGGCAACGGTTGCTAGTGATTTAAGGAAGGAGTATTTTGATTAGAGAAGAGTGGATGATGCCTAACCATCAAGTAGGAGATGCTTCTTTTATGGGAGTGAATGATTTCTAAGGAAATTTTCTTAACAACTATGAAAGAAGTTTTCAAGGGAATTATCCACCAATTCAAGGATGAAATTTTGACAACCAAGAAGGAGGAGAGTTTCAACAAGTTGAGGAAGAAAAATCATCTTTAGAAGTCTTGATTGAGATGATGATAGCAAACCTTGAGGAAGACAAAAAAAGAGATGAAGCCAGAAATGAGGCAAATAAGAAGAGGTTAGAAGCCTTGGAGCATCAAGTAAGCCAAATTGTAAGTGCTTTGACCAATTTTCAACAAGTTGAAATTTTTGAAGAGGAGAGTAAAGTTGAAGAAGGATTAGAGAAAGAAGAGAATTTGGGAGATGTAGAATCAAAAGAGGTATTTGAAGAGCCTATTGAAGCAAATAATATTGATAAAGAGGAACTAAGTCAAGAAGCAAATGATGATGACTTGAAGAGTGAAATGAGCATTTCTAAACCTTTAAACTCTTTAAGTTGCTTAGAATTTGATAATATTATTTACATTGACTTTGTCTTACCTATTGATTCTTCTTATATCCTTAGAAATAAAAGAGAACTCGAAGAGATGTTGGGGATCTATTTGGTAAGAAGAAATAAATGGTGTTCAAGAATGGAAAGGGCAATGGAGTGTAAGCTCAAGAGAGTTGAATTTTTAAAGCCATACTCGAAGGATGCAACGGAGGTCATTACTTGCCACAAGTGCCTATTAGAGGAAGAAGGACAATGGTTAAAATCGATGGCAAGGACGAAAGATATCCGTGGCCATTCCGATGAGTTCTCCATATTGGGTCGGGCTTGAAGACGTTAAACTTAGTGCTAGATGGGAGGCAACACATTATTATCTTTATTACTTTATTTATTGCTTTCAATAAGGATGCTTGTTTTGTTTTGCATTGTTGGCATATAGGTTGATTGTGCTCGTGAGGAAGATGCATATTGGAGATACGAGAAGTGCTTGATTTGAAGTGTATAGGTAAGTCACACCACTTTTTGAAAACTTAACTTGAAACTCTTGTTTCAATTTAAGTTTGGGGGGATATGGCGTAGTGTGACATACTTTGTCTTGAAGGCATATACTTTTCTTATTTTTGGGCTAATTTTGAATTTTTCTCATGAGTTTGGTTTGATTTTAGTCCACTTGATTGTGTTGAAGTGCATGATAGTCCATTTTTTTTATGAAATTTTTGAGCTAATGGTTTTGTTGAGCATGTATGAAGGGTATTGGAAGCATGGATTGAGCTCTGAGCTAACAACTTCTTCTACCAAATGCCTATTGATGGAGTTCACTCTATACTCTACAACTTCTATGTGTTTAGCATGACTTGAGAATGATTTGGATTGTTGTGATTAACATGCTACTTCATATGTTATGTTTTTGAGAGATTTACTTTTCAATCAAAGGTGGGATGATTGTGAGCTTACTTGATAATGGATGATGTAGAATGTGTGTTTCATTGTTTTATGATGGTTTTGTATTTTTGCATATTATGTGTTTTGATTGTTTCTTGTTTGTTGTGTCTTTATTTTATATTTTGTGTGTATTTTTATTCTTGTCTATTATGTTTGGTGATTTGTTTTGGGATGTCGTGAGTCATTTTTAAATATGAATGATGATATATTATTGTGATAAGTGATGACAAGTTATGAGTAAGAATCTATACACTTTCGAATTGTGACATGTTTTACTTAACTTGTTCAATTTTGAGATGAATGTGGTATAATAAGTTCCTTAAGGTCCGAGCATAAACTTGTGAGCATTTGAGCCTCAACCGTGCATACGTAGTATTTCTTTTCATGAGTGGATTGGTTGTGTTTGATAAGTTAGAACTTGCTCAAGGACTATAGGAATGAGCCCGATTAGTGGAGGTTAGTGACATGATCTAAGGCCATCCTTGTCATTTATAGTCATTGTCAAATATTTTCATACCATGAACATCATCCCTAGTCAACCATTTTGAGCCTATAAGCCTATTTCTTAGGAATTTAGCGCATTACAAGCCTTGATTACCCACATGAGCCTTATATATGTACCCTTTTGTGTGAGTAATTGAGGAGATGCTAGCTAGGAAGGAGTGATAAAAAGAAGAAAAGGAAATGGTAACAAGCAAGAAAAAGGATGAAAAGAGTATGAACAAAAGATGCATATGCAACCTTTAAAATAAGAAGAAGAGCGAAGCAACAAAGACGCTCAAGAACTAAAAATCAAAAGAAGAGAGCATAAAATCAAAATTAGTTGAAAATGAAAAGTGAAGTGATGATGAGTGATTGAATGTTGCAAAATATAAGAAGGGAAGAAAGAAAGTGGAGGAATGGTAGAAATTAGCTACCTCTTCGATTACTTACACTTGATTAGTCACTTGTATCTATATTCTTCCTACCAAAGAGCCTATCATTACATCCTAATTAAAGATCTTTTTGATCACTAATGGAAACTTTGAAAGTTTGTGAATGTAGTCCACGAGCAAGCTTATAGCGAGTCGAGCCAATCGATTGATGAGTGTTGATTTACCCCACTTCATAGAGTGTTGAGTGAAATTGATATCTATGTGAGGCTTGGACAAAAAAGGGACTATATTACACTTTATTCTCTTAAAATTGAACGTGTTAATTCTTCATGTTCTAAGTTTAATGTTGTAGGATGACTTAGCATAGATTGTAGTTCTTATTACTATTGATGGGTATTACTTATGTTCGTTTAGTCTTTTCTTAGGTGAAAATCTCTCTCCTCTTAGTTTATCATTTTCATTGTTCGGGAATGAGCAAAATTTTAAGTTTGGGGATGTGATGAGTGATATTTTTACCTAGATTTTAGTGTCTTTTTATGTGTGTTTTCGTATTACTTTATTCGTATTTGTATTCTATTTAGTTGTGTTATGTATTTTTATGGAAATGTGTGTGAATGAGCTTAAACGTATGATTTTCAGGCAAAAATAGATACTAGATGCGAAAAAGAAGACGTAGGAAAAAGCAGATCTCAATTCGGAGTTGAAACGAAGGAGAACGAGCCGAAACAAAATTATAAAAACAGGGATTGCACCAACACGGCCGGCCGTGTTGCAGCACACGAGCAGTGTTATGCAACATGGCCCTGTAAGCCTTGGCCATTTTCCGACATCCAAAATGCCTACACGGCCACCCTGTGGCCGTGTTGCTGCAGGATCAGAAAAATATCAGAATCCTTCTAGAAGCTTCCCAAGGGGTATAAATACCCAATACTTCAAAATTTGATCAGTTTTGGGCGAGGGTTTCACCCCAGCAATTACCTCACACACCATTTCCTTCATTTTTCACCTTCATCTTCATCCATTCTTCATCCATACCATCTATCATCATCCCACCATCAAATCCTTCATCCATTTAGCTAGAGAAGCAAGGGAGAATGGAGAATTGCAAAGGGAAGAAGAAGATTACCATTGGAGATATCCAAGGGAGTTTTCATCCACATTTTGTATTGAAACCTTATTGATTTCATGTTTTGTAAGGATCTTAATGTCTATGTTGATTTCTTTGTAAAAATGAGAAGCTAATCTCCTTTATGAGATTAGCAATATAAATTGTGTTGGATAATTTTGGGTATTTACAATTAAATGATTATGTTGATTGGGATAATTGATTTTCTATCATTGATACTTTAGATCTTGATGTTTATAATGATTTGTGTGGTTTGTTGTTTTAAACATGTGATTAGGTTGAGAAGTTAATTGCACATTTAGGATAATTAATTGAATCATTTCATCATACACTTCATGTACATTATAAATTATAAAGAGATTGAGAAATCCTTTGGAATTAAAAACCCTTTGATAGGACATCCGATTGGTTTGATCGAGAGATTGATTAATCATGTGAAGGGACTCTCATTTCAAGCTTAGTACCTAGTTGGAATTGTTTGAGTGAGAACCAATCTATTGAGCTATATTGAGATTCTTAAACGGATCAATATCCTATTTATCTCGAGAGGGAGTTTAGGTGAACTTAGTGTTAGCACTTAGTCTTATACACATGATTCATATGAATTTGTTATATGATACCTAGATTTTCCATGCTTTAAGTATTGCTAGTCTCATTCTCTACCTATTTGGCTCATTCATCCATCATTCATTCATCTATCCATTTATTTTATTGTCATTTCTTGATTATCTCCCCTTTATGATCATCTCTATAATACTATGATGAACACGAGATTGCTTAGACCCTAGTATTTTCCTCTCTGTGGTTCGATAAATCTTTAATTAGTCATCCCGACTACAAATGGCTAATCAGTTATTTTCATTCTCGTTGAGGGATCGTGCTCGAACATGGCTATCTACCATTACTCCGGGTAAGTGCAACACATGGGATGAGCTTGCATAAATATTTTTGAACAAGTACTTTCCACCTTCTAAGACACTTCAAATGAAGAGTTTGATCACTCAATTCAAGCAAATGCCTCAAGAGAGTTTCTATAAAGCGTGGGAAAGGTTTAAGGATATGCTTCGCAAGTGTCCACAACCACAACATGGTTTTTAGAAAAATCAACAAGTAGAGTTTTTGTACCAAGGTTTGGTAATGGGCAAAGAGTGCTTGTTGATACTTCGGCGGGGAATCCATACTTGGAGTGACTTCGGAAAGGGCCATAAGGATTTTTGATGAAATTGCTACAAATGTTTACCAATGGCCATCGGAGAGAGTAAGTGGATGCTATGGATTTGAGAGTTTCGATTAAGGGCAACAGTTTAGTGTGAAGTGTTTGAATGTTGAGCCAAGTGTTCCAAATGTTGAAATGATAGCGGCGGAAGTCTTTAGACAAATGAGTTTGAATCAAGGTATGACTCAAGGAGCAAATATGGTAGAAGAGCTACAAGTTGAGCAAGGTGTGCTTCCTTCGAATATGGTGAGTGGGGAACAGTTGGCTATGTTAATGCCACGAGTGGAAGATGTGCAATACATGCAAGGAAGAAACTACCAAGGGAATTACCAAAATAATTTCCAAGGTAGTTTCAACCAAAATCAAGGAAACTATCCACCGAGACAAGGAGGCTTCACAAATCAAGGTGAAGGAAGTTCCTATCCTCAACAAAGGAGAAATGAAAATTTTTCTTACTCCAATTCGAACAATGCGGTTGCTTATCCTCCGGGATATCAACTGGGGGCTAAGGCACCAAATAATAAAGGAAAAGCATCAATTGATGAGCTACTTGAAAAATTGATAGCATCGAACCAAGCTCGAGATGAGGCATTGAAAAAGGCCGAAGAAGCAAATGAGAAGAGACTCAAAGCCTTGGAGTATAATGTTGGACAAATTGCAAGTACTTTGAGTGCTCAATAAAAAGAAAAGTTTCTGGCCACACCCGAGGTTAATCCGAAAGCTCAATGTTTATTTGTTGATATGGAAGATGAACAAAAGGATGAAGAAGGGTTGGTGGAATGTAAGGTTGGTGAAGAAATTGAAGAGATAAGTAAGAAAGAAGAGGAGTGACCTAAATGGATACCTAAGTAGAAAAGGGTGCAAGAGGAAATGAAAGTGGAGGAAAAGATTAAAGAAGAGGAGTACAAACATGATTATTGGGGAATTCTGATCACTCCATTTCCTATTCCCTATCCACAAATGTTTGTAAAAGAGGAAAAGAAAAAGGAGTTTGAGGAACATGTGAAGAATCTTAAGAAAAAT
Organism: Pogostemon cablin; assembly: GCA_023678885.1. Classification (NCBI taxonomy): domain Eukaryota; kingdom Viridiplantae; phylum Streptophyta; class Magnoliopsida; order Lamiales; family Lamiaceae; genus Pogostemon; species Pogostemon cablin. The sequence goes on along the minus strand of CM042977.1, from coordinate 18,923,318 downwards.
TATGAAGAGAAAAAGAAAGAAGAGCTACCCGAAGCGAGTGAATCGGTGCATAAGGAGAGACCTACAAAAGTTGGTAATCCGGGTAAGTTCATAATCCCGTGTGATTTTGAAGAAAAAGAAACTCATGATGCATTGTGTGACTTGGGGGCGAGCGTCAATGTGATGTCTCATGCTACTTTTAAAAACCTTGAAATTAGAAAGCTCAAGTCTACGACTATCCATCTTGAAGTGGTAAATGAAGAAGTTGTGAAACCACTAGGGATTGTGGAAGACGTGGAGGTGAAAGTGAAGGGGCTAGCTTTCCCGGTTGATTTCATGGTGTTAGAAGTAAAGGCGGATCCTCAAATTTCACTCATTTTGGGAAGGCCATTTCTAGCTACGGGAGAGCGAAAATTGATGTTGGAAGAGAAGAGTTGTCTTTGAGCTCGAAAGAAAAAAGTGTTATATTCTTATGTAACAAAGAAAAGGGAACCAAGTCTCATTTAAAGCTTTCGGTTGATCTTATGGATCATGACTCGATTCTCTTTGATAATTTAAATTTATTTTTTCATGATCATATGAAATTGTCAAATTCTAACTTGTCTTCTTTTGATGTTAATAGAATGAAAGCTATGGAGTTTGATTGGAAAATAGACAAAGGAAGAAGAGAAAGTCCACTAGAAGCTCTTCTTGATGATGACTTGATGCTTGTAAGCAAGAATGGTAAAGTGGAGTTAGTGGATAAAAAGAAGGCAAAGTAAATGTTCAAAGTTAGGATGCGAGGAGAGAGTATGATGAACCAACATTTGGTCCAATGATCGTAAAATTCCATCCGGCTTGAAGACATTAAACTTAGCACTAAATGGGAGGCAACCCATTCTTTTTATCTTTTGATGCTTGTTTTGTTATGCATTTTGGTCTTGTAGGTGGATTGTACTTGTGAGAAAAAAAAGTATTGAAGATACGGGAAGTGCTTCATGGATTCGAGTAGGCATGTCTCACCACTTGTTGCAAACTTAAATCTCGACTCTTGTCTCGAGTTAAGTTTGGGGGGCTAGTGCATGGTGGATATAACTTGACTCGTGTGGATGCATATGCTTCACCACAAGAAGATCATTGATGGAAACTACAAGGGTAAGTCCCACCACTTTTTGCAAACTTAATTCTCAACTTGTTTTGATTTAAGTTTGGGGGGAGAGTGCGTGGTGTGACTCACCACTTGAGTGTGCTTAATATTATGATGATGAGAGATCTTCTTGTAAAATTGACCCAGTTTTAAAATTTTTTTCTTGAGTTTGGTTTGATTTTGGTCCGATTGGTTGTGTTGAAGTGCATGATAGTCCATATTTTTAATAAAATTGTTGAGCTAATAGTTTTGATGAGTTGTTGAGCATGTATGAAGGGTATTGGAAGCATGAATTGAGCTCGGAGCTAACAACCTCTACTACCAAATGCCTATTGAGGGAGTTCACTCTATACTCTACCACTTCTAGTTTCTTGACATGAATTTATTTTGTTTGAATTGTTGTGATTAGCATGTTACTTCATATGTTATATTTTTGGAAGGTTCACTTTTCAATCAAAGATGGAGATGTTTGTGAGCTTAATTGTTTTGGATGATTTGAATGTGTGCTTCATTTTATAATGATAGTGATTTTTATTTTTGCATGTTATGTATTTTTGTATTATTTTGTGTTTGGTGTGTCTTTTCTTATTTGTTTTGAGTGTTTTCTTATTATTGTTTAGGGTTTGTTTAGTGGTTTGTTTTCGGGATGTCATGAGTCATTTTTGAATGTGAGCGATGACATGTTGTTGTGATAAGTGATGATAAATTATGATTAAGAATCTCTACACTTTCGAATTATGACATGTTTTATTTAACTTGTTCAATTTTGAGATGAATGTGGTGTAATAAGTTCCTTAAGGTCCGAGTATAAGCTTGTGAGCATTTGAGCCTAAACCATGCATACATGGTATTTCTTCATGAGTGGATCGATTGAGCGTTGATAAGCTAGAACTTGGTCAAGGACTATAGGAATGAGCCCGATTAGTGGAGATTAATGATATGATCTAAGGTCATCCTTATAATGTATAGTCATTACCAAATATTTTTCTTACCTTCTACATCATCCCTAGTCAACTACTTTGAGCCTTTAAGCCTATTTCTTGTGATATAAGTACATTACAAGCCTTGATTACCCACTTAAGCATCATATATATACCTTTTGTGTTAGTGATTGAGGAGATGGTGGCTAGAAAAAATTGATAAGAAAGCAAAAGAATAAAGGAAATGGCAAACAAGTAAGAAAAAGAATGAAAAGAGTACAAACAAGAATGTATATGCCACTTTAAAATAAAAAATAAGCAAAGCAACAACAATATGCTCAAGAACTTAAAAGTCCGAGAAAGAATGCATGTATTAAAAGAAGCTCAATTCAAGTAAAGTTGATGATTAGTGCTTGTGATTACCAAAGATAGAAAGGAAGAAAGAAAAGTGGAGAAGTTGAGGAAGTTGATCATCTCTTCAATTACTTACACTTGATTAGTCATATTACCCATTTCTTCCTACCCAACCAAAGAGCCTATCATTACATCCTTAATGAAAGACCTTTTCATTGATTGAAACTTTGGTGGTTTGTGAATGTAGTCCACGAGCAAGCTTATAGCAAGTCGAGCCAATCGGTTAATGAGTGTTGATTTACCTTACCTTAAAAGAGTGTTGAGTGAAATTATTATCTGATGTGAGGCTTGGACCAAAATGGACTATATAACATTTTATTCTCTTTGAATTGAACTTGTTAATATTTTTTGCATGTTATGAGTTTAATGTTGTAGGATGACATATCATAGTTTGTAGTTCTTATTACTATTGATGTGTTATTGCTTATGTTCGTTAGTCTTTTCCTAGGTGAAAATCTCTCCCCTTGTTTTATCATTTTCGTTGTTTGAGAACGCACAACACTTTAAGTTTAGGGTGTGATGAGTGATATTTTTACCTAGATTTTAGTGTCTTTTTATATCCGTTTTTGTATTATTTTATCCGTATTTATGTGTAATTTGGTTGTATTTTATATTTTTATAGAAATGTGTAATAATGAGCCTAAACGTATGATTTTCAGGTAAAAATAGATCTTAGACTCGAAAAGGAAGACGTAGGAAAAAGTGGATCTTAATTCGGAGTTGAAACGAGGGAGAATGAGACAAAACAAAAGAAAAAAAGGGCATTCACCTACATGAGCCGTGTTCCGAACATGGCCCTGTAAGGGGTGGCCATGTTCCGGCACCTAAGACACCTACAAGGCCACCATGTGGCCGTGTGCACACACACGAGCCGTGTAGGTGCAAAATCAGAAAAAATTCAGAATTCTTCTATAAGCTTTCCAAGGGGTATAAATACCCAATACTTCAATATTTGATCAGATTAGGCATGGGTTTGAGGCTGCACACACACATCACACACCATTTTCTCCATTTTACACTATCATCTTCATCCATTCATCATCCATTTTCATCTACCTTCATCCAACCATCAAAATCACCATCCAATTGAGGAAAAGAAGCAAGGAAGAGAGGAGAATTGCAAGGGGAAGAAGAAGATCACTATTGTAGTCATCCAAGGGAGTTTTCATCCAACTTTTGTATTGAAACCTTATTGTTCATCATGTTTTGTATGAATTTTAATGTCTATGTTGATTTCCTTTTGAATATGGTAGGCTAATCTCCCTTTTGAGATTAGCAACATGAGAGTTGTTGGATAATTTTGGGATTTATGTATTAAAATTCATATGTTGATTGGGTTAATTAATTTCTATCATTGACTCTTTAGATCTTGATATTTATGATGATTTGTGTGGTTTGTTGTTTTAAGCATGTTATTAGATTGAGAAGCCAATGATATCTTTAGGATAATTAATTGAATCATTTTGTCATACACTTCATGTGCATTATAAATTGTAAAGAGATTGAGAAATCCTTTGGAATTTAGATTTCATTGATAGGACATCCGATTGGTTAGATCGAGAGGTTGATTAATCGTGTGAAGACTCTCATTTCAAGCTTAATACCTAGTTCTAATTGTTTGAGTGAGAACTAATCATTTGTGCTTATTAAGATTCATATCCTATCCATCTCGAGAGGGAGTTTTATGTGAACTTAGTGTTGGCCCTTAGTCTTAATTCATATTAATTTGATGCATTTATCCTATGATTTCCACTTCTTAATTGTTGTTAATCTCATTTTTACTTAACTTGAAAAACCACCCCTCATCTATCTATCTTATTTGTTGATCATTGCTTGCTTGCTTACTTTGATTGATTTTATTTACTTTCTTGAACAACCTCTATTGATGATTCGTCTCTATAACAAAAAACGTGAGATCACTTAAGCACTAATACCTTCCTCCCTGTGATTCGATAAATTCTTGAATTGGTCATCTCGACTACAAGTCATGGCTAATCACTCACCCACCCACCCACTGCCACCGCCGGAACACTGTCGGACCGCCGCCAGCGGAGCTGCGCCGCTGCACATACTTTTGCTGCACACACTTTTTTTTACTGCACATAACTTTTGCTGCACACGAACTTTTATGCTACATACAAACATTTATGTGCAGCACATTGTATGGGTAATATTGGAATATCACTATGTATTTATGTAGTTAGGTAGTAATATTTTTGTATGTTTGTATCTTATAGTAATAAATGAGTTTTTAATGTACCTAATAGTAATTATCCTTTATTTATTTATGTATTTTTTTTTCTAGTTTCTTCCCTGGTTTTTTTCTTCTCTTTTTAATTTAGTTTATTTCTTATATTTCTTTTTTTCTTTTAATTATTTATTTATATTTCTTTTCTCTCTTTTGTTTGGATTAATTTTATCTCTTTTTTCTTCCTTTAATTTTTTCCCATCATTTTATTACTAGTGAAATACATATATGGATTAATAATTTACAAATTAAAAAGATATATGCATGATATTTTAAAATGTACTCCCTCCGTCCCATACTTATCTGCACCGATATTGTAGATACGGAGTTTAAGAAAAGTTACTTTTTGACCAACTTTATTGACTTTTTGGGGGGTATTGTGGTATTTTTAAGTAATAAATAAATTATAAAGTATGTTATTTGTGTTAGGTGGGAGTAGTATTTTTGAAATTATGATAACTTTTGAGGTTGTTGGTTAATGTGAAGTTTCCTTCTTTGGATGGCGAAGATAAGTGTGGGACAGACGAAAACGAAAAGTGTGAAAATAAGTATGAGACGGAAGGAGTATTAGGTAGGATTAGTCATTTTGTGTGAGCTCATATAGAAATATTACTTGTTTTGTGTGTGTTTTATCTATTAAAAAATAAAAATAAATAACTTGTAGTTGAACATATTGACGTAGGAAGTATATACATTATACTTCATACTCCCTCTGTCCCACGTATTTTTACCCACTTTCCATTTTGGGATGTCCCACGTATTTTTAGTCATTCCATTAATAGTAAAAATGCATAATATTTTATTGCCTACTTTTTACAATGCCAACAACTTTAATAAACTTTTTTACACTTTATTCATCATTCCCAACAACTATATTTACTTTTTCTTTTTAAATTATTAATTTATCCTTACTTTTTCTTACATTATATATTATAAAAATAACACGTCTTAATCTTTGTGTCCGTACAAATGAGTGTAAATACACGGGACGGAGGGAGTATTATATTTGGGCCATGGACGCCCAAAATATGGCTAAATGTCCTCTATTAGACGAAGGGAGTACTTAAATTAAACCATTAAATTAAATCACAATTAGCAGCTTCACGACACCAGCAAATTCAATTAATCGGTTCAATTAATTAATTAATCACAATTAGCAGCTTCACGACACCAGCAAATTCACAATTATGTTGGGATCAAAATCATTAGCAATGCTATTAACTACTTTCTGCATCCAATTAAGCAACTAGAGAGAGGAAGAGAGATTACGTTCGTTCGCGTGAATATATATGTATGTATATATTACACAGGTACGCGGAACAAGATAATAATATATTTGAAGCAAAACCCACGTCATTTTCGCCTCTTTTCAATCCCTTATCGAAGGTGACAAAAATCAAAAAAGAAGTTTCTTGAATCAGAAGAACAAAGGGTAGATTCACAGAGAGGGCAATGGCAAGCAATGAAGAAACCATGGAGGTGGACGATTCCAACGGTGAATCATATGGGAATAAGGTTAACCTAAGGTTTAGAGTGAAAGATCCATCAAAGGTATGTGTTTTCACATGCGTTGTCTGTATGTATTATTTATATATATATATATATATATATATATATCTCGAAGTGTGCACGTGTTATCTCTTCGAGTTGCTATGGATATGCTTTTCTTGAGCTGTGTTTAGTTAGGATGCTTTCTTTATTTTCAAATTTTGAGTTTTGTGTATTTTGATTGCGTCTGTGGTGAATTTTCTTGATGTGGGGTTGATTTACTTTTGCGTAGAAAGTGGCACAAACAAAGGAGATGCTATCGAAGCAAGCAGTTAAAAGTAAAGAGATCTTGTCCAAACAAGCTGTTAAGATTGCCAAGCAAGCTGAAGAGCATGAAAGTTTCATCAGCAAGGTGTGAAACCTATATGTATTTCAAGAATCTATAATTTTCACTCAGTTTGAGGAGATAGAGTGGTGGAGGGTTACATGGATGTAGGAAGTAGGAACATAATGCCTATTCATTTGCAAACATAGCTGGATTGGATAGATTTTATGAAAACAATCATATTTGTTGTGAGTACTGATGATTGACTTGAGTTTGTGGATTGGATTTGTTGGTGTGATGTAGGTTACACATTTGCTTGGTGTTCTTGGCTTTGGAGGCTTCTGCTTTATCCTGGGGGCAAGTGAGTAGATCAACTCTGTTATTACTACTTCAAATTGCTGATAACTTTTGCAATGTTCAATAACTTGGTTCTATTGGTTGTTTAAAATTTTCAGGGCCACAAGATGTTCGATATCTGTATTGTTTGTTCTATGTAATTTTTGTCCCACTCCGATGGATTTACTACCGTTACAAGAAATGGCACTATTATCTTCTTGTAAGTTCAACAGCTGAACTCTTGTTTACTGTTATTTGTCTTTGTGGAGTATAATTGTAGATGCTTCGTGGATCTAGTTACCTTCATCTTTGGGGTGGGTATTTGCTGCTTGTGGACTGCTGTAACTTTAGATTGTTTATAAATTGTTACTAGTTTCTTAATTCATGAAATAGTCATACATGTATTCTATGTTAAGTTGATGTGGCTGATTACATCAGTCGAAATGCATAAACTACATTAAATTCTGTGCATATTCTATATGATTTGGACTTGTATAGACAGGGCATTCCCTTATTAAGAGGGAGATCCTCTTAAAGGTCATGTTTGTAATAGTCTTACTAGTATTTCACTCTCTGTTATTGTTTAAATTTTGGTATTTGAAACGCAGAATAGAGAAGACATTGGGAACTCACTTAAAGTTCATTTATATGCAGGACTTTTGCTATTATGCCAATACACTGTTCTTGATCATGCTTCTGTGTTACCCTAGAAATGAGAAATTTTTCATGGTTTGCTTCTCTTTTGCAGAGGTGAGCAATTGGACTAATGTTACTTTCCCTCCAACATCTTGATTTCACTTGTTTTTAACTTCTCTTATAAGATTTTTTTAATGGATTCAGGGGCCCTTGGCATGGGCGCTAATTGTTTGGCGATGTAGCTTAGTTTTCAATTCTATGGACAAAATTGTTAGCGTCTTTATACATCTCTTGCCTGGTAAGTTGCCTTTCCTTTCTTGTATTTATTACCGGCTCAATTCATTCAATAATGTGAAGTCTCAGAAACTGTTTAAGTTCATTCCTGTCATTTGCTTATTGGACTTCTAGATGATGTTCCATGTTTAAACATCAACAGCTACAATATCATTTACATCCACTCTTCTGGGTTTTAATTTGGAGTTAATCTTTTCTACTCTGTTCACATTGGTGGAATTGAACTCAGGATTGGATTGATGGACCAAGCTTATGTTGTGATATCATTTGAACGCTAACTGTAAATGGAAATGGATTTAAGTGGCAAATCTATTGAAAAATATCACAAATACTCAGCAGCATTATACTTCCAATATGTATTTTTCCTTCTAAAAATCACTACAATCATACTGATTTTTTTTATTAATTTTATCCATCAGTTCCTTGAAACATGACATGGTCTATTAATCTTGCTCACCTCTTGGAGATCAAGAGTAAATGCACATTGAGGAACAGATAAAACGGTCCATTCTTGAAATGTAAAACAGTTGCAGATTCTGAAGATCAGTGAGTATTTGAACATATATCTTTAATATTAGGAGTATAAAAATATGTTTACTAGAGTCTGATGGATGCGAGGAAGATCCTTTTTGTTTTGGCTAGATGGGGGGATATAAGTTATTGAAGAGGGGTGATGTTTCGAGAAGAGAAAGTCTTTGTTTGAAAAGACTAGAATGTTAGCAAATCCGGTCGCTCTTGCATTTTTGTGAAACTCTTTCTCCCTCGTCAATCCTTGTTGCCTACTTCCACTAACTAGAGACCATGTAAAAAATGGTTAATAGGAGTATTAATATAGGACATTCCACCATAATCTGCTCTCTCATAAACTTCATCATTTTCTGATCATTAATCTACCTATAGACTTGCAATCTTCCACACCAAAGTAAAAGATGGTGTGAATTCATTTCATCTTCATCTTCATCTTCATCTTCATGCATTTAACTCTAGCAAGATATTTTCACCCCCATCATTTCGCAGTTGCTGTATCATTTTTGTTGTGACCCACAAATTCAGTTGAAGTACTCTGAATTACTTGTGATTCAGCTTCCACAAATGTGGTTTACAGGACTGGTTTTCTTCACCATCCGATGGTGGGACCCTGTGTACTTTGCATCCATGCATCCAGAGGGGACTGCTCGTAGAGCATCATGGCCCTATGTGGAAAACAAATCATACCTCTGGACATGGCTTTTCGTCGTTCCTTTAGTTGCTTACAGTGTCTGGCAGCTTCTTTATTTTCTCATCGTAAATGTACTACGTCGACAGAGACTTCTCCAAGATCCAGAAGTCATGACTTCTTACAGGTTTGAATCTTCTCTCCTCCTCTTCTGCCTCCATTCTTTGATTTCACTGTAATTACGCAGGTTGAAGGCTTGGACCATGCCACATCATTTTCTCCATTATATATTCTCACTTAGGCAACGATTCTGTATTTTCTAACTCTCCATTGGGCAGGGAACTCTCTAAAAAAGCACAGAAAGCAAACAACGTATGGTGGCGGTTGAGTGGATTGCTTGGTGATCAGAATCGCTTGTTTATGTACATTCTGCTTCAGGCTATGTTCACGGTGGCAACAATGGCTCTCACTGTGCCGATATTCTTGTCCTACAAGCTACACGTGACGTTCCAAATATTGAAGGTCTCTGCCTCCGTATGGAATGGAGGAAACTTCCTTCTAGAAGTAATGCCAAGGCAGGTCATCCTCAAGGAGAAAAAGAAAACGGCTACACAGCCTATCGAGGTTCAGCTCAACCAATCAGCCGAGGAGGCATCAATGAAGTCAAATCATTCGTCGGAGGTAATAGAATCACAGTAGCTTATGTATAATAATTAATAAAGGAGGATGTTCTGATGTACTATGTGGTCACATGTTTGTGTTTATTTCTCTATCTGAATGCTCTTCCTTTTCTGATATGTTGAAATATGACTAATGGACTTACAATGATACATTCCATTGATTTTTTATTTTTATCAAGATACATCCATACCCGATATATATATAGATTATTACAACAAATTATAATCCTCATTTTCAGCGGGTTCTCTTGACCCCTAAACCCACCCCAACTCAAAAAAAAAATGTATATGTATATATATACACATAGTATATATATATATATATATATATATATATATATATATATATATATACACACTGTGTATATATGTACATATATATTTTTTTGGGGGTGGTGTTGGGTGGGTTTAGGGGTTAAGAGAACCAGCTGAAAATGAGATTATAATATGTTGTAATAATCTTCAAAGCACAATAGGTAGGTCTAACAAGCTATTTTAAGTTTGCTGCTGCTGATAAAAGATTTGATAATGATGTTTATTAATTGAAATATATTGTTGTGTAAGATTTGAATGTGAAAAGTAGGGAAAATTGAAACACTTGGCAATCTTGTTTATATACAATAATTTCACGAATCCTAACGTAACTTGGCATAAATACGTGACGTAAATTTACTGACTTAGGTGTCTATTTCTTTGATGCCACATCATCAATTTTGAGCATAAAAAAAAGTCAAATCTGCACGAAATTTATGATAGTGCACTACTTTTTGTGACTTAGTGCACTCTGTAATACGTAAAAAGGATAAGGTCAAAGGGTCGAAGTTGTAATTTTACAAAAGATTAAAATTAGCAGAATTGGAATGTCTATTGTAGAGTCGCCCCTTGAAAATGTGGTCTATTAAGATTTAAGAATCACCGTGTAACAAATATTCGCCTTGGGATCCCCTATTCCAACTCCCTATTTCATCTCATGTTTCATGGAGTAGAGAGTGTGACAAGTGTCCCATTTTCACACTGGAGATGGAGTAGGAAGTTGTTCTTAGTCGCATTTCTTGTAAAATGTGTAAGAGTAAGAGATTCTATCGTCGAGTAAACGCGTGACCAAGTACAAAATTTATAATAAAGTCATCCCAAGGGAAAGGTAACTCTAGGTCGTATCCGGATTTTTCATTAATTCATACTTTGTAAGGATGATAGATTGAAGGTTTGTTATTTAAGCTATTAATTATTATTCTACTCAATGAACTAAGAACTTGAACTAACAAAGTAATGATTCAATCAACACACAAATGATGAATGGAATGGAGGTAGAATTCACATGAGAAGAGAGCAAGACTAATTATAATCATGGTTAAGACTCTAGCTAGATATGCATAACTCTTGATGGTGAACTTCATTAATTTGTGGACTAAAAGCAATCACAATTTTACCCTTAATACCTATGGCCAAGGCAACTAGGTTCTTGACTCTTTTACAAGTCTAAATCTCCTAAGATTGTCTTAATCTCAATTCCCTTAAGGTACTATGATCATAAGTTGGTTCTTTTCACTCAATTTCTTAAGTGTCTCCCTATGAATGTTCTAAGCACAAGAAGTGTATGGCTTACCTCCCCTCACACTAACATGCATGCACATCTTAATATATGATTCAATTAAACCACTCATCATACTATTGGAATGGTCATCCTAATACCATGAAAAGAGAATTTAATCACACAAATATTGAAATGAAACATGAATCATTAATCATAAAAGGAAGTCCAAAATTAACTCAATTCAACATCTCAAGTCCTACATATCTAGTATTCTTCTCAACCAATCATATGATTGGCCCTACTATAGGACTAGTCACTACACATTGTGATTATATCATTACAAATCAAGCTTTGCTCCATTTGAGCCAAAATAAGAAGAAAATCAACAAATGAAAAGTAGATTGGCTTCCCTTTCATGGAGAAACCTTCATTCTCTTCAATATGCTAACTCCTTCAATCGTTGAAGCTTTCCTCTTCTCAAATGGTGGATGGATAGATTGAATGATGGATTGATGAAGATCAAGTTGAGTGGATGGATGAATTGAAGGGTGGAAGAGATGGATCGGATGGAGTGTGTGAAATGGTGGTGAGAGAGTGTGTGTGTTGATCCCCAAAATAACTGTCAAATGAATCTCTCCCTGTAATTTTCGTACCACTTGTGCATTTATACCCCTTGGGGACCTTCTAGAAGCTTTCAGAATTTTTTTAATTTTTCCTGTCTTTTGACCCAACTCGACTCGAGTAGCCAACTCGAGCTACTGCCTGTCAAGTCGAGTTGCATGGCTCTGCATTCTGAACGGTTTTTCGGAGGCTGCTCGACTCGAGTTGTAAGTCGAGCTGGACCTTGCAACTCGAGTTGACTCTTTGGACACTTTCTCTGCTCCGCACGACCTACGGCTCGACTTGTTCTGACCCAGCTCGACTCGAGTAAGGTAACTCGAGCTTTCGCCTGTCTACTCGTGTCAAAAACTGAAATTTTCTCGGCATCTAACACGACTCGAGTTGCAAGTCGAGTTGAACATTGCAACTCGAGTTGAGCTACTAGACACATTCTACCCTACTCGTGCTTCAACTCGACTCGAATTGCAGGTCGAGTAAGACCATGCAACTCGAGTTGAGTGTTGTCCAGTCCGTTTCAGCTCATTTCAGCTCCATACTCCATACTCCGTTTTGTTCCGTTTTTGACCTGTTTCATATTCATTTAAGCTTATTTTCACACATCCATCAATTCATTACCACATTTCACAAAATAACAATAACTCCACCAAAAGTCACACAAATACGGATATAAACATCCGAATTTCATAAATAAAAATACTAAAATTTAGGTGAAAATGACTACGATCAACCCCCCAAACTTAAAGTATTGTTCGTCCTCAAACAATAAAAAATGATAAACAAGAGGAGTAATTTTCACCTAAGAAAACACCTAACGAACATAAACCACAACACATCACAAGTAATAAGGACTACAAAATCACATTAAGTATCCCTATATCATCAAACTTATAACATGAAAAATTAACAAGTTCAATCTTAAGAATGACAAAAGAGTAATCAAATCCCTTTCAATCCAAGCCTCTCATAGGTTATCAATTTCACTCAACACTCTATAGAGAAAGGTTTGGATCATCACTCATCAACCAGTTAGAATCGACTCACCATAGACTTGCTCACGGACTATGTTCACAAGCCACTCTAGTTTCAATAAGTGATCAAAAAGGTCTTTATCTTTGGATGTAATGTTAGGCTCTTTGGTAAGGTAGGAAAATTTGGATAAAAGTGACTATTCAAGTGTAGATAATCGAAGAGATGATCAGCTTCTTCAACTTCTTCACGTTTCTATCTTCCTTTCTTTTCTTTCTAATCACAAGCACTAATCATCATCATTTCTTTGATTTCTTGAGCTTCTTTTGATTTCATGCTACCTTCCTTTGACTTGGCATTTGCTTGAGCATATTTTTATTATTTTTGCTCCTTTTTCTTATGTTGAGGTTGCATGTGTTTTTAGCTCTAGCTCTTTTCATCCTTTTCTTGATTCACCATTTCCTTCATTTTCTTGGACAATTCCACCATCAAACCTTGTAGACCATCATCTCCTCAATCACCCACACATAGGTTATATATATAAGGTTTAAGTGGGCTTTCAAGGCTTGTATTATGCTCAAATCACAAAGAATATGCTTATAAGCTCAAAAATGGCTAACTAGGGATAATAGTTTTTGTAAGGAAATATATGGCTATGACTTCATTTAACAAGGACGACCTAAGATCATATCATAAATTTTACCCATTCGGACTTCGTTCCTATAGTCCATGAGCAAGTTCTAGTTTGTCTAAGTACAACCGGTCCTCTCATCAAGAATTTACCATAGAGGCACGGTTGAGGCTCAATTCTCACAAGCTTTTGCTTGGACCAAAAGAAACCTAATTACCCTTCATACTTCTCAAAATTGAACAAATTATATAATTCATGTCACAATTTTAACAAGTAGAAATCCTTAATATGCTTGCCATCACATATCACAAACAATGCGTCATAGCTCACATTCAAAAACATTTAACACCTTCCCAAAACATACCACCAAGCATCCCTATACAAGAATAAGAATTCACACTAACACATAAGAAAAGACTCATCAAACTAAAATCATAACAAAAGCACATAACATGCATGACCACAATCATCCATCACTAGAAATTAAAGCATATCAACTCATCATCCATAACAAATAAGCTCAACAAACATCCCATCTTTTATTGAAAATGAAAACCTAGATTACGAAAGTAAACCTCCCACAAACATAACACATGAAGTAACATGCTAATCTAATACAATCCAAATCAATATCAATTCATGTCAAGCAATGTAGAAGTGATAAGATGTAGAGTGAACTCCCTTAAACATTTGAGAATGAAAATGGTTGGCATGAGCTTCCGAATCGCATCCACAACGACTTCTCGATATGATCTTCGGGCTCAATTCATGCTTCCACTATACTTCATTTATGCTCAACAACTCATCAACAACTATTAGCTCAACACTTGTCATAAAAATAAGGACTATCATGCACTTCAACTCAACCAAACGAACCAAAATTATAACCAAACTCATGAGAAAAATTTTAAAATTGACCCAATTTTACACAAGACAATCAAGATAATCACTCTATCAACATGTTACATCAGCATACACAAGTGATAAGGCACACCACACAATATCCCCCCAAACTTAAATAAAAAAAGTTGAGAATTAAGTTTGCAAAAAGTGGTGAGACTTACCCTTGTAGTTTCCACCAATGATCATCATTCAATTACCTTGTGATGACGAATGTGCACTCCATCATTCAAGTATGGCCACCACACATGCTCCCCCCAAACGTAAATGAACACAAGTGTTAAATTTAAGTTTTAAAGAGTAGTGTGACATACATTTTCATTCCTAATCAAGCACACCTCGTCTTCTTCATATGTATTTTTTTCCATGAGCACAATCCACCTACATACCAAAACTTAAAAGAAAAACAAAACTAAACAAGAAAACTTACCAAAATGGGTTGCCTCCCATCAAGCGCTCGATTTAACGTTGTCGAGCTAGAGACATTTAAGCTCTTAACAATCGGAGAAATCCAAGACCCCATCGGGCCTCATCTTCACTTTAAACATTTCCTTAGCAACCTTCTTATCCACACTTCTTGCTCCTTTAACACTTGAACTCACTTTGTTTTCTCTTTTACTTACGTTTTTAAATCCCGGAGGCCCTTTATCAATCTTCCAATCAATATGTGGATTCTCCCAAAATTTGTTCCTCTTTGAAGAAAAATTTCCTGCAAATTCAAGTAAGGAGTTAGTTAATTCTTCATCTTTTAAAATTTCAATTACCACTCGATCTTGATCATCCGGAGGCATAATGGGTGGCTTCTAATGAAGATCTCCCCCTTTCAAATTCTTGCTTGATAACACAATTCTTTTTCATTTGATCGGAATATGAGTTCCTTCCTATCTATGTCAAATTTTGCTCTTCCGGTTGCCAAAAATGGTCTTCCAAAAATCAATGGGATCAAAGGATCCGCTTGCTTCTCAACTATCATAAAATCCACCGGAAAGACAAAATCCTCAATTTTCACAAGCATATCCTCCACAACTCTATGGGGCTTTATCATTGAACCATCCATTATTCCAATTTTTACATCCGTTTCCTTTAACCTCCCAATGCCAAGTTTTTCAAAAATTTCCAAAGGCATTACATTAATGCTAGAACCAAGATCACATATAGCATTAAAATATTTCTCATTTCCAATTTTACAAGTAAGAACGAATTTACTGGGGTCTTCAACCTTTGATGAAGCATCAATTTCAACAATGGCATGATCTTGTTTCAATATCATCTCTTCATCACACTTACTTTCATCATCCAACAAAGACAAAAATTCATCAATTATCTTCTCATCATCCAAAGACAACTCTTCATCAATGATAATTTCCTCCTCCACGTTTGACACAACTTCATCACAAACTACTTCTTCAACCTTGGAAATAATGTTTATTGTTTCCACCAACCCTTTCTCCACCTTACTTTTCATGTTGCACACGGTAATATACAAACATTGCTCCTTAGGATTAGTAACGGTAGTAGAGGAAAACTTACCCTTACGATGCATTTCACCTTGCTTGGTTGCCATTTGACTCATTTGTGTCTCCAAAGCTTTGAATCTATTATCACTCAACTCTTTCTCTTGCTTCATAAAATCAAATCTTTTATCATTCACCTCTTTCTCTTGCTTCATAAACTCAAACATCTTGGCCATTTTATCTTCCATGGTATACTTTCCTTTACCATTTGGAGCTTTCTTTCCTAGATTGATGCCCGGTGAAAGAGTAAGTGCATTCCCTTGATTCTCATATGACAAATTCTCATACCTACGAGGTTGATTAAAATTTCCTTGAAAGTTACCTTGCCCCCATCCTCCTTGCCTTTGTGGATATCCCCCTCCATGATTACCAAAGTTACCACCATAATTTCCTTGGAAGTTCCTTCCTTGCATGAAGGCAACTTCCTCAAGCGTCATCTCCGGTGAACACCATGTATCTTGAATTCCAAAATTAGAGGACATATCTTGTTGAGGCATGGATGTAGGCATTTGACCACTTTGAGAGGATTGACCCATATTAGGCATCGTCATGCCTTGTTGACGATTAGAAAATACTTTTTGATTCATCAAAGGCAATGACATACCTTGTTGAGGACTTGCAAGCACTTGTTGATTCACCATAGGTGTCGAATTTGGAGACACTTACATGGTAGCATTCATCCTCTTTAATATCTCCATGATCGCCTTATCGGTCATATCTTCCTTAGGCATTTCCACCTTTTTCACTTGTTGCAAGCACACTTCTTCCATCTTAGCAATTTTCTCCCTATCATACATTTCCGGTGCACGATCCATGGGCCATTGACCCGTATTCAAAGCTACTTCCTCACATATGGAAATTGCTCTTTCTGGAGTTTGCCCCAATATCAAACCTCCCGCCGAAGTATCAATAAGCATTCTCTCACTTCCGTGTGAACCGGCATAGAAAAATCCAATTTGTTATTCTTCGGGAAATCCATATTGTGGACACTTCCTTAGCATCTCTTTGAATCGGTCTCATGCTTCACTAAATGTCTCAAGTGGCAATTGCTTGAATTGAAAGATTTGCCCTTTGAGATGCAACATCTTTGGAGGGAAAAAATACTTACTCAAAAACCTTTGTGCCAATTCTCTCCATGTGGTATAGGATCCCGGTGGTATAGTATAATACCAAGCCTTAGCTCTATCTCTTAATGAAAACGAGAAAAGCTTCATTTTAACAACATCCTCACTTACCTCATTTATCTTTATCGTATTGGCTAAGTCCGTAAATTGGGCTAAGTGAGCATTCGGATCCTCCATAGCACCACCACCAAATTGATTTGCTTGTACCATGTTGATCAATCCTGTCTTGATCTCAAAATTATTCACATTCAATGGCGGGCCCATTCCATAATTCCCATATTGCGGTTGGAAGTAATCACGAACATTCATTCTCACTCCATTATTTTCATTTCCACGGGGTTGGTTTTGCACCACCGGAGGATTATTCTTTGCTTCTTGTTGTGCCATCAAGTTTTGAATAATAGCTTACATTTGTTGGTTTTGCAAGTGCATTTGTTGAGCATAAGCTTGTGGCATAAATTCCGGATTATTATAACCTCCTCTAGCATTATCAACTCCATGAAAATTCCTCATATTGCCTTCTTCATCAACCATGTTTGCATTATCCCTTACTTCTTCCATAATTTCCTCTGTAGGCTCTAACACTCCTCGTCTTTGTCTTCTTAAGGTAGCTTCTAATTCCAAGTTCAAAGGTTCAATTGATTAAGACCTTGAATGCGTTTGCATGTACATACAAGAATTTCCAAATTAGTTCTCCAAGTAATCAAGACAAGTAAACAAATAAAAGAAATATCCTTATCAAAACAAATCAACTTCAAACTCGTTACAACCAAAAGTTTAACATTCCCACGGCAGCAGCGTCATGTTCTTAGTCGCATTTCTTATAAAATGTATAAGAGTAAGAGACTCTATCGTCGAGTAAACGCGTGACCAAGTACAAAATTTATAATAAAGTCGTCCCAAGGGAAAGGTAACTCTAGGTTGTATCCGAATTTTCCATTGATTCATGCTTTGTAAGGATGATAGATTGAAGGTTTGGTATTTAAGCTACTAATTATTATTCTACTCAATAAACTAAGAACTTGAACTAACAAAGTAATGATTCAATCAACACACAAATGATGAATGGAATGGAGGTAGAATTCACTTGAGAAGAGAGCAAGGCTAATCATAATCATGGTTAAGACTCTAGCTAGATATGCATAACTCTTGATGGTGAACTTCATTAATTTGTGGACTAAAAGCAATCACAATTTTACCCCTAATCCTTAGGCCAAGGCAACTAGGTTCTTAACTCTTTTACAAGTCTAAATCTCCTAAGATTGTCTTAATCTCAATATCTTTAAGGTACTATGATCATAAGTTGGTTCTTTTCACTCAATTTCTTAAGTGTCCCCCTATGAATGTTCTAAGCACAAGAAGGGTATGGCTTACCTCCCTCACACTAACATGCATGCACATCTTAATATATGATTCAATTAAATCACTCATCATATTATTGGAATGGTCATCCTAATACCATGAAAAGATAATTTAATCACACAAATATTGAATAAAAAAAAATCATTAATCATAAAAGGAAGTCCAAAATTAACTCAATTCAACATCTCAAATCCTACATATCTAGCATTCTTCTCAACCAATCATATGATTAGCCCTACTATAGGACTAGCCACTACACATTGTGATTATATCATTACAAATCAAGCTTTGCTCCATTTGAGCCAAAATAAGAAGAAAATCAACAAATGAAAAGTAGATTGGCTTCCCTTTCATGGAGAAACATTCCTTCTCTTCAATATGCTAACTCCTTCAATCCTTGAAGCTTTCCTCTTCTCAAATGGTGGATGGATGGATTGGATGATGGATTGATGAAGATCAAGTTGAGTGGATGGATGAATTGAAGGGTGGAAGAGATGGATCGGATGGAGTGTGTGAAATGGTGGTGAGAGAGTGTGTGTGTTGATCCCCAAAATAACTGTCAAATGAGTCTCTTCCTGTAATTTTCGCACCTATTGTTCATTTATACCCCTTGGGGACCTTCTAGAAGCTTCCAAATTTTTTTTAATTTTTCCTGTCTTTTGACCCAACTCGACTCGATTAGCCAACTTGAGCTACTGCCTGTCAAGTCAAGTTGTATGGCTCTGCATTCTGAACGATTTTTTGAGGCTGCTCGACTCGAGTTGCAAGTCGAGCTAGACCTTGCAACTCGAGTTGGCTCTCTGGACACTTTCTCTGCTCCGCACGACCTACGGCTCGACTTGTCCTGACCCAGCTCGACTCGAGTAAGGTAACTATACACACATTTCCCATTCATATATCCCATTTTATCTTATAATTTAACTTTACTATTAAAATTTAGATTCACAATTTTATCTTATAATTTAATCTTTACTATTAAATTTGGATTGCACATGATGAATAACGTAAAGACAAACTCTCCTGTGAGACATTATATATGTGAGACGATTTGTGAGACATTTAAAGTATGTCGGTTGTTAAAGTATATTTTCTAAAGTATGATAAATGATAAATTAAAGTATGATTTTAAGGTGATATAATATGATTTATTATTCACATACTTTAAATATAAATAAACATACTTTACCTATATAATAAGCATACTTTAGTAATAAATCAATCCATGTCACAATCGTCTCACAAAAAACACGTCTCACAACAGAGTGTCTCTAATGTAAATTGTTAGATTATATTTTTATTTAATTGTAATCATAAAATAAAATAAAATAAATAAAAAATAACTATAACTACCCACTACACCCTAATTTTTACCCTATAATAATACGCTGGTGCACCGGGTACACCCCAAAATAACCCTAAAGTTGATGCACCCTAGAAATTAAAAATTAAAAATTTGGGATAGTGAATAGATTTTTTTAATTATTGAATTTAATTTATTACGAAAATTAAATTAAAATTTAATTTAATGATTAAAATCATCCAAATGCATCGGTGCATTATTTGAACTTTAAAATTTAAAATTAATTCTTAAAACATAATAATATTTTTATCCTTATATTTCATGCATCCAATTATAATGTATACTCCCTCCGTCCCGGTGTAAGAGGGCAATTTACTTTTTGCACGTAGATTAAGGAGTATTATTATTTAATGTAGTGGGTATTTATTTTAGTGGGAATGTGAGTCTCATATTTTAATTGTATTAGGGGGTGTGTGGGTCCTATGTGTATAAAAATGAAAAGGGAACTCTTTGGGTGGGACGACCAAAATAGAAAAATGACTCTCTTAGCCTGGGACGGAGGGAGTATACTAGTAATTGAACCCGTGCGTTGCACGGGATATGTTATTTTTAGGACAACAACTTCACTTAATTTTATGATGTTTGAGCCGAATAATATTTATTTGAATTTTATCTAATCTAATGTTTTAATATTATAGTATAATTGATAGGGTTTTATTAATCCTCAAGTATAAGGATATCAATTGTAGTCGCGAAGATGACCAAGTTACAATATCGAACCCAAGGGACGGATAAATATCAATTTTGTTATCTTCTAGTATATTTTAGACTATGTTTGGTAGTTGAAAAGGTTTAATGGATAATAACTTCTAATCGAAATAGCAAAAAGAAATAGCAAGAGTAGAGAAAAGTGAGTTGTGATCAATAAGAATAATAGGTAGTTCGTCGGGTCATCCAGTTTCACTAGCAATTCGTATTTTCATGTGATGGTTTCCGACTCTGCCCTGTGCTTTGTGGACGCATCACTAGACCATGCAAGTTTACTCTATAGACACAAGTAAATATGCGCTTAACACGTGTGAATAACATCGGAGCAAGATATATGCTTCAGCCCCCTTTCTAGGTACAATCATAATCAATTATCTTCTACGTCTAGAATCTAACCCGATTTGATCTCCCTTTTTAGGTACTATAAAGTTATACTCTTCATCCTATTCATCAACCCGAATTTAATTCAATTCATGAATATTCATATAAGACAGTTCTAATAATACTTCGGAATCCCTTCACTTAGAATTATAACAATAAACCCTGCTCAGTAGTGAACGCACTCAATCAATAACCATGTTATGTATTCAGACTCTACACAACGATCATTGATGCACAAAACAACTATGAGTATGGATTAAATATGCAATCTTATATAAAATAAACCACAGGTAGTGTTGTACGGAGTTTTACACATGAAATACGAATTACATCATGAAACTTTCATAACCCTAGAACTACCAAGGTGGTTCTAGCCCATGATTGATCTAGGAACAATCATGGTTAGATTGATCATTCTTACTTGAACCTTCAGCGAACCTCTGTCACAGCCCTCCGGATGGATCACCACCTCTACTCTTGTCTCTCTTATGATTGACGATCAAAAGCTCTCTTTATTCTCTGTATGAGCCTCCTTTTATACTTGTAATCACGTCTCTAGGGCTTGAAATGGGCTTTCTAAGTGATCTCACGCGTTTCGGCCTCGAAAATCTGGATAAGGTAAGTTCTCGCGCATAGGTTCGACCACGTCAAACAGGTCGAACCCCTGGCCACAGGTCGAATCCCAGGTCGAACCCCGCTACTGGAAGAATTCTGCACAGGTTCGACCTTCTGGACAGGTCGAATCACTTAGGCCTTGGTCGAACCCCAGGTCGAACCTCAGCACTGGACAACTCCCGCTCCCGATTCGACCAACTGGCAAGTCGAACTCAAACGTCGTGGTCGAATCCTCTTTCTTGCAAACTGGTTCGACCATGGTTCGACCTGATGGCCAGGTCGAACCAACTGAGTCGTGGTCGAATCCATCTCTGCAAGTTCAGCAATGTTGGTTCGAACTACTGGAGAGGTCGAACCCTCCTCCAACCAGGTCGAACCCACCTAATTCTTGGGCGGTTCGCGTGGCTTCGACTCCGTCTCTTCGATTCTTGGCTCTTTCACTCTGTTTTTGCTAAGAAAACACTCAAATAGCTCCACTAACACCTGGTTCATGCTAATTCATAATATATATAGGTTTTCCACCTATTTCCACATCAAAACTCTCCAAAACTAGCACAAAACATAGCGCCAAACTTGTGAATTTACACACTCATCAAACCCCCAAACTTACATGTTGCTCGTCCCGAGGCAACCAATTTAAACCACAGGAGTCGTGTATAATTCAACAAGATCTAGTACAACACATATTACACATGCCACTTCATTGAATCAAACAAGAATTACTTGCATCAAATATGTCACTCATGTAAAATCAATCCAATCACACACCATTCGGAGTACTAAGTAATCTCACTGACAAGATAAGTCTTTACTCTCTTTCGCTCGTGCGTGAGGCACTATAGGCTAGTATAAACACTCATATCAATTCATATTCACGCGTAACCATAAGATTGGCAAAGGTCTCAAAAATCAACTTACATTAGATTAATACTAGGATCATAAATGACTTGTTTCTAGGTTGTAATGTTGGCTCTTTGGAAAGGGTAGGAAAATTTGGTCATAGTGACTTAAGACACTAGTAGAGAGTTACCTTGGAGGTTCTTGATTTCTCATTCGACTTCATATTCTCCTCCAATTCTTATCTTGCACTTGCAATTTTCAATTTCCCTTCTCTTCCTTGCATCAACATCATTCTTCTTTTAATTACTCGGGTACCAGTTGTAGGCACTACCCTTCTCGAACATCGTTCGGCTGTTTCTTAAAAACTTCAAGCCCCATGTATAAGCAATTCTGGATACCAATTTCAGGCACTATCCCTAACAAGATTTAACCATGCACTTTTCTTACTGAACCTCATTTCATCTTCCCTTTGTTTATTCCACACTTATTCACCTTATTCTCTCTACCAATGAATAGGGTATTTTCAAAGCTCAAATAAGGTAATCAAGGCTCTTATATTTGGCTTGCCAAAGAAAAAGCTTTTAAAAGGCTCAAACAGGGCTACCAAAGATTTATAAAATCATTAGGAAAGGTAAAATTTGGCTAAGTGACTCAATTAATCAAAAATGGCCTAAGATCATATCCTAATATTTCATCAATTGTAAGTTTCACACAAGACTCCAAGCCAAGTTCTAGAATACTTCCATACGAATGATTCTCTCAAGAATAAACTATCATGATTAATCATGATAAAGGCTCAAATCCTCACATAGGTAATCAATTCCTAATACT
This sequence comes from Pogostemon cablin, assembly GCA_023678885.1. NCBI lineage: Eukaryota > Viridiplantae > Streptophyta > Magnoliopsida > Lamiales > Lamiaceae > Pogostemon > Pogostemon cablin. Next base: position 18,900,329 of record CM042977.1, on the reverse strand, counting down.
CCTCATAGCACATAATCAAAATCAATTCCTCATGAATTCCATATACTTAACAAATTATTCATGCTTTTTCCAAATGAAAATAAACACGTAAACTCATGAATGCATAGAATCAAAAACCCATATACAAAACAACGATACAAGATCAACTATATCAGGTACATGCCACTCACACATGAATCACACCCCAATCTGTAAAAATAAAAAGAAGAATGGGAGATAAGATGAATCGGAGAAGCCAAAAGAAAACCTGAAACTACTCCCTAGGAGCATCATCATCCTCATCATCATCGTCATCCTCATCCATTCTATTTTCCACAGCTCAGCACAGACTGGTAATGTGCTTATCCATCATATCCACTTGACTACTCACTCTACCAACACGCTCATCCAAGGCAGAGTACCTTTCGTTCAGCATGGCGTAGTTGGCGTTAGCGAGCGCGAGCTGCCTGTTCGTCTCCTGCTGTGCAGCTACCACCGCGATCAGCTGCTCATGAATCAAGCGAAGCTGCTCCCGAGTACCTGGAACTGCTCGCCGCTGCTGCGGTACCGGAGCATGCTGAGGCGCATCATGCTGCTCTCCTTTCGGAATCTCCATCTCCGGCTGCTCATCTACCTGATCCTCCTCTTCAGGCTGCTGTGGCTGAGGTGGACGGAACTCTCCTTGATCAACGATCTACTGTAACTCAGCCATCCTCCCCTCAGCACACATCTGTGCTACCGCTCTCCAATCACCACCCGACTTCACTGCCACGGATAACGCGGTGTGTCTAAGAGAATTCATTAACTTATTCCTTGCTTCCCGAATAGTTGTCAAGTTGCTCACGTCGAAGGGGAACATAAATTCGAAAGGCTTGAGACCCCTCGTGAAAACCCAATCTCCATTTCTAAAATGGGCAAATCCTCCCTTCGCGCACGTGCTCATCATCAAATTGGGTTCTCCTTCTACTGGTGTAATACCGGTGAGATCCAAGTTGTAATGCTCAGCCACGATCCAATAACCCTCCAATATTCACCTTTTGAAAACCAATGGTCTTGAATCGATTCAGCTGCGCAATAAAATAAGCTCCAACATTGAACTTCACCCCATTCAGCATACACCACAGGGCATATAGCTTTCCTCTAGACACAACACTCCCCTCCGAGCGGGTGAATAACGTGTTGCTCAGGACACGGTCCATGTACCTCAAGACTGGGTTCTTTAATGCGGAAGCACGAGCCTGTCTGGTCTTATAATCACGAATCTCCCCAGTGATCTCCCTCCAAAACCGCTTTACACTGAATGCAGCATTTTCTAAACGAGGGATCTCTAAAGGCGTCTCAAACAGTTCATTGAAATCCTCAGACGTCCATCTCCTACTCACTCCACCAAGCTGAAACGTACACCGATATGGGTATCCAAGCGGGTCCTTCTCCATTTCAAATGAGCAAACTACTTCCGCTGTAACATGGAAGTACGTCGGCCTCTTCAACTCCATGAATCTTCGGATCCCTACTTGATCAAACATCCAAAATATATCATCCCATATTCTCATTATCCTCATCGCTTCATCATCTTGGTATCGAGTGCGAGCTATCTTGTCTGAAACTTCTTCCCACTTCTCTTTAATCTCATCCCAATCTTGCATTCGAATCTTGAAGTTATCGGGTAAACGATCTTGTAGCCTCAGTTTTCTTGTCACTTTGTCCAAATTTGAAGGCCTGTCATGCCTCTTCTTCGATCTTTCCTCCTCTGCCTTTCCTTTTCCTTTACTTGATCCTTGTCCCTTTCCTGAAAACAAATACTTCAATCCAACCAACAAGACAAGAAAGCAAGTATTTTACTAGCACATCACATACTCTACTCAAGACTTCAAGCATCAATGCATATTCACACAAACTATCATCTCAACACCACTTGCTTATTCAACATTCTCAAAACATCTTCAATCACACCTTTCTTAATCATCAAAACATAACCAACAAACATGCATTAATCAATTCAAGCAATTCAATCAAAAATTCAACATGTTTCCCTCAATGAACTACTTCAATTTCATCAATTTCAAACCAAATCAACATGCTCATTCTATGATATGTTCTATCCTTGATTAATCCACATAAAATTCAAGTTCTATCAGTAATCAAACAACCAAAAACCAAGAAACAAGAATTCATATGAAACAAATCATAATATCAACATTCACCATGAAATTCAACCATACTCAACATCAATCCTCTTATTCACATCGAATTTCTTACCTAAACCTTCAATCCTAGAGTAATTGAGTTGGAAAAACATACCTTTTGACTTGCCCATGGTGAACAACCGATCGAGAACACACAACAACCAAAAATCGCGATTTCAGCCCTAACTCGCGACGAAATCCGCCCAAATCCGTGACCGAATCAAAAATTCAAGGTGTAATGTTGTGTAATCGGTGTGAAATCAAGTGTAATTGAAGAATTTGTGCAAGGGTGTAGAGGTTCGAAGAGGGTTCGAGGTTTGGTGTTTCGAAAAAGTGATCGAACCCCTCTGAAAAATCGAACTTAAATCGCGTACCTGGCTTGGTTCGACCTCAGGTTCGACCACCTGAACAGGTCGAACCATGGATGGCGAGGTCGAACCTCTCTTCTGGACAAACGATCTTCTCGGTTCGACCAGGGGTTCGACTTTCTAAACAGGTCGAACCTTCCTTGAATTGGTCGAACCCCTCTTCTGGAAAACAGAGTGCTTCTAACTGACAGGTTCGACCTTAGGTTCGACCTTCTGATCAGGTCGAACAACTATGACTTAGGTCGAACCTCCTCTCTGGATAACTTTCGACGCCGGTTCGACTTCCTCTGCTTTATTTCGACCTCTGGCTCTGGTCGAACCACTCCTAGAGTTGGTCGAACCTTCCTCCTGATTTCCAAAACTGAGTGTTCTTCATTCACTACATACTTCAAGCTTCAACACAACTTCATTATGTACAATCTAGAGCACAACTTCAAAAATTGTTCCACATAACATCATTCATGAGTAACTCCGTAAAAGAAAACACAACCAAAAACCACTGAACATTAGGCAAGTTGTAAAAAATCGTCACATTAAAATCGATTAAAATTTCAATATGGCCGCAAAAACCAACTCCCCTAACAAACAATACAAAGAAAAGATTATACTCTTAATGCTTCAATAAGGTAATAACATCACACCCCCCCAAACTTAGTAAAAACGCAAGTCGAAACTAAGTTTGAAAAGAGATGTAATTGCCGATTAGTAAGCATCTTAAATATAAAAATTTCTTACTCACACAAAAGAAATAAAGCAATAAACGGAAGAGTAAGCTCTCAACAAGCGCTCATGTTTAACGTCGTAGAGTCACGACGGTACCAAATCAGAACAAGGTATCATCAAAAATGACACACGCATCATCCGGCGACCTATAATGCTTCAACCGATGCCCATTCGCCATGATAACGTCTCCATCTTTGTCAATAAGCTCAAAACTCTCCCCTCCTAAGGCTCGATGAATCATGAACGGTCCCGTCCACTTAGACTTCAACTTGCCTGCAAAAAGCTTCAAACGAGAGTTAAAAAGTAGTACCTCATCTCCTTGCTTGAACTCCTTGTATAAGATCTTAAAATCATGCCACCTCTTCATTCTTTCCTTATAAATCTCTGAATTCTTGTAAGCACGACTCCTAAACTCATCCAATTGATTCATGTGAGTTATCCTCAACTCCTTCACATCCTTAAGGATCAAGTTCAAGCGACGCAAAGCCCAAAACGCTTTGTGTCGAATTTCTACAGGTAAGTGGCACGGCTTCCCATAGACAATTTGATACGGTGACATATCTAACACCGTCTTGTAAGCGGTTCGGAACCACCATAACACATCATCAAGCTTCATAGCCCAATCCTTTCTATTAGTTCCTACCACTTTCTCCAGAATCTGCTTTACTTGACGGTTGGAGACCTCTGCCTGCCCATTCGCTTGCGGATGATAGGGTGTAGTAACCCTATGCTTAACACCATAATCCTTAAGCACCTTCTCCAGAAATTTATTGACGAAGTGGGAACCTCCATCACTAACTAATGCTCTAGGAACTCCATAACGGGCAAAAATATGTTTCTTCAGGAAAGATAAAATAACTTTCGAGTCATTAACACGAGTAGGAATCGCTTCCACCCACTTCGAAACATAATCCACCGCAAGAAGAATGTAGAGAAACCCATTCGACGGGGGAAAAGGCCCCATAAAATCGATCCCCCATACATCAAATATCTCCACGACTATGCTAGGCTGCAATGGCATCTCATCTCTCCTACCTATATTACCCATGTGCTGACATCTATCGCAAGAAGCCACATAGCTCTCACTATCTCTAAACAATGTAGGCCAATAAAGAGCAGATTGAAGTACCTTAGCTGCAGTCTTTTGCGCTCCGAAATGCCCCCCATTCGGTTGTGCATGGCAGAACTCAAGCACACTTTCCATTTCCATCTCGGGTACACATCTTCGGACAATAGAATCTGTACAAATCTTGTAAACAAACGGATCATACCATATAAATATCTCAACTTCCCTACGAAATTTCGCAAGTTGATATCGGTTGAGATCCCTTGGAATTTCTCCAATGACAATGTAATTAACATAATCCGCGTACCATGGATCCATACCTTGCACTGCAACCACACATGCTCGCTCGGTACCTTCAACAGCCACAGCCATGATCTTCTCATCAGGGAACATCTCTTCAATATACTCGAAAGAATTATCATAATGCTCCCTACTCTCCAACCTTGACAAGTGATCTGCCAACACATTTTCTGTTCCTTTCTTATCCCGAATCTCCAAGTCAAACTCCTGCAGTAGTAGAATCCATCTTATAATCCTAGGCTTCGTCTCCTTCTTCTCCATCAAATAATGAATTGCTGAATGATCCGTATACACAATCGTCTTCATGCCAACCAAATACTGACGAAACTTATCGAATGCATACACAACAGCCAAAAACTCATTTTCAGTCACCGTGTAATTCTTCTGTGCCGCATCGAAAGTCTTACTCGCATAGTAAATGGCGCAGAACTTCTTCTCCCTTAACTGCCCAAGCACCACACCCAATGCTACATCACTTGCACCACACATAAGTACAAATGGTTGAGTCCAGTCCGGTGTGATCAAGATAGGGGCAGTAATAAGCGCCTCCTTCAAGACTTGAAAAGCTGTTAGACACTCATCATTAAACACAAAAGGAATGTCCTTTTCAAGTAAATGAGATAAGGGCTTAGAGTATTTTGAGAAGTCTTTTATGAATCTCCTGTAAAAACCGGCGTGTCCAAGGAAGGACCGCACTCCTCTTTCATTGGTCGGTGGTGGAAGCTTCTCAATTGCCACCACTTTAGCACGATCTACCTGTAATCCCTTGGCGGAAACATGATGCCCAAGAACAATCCCATCCTTCACCATGAAGTGGCACTTCTCCCAATTCAAGACAAGATTAGTTTCTTGACACCTCTTCAAAACAATAGCAAGGTTAGACAAACACATATCAAAAGAAGAACCAAAGACTGAAAAATCATCCATGAATACTTCCATGATCTTCTCTATCAAACCATCAAAAATCGCCATCATGCATCTCTGAAAAGTAGCAGGCGCATTACACAATCCAAACGGCATCTTCCTAAAAGCAAAGGTCCCGTAGGGGCAAGTAAAAGTGGTCTTTTCTTGATCCTCGGGAGCAATCATGATTTGATTATACCCCAAGTATCCATCCAAGAAACAATAAAACTCATACCCTGCAAGACGATCCAACATTTGATCCATAAACGGAAGAGGGAAATGGTCCTTACACGTGGTCTCATTTAATTTCCTGTAATCCACACATGTACGCCATCCCGTAGGAATTTTCGTGGCTATAGCTTCTCCATCCTCAGCTTTCACTACAGTCATGCCCCCCTTTTTAGCAACTACATGCAATGGACTCACATGGGGACTATCACTAATAGGATATATAATTCCAGCATCCAACCACGTAAGAATTTGCTTCCTTATCACCTCTTGAATTGCGGGATTCACCCTACGCTGATTCTGAACACTAGCCTTGGCTTCATCCAACAACCTAATCCGATGCATACAATACGAAGGACTAATACCTTTCAAATCATCAAGTGACCACCCTATTGCAGACTTGTACTTCCTTAAGACATCTAATAACTCCTCAAGTTGATCATCATTAAGGGAAGAAGATACAATTACCGGATATTGTGCATTATCACCAAGAAAAGCATACTTCAAGTGGTCCGGAAATGGTTTCAACTCCTCTTTTCTTTCCTTCACTGGAGTGTTTTCGTTATCCAAAGGCAAGTACTTCCTAGTCCATTTGACTTCTTCCACTTTTTTTCTTTCCAAAGCAAACCTGTCATCACCCAAAGCAAGTAAATTTTCAAGAAATTCAATACATACCTCGTTAGAAAGTCCGTCAAGCTCCGTAGTGGGATAAGTAAGAGACTCCATCAAACATGTCTCAAGAGGATCCTTTGACAAGATCAGAGACATATCCTCCTTCACAATCTCCTACACCACGTCAATACTATAACACTGGGACTCCATTGGCATCTTCATTGCTTTTTCCAAATTGAAAAGTACTTCTTCTTTGTCCATTCTCAACTTCAGTTCTCCCTTCCGAACATCTATCATAGCTCCAGCTGTAGCAAGGAATGGCCTCCCCAAGATTAAAGGAACATTATCCTTATCATCATCCATTTCTAGTACAAGGAAATCCACAGGAAAGACTAGCTTCTCCACCTTTACAAGAACATCTTCAACTATACCTTTCGGAAACGTCATTGATCTATCTGCCAATTGGAGAGCAATAGTTGTCGGGGTCAGCTCCCCCAAACCAAGCTTCTGAAAGATGGACAACGGCATCAAATTGATGCTTGCCCCTAGATCGCACAAAGCTCGCCTTGCTGGCCCCTTCCCGATCTCACATAGAATAGTAAAGCTCCCCGGATCTTTCATCTTTGGTGGCAACTTCTTTTGAATAATTGAGCTACAATTCTCAGATAAGTTTACCATTTCAACTCCGGTTAAGCTTCGCTTCTTCATCAATATGTCTTTAAGGAATCGAGAATAATATGGCATCTCCATGATTGCCTCTGAAAAAGGGATGTTCAAGCTTATCTTGTTCATTATTTCTGAAAACTTCTTGAACTTTTCTTCCAACCCCTTCTTCACTAGCTTGTAGGGAAACGGTGGAGGTATCTTTGTTTTGGGAATCCCCCATTCATCACGATCAACCTTCTCCGCTTTCTCCTTTTCGGCTCTTAATCGCTTAGCTCTTTCCCATTTTTTCTCAGCTATTATGTCTGTACTTTGCTCATTCCGTACCACTGGAGTTGCATCAACATCAAAAGGAACAACATGTGCATCAATCAAAACATCTCGGCGAGGTTCGACTAGGGTTCGACCAGTTTGAGAGGTCGAACCAGGACTGTATTGGTCGAACCTCTCTCCTGGAAGACTGATCTCATTCTGCTCCGGAGGTTCGACTTGGGTTCGACCAGCATTGGAGGTCGAACAACTGCTCCCTTGGTCGAACCGCTTCACTGTATAATCTATATCCTTCGGTTCGACCTGGGTTCGACCTGAAGAGTTGGTCGAACCATTTTGATCGTGGTCGAACCGTTCCTGCATCAAAACAGAGTGCTCTGGCCGATGAGGTTCGACCTGGGTTCGACCTGAAGAGTTGGTCGAACCCTCTGCGTGTTGGTCGAACCGCTCCTGTGTCAAAACAGAGTGCTTTTGTTGATGAGGTTCGACCATGGTTCGACCTGTATGCCAGGTCGAACCCTCTAAATTTTGGTCGAACTGAGGCTTAGAAAATTCCAGCTTTGATTCCGGCCTCATCGGTCCCTCGTACTGCGTTCCCGACCTCAGTGTGATGGCATTACATGACTTCGGATTCTCTATACTCTGATACGGAAACTTCCCTTTTCCTACAGTTTGAGTCAATGTGTTCACATTCTCTGCAATTGTACCCATCAACAATGTGAGATCTTTCACTTGAGTGGACAAATCTCTGTGGTGATCATCAATCTTTTTCTCAAGCTTTGCCTCAAGGCGGTTCACTCTTTCATCATTCTTTACCATGTACCGGTTCACAGTATCCTCGAAACCAGGCTTCCCTTCTTCCATCTTTTCTCTCGGATCAACACACATCGGAAGTTGCATTGCATTGTTCGTATTGCTCCATGAAAATTCAGGCCTCCTTGGTTGCTGTTGATAGCTACCAGAGGGACCACGATTATTAAAGTTCCCTCGATAGTTCCCTTGGTAATTCCGGTTTCCTTGATTTGGGTACCTCGTTCCTTGAATACTTTGACCCATGGCATAATTTGCTTCCTCCATTTCTTCTTGGATGGTTCCATTATTTATCATCTCTTGCTGCATGATTGGCACTCGTTGAGATATCTCGCTGATCTGCTTCTGTTGAGACTCAAGTAGCTTGTTGATATTGGACAAGCTCGAAACGATCTCATCCTCTCTCTTTGTTTTCACCATTGCTTGTTCAACCTGAGCTACCTTTCCAAGAACATACGTACCTCTAACTCTATCAGTAGGCCAATCCCTCGAATTCATCGATATGTCTTCAAACAATCTCTCGGCCTCAACGGATGACTTTATAAGCAATACTCCATTAGAAGAAGCATCAAGTAGCACTCTTGATTCACAGTCCAATCCATTATAGAATATACTGATATATTGGGGTTTAGATAACCCATGTTGAGGACACTTCCTGAGCATGTCCTTGAATCTATCCCACGCTTCATGAAATTTCTCACCTCCACTGATAGCAAATTGGTTAATATCCTGCTTCATCTTAAACACCTTCGAAGGTGGCATATACCTCTCCAAGAATCTTAACTTCAATTGCTCCCACGTGGTGCACTCAGCTGCGTTAATAGTATCGTACCAATCCCTCGCCTTTTCAGTAAGCGAGAATTTGAACAAAAGAATCTTCCTGGCATCTTCATGTTCTCCTACGTCTTTTTGAGTACTTGCATAGCCCAAGAACTTGTTCAGATGCTGCTGTGGATCCTCGAAAGACCCTCCTGAAAAGGAGTTTCTTTCTATCATGCTAATAAGAGCGGGATGAAGATCGAACGCTGTGTTAGTTCCCCTTGCTCCTAAAAGCTCATAATTTCCAGCCCCATTATTTCTGAAAACCTCTCGGATGGCTAGATTATCCGGATTCACTGCCATGTTGACTGTTTCTACTTCCAAATTAACTTCAGTTGTAGCCTCAATCGCTTGCGAAATCTGTTCGTCAACCTCGACTCCAAAATTCAGAGCTTCAGTTGGGTCTATTGTCTTTGCCTTGCTCTTTTTCTTCTTCTTCTTTCTTGATGATGCTCCAATCTCAGGATTATATGGTTCAAGATTACCTTTCTTTGATCTTGTGAGCATACACCTAAAACGAATAAGAAAGAAAATAACAAAACAAGGTAAATAGTCCTAATAAACTAGAAATAATACAAAAAAGATATTTTACGCCGTCCCCGGCAACGGCGCCAAGAACTTGATAGGGGTTTTCTCAACACACAAATTAATCCTCAAGTATAAGGATATCAATTGTAGTCGCGAAGATGACCAAGTTACAATATCGAACCCAAGGGACGGATAAATATCAATTTTGTTATCTTCTAGTATATTTTAGACTATGTTTGGTAGTTGAAAAGGTTTAATGGATAATAACTTCTAATCGAAATAGCAAAAAGAAATAGCAAGAGTAGAGAAAAGTGAGTTGTGATCAATAAGAATAATAGGTAGTTCGTCGGGTCATCCAGTTTCACTAGCAATTCGTATTTTCATGTGATGGTGTCCGACTCTGCCCTGTGCTTTGTGGACGCATCACTAGACCATGCAAGTTTACTCTATAGACACAAGTAAATATGTGCTTGACACGTGTGAATAACATCGGAGCAAGAGATATGCTTCACCCCCCTTTCTAGGTACTATCATAATCAATTATCTTCTACGTCTAGAATCTAACCCGATTTGATCTCCCTTTTTAGGTACTATAAAGTTATACTCTTCATCCTATTCATCAACCCGAATTTAATTCAATTCATGAATATTCATATAAGACAGTTCTAATAATACTTCGGAATCCCTTCACTTAGAATTATAACAATAAACCCTGCTCAGTAGTGAACGCACTCAATCAATAACCATGTTATGTATTCAGACTCTACACAACGATCATTGATGCACAAAACAACTATGAGTATGGATTAAATATGCAATCTTATATAAAACAAACCACAGGTAGTGTTGTACGGAGTTTTACACACGAAATACGAATTACATCATGAAACTTTCATAACCCTAGAACTACCAAGGTGGTTCTAGCCCATGATTGATCTAGGAACAATCATGGTTAGATTGATCATTCTTACTTGAACCTTCAGCGAACCTCTGTCACAGCCCTCCGGATGGATCACCACATCTACTCTTGTCTCTCTTATGATTGACGATCAAAAGCTCTCTTTATTCTCTGTATGAGCCTCCTTTTATACTTGTAATCACGTCTCTAGGGCTTGGAATGGGCTTTCTAAGTGATCTCACGCGTTTCGGCCTCGAAAATCCGAATAAGGTAAGTTCTCGCGCGTCAATTAGGTCGAATCCCTGGCCACAAGTCGAACCCCAGGTCGAACCCCGCTACTGGAAGAATTCTGCACAGGTTCGACCTTCTGGACAGGTCGAACCACTTAGGCCTTGGTCGAACCCCAGGTCGAACCTCAGCACTGGACAACTCCCGCTCCCGATTCGACCAACTGGCAAGTCGAACTCAAACGTCGTGGTCGAATCCTCTTTCTTGCAAATTGGTTCGACCATGGTTCGACCTGATGGCCAGGTCGAACCAACTGAGTCGTGGTCGAATCCATCTCTGCAAGTTCAGCAATGTTGGTTCGACCTGCTGGAGAGGTCGAACCCTCCTCCAACCAGGTCGAACCCACCTAATTCTTGGGCGGTTCGCGTGGCTTCGACTCCGTCTCTTCGATTCTTGGCTCTTTCACTCCGTTTTTGCTAAGAAAACACTCAAATAGCTCCACTAACACCTGGTTCATGCTAATTCACAATATATATAGGTTTTCCACCTATTTCCACATCAAAATTCTCCAAAACTTGCACAAAACATAGCGCCAAACTTGTGAATTTACACACTCATCAATAATGTTGTTATGTGAAAAACACTTATAAAACCTTGCGAGTCTGTTAAGTTGATCAATTCGTATAAGTTTACTAATATCTTTTGCAATCAGGTTAAATTAATAAAATGTTTTACTGTTAATTAACTCAACAAAATTTTCATTGCAAATAATTTAAAAGACTCATCTAAAGTTTCGTGTAAATAATCATTTAATTATTTTAATAGGTGGCTGAGATTTGTTTGAAAATTTTAATAAATTCAAATAATATATTTAGTATTATTCAATTTTTAATAAATATTATCTTATTTCCTGATTTGAAAAAAATCATAATTATAATTATTTAATTATTTTAATGGGTGGCTGAAATTTGATTGAAACTTTAGAATATATTCAAATGATATATTTATATTATTTAAATTTTAATAAAATCTTATTTCCTAATTTGAAAAAGTCATAACTATAATTATTTTAATTAGTAGCTGAGATTTGTTTGAGAAATAGATGGTTATAATTTGTACTAAATTATTTCCTGATTTGAAAAAAATCATAATTACAATTATTTAATTATTTTAATGGGTGGCTGAGATTTGTTTTAGAAGTAGATGGTCAGGATTTGGCCCTCTGGAAATATTATGCCATAAACCCTAAAATCCTAAACCCTAAAACCCTAAACTCTAAATCAAAACCCTAAACTCTTTGATGGTTATGATTGGATTTATATTTAATATTATTAATTTTTTAATCCTTAAAACCCTAAACTCTTTGATGGTTAGGATTGATTTTATATTTAATGTTATTATTTTTTAATAAATAATGTTTTATTTTCTATTTTGAAAAAGTCATAATTATAATTATTTTATTATTTTAATGAGTGACTGAGATTTGTTAAAGAAATAGATGATCAGGGTTGAATTTATAATAATATCTTATTTCCTAATTTGAAAAAATAATAATTATAATTATTTAATTATTTTAATGGGTTGCTGAGATTTGTTTCAGAAATAGATGGACCTAAACCCTAAACCCTTTGATGGTTAAGATTGAATTTATATTTAATATTATTAATTTTTTAATCCCTAAAACCCTAAACCCTTTGATGGTTAGGATTGGATTTATATTTAATATTATTAATTTTTAAATAAATAATATTTTATTTCCTAGTTTGAAAAAGTCATAATTATAATTATTTAATTATTTTGATGAGTGGAAGAGATTTGTTTAAGAAATAGATGACCAGGATTGGATTTATAATGATATCTTATTTCCTGATTTGAAAAAGTCATAACTATAATTATTTAATTATTTTAATGGGTGGCTGAGATTTGTTTGAGAAAATAGATGGTCAGGATTTGTACTAAATTATTTGCTGATTTGAAAAAATTATAATTACAATTATTTAATTTGCCCTGGAAACACTATGTCGTAAACCCTAAAACCATAAACCCCTAAATCCTAAATCCTAAATCCTAACCCCTTTGATGGTTAGGTTTGGATTTATATTTAATATTATTAATTTTTTTAATAACTAATACTCCTTCTGTCCCGGCGTAAGAGAGTCATTTGCTTTTTTGCACGTAAATTAAGGAGTATTATTATTTAATATGTAATGGGTAGTTGTATTAGTAGGAGTGTGAGTCTCATATTTTAATTGTATTAGAGGGGGTCTGTGGGTTCCATGTGTATAAAAAAAATGAAACTCTTTGGGTGGGACGACAAAAATAGAAAAATTGCCCTCTTAAGCTGGGACGGAGGAAGTATTTTATTTCCTAATTTGAAAAAGTCATAATTATAATTATTTAATTATTTTAATGGGTCCTAAACCGGAAACATTATGCCATAAACCCTAAACTCTTATAATTATTTAATTATTTTAATTGGTGGCTGAAATTTGTTTCAGAAATAGATAGTCAGGATTTGGACTAAATTATTTTCTTATTTGAAAAAGTCATAATTACAATTATTTATAGATGGTTATGATTGGATTTATATTTAATATTATTAATTTTTTAATAAAGAATATCTTATTTCCTAATTTAAAAAAATTATAATTATAATTATTTAATTATTTTAATGGGTGGCTGAGATTTGTTTGAAAAATAGATGGCAAGAATTTGATTTATTATAATTATTTAATTATTTTACTAATTTGAAAAAAATCATAATTACAATTATTTAATGAAATAATTACTGATAGGTACACACTTTGTACCCCTAATTACTACTAGATACATTGATGTAAAATAATTATTATTTAATACAAAATATTAAAGTAAAATACCAAATATACCCCTAAACCCATATACCTTTAAAACACTAACCCCAACCTCCACCCACCACCGGACCACCGCTTCCGCTGCCGGACCGCCGCCGCCGGAGCTCCGGCGGCCGGTCGCCGGAAAATCTGTTCGTCAGAAAAAAAAAAAAAAAAAAAAAAAAAAAAAAAAAAAAAAAAAAAAAAAAAAAAAAAAAAAAAAAAACCTGGTCGCCAGAAAGCTGCCGCGCCGCCGCCGCCGGAGCTCCGGCAGCCGATCGCCGGAAAAACTGTTCGTCCAAAAAAAAAAAGAAAAAAAAAAAACTGGTCGCCGGAAAAACTGCCGCCGCCGGAAAAGCTGCCGGACCGCCGCCGCCGGACCACCACATTTTTTTGCTGCACACACTTTTTTTTTCCTGCACACACTTTTTTTTGCTGCACACACTTTGCTGCACATGAACTTTTGCTGCACACAATATTTATGTGCAGCACATTAATAGGGGTAATATTGGAATATCACTATATATTTTTGTACCTAGTAGTAATACTTTTGTATGTTTGTATATCATAGTAATTTAGGGTTTTTTTGTGTACCTAGTAGTAATCCTCCCTTATTTAATTTAATTATTTTAATGGATGTATGAGATTTATTTGAGAAATAGATGGTCAGCGCTATGATTGAATTTATTATAATTATTTAATTATTTCCTAATTTGAAAAAGTCATAATTACAATTATTTAATTTAGTTATTTCATTGTTTGAAAATCGATGTCAGGATTGGATTTATTCTTGGTTGAGATTTGTTTGAAAAATAGATGGTTAGGATTGAATTTATAATTAATATAGGTCGTTCTTGAAAGAACTTTGACTTAAGTACGCTTAATACCGAGCAGTTTAGAACCTGAATTCCAGATTTAGGCAGTTTATTGAAAAACTTGACAGAACGCTTAATCCGGGTGATTTAAAACATGAATCTCAAATGTATTTCGTTCTTGAGTTGATTCTCGTTGAAGAATTAGAAAAACTATTCTGACAACTCTGAAGTCTTTGATCTTCGTAGAGAATCACTCTCTGTGTGTCTAAAATGAATAGAGGGTGAGGAAGCCCCATATATAACTCGCAATTTGATTGGTCAATAGATGAATTGACCTAATTCTTCGGGCTTGGGCTTTTCCATCCCTGCAATTTGATCTTATTTTCTAATTTGAAAATGTCATAATTATAATTATTTAATTATTTTATTGGGTGGCTAAGATTTGTTCATAATAATAATTAATTTTAATTATTTTAATGGGTGACTGAGATTTGTTTGAGAAATAGATAGTCAGAATTTTACTAAATTATTTTCTAATTTAAAAATATCATAATTATAATTATTTAATTATTTTAATGAGTGGCTGAGATTTATTTTAGAAATAGATGGTCAGGATTGAATTTATTCTGCATTTATATATATTAAGATAAGATATATATATATATATATATATACTTCCTCCGTCCCATTCAAGGAGGGTCTTTTTTTCTATTTTGGTTGTCCCACTCAAAGGATCCCCTTCATTTTTTTAAACACATAGGACCCACACACCCCCTCTAGTACAACTATCCACTACACATTAAATAATAATACTCCTTAATCTATTTGAAAAACCTTCTATTGGCGGGACGGAATGAGTATATACTCCCTCCGTCCCTAAGTAAGAATCTCATTTTACCATTTTGGTTGTCTCACTCAAAGGATCACATTTTCTTTTTTGGACATATGAAATCTACCCACACCCACTAATACAATTAAAACATGAAGCCCACATACCCACTAATACAACTACCCACTACACATTAAATAATACTACTCCTTAATCCACGTGACCAAAAGCAAATGTCTCTTGCCAAGGGACGGAGGAAGTATATATATATAATGTCTACTACACTCTCAATAAGCTTGGGCATTGAGAGTTAAATTTAATATTTTAGGAAAATAGTTAAAATCCATACTAAAATTCAGGATGGATTCCAAATCCCACAGTTATGCATTTGAAATTTCATTTCAAACCCAATCATATGAAATTCAGATATTCACATCTCACACATCATAGAGCACACCATTACTCCTGGCACTCTCATTAAGACTTTTGAAGCATCAATACAACTTGCTGTGTATATCAATTAAACAGAATTTAAAGTACAACTGAGAATAACACTGCCTTAATGATTGGCATTAAATCATGAAATGAAATATATAACACAAGATAGGGTGGGGGGAGACATAACCAAGAATAATAAGGAACAAAAACAAACAAAAATGTTGTTATAAAACAAGAAATAAATTGAATAATATTATCATATTTCTACATATACAGTGTCTGGTTGACACTCTGGATATGCATCAAATAAAGTAAAAGCACCCTTTCACACTCTTCAAACAAACCGTAATGAACAAATAAATATAAGACCTAGCATCTGCAACTTCTACCACTTTACACCCCACAAAAAAAACCAAGGGAAACATCATTCGATGCCAAAAGCATACATATGCCTATAAATTTCATAATCTTAACAAACCTAGTACCCCTACAGTCGTCCCGCAATGCCCCTCTAGTTGACAAGGCCCGAAGACGGAAAATTGGAATTAACCCGGACAACCACCAATTACGGTTTCCCGAGCAAATTGTGATGAACATAATATACAATGTACACGATCACAATTACAATAAAGTGTATGCACAAAATATTTGCATGCTGCTCCTGTTTGGATCATATAACCAAGGTACACTGGGAACAGCATCAATCCGATCGTTGATGTAAGAATACAAAGCCTGAGTTTTCCCGGATTAAAGGGGGAGGTTCGACATCAGCTACGTCTACTTGTGGCATGGATTTGGAGAGATCATCCACAGAGAACGGTATACTGCAAAAGATTTTCAGTACACAATTCTCAGGATAATTTCAATATAAAGCACAAGAGTATGTAATATTGTTTTTAAAAAAAAAGTACTCCCTCCGTCCCATAATAAACTTTCGCACTTTCCGTTTCATCTATCCCAGAATGAATTTCATCGCCAAAAAATGGAAACATCACATCAATCATATAACTTCAAAATATATCTTAATTTCAAAATTGTAACCCTCATGTTACACACATAATATACTTAATAATCCATTTACTACCTAAAAAGACTACATTACTCATCAAGTCAATAAATTTAGTCAAAAAAATACTTTTAAACTTCGTATCTACAGTAACGGTGCAATTTAATCCAGGACGGAGGGAGTGTAAAATATAGTTATATTGTTTTAAAATGTAATGAATCTTTGTTGAAGCTCTATGTACAAGCATGAGACTCATGAGACAATCACATTCATATTCAAAACGAGGTATTTATAAAAGACTGACACGCCAGAAGTCTCCTTGGTTCTTGAATGGAAATAGAGCATAAATCAAACGTAAAATATAGAGACGCTTGATTTTCATAAAGTATGGAACATTCAAAATTACTGAATTCCAGGAGTAACATATATCTTGGCCATTTTGGCATATACTCTTGAGGATTAAATAGTTTCTTGTTATAATGACTATTAGTTAACTTTCTTAAATGCTAATTAAAAAGTCCAACTCTTAATTGTTTCATAAAATTTAAAATAATCAGATTCATTGTCGTTGTTAAGAAAGAAAAAGCAAAATACCTTGAGTCGTCGTCTAACAGAAAGGAACTGCTCACTGAATTGTTTGAATCCTCTGTCATCATAACTCTCATACTTGAAATGACCTGATTAGTGGAACATAGGACGTAACATAAACAAGAAAACCCATGCAACATCAGAAATTTTTTGCATAAAACCTAGTCAATTGAGATAGACAGGGACACAGATCATTGTCAAACTCAAGTTATAGAACTAACTTACATCTGCAGAAACACTATGAGTACCATATTTGTCATCCCAGTACATTGTGCTAATGCGGTACAATTGTTGAATGCTTAGCACCTGTCAAAACAATTAAAAATAATAAATGAAAATGAACGTTAAAAAAAAATAATAATAACAATAATAATATTACAAATTGTACTCACAGGACAAAGTTCATTTGTAATTTCATTCAATGTTTTTTTTGGCTTTTGATGTATGACCTGAAATATGAGTCAAAAGGGATCCATATATGTCAAAAATCCATACAAACAAGAAACTGAAATTAGATATCATGTGAGCACTAAAGCAAGGAATTCGTACCAAAAATCCAACTGCCTGTCTGATATGCTTTAACTCATCCCAAGCTGAGCCTACGTACTGTTCATCGTAAATGTTAAGACACGTCCTAGTTTGAGGCATCTATTAACAGGAAATGATGGAATGAAAATGCTTACTTCCTCAGTTGCATAACAACACCATTGCTCTAATTCTGCCAACCCAGATTTCACATACTCACCATTGCTGAATGAGCAGCATTCACGCCGTAAAAGAAGACTGGAAGCATACAAAAAGGGAAGTATGAAGATTTCCATATGAACACAATATTATGATTCAGTATTTTAAGAACCCAAAAGGACATTACAATAGACAGTGCGAGAAGCAGATCAATAAAAGATGGACTTGCCTGTTGAATAATTGCACATTGATAAATGAAAAGATTTGATTGAAAACCTTTCGGACTAGGAAAGGCGGAACCTGAAAAGCATTACAGAAAGATAAAAGTATATCTTAAAGTCTTACAAAAAAAAAAAAAATCAAGCTGATTTACAATTATGAAAATAACAGATCTTACATAATTTGCTTTCATAATCTTCAAGTAATTGTCTAGGCTCTTTACAATGCTCTGCCAATGAGCAATAAGTACTTGTTGTGCAACAGCATTAGCTTGGGTACGCCCTTTTACTAAACTTGCACGAGATGTTCTGGGGGCCTGCAATAAATTAAGATCCAAGTTACCAAATCATATCCACCCTCTAAAAATGAATGGATAAGGAAGCTTAACCAAATGTCACATATACAGACTAAAAGCTCATTCTCAATTCTCTCAAATATTATCCAGTTTTCAAATTCTTAATTTGCAAGAGAAAATCTAGCATCAATTAGAGAATACTCAATCCATATTGATTGGTTTACCTGGATACATAAGCCTAGCAAAGGGGAAATTTCTTTCTTTAGATTATCTCTGATCATTCCATATATCTTCTCTAGGAAAGCAGTAAGCTGCTGCTTGAACAACAAAGCAGGGTATTTTGCTTCAACTTGCCGTAAGTCATCAAGTCTACCAAGCATCCGACCATTAAGAAATGAAAGTCCAGCACTCTGTGGAGATGCCCTCAAACCCTTTAAGAAGTATGCCAAGGAGAACAGATGATTAAATGTGGGGTAACAGGTAATATCACAGTATAACTGTAACAGGTAATATCACAGTAAATTTATAAGGTAATAAAACTTTATGTGTATACCTGAGACATTCTCCCAAAGAGAGAAGCTGATGATGACCTTCGCCTGTGAGGGGTCAGGCTAGCTGCGCCACTTGCTTTTAGAGTATGTTGAAGCAACATCAACAATGTGGATGTATTACATAGCCAGTAAGCTAATACATCATTATTATCAGGGACCTTCAACAAAAAATAGTGTCAGTTATTGCTTGTGCAGTTGAGAAAGAATTCATGAATCTGTGAGTCAATTTTTCACGAAAACTTTAAAGCAATATCACACATTGATTTATATATTAGCAACAATAATAGAAAATATAAAAGTTTCCTAAACTAAATTAGTTACCTCAACAGCAGATGCTACAGTTTGAATGATGCGATCAAATACACTTGTCCTTTCAACCTCAAATGACCTCCAGTGAAGAAGGCATTTGTAAATAACACATGCAGCAATAGGTTTTCCACTTGAAAAACCCAAATCTTGTGAAATGCACTTTATCAATACGTCCTGATTTTCCTGCAGAAGTTCATAAGATTTGAACTTGGTTGATATTATTTTTTATTGGAGTGCAGGGAGAAGGATATTAAAGGAACTACACAACCCTAATAAGTATAATTTTGATATAAACATCAAAGTCAAACAGCTACATACTTGCTGTTTCTCATTGAGAGATTTCTGGGGTTTTTCCTCGGATTCAGGCTCCTTTGTACTTGCAACAACAAGGGCATTATCCTATCATAAGCAACAGACAATAAGCATAAAAATTAAAATATATCTGAACCAGCAGACTTGCAAGGATATTTGATGCTCTAATACAAAATTATGGTGATTATGACTCACATGTACAGGCTTTGATTCTCCATTGAGAATATTTCCATTTTCTGGAGTTCTCTGTCATAATCAAGTGGATATGATTTTCTCCACCAAAAATTACTTTTAAGACAAAAAAATCAAGCAATAAAAAATAACCTGAATAATTGTTGTCCTGGGTCGAGAAGATATAGTTTTCCCTGTGGGTGACATTGTTAGAGCTTGTTGACGAAGTACTTGATTCTCTGACTCAAGGTTTGAGAGCTTCTCTTCAAGCCTGATATTAGAGATTAAAGGAATCATGATGTACTGCATAAATTCCACATAATATGCACTTACATTTTGGAGATACCAGATAGGTTCTATTTACAAGCCAATTAAATTTGAAGCATTTCCATTTTTATTTTGTATCAAGGTTGGGAAGGGTAGTTGCCAAATCTAGACATTTGGTCCTTTAGCACAAGGAATTGAATGTAAAACAAAAAATTCCATAGGAGCACACGAGAAGGAAACAATACAAACTCAAATTTTGTTGGTCAAATTCAATAATCAACTAAACATAACAAATAACAGGTCATTCCCAAGTCACAGTTTGGGGGTTGACTGGGAAGAATTAAAAAAAGGAATAATTGTTTTGGGCTGATTGACCAAAATCAAACCCAGAACAGTTTTAATCACATCATGAACATACCTTTGTGCAGAATCTTGAAGTTGATCCACTTTTCCCTCAGCTTCTTCTAGTTTCTTAGCTAAATTCACATTTTTGGATTCAGAATCCGCAGAAGCTCTTTTAGCCTCTTCTGCAACCTGTTTCTCTGATAAAAGCAAAGCCTGCACACCAAATAATAGTGGGTTATATAAGTGATATCATTGTCATTCATTAAAGACATTATTAGCACATTAAACTATTGCATTCCCATGTTTTTTCATCCTTGTCGAATCAAAACCAATACTTCAATATATAACATTTGGAAAGGAAAGAATCAGGCCATTATCAGATGTACAAGCCATGGACAAGAATCTTAGACTTCTGAATGCCATTGTCAAAGCTCTTGAGATCTTTTTCCAATAAGATAGTTTAATTAAATGCCATTACAGATGAATCAGGTGGTGTTTTTATCATTCCAACATGCATACTCGTGCTCATTTTGGGTCATCGAATTTCAGTTGGTGGTACTGACAAATTGTGGTAATCTTATAAAGCTCATTCAAATATATTTGTTTCAATCTAAGATAAAAAGGGTTTCAGTTGGTTGTGTTTCATTTTAAATCATTTCACTTCATTACAGAAATTGAGATTTTATTCAAAAGGATAATTTTTTTCAAATCAAAGTCCCAAGGATGTTAAAAAGTGTAATGTTTATGGTTGATGAGAATATCTTTTCAAAATGTTGGTGCAATTGAATATGAAAATTTTGGATGAATGGTACATTGTGAATGTATAGTTGTTTCATAAAAATAGGTAAAATGGGTTGATTGTTATTGAACATAGAAGTAAATAAATTCAAAATTATTAATTTTCTCTTTTGGTGAAAAAGATGAATAATTATAAAAGATAGGAAGGAAGGAAGGAAGGAAGATGCAAAGACTTAAAGAATAATGGTAATTTGTACAAAAAAAAGTGTAGTTTTGAAAGATTTTTGAACAAAAGCGAGAAACTTCTTAGGAGCAATCCACACATCTGGAAAAAAAAATCTTGGAAGAAATGAGAATGGAATTTTCATAAGCTAGCACATTTACAAGGAAGACAAAGCCCTCAAAAATTCATCAGAGTAGTCCACCAAATAAGAGAGAAAGGAGTACATGTACAGAAATACTAGTGGAAATACCAGCAGTCACTGCACTACTAGAATTCAAGCAAGATGTCAGTTCATTGGATGAATTTACCAAATTTAAAAATGATTCTTTAGCTGAAAGTTGAAAGATGTCACCAATAAAAATTTTGTGGGCAATTATTTTTCGAGGAAAGCAAGTCCATTGACATTTAACAGTTAAGAATTTTTTTTTCATAAAGTATGTTCTTACCTTTAGACTCTCTACCTCTGATGTTAATTCATCAATCTTTGCTGTGTCCTGAACCACAACAGGGGTTTCTTTAATGACTGGAGGAGCTTCTTCAATTGCTTTTCGAGCTGCTTCTTGTTCTTTAAGCACTCTAGCATTTGCTTCTTCTACTTGAATTTGCATTGAATGTAATGCCTCCTGTAACTTGGCAATTTCTTGTGCTTTGGTTTCCTCCAACTCAGTCTATAATTCAACAAGCATAAGAAAGAGTAGGTGATGCCAGTGAAGGGAACTAATACTGGTGGTTCACTCATATTAAGTAGAATGATTACCCTTAGTCGTTTCTCAAACTGCAAACGCCATGTAAGCTCCTCCACCTTCTTCTCTAGCTTATCTTTGGCTTCTTTTAGGGCTCCTGTTTCCCTTGCAGCCTGTCAATATATAAATGTTTATGCAAAGTACAAGAAATACCTGCTTCCCATAATGAAGACACAAAAAGGATAGATTAAAACCATTCGGAGTGCTCGGAGCTCTTTGCGAGCAACTCGTCGCCTCCAACCACATTGGGTAAAAATAGCAGCCTTTTGGAGACTTCTATAATAAGCATATTCTCTGTGAGCACGCAGGTGAGCCTGCACATGAGCAACAAAATGATGTATGTATAGTCAGCATAGATCAACTACCTTGCATTATCAAGGTGCAAAATCTTTTGTCGAGTTATTTACAGTATCAAATCAAAATAGCATTACCTGAATTTTGATTGAAGCCTTAGTCTGTTTTCTGAATCTAAATTCACCTCTAGCGGTCATTGCTCTCATGCCAGTCTGCACAATTATAGCAGAATACTGCAACGCTGAGTATGATCTCCTAGCAGTGTAACATCTGAAGTTCTTCTGAATCCTTAGTGCCGCAGCTTCACGTCGCAAATTCTCATAGAGATTGCAAGCCGATATAGCTAATAAATCATAGGAAAAAAGTTTAAACTATCAAATTTCTACATAACCAGGTGACAGTTAATTAATAAGATAATACACAAGTTAGACAAGGTAAGTTCCAGGGGCATATGGGTAATCTTCTCAAATTTAGTCAGTTAAGTTATAGAATCATGCAAGACTTTTCTCTAACTTCAGTCAGTAAGTTAAAGCACGACAGAAGATCATCTACAATCTCAGTCAATGACTCAATTAAGTCAGAATATTCTCAAATTTTGGTCAGTAAGAGGATATTTCACCATTCATAATCAGCAATAGATAAACAAGTGTGACTAATCCAACATATAGAAACATATATATGACTGTGTCCATTGCTGTACTGAGATTTGGCTTATAAGTTGGAAAGAGTATATTTATCACACACTCAACTGAACATATCTATCAAGTCATAGATAATCTTACACATTAGTTACACTAGATCCTAACCCAAACCATATTCTTTCATGTTTCAAGCAGCATTCCAAGAAAAAATTATCAAAATCAGATATAAAGTACTAAGGTTACCTCGCCAACATGACTGCAGCTGAATTGCAGCTTGCCTCAACAAAACAAAATCTTTCCGCGTAATATAAGTACGAATTTGCCTTTGAATTGTTCTAGCTGCATTTCCAAGAACCTCTGCTCTCCTAGCATCCAGCTCAGCCATCTGACCAGCTCGTAGGAAAACCTTTGTCTTGCCTAACTGCACGTGCAAAGCATATTGCAGAGATAATAACATGTATCACCAAGATAATGGATGTATATCTCTGCAAATGTATGACTCCAGAGAGCAATATGGAAGGCACATCCAATTTTCTTCCCATAATTATTACTTACCACAAATATATTTGTTGTGCAACCCCACAAATTAGTATGGGAAAAAATGCTCGTACAGAACAAATATGGACAGATTCAAGCACTGACATTTATCAAATATATTTATCAAATATACCTGATAGCCCTTTAATCCCATTTTATCCAAAATCATCTGACATGCAGCCTTGTCATCAGAGCTGCAGGATAGAATATTATGGACTTATTTGTAAGAAAATCCAAGATAATATACAAAAATATGAATGATGGGGAAGAAAGAGGAGAGAAGATACTTCTGGAGATAAATATTGTAAGAACAAGAAAAATCACTTTCAAGCAACCAACAAAGACTTACTTCCCATCCAAAACTTCAGGAGCAAGAACACCAAATCGAAGAAGGAATTCATCAAATGTACGTCTGGTGGGATATCCAGCACAACTAATTCTGATAGCTTCAAGAACACCCTATATCACACTGAACATATTAACGCGTGCTTTTTCAAAAAGAGGCTGAAAATTAAAATCTGAAAAGCAAAGTCAACTTGTAAATCAAACAAGAAATTCCCTTAAATAATACAAAGGTTTCAAATACTTACACCACATCGCAGCTGCTGAATGATGTTGAGATTCTCAAATATTGCAGGCTTGAGGACGTTGTTTGGTTTCACACATCTGATGTAATGAGGTTCTGTTGAATTCAGTGTCTCCATTAAAGATTGTAATTGTAGCTGCAAGTAAAGAATATTGTTTTTATGCACTGTACATCCCAATAATCTAAAATAATAATAATAATAATAATTAAAAATAAATAAAAGGCTGAATATCCATGCAGTAATGTAGAAGCATTAAGCACATTTTAAGGAACATTGTGCATAAATAACAACTATTTTGAGCAATATTCACAAAGCAAAAGTCGTTCTTAGACATCCATATAATTGTAAGCATAAGATGCATACCCGTTATTACATTGAGATTATAAATAAGGAACTGAGAATTATCATGAGCAATGACATGTGGAAAGTTATTCATTCTAAAAACCTATACTTTGACCCTGAATTTATTATTGCTGTGTATCCCTGGAAATCATATGATTCATACAAGGTGTGTCTAGCTCCAAAATCATAAAAATCTCAGATTAAAATATGTTTTAACTATTGATATTTAAAACTCAATTGTGAGTAAGATATAACAGCTCAAGACCATTAGCCCCCCAAAAACACTCATAGCACTAAGAAGCAACTTTAAATATATCATATCCTCAAGAATGCATAGTTGTTAAAGGCGCGCCTAAGGCGCTCAGGCTCAGGGGTCTGCGCCTAGATTGTTGATTTTTTGCTATTCCAGGCTCATGTATCAAAGGGGCGCGCTATGTATCATTATGTGATGTTATATGATTTTTATCTTAGTTTAGTTAGATATTATGATTGTAAGTAGGATATATTTGTGTATATACATTGTAAATTCAGTTTTGGGCAAAATGTAGCTCAGGCGCGCCTAGGGGTCCGTGCGCCTAGGTGCGCCTCTCGCTTTTAACAACTATGCAAGAATGCTTGTTAAAAAGAAGCATTTAATATTGGAAGCTATTGGACAGTGAAAGCTATCTTAGTTGCCTTTGATCTCAAAGAAAATAGATCCTGATGGTGTGTGCTTGCACAATTTAATTACAAATTATGACAAAAAGGAACTCAGCTTTATCATTCCATAGGCTTACGCTAGTCGAAAGGGTACAGAGGAAGCACTCCACATAAATAATTTATTTAATGTAAGCATAATGTAGTGTTTTGCCCTAATGCAGGGGAATTTATTTAGGGCCAGTTATCAGTATACTCAGATTTTTCCATAATTCAATAGTTTAGCCACCACAACGGTCTTAAATACTGAGTGCATAAAAAGACCACAAACTTTTTTTTGATGCAATAGGGAGATAGGAGAGAACCTTAAAGCGTGAACCAATTGAAGAAAATTTGGAAGACTTTGATGAATCTTCTGGAAGAGGAGGAAATAAACCAGCCGCAAAAGAGCATTTTGAAGCTGTCAATAAATCTTGGTGTTCAGCAACCACATAATCTTTGTTCTTATCCAGAAAAAGATCTGCCATATATGTTACCTGAAATTACAGAAAATAGAACAAATTATTATCTAACAAGTGTCCAATAAAATTTTTATTTACCGTTGTAACTATTTGGTAAGAAGCCTTAATGTATTATTATTACCTCCCCTGCATAGTGAGATATTGTAAAATTGGTGCGTGAGAGTTTGGGTTTGATGAAGCGCTTGTTTTTGGCAAAGGTCTGATACAACTTCTGAGCAAACGTCTCATGAGTAGATTTAGGAAACATACTGCAACAAACTACAGTATTAATGATGGATGCATACAAGCAGAAGACAACTGAACAAAGAATGCAAAAAAATTAAAAATAAAAAGGTTTAATTTTTTTTGACAAAACATGGATTAAAAAGAGTGAAAATTAGGGGACATGAAAACCCAGCCACACTAAGGCAAAGATAGAATAAACCAGAGAAAAAAAATGAGAGAGGTTATGAACAATGATGTGCCATACCAAGCTTCATCTAGCAAAGCAATTATTCCTCCTGGTTTCTGCGAATTAAAATAATAAACAATAAATGAGTTAAGAGGAAAATAAAAAATAAAAAATAGAAGTACTAGCATGGAATGTGAGTCATAACAGGAATTGATACAAAATCCAATGTAAGATTACAAAATTTAGTATCCATTCCAGACAGTCAATATATATACTTTTTTCTCATGAATATAATGAAAGCATAATGTCACTATCAAACCTTCTCAATCAGATCAAGAACATCTTGATTATCAACAAACTCTATGTAGCTCCAGTTTATTTCTTCTTTTTCATAGTCTTCTTGTTCCATCTTAAAGACGTGCTGAAATAATAAATTTAAAACCTCCAATAAGCAGATCAAGTACAAAAAGTAAAAAACTCCACGAGAGAAAAATAAAAGGAAATAGACCTGGTTAAAATGCTGCTGCAGTTTTTCATTGGTAAAATTGATACAAAACTGCTCAAAACTGACATAAATGTAAAGAATGTCACAACAATATTATCAATGTACATCACTAATGAGATATCCAGTAAAAACCTTGCCTGTTGTGCTTAAAACTTTCAAACCCATATATGTCAAGAACACCTATGATTGCTTTTGAGTTGGGATCCTGCCCAATGGAGATATTTATTTTTTCCACAATCCTGTAAATTAATCCAGAAAAAAATTCAAATCAAATGGGTGACATTATTGCATTTTTTTTACACAGATTAGACCACTGCCCTAATTTTACTTTACCAGTCAAAAAGACGAGAGTATACAGTCTTCGCCAAGGCGTCCCGGCTACCTAAGGCAGCTTCTGGATCAAGAGTCCTGGTGATAACTTCCTCAGGTGTCACCATCACACGCTTAATAAGCGCATCTTCTAAGCTCTTTGGATCACATCTGTTGAATTAAAATTCAGCAGATAAACTCTGCAGATCCAGATAATATAAAACTATACAAAGTCCAAATAAAGGAGATATCCCCTACTTGAATAATTCAGCAGTGGTATTAAGATGAAACCTAGACTTCTCATCCTTAATCACAGAAGAATCAATCTCCTTCCCCTTTGAAAATTCAATGTTACCAAGATGAAGAATCGCAGCAACAATTCTAAATATTGCCTCCTGAACAGAAAGAACAACCATACTTTCATAAATTTGTATAGAAGATATTTTGTCGAAAATCTAAACAGTGACAACATTTAAATGTGAGATCTTCTAGGGCAAGGGAGACCTGCTCTTCTTCACCAATTCCAACTATATCCATAGCCCTTCTGGTTGCAAGGTACTCTTCAGCATCATTTACTCCATCCAGTTTAAAACATTTAGATTGGTTGAGATAATGAAATGATTCTGGGTTTTCCAGCTTATATTTCTCTCTTTCCTGCAGAATTAAGATTCCCAAATGATCTCAATGGAAAAGCAGCAATAGTGACACTTTAGGAACTAACCCACAAGAAAAATTACAGAACAACGACCTCAGGTGGTGCTGCACAAAGGAGATAAAAGCAATGGTAGTTTCTTTCAGGGTCTGAAATCTGGCATACACGCGATCTCTCCAGCAAGTAAGTTCTAACAGCTGCTCCAGATATCCTCCCATTTTTGTCAAATTGGATTTCAACAAATTTACCAAAACGACTGTATGAATGCAACAGCATCAACGTTAATACACTTTCTCTATAAAAAACAATCATCCAAGTAAAATATGTAACACCTAATATATTTCACAATAGAAGCTTAGGCGTGGTCACTCACCTAGAATTGTTGTTCCTAACAGTTTTGGCATTTCCAAATGCTTCAAGAACTGGATTTGACTGTACGTATTGAGAGAGCATTTGTATCATTGTAAGAATTTGTTTCCAGAATTACTTTTTTTAAGGTTTGATTTTGAGCTGCATCAAATTAAACTTCAAGCTTACTTCTAAAACTTGTTGTTCAACAGTCCGTCCTTCTACTCCAGACCGACCACCCAAATGTGCAAGATATCTCATCAACATCTTTGTTGTTTCAGTTTTCCCAGCACCACTTTCTCCACTAACTAAAATAGAGTTGCTCTTTCCCTCATTGATCATTGCCCTAACAGCAGCAAACAACAAGAAATCAAGAATAAATTAGCTTCATTGCTGAAAGATCCCATTTGCACAATGTAAAAACAAAAGGTAAAAATTGTTCAATACATTCCACGAAAAATCACCTATAAGCAACATCTCCAATTGCAAAAACATGAGGACTAAGCTCCCCAAGTGCTGCCCCTTTGTATTGCTCCATCATGTGAGTATCATACAGATGGGGTAATCTTTGGAAAGGGTTAATAGCTATCAGAATATTTCCTGTATATGTCTGAGAAACAAAAATATATAATACTAAGTTATAAGAAAGATCTGATATTTTTCATTAGATGGGCAAAAGTGGGAGTAAATCAGACGCGATTCTTTCCATGTTGGCAAGAGAAAACAAGAGTAGCTCTTATACATTACTGCCAAGGTATGTTAGAAAACTTACATATATTTCGTTAAGTTCATATCTGGTAGCCAGGTTTTGCAGTACTCCAGGTTCATGCAAATATGAAAGCTTGGTCATATCATCCACACCACCAGGTGGTGCTTCAGTATCCTTTGGAAACACTTTTGAGATATTTGCAACAATCTGCAAATTATATCGACAGATTATACAGGAATCAGTTGGAGAAATTTGGAAATACTATAGAATAAGCAGTACACTGTAACTATAGAATAGCAACTAGTTTGTTTTTCTTTATATAAGCTTTAGAAAAAAAAAAAAAAAACTAAGGTATAACAATCCCTCTCCTCAACATAACAATTGTAGTTAAAGCTTACAAGTTGCAGAAAACATCCTATATAGTTAAAGGATATAAGATACACTAATTAACTTAGCAAAAATGAAATAAAACCAAAGCAAAATATATGAAAAGAATCTAAAAAATTTAAGCTTGAAAAGACAATGCTTCTACAAGTAGTGTGAAGAAGTCTGCTGAAGGATATCTGTTTGAACTACTTTTAGATGACGTTGCAAGCACTCATAAATGAGGATGTGCCATCAGTATAGTTGCATGGCCATAAGCTACTACTACTTCAAAATTTAGCATGTGGAGTATCACGACAATTCAGTTTTATGTACACTACAAGCTATAGCTGGTGCAGCTATTAAAAAGAAATTATAAACAATATAATTGCTTTCAAACTTTAATTATTGCATCCAGCTATTGTTTTACCATTTTCTTTGCTCGAAGTACCTAGCACTCATTTCATACTTCTTTTGGGACATAAGTATGATGAAATGAGGTGCAACCCCAATGGAGTATGAATTAGCCAAACTGACAAAAGCGTCAATAAACTCTCAAATCAGCGTAACTAATTTAGAAGCAGAATTAGAAATTGATGAGCTTAACTTAGCTGCCTCAAAAATCTAACCCATCAATCAATTTCTATTGAAATGAAAATTGTATAATAACATATCTTAGACGTGTTAGACTCGTTCCAAAGTAAACTTCCGCTACACAGATATTCAATGGCAAAGGTATAACCTCAAATCTAAAGAGACAATGACAGAAACTGTTGTCAGTGACTTGAGCAGAGGTGGAAAATAAGATAGAAAAAGAAAAACTGATAATCAAATTACCCAGTGTCAAAAAATGAAGACATCACATGACGTTGAAGCTGAAAATCTTAATTGCCTGGGAACATTTGAAATGGGAAAGTAACAGTTTCACCAGATAATCCTCATGTAGTATGCATTAGGGAACATTAGGTTATTTATTTCATAGATGTGCATATATATGATGGTGAAATCTTGAAATCATATAACAGTAGCTGCTGAGAATTCACCTTTTTCCCAATAGTAGTTTGAACATGAACATCTTGGCCATCTATTCGGTTCACTTGTCCATCAACCCATGCTAATGTTGGATCCTCAACCCAAACATGAGAACCAACAATAATGTTAACTGGTGATGCCTGCAAGATAATAGAGGAAAACCAAATTATTATACACTTGACGGAAAAATAAGTAATCATGCTTACTTTCACTAGATATATGTTCAGTTTTTTCAAAAGATATGACTAGCATGCAAAATCTATCAATGAATTAGGTTGAACATTAATAAGAAAAAGCACCTTTATTTTTAAAGATTTATTGAATTCTCTATAAAAGGTTCAGGAAAGGCGTAAACTCAAATTATCAGGTCTTGATCTTTCCACTAGACGGATATTAACTAGGGCACATATATAGGACATAAAAATTAATGATGTTATATCAAGTTAATAATTTTTAGTAGCAAAATGTCCTGGGCTTGAGGTTTATTCAAGTATTGTGCACATATTGGGTCCTTAATTAATATATTCAATGAGTTAGCTATTAATTAAAGGTAAAATAAACAACAAATATAGAAAGTAGAATGCTTGCAAATACTCTGAAAACAAGCATATGACATTCAAAAATATAATTTGTGCTCTTGTGGTCTGGGTTTTAGTCTTAGACATCCAAAAAAGGAACAAATCATTAAATCAAGGAAGAAGTAACAGATAGATAAGGAGGTTTCAACTTTCGGTTTTTATTGCAATAAATATTGTAGAAATATTATGGTATAATTTATTGAAAAATCTCTGTCCATGCACGATGCTCAAAATCTAGGTGATGTACTGATGTTGCAAATCAGGAAAAAGAAACAGCTGACTAAGGAACAAATCATTCAACTTAACTTCTCATAATTCACTAGCTCATAATAGCTCAGAAAGTAAGTAGGCACTTATATCTATCATAAATGGGCCGCTAGATTTACATATATATAGGCCATGGAACTGATACTCTATATTATTGGGTCATTTTGATATCAGAAAAGGAGCAATAAGACATATAATAGAAATTATAGAATAATATATACACAAATAAAAGACATCCTAGTCACCCATAGTTTTTTAAGGCATACTTCACACAGGGCTCCAAGTATTGAGCCTAAAGGCTGTTTTGGAGGAGCAAGCATCGTTGCACCTGGGCATATTAGTCAAAGGTCCGCCACCTAGGGGACTCCAAGTAACTGCCTCCATGGGACTTTGGGTCGCCTCTTACACACACAATCTAGCTTCCTTACAAAACAATTTTGTTACATTATTCAGATGTGTTTTTTCTTCCCAAAAAAACACTTTTATTTACTACCCACAGCGTTATCTACCTTATATTTATTATTCTCATAGAGTTGAGAGAAAAAAAAAAGATTTCATCTCCATTCTTGCACAAGATACTAATAGATTATCTGACATGTATGTGTTTTTCAACTTTAAATTATTACTTTAATGTTATACGAACTTTGAAGTTGACCACGCATGCAAGTTCTATGTGTTAATATCTCATATGTGAGTGATTATGTATTATCATGTGATATAATGTGATTTTTTACCTTTATTTGGTCAGGTAATAAAGTGCCGTATAAGTAATATTTATATATATAATTTGTAGAAAAAACTAGGGCAGATATAGAAGACACACCTAAGGTGTGCCTCTAGCCTCAGGCTCCAACAGGGCCCTTGCACCTCCATGCGCCTTTTGCCTCTAACAACAATGTAACTAGGGCACACCTCTTACACACCAAGCCCAGCTGCCCTCAGAACACATCTCTATTACATTTTTTTTTACTATTTAGATGTATTTTGTCTGTTAGAAAACACTTTTAATACTACCCACGACCTCTTCTACCTAGAGTTTCTATTATGAACATAATCTTTAGAGAAAAGAAGAAAGTCTCTACTCTTCCACAAAAGATACTACACGATCTTGATAAGGATGATCATAATCTATATGATCAAAATGATTAATGATTAGTTCGCTACTTTGCCAGCCATTTTACTTAATGCACTTTGTGTTATTTTCTTGAAGATTTAAAGTTGTACTTCACAACTTCAGTATCTAAGTATTTAATAGTTTCTATTCAGTATTTGCATTGTGTGTTCATGTTCAATGTGTTATTTATGAATTATTAATTATGAGTTTCTCAATTAGGTTAAATGTGATTGTAGGATTTGTACACATGTTATGCCCTCACTGCACAAGAGGTGCACTCTCACCTAAGTTGGCATAGTCCCTTGAGAATCTCACCCCTAACAACAATGTCATTACCAATTCTTAACAAATTAATGTCTTAAATTACATTGCAACTTCACAAAATTAAGGTGGGGGGTTATTATATATATAATCCATCCTCACATATTTATTCTCAAAGATAATACACCCTCCGTCCCACAATACCGTCCACATTTACTGTTCCAAGTTTAAGAAAAAGTTGCTTTTTGACAAACTTTATTGACTTTTGGGGGGTAATTTGGTATTTTAAGGTAATAAATGGAGAATAAAGTATGTAGTGAGTTAAAAAAAATGATTGCAATTCTGAAATTAGAGGTTTTGGATTGAGATGTTATTTAATTTTTTTTTTGTTGGGGGGGGGGGGGGGGGGGGGAGTGAACGATTTTATGGGATAAAGAAATGAGGAAAGAGAGAAAAATTTATGGGACAAAGGGAGTATAAAGTACTAATAGTAAAGAAGCAAAACACTAAAAGTGATATGAAGATGTAATGGTACAAAGAAATGACCCTGAGGCAGCTGCCTATTAAGAAATAGTGTCAAGAATTAGTTCAGTTTCCAAATGGAGCAAGGTAGCTGGGATTGAGGAAAGAGGTCCTATAAGTACTAGATTGCAAGGAAAGGTTGGGGTATGAACTGCCATTAAGAGAGTGTAATTTAGAGGTGAAGGTTTATAGTGAACGAAAGGGTAAATTTTGGTGAAGCAAGGATGGAGGAGGAAAAGGTATAAGCAGAATTGGTTTGTGGAAGCTGACTATAATGGAAGCATGGTGTTGAAAGGTGATTGTATAGCCAGAGGGTACTATTGTTGCTATCGTTCCCGTGTGTGACGTAGACGTTCAAGCAATCTGTCAGGTTTATCCATGACTACACAAAGCCATCATAACAGGGTTCAAGACAATTTACCAACAGCACCTAGGCAGGGAGGTAAGCTGAGCAGGTGAGAACAAATGTGGATGGCAGTGACTAGCTTAAAAAGGAGTATGTGTGGTTTTAAAAAAGCCAGGGCAGGAGAAATTCATTAAATATTTGATGGCATTTTCAGGAGATAGAAGACAAAAGCAAGAGGGAAATTATGATCAATACAGCAGAAGGTAATCCTACACAGATGAACTTGCAAATAATTCTTGACATTAAGTTAGTAATGGGGAATTAACTACCACCTCCGCCCCACAAATGGTTTCACGTTTATTGTTCATGTTTTAAAAAATTACATTATTAACCAACTTTGTTCACTTTTTTAGGGTGTTTTAGTATTTTTTGGTAATAAATAAAATGTAAAATATTCTGTATTAGGTGAGAGTGACAATTTTGAAATTAAAGTGTCTTTGGAAAATATTGGATAAAGGTGTTATTTCCATTATTTGGTGTTGTGGAACAAAAAAATGAGAAAAGTATGAAAGGAGCGCGTATCATATTCCAAATTTCAAGTTCAACTTCTGGTCACAAATTAAGATAAATTTTCTATTGACATTTTTTGTAAAATGTCCAGCTTTGATTTTAATTTCTGAAACTAGTATTAAGCTAAATAATACACTACTGTATTTCTTAAGCTACCAATAAAAAATATCAACAACCTGAAAAATCTGTTGGCAGAATTTACACAGTAATGACATATCTTTAGCTACAGTCTACAGAAGACTTGTAATTAGTAGCATCATACCAGCGCATTGGTTAACTAAAATAGGACTGCTTAACTAAATATTATAAAACATGTCCAAGTAGAAATTTTTTTCCTAAGGGGACACATTAAAGAATTCTCAATTAAAGTTAAGAACATGAACATGCAAAATACTGACTGTCTAATATTACCATAAGCATATCAACAGGATCCGAGCAATACAACTAAAACTAAAGAGTATGGTAACCTAACATGCTGAAATTATAAATAGAAATAATCATTAAATTACACAGTATCCCACAGAGCTGCTGGGTTATAGAAGTCCATTTATAGTAGCATGCATGTACAAATCAGTACCAACATTGAATTTCCCCATTTCTTGCCCATACCTACGGCTGCTACTTTTATCATTTCTAATTAATAGTAACTCTACCAATAATTCTAATTTCAGTTTGAAATATATGGAATTATATCAAATTGGCAAAATTTTACTTCAATAAAACGTACTAAATAGGCAATTATAATTTAACTTCATTAAAAATGTGAAGCACAGGTTTTTTCAGAAATTCAACTAGCAGAAATTGTAAACTCTTTAAACAAACAACAGTTTTCAGCGATTTCCGCTGTAAATTTCCAAATAAGAATGCAAAATCAATCAGAACTATACGGAGTGCAATCAAATTAATCAAAACCCAGTCAAAAGGAAATCAAAGCCAGTCAAAAAAAATTAAAAATTTAAAAAAATCAAACGGCAGGCGAGTCGGTAAATCGTCAACATACCATAACCGAAAACGGGAAGACTCGATCTCCGGCTCTTCAGATCATCAACACAAAGCGAGACCGAGCCTTGACTCAGTGAGTCAGATCGGCGCCAACTCGCAGTCGGCACCTCCAACGCGAAGAATTAAAAAGAAAAGGCAAAACTCCTTTATCACTTGTCTTCCGATGATTATCAACTCAACGACAAATCCTTGCGTACCAACTATTTACTGCTCTCTCCAACAAATACACCAAAATCCAGTTCAAAATACACTTTGATTTTGGAAAGTCAAGTTGGATGGATGTTGTGTTTGCTGTAGCTGTTTCTCTCTCTAGAAATGTGCTGTCGTCTAAGATGGTCTTGTAATGTGTGATTTTGAAGAATTTTTCTGTACTTTTTCTCTCTCCATATTTTCTGTATTTATATATTTTTTAAAATAAAAAATTTAATATTGGGAATATATTTTCTGGTAAGCTGGAAAATGTGGAGTCCCACCCATAAATACAAGGACGAGGTTAGAGTGCACTTTACACTAAGTCCGACATTAGGGGCTAATTTTTTTGCTTAATTATGTTTCTGCATCGGCATTATAGTGTATTTTGGTTAAATTACATATGTGTCCCTTGGGGCGAGTGAAATATGCTTGTAATATTAACGTAATTAAGAAATGATTCAGGACATTATTGGGAATTAAGTTATGAGTTTCGTTTGTCGTATTCGCAATTAATTGCCCAACTTTTGAATTTACATTTAAACTAGTTTGTTTCCCGTCTACATACGATTTTTATTTAAATTTACATTTTAAAAAATTACATTTTTATGATTTTATAAAATTTAAATTATAAGTACTCTATCTTGCACACCAGTTTATTTTTTAATCGAATAAACTTAGTTGACTAATGTAGCACCCGAGCCCAAATTTTTTATTTTTTTTTAAATCGAAGTACTATTAATGAATCAAAATTTATCATTATAGACTTACTTAATAGTTTAATACAATATATTTTTTTAAGGAGGAAAATATAATTTATAACTTTTGAAAAATAATTTTATAATAGCTAAATAATATAATGCTAATAATAATATTTAATGTATACGTACATACATATATTAAAAATTACATTAAGAAATCATTATTTGAAAATTAATAATCTTTGCATTTTTATAAATATATATGTAGAATTATAGTGGGAACCACGGAGAATGTCATGTCTTGTCGCAGTCCAGATGTCCCAATCATTGACCTGAAAATTTATTGTTTGAAAATATTTTTATAAATATATATGTAGAATAATAGTGGGAACCACGGAGAATGTCATGTCTTGTCGCAGTCCAGATGTCCCAATCATTGACCTGAAAATTTATTGTTTGAAAATGTGAGATTAAAATCCCAGTGGGTAAATTTGGCAGAATGTTAATCAGTAAATACATAATGATATGATTACTCTTTTTCATAACAACCCGAAAGTTAGTCACTACCATATTTCATAGCCCGTCGACTACTACTATTGTCACGACTCGTCAATCGCAATCATAAAATTCATGACCCATACGGCCACTACCATAAGAGAAGAAATAAGCATACTTCATATGCAAACCAACAATAACATCCAACCATTTTCAAACATTTTACCCACCTTTGGTTTACTTAAAATACCTTGTTACAACTTGAGTGGAAGAGTGATTCGACGTCCCGTTCACCAGCACTTCACCTAGCACAAATGATTTATTAAAAAAAAAAAAAACTTTTATCCATATATTATAAATATATGTATATAAGTAGGAGTGAATATTATCACTTTATGATAAGATCAGAGGCTCGGTCTTCCTTTTATATCATAAAATGATAACATTATTCTTAGTAATAGAGTGATAATAATAATAATATAAATTTGCATTATCATTTTATGATTAAGTCAGAGACTTGGTCTTCCTTTTAAATCATAAAATGATAACAGTACTAAT
This sequence comes from Pogostemon cablin, assembly GCA_023678885.1. Classification (NCBI taxonomy): domain Eukaryota; kingdom Viridiplantae; phylum Streptophyta; class Magnoliopsida; order Lamiales; family Lamiaceae; genus Pogostemon; species Pogostemon cablin. Next base: position 18,863,893 of record CM042977.1, on the reverse strand, counting down.
AATAATAGTATAAGAGTAATAATAATATTAGTAGTGATTTAAAAGGAAAAACGTGATGAAAGAAGGAAAACTCACAAATATGTATGTGTGTGTGTGTATGTGTGTATATATATATATATATATATATATATTACTGCAAGAGGAGGGGTGATTGCTTTAAAGCCAAATACTAGGTTATTCATAGAAGAAGTTTTTCACCTAGTTTCCTTCTAATGCGTGTGGAAATTTATGCAGGGCCATTTATTACCTCTTTTTTTATTATTATTAGAAGACCTGCAAAATAAGTTTGGAAATATAAATAATAATAATAATAATAAATAAATGAAATAGATATAGGTACCTAATATATATATTAGGTACCTATAACTATTTCATTTATTTATTATTATTATTATATATATATATATATTAATTAGGTACCTATACCTATTTCATTTATTATTATTATTATTATTATATATATATATATTATAAATACTTAGAAAAAATTACTCATAGGTACACACTTTGTACCCATAATTACTATTAGATACATTGATTTAAAAAAATTACTCCCACATACAAAATATAACCTTAAACCCATAGACTTTTAAACCACAAAAGCTAAACACTCACCCACCGCCAGACCACCACCGCCGGAGTTTCGCTGGAGCTCTATTGGACCACCATATTTTTTTACTGCACACACTTTTTTTATTGCACACACTTTTTTACTGCACACATGAACTTGGTTTCAATTTTGGTTAAATTGATTTAGAGCAAGTGTACTCTATCGTGTGTAGCACGTAAGCGACCAAGTGCAAAATTTATATAATATCGAACCCAATGGCGAAAGTAGGTAGCCGTGTTTGAGAAGTGATTTACTCTAGTAGGACGAATCAAATAAGAAGGGGGTTTGTTTATACTACAAACTAACAACTAAGAAAGCAATTAAAGATAGAACATGTACAAATATGATGGAAAATGGATGAAGGTGAACAATCTAAGAAGTATGTAAGGCAAGCAATATTCATGGTAAGGTATATATAGACTCACACACACACATGCATTGATGGTTTTCATGTTATGATATTAAGGGCAATCACGATTGTACCCCTAACCCCTATGGCCAAGGTGATTAGGTTCTCAACTCTTTTACAAGTTTAAATCTCCTAGGATTGTTCTTACTCTCAATTCCTATGAAGGTACTATGATCATAAGTTGGGTTTCCCTCACTAGTTCTTCACTAATGTCCTATCATGAGGTTCTAAGCACTTGAAGGGTATGGCTTACCTCTCCTCATACTAACTAAGTCATCTCATGCAACCAATGATTCAATTAAACCACTATACATAATATTGGAATGGTCATCCTAACACTATGAATAGAGAATTTAACCATACAAATCATACATAAAATGAGAATAAGCATTCATGATAGAAAATATTCATAACAATCAATTCATCAAACATGTTGTTGCAAAATCTACATAATCCCTAACCAATCATATTGCTAGCCTCACATGAGGACTAGCCACTACATATCATTACAAATTCATTACAATCTAAGCCATGCTCCAATTGAGCCAAATAATGAAGAAAATAACAAAATAAAGGTAAATTGGCTCCCCCTTGATGGTGAACTTCCTCCCCTTTGATCATGCTAAAATCTTCTACCAATGATGAATTCCCCTTCTTAGATTGGTGGATGGATGGATTTGAGGAGATCAAGTGGTTTGAATGGTTGAAGTGAAGGATGGAAGAGATGGAGATGAATGTGTGTGATTTAGGTGTCTAGTGTGTGTGTAAATTGATCCAAAATTATTCCTCTCGAATTTTATGATCAAAACATGTATTTATACCCCCTGGAAGCTTCTAGATGCTTCCTGAAATTTTTAGATTTTTGAGTGCAGCTCGACTCGAGTTGCAAGTCGAGTTGGGTCTTGCAACTCGAGTTGGCTCTCGGATCGATTTTCTCTGCCCTGCACGACCTACAGCTCGACTTGTCCTGACTCAACTCGACTCGAGTTGGATAACTCGAGCTGTTGCCTATTAACTCGTGTTGGATGAATCAAAAATTGGAATTTTTGCGGAACTCAGCTCGACTCGAGTTGCAAGTCGAGTTGGACTTGCAACTCGAGTTGGGTCACTGCATGCAGCGCAGTCTCACTATTTCGCGCATAACTTTCTCATCCGATCTCTGATTCGAATGATTCTTGCGCTCACACGACCCTCTCTTTCGTGGCTTTCCAACCATATATTACACCCCCAGTTTTGTGCTCCACATGAATACAAAAAATTTACACAAGTTGGATATATATTTTTTAGCATTTTGTTTTGGCTCGTTCTTCCTCATTTCAACTCCGAACTGAGCTCCTTTTTTCCCACATCTTCTTTATCGCATCTAGAATCTATTTTTACGTGAAAATCACACAAATTATATCAAAATACCAATTCTATAAATATATACAAATGTTGCGCATTTTAAGGCACTTAATCATGAAAATCACACATTTATCATTTCAAAGCACACATCTCCAAATCATCATATAACACCACCAAATAATATATAAAATGAATAAAGCATACAAAAATACATAATAAAAGATACTAAAATCTAGGTGAAATCGACACCTATCAACACACTTTTGCTGCACACAAATATTCATGTGCAGCACATTGTAGGGGTAATATTGAAATATCATTATATATTTATGTAGTTAGTAGTAATATTTTTGTATATTTGTATCTCATAGTAATTAAGGATTTTTTAGTGTACCTAGTAGTAATCCTCCCAAATACTTATTATTATTATTATCTATTATTATTATATATATATATATTTAATATTATCTCAAATGGTTAGTATTTTACTATTCTCTATAAAATTTAAAATAGTATTCTTTTTATTTTATTGGTGTTAGGAGTGCGGTTGAACTCGAATGTCTCCGTCACTTCTTCCTGTAAATTTTGAAGCAAAACAAATTATATTAGTAACATTATGAAAATAGTGTAAAAATAATTATAAATATTTGGGGTATTACATCCTCCCCCACTAAATAAAATTTCATCCCCAAAATTTACTTACTCGCTTCCCTGTAAAAGTCTAGATATTTGGCTAAAATCTCATCCTTACGTTCCCATGTTGCTTCTTCTCTACCGTGCCTACTCCATTGTACTAGTATTAAAGGTATCTCCCGATTTCTAAGTCTCTAAGTCTTTCTCCCTAAAATATTCATCGGTATCTCTTCGTAGGTCAAGTTCTCATTAACTTCTAATTCTTTAAAATCAATCACGTGGCTTGGATCTGCAATATACTTCCGAAGCATTGATACATGAAACACATTATGAACTGAAGATAGTTCAGTGACAAGGTCAATCTATAAGCCACACTTCTAACTTTCTCCAGTATTTTGAATGGTCCAACATACCTTGGTTTCAATTTTCCTCTTTTTCCGAATCTTACCAACCCTTTAATTGGTGCAATTCTAAGAAATACTTTTTTTCCAACTTCAAACTGTAAATCTTTCCTCCGTATATCGGCATAAGATTTGTGTCGGTCTTGTGCTGCTTTGATTTTTTCTCGCACTGTAGTGATCACTTCTACTGATTTCTCTACCAATTCAGGACCTAAAATTTTTTTAACCCTAACTTCATCCCATATAATTGGTGAGCGACATATTTTCTCGTATAGTGCTTTAAAAGGTTCCATTCAAATAGTAGCCTGGTAGCTATTGTTGTAAGCAAACTCTACTAATGAAATATGAGTTTCGGTCTTCTTCAAAGTCTAAGGCACAAGCTCGGAGCATATCTTCTAACATTTGGATTATCCTCTCAGATTGACCATCTGTTTGTGGGTGATAGGCAGTACTGAACTTGAGTTCCATCCCCATTGTCTTCTGCAAACTTCTCCAAAATTTTGAAGTGAAATGCGTATCTCGATCAGATACTATGGATACTAGTATTCCATGTAACCTCACGATTTCTTCAATGTACAACTGAGTAAGATGATCCATAGTGAATGTCATCCGTACTGGGATAAAGTGACTTACTTTGGTGAGTCGATCGATAATTACCCAAATAGCATCATGATTTTTGCTGGATTTTGGCAATCCAGTTACAAAGTCCATTGTAATATTTTTCCATTTCCACTCAGGGATCTCGAGTGGTTGGAGCAATCCAGAAGGTCATTGGCGCTCAGCTTTAACTTGCTGACATGTTAGGCATTGATGCGTGTTTTCTTTGCACGCAAAATTAATCCCTAAGTATTAAGGATATCAGTTGCAGCTTAAGCAAGCGACCACATTAAATATCAAATCCAAAGGACGACGTATTATCAATTTAATTATTAACTAAATTAATTAAGATGAATTGTGGCAATAAGGTTGATGTATGGAATTATTAACTACTACACAATTAATTAAAATAACAAATAAAATAAATAAGAAATTAGGAAAATACGAAAGTGAATCAAGTAGGAGAATAGGTCGCTCTAGGATAATCCAGTTTTAGTCCTTAATTTCCCTTTCGTGTATCAATGTCCGACTCTGCCTTGTGGAATATGGACGCATCACTAAGTCATGCAAATCTACTCTATAGACACAAGCAAACATGCGTGTAACACATATGAATAACCTTGGAGCAAAAAATAATTTCACCTCCCTTTCTAGGTACTATCAGTATCAATTATTTCCCTGGTCAATTGGTACTCTAACTCGATATGATCTCCCTTTATAGGTACTATAAAATTATCCTATTTATCCTACTTACTAACCCGAATTCAATTCAATTAATAAGTATTCATATAAGATAGTTCTAATGAAGTTTCGGAGTCCCCTCACTTAGAATCATAACATAAAATCCTGCTCAGTAGTGAACGCACTCAATCAATAACCAAGATATGTATTCAGACTCTACATAACAGTTAATGATGTACAAAACAATTCTAAGTATGAATTAAAAATGCATAGTCTTATATAAAATAAATCCACAAGTAGTGTTGTACGGAGTATACACACGAAAGTTCAATTAATTCATAAGAACCTTCAAAACCCTAGATCTACCAAAATAGTTCTAGCCCATGATGTTGCGAAGAACAATCATGGGGATTGGATAGACCTTACCCATATGTCCAGAAAATTAGAAAGTAGAAGAAAAGAATTAGGAAAACCCATGTTATAGAAGTCTCATTTCTTCTCTCTTCCATCTCTTCAAATCCTTTTGGTTCTCCTTCTTGATTCCACAGATGAATCTTCAAAGTGATGGATGAATGGAGGAAAGGATGTGGATGATGGTTGGGGGTAATCCCCCCTTGTGGGGTGTAGGATGATTGTGTTGTGGTCCTCACATATGAATAATGATGTGATCTGCATCCCCTTTTATACTTGTAAGCTCTCCTTATTGACCTTAGATGGGCTTTTTCTTGGAAAACACGAAAATACATGCTACTAGAGGTATGAAATTACCAAAAATAGGATTTCGTGTCCCCGCTCGACCAAACTGCTCCAGGTCGAGCGGGATTGACTCAGGTCGAGCGGTGGTCGAGCGGCATAGCACAGTCTGACCGTTTCGCGCATAACTTTCACATACGAGCTCCGATTTGAGCGATTCTTGCGTTCACGCGATCCTCTCTTTCTTGACTTTCTATCCACGTTTCACAATTCCAGTTCAGAGCTCCATATGAACACAGAACAATTACACAAGTTAGACGTGCGTTTTTTAGCATTCCTACACAAGTTGCACCTTTTTCTCCAATTTTGCACTTTTGATCATTTTTCCACCTAAAACATAGTAAAACACCTCAAACTTACATTTTTCTCAAATATATTGAATATAAGATATTTGTGCTAATATATAACAACAATTCTCATCAAAAAAGTGTTAAATTGGACACTAAAACATGCTTATTTTCACTCCCATCAATCCCCCAAACTTACCCATTGCTCGTTCCGAGGCAATAAAATAAAAATAAAGAGAAAGAGAGTAAGAAAATTAGCGGGAAAACAAGGACTATGACAAATACCCCATTTACAATACAATTGTCCTCAACTTAGGTCACGCAACTCTCATTACATGTAATAATCAATTCATAGCATACAAGATAAGAAAATCACCACCAATTCAAATGCTCCATTGACATGTTCTCACGGAAAATATATATTACTCGCACTCAAGTGTAAAAGATGTACACTTATGGGTTAAGGTGTTTACGCTCAGATTCAATTCAAGTGCATGTGTAACCATAAGCTTGCCAAAAGTCTCAAACTCTCCACCACTAAAAGTATGATTCGACAATGAGATCAAAAAGGACTTTTCTTTTGGATGTAATGTTGGCTCTTTGGTTAAAGTAGGAAATATATGGATAAGTGACTCAAACTTCGGATCAATCAAGCCTGCAGTCTCTCTCGATCTTTTATTCTTCCTCATTACTTCAATTAAGCACAACATCCTCCTCAACTCTTTCACTTTTTTTTCTTTTCAAGCATAACATTTTTTTCCTTCTTTTTTTCTTGAGGTACCAGTTTTGGGCACTACCTCTCGCATCCTCCATAGGATACTAGATTTAAGCACAACCCTAGGATGTTTGATTCTATGGAGTATTAGATTTAAGCACTACTCCATGATTCTCCTTAGATGCAATTTCAAGCTCAATCACTATTTCGACACCAATTTCATTCCTTCCCAAACTGTTATCAAACTCCATCAACACACTTTGAAAAGCCATTAATTCTCGTCATGATAGAATCAAGGCTAAAAAAAATTCAGATGCTCAAAGTGGTTATTTCTCGTAGGCTACCAAAGAATGAGGTTTTTAGGCTCAACGGGGCTAACTACGGATAAACATCAATGGTAGGAAATTATTTGGCTAAGTGACTCGTAAATTCAAAGATGGCCTTAAATCATCTCCCATTATCTAACACACATGTAGTTTCAAGTAAGGCAAGTGGCAAGTTCTAGAATACACACACAAGAACGATACTCACCAGAAAAGAAATATCATGTGATTATATACATGAATAAGGCTCAAAATCTCACATGGATTTTTAACAAGTAACATAGCACTTTTCATGGTAAGCAATATCCCACAAGTACACATAGAACATCATACCACAGTATAACTCAAGAACACTTCCTTCTTCAATTTCAAAAGCATATGAATTTCAAGAACGATTTAAATATATAAGCTCACATGCATCACCAAAACCAAAATCTCAATCCTTCCACTCTCATGAATTAAAAGAACACATAAGAATTAGAATAAGAAAATGAGGGCACCTGATTTTTCTTCAACGTATGCACGAGCTCCTCGAGTTGTTTAACTCGGTCAGGTCAAAGCCTCAGTGTAGAACTTGTCTTGCCACTCTTTTACCTTTTCTATCATCAAAACTCAATCACACTCATCATCAAAAGATTCATCAATAATAAAATATGAGAACTATAAGAAATACTCAATTGACTATCTAATTGACTCCACACACTAGACACACCAACACAACACACTAAACATTAGGTAAGTTGCAAAAAATTGACATACCAACACCAGTTAAAATATTAATATGCCACAAAAAAAATCAACCTCCTAACAAACAAACAACTAACGAAAGAAAAAATTATACTCTTAGTGCTCATAAGACGAGATAAGTACATCACACCCCCCAAACTTAGTAATAACGTAAGTCAAAACTAAGTTTGAAAAGAGATGTAATTGCCGAAGTGTGAGCACCTTAAATATAAAAAATCCTCACTCACACGAAAGAAATAAAGCAATAAAACATAAGGGACAAGCCCCCAACAGGCGCTCATGTTCAACGTCGGAGAGTCACGACGGAATACCGCTTTGTAGACTACTTGATCAGATGGCGGTCTTCTCGCATCCTCACCTTCAAGTACTTTCTTTCCATCTTCTTGCTACACTCAGCATCTCACCTTTCTTGGTCACAAAAATATGATTCTTATAATTTCCTTTCTCCAATGGCTGTCTACATTCCTCCTTGTCAATCTTTCACTCAAATTCAGAATCATCTGACCTATTAAAATCAAGATTAAACAAGTTAGAAACCACATCTATGCTCTTGCATGATTGAGTCTCCATGGGCATCTTCATTGCTCTATCAAGAGAGAAAACCACATCTTCAATATCTATCCGCAGTCTAAGCTTTCCTTCTTGAGATGGTACTGGAGTGTTCTGAACAACAGGTGTAGCGTCTTGTACAGAAACGGGAGTCAAATGGTGTTGCTCGACCTTCGATCGACCAGATTGGTCTGGTCGAGTAGGATAAAATTGGTCGAGCGGGGTCCCTGTAATATGATTCTGGTTGTTTTGCTCCATAGGTGGTCGCTCGACCTCTGCTCGACCAGAATATCCTGGTCGAGTGAAGGACATGTGCGCTGATCAGTGTTCTTCAGAGTTACAGTGGAATGCTCGACCACCACTCGACCAAAGTGGTATGATCGAGTGAGGTGATTTTGGTTGAGCTGTGGACCTGAAAATAGAGTATTGTTCTCTGTTCTGTGAGACGTTGCTCGACTGTTGCTCGACCAAATAGTTTGGTCGAGCTATGGTCTAGTGGGCTTATTTTCTCTCCGTTTTTGCCCACTGGTATCATTAGACATTCGTACTGCGTTCCTGACCTCAATGTGTTGGCTTTGCACTCTTTCAGGTTCATTATGCATTGAGACGGGAACATTCTTTTCTCCAATGTTTGTGTCAATTGATTTACGTTCTCGGCCATCTGCCCCATTATAAAGGTAAGGTCCTTCAACTACTTAGATAAATCTGCATGATTAGCATTCATACTCACTTCAATGTGGTCAACCCTTGCATCATTCCTAGCCATGTATTGATTGAAGGTATATCAACACTCTTCATTTCGTGCTGCTGTACACTAGGCCACCTTTGTGTCAACTCTGTCATCTGCTTCTGCTGGGACTCTAGTAGCTTAGCTTGTTGATGTTAGCTAGACTAGAGACGATCTCATCATCCCTATTTGGCTCCACCATTTGATGTTCAACCTGTGCTACCTTGCCAAGTACATATGATCCTCTTACTCTCTCTGTAGGCCAGTCACGTGAATTCATAGAGATGTCTTCAAATAAATTTTTTGCTTCATGTGCTGTCTTAGATAACAGCACTCCACCAGATGATGCATCAATAAGAATACGTGACTCACAATCCAATCCATAGTAGAAGATGATTATGTACTCAGCCTTAGGCATCCCATGCTGTGGGCACCATCTAAGCATGTCTTTGAACCTATCCCACACCTCATAGAACTTCTCACCCTGATTCATAACAAATTGGGTGAGTCTTGCCTCATTCTTAAGATCCTCGAGTGTGGCATGTATCTCTCTAAGAACTTTTGCTGCAGCTGGTCCCATGTAGTACAATCTGTGGTATCAAGAGTCTCATACCAAGCTTCTGCTCTATCAATCAAAGAGAACTTGAATAGGGCGATCCGCCTAGAATGATCATTAGCTCCAGTACCCTTTTGAATGTTTGCATAATCAAAGAATCTTTTGAGATGATGATATGGATCTTCAAACGGACCTTTAGAAAATGGATTCTTCTTTTACCATGCTAATAATAGTGGGATGTATCTCAAAATCATCATCTTCCCCTATTGCTCCTATCAACCTCATGTTACCAATCCCATTGTACATGAAAATTTCACATATGACAACATTATCCGGATTCTGCCTTGCTCTGGCCATGCCTAGCTCAATGTGTTATTCCTTCTTTTCCTTCCTCTCATTTTCCTAGTGCACAAGTATCTTAGAAAAATTTAAGGTTAGATAGTGATCATTGTCATTTATACCTAGATTTTAGTGTCTTTACTTGTGGATTTTCAGATGTTTTTATCCGTATTGTGTAACTTTGGTGGAGTTTTATGTTGATTGGGAGAGGTGTGGTATGGAGTGATAAAAGTGTGTAAATGAGCTTAAATGTATGAAAAATAGATTAAAAATGGAGAAAAATAGAGTCGGGAGCAAAAATGGAGAAGGAAGAACAGGGCACTCTCGGACACGCCCCGTGTGCGGAACACGGGCCTGTCCGAGGTGGCCGTATTCGAGCTTCAGAGGATATGACACGCCCAGGAGAAGATCGTGTTCTGGCGCATGAGTCGTGCGCAAACACACGCCCCGTGTGCAGAACATGGGCCTATTTGAGAAGGCCGTGTACAGTGTCGTCAGAAAATACTACATGCCTAGGGGAGAGGCAGTGTGCGGCTACACGAGCCATGTCTGGGAACACGCCGAACTTTGTGTACACTACACGATCCGTGTGCTGCTATACGACCCGAGTAGGTGCCGAATCCAGAGTTAAAATTAGAATGTTCTAGAAGGTTTCAAGGGGTATAAAAACCCAATTGAGTGCGAAAATTAGAGGAGAATCACATTTTGGAGCAGTTTCTAAGATCTAAACACACACTTTCTCACCATACCTTCTTACACATCCAAATTCATCCATCTTCCACACTTTTCATCCATTCAATCCATTAGTTCTCACTAAATTCACCCATCACTCCACAATTCCATCAATTTGAGAAGAGAAGATCATCACAGATTGAAGAATTGAGCATGTTGGAAGAAAGGAAGTCCATCTTCATAAAAGGGAAGCCGATCTACTTTTCAATTGCTATTTTTCTTCATATTTTGGCTCAAATGGAGCAAGCCTTTGGTTGTATTGATTTGAACACAATGTGTAGTGGCTAGTCCTATAGTAGGGCTAATCATATGATTGGTTGAGAAGAATGTTAGATATGTAGGATTTTAGATGTTGAATTGAGTTAATTTTTGGACTTCCTTTTATGATTAATGATTCATGTTTTATTTCAATATTTGTGTGATTAAATTCTCTTTTCATGGTATTAGGATGACCATTCAAATAGTATGATTAGGTGTTTAATTGAATCATTTGTTAAGATGAGCATGTATGTTAGTGTGAGAGGAGGTAAGCCATACCCTTCTTGTGCTTAGAACATTCATAGGGGGACACATAAGAAATTGAGTAAAAAGGACCAAACTTACGATCATATTGTTGGATTGTATACTAAAAGTCTAGCTTTAGTATGAACAATGTCACAACAATATTTGAAATGAGAATCATATTATCAAATGATTGCATCTTATAATTTATTTTATATGCATGATGCAATAGTCCATTTACTTTATACTGTAGATAATATGTTGTGCGACAACACGAGGAAGATCATATTATCGGTTTTCTTATAAAGTATAAACAGATGCTCACAACCGAGATAGACGGGGACTCTCTATCGGTATGGTTGTAGTGTGGTTCGGTATTAGCTTGTCTTGGCTATAGAATCACATTAGTGCACTCGTGTGTATTGAGTAGGACCGCCTGAGATCGTTCTTCTTATACTGACTAGATAGTAGAACTTGATCTCTGTTATTATGGAAGTTCATACTCTTAATCCCTATACAATAACCTCGACACGTAGGGCAATATGTATTTCTTTGATTCATCAATGGGTGAGATTTATAAGTATTAAATCAACAAATTCGGTGAGTTGGGAAATAGTGCTGTATCTATGGTGTGCTGTTGATTGTAGAAGGAATCCATATCCGACATAGGTTGATGATGTCCCCTTGAGGAGCTCATAAGGTTTATCATGTAAATCTTGCAAGTGGATTAATTTCCGGCATGATAATAAGGTTGAGTGGTACTACTCTCGGATGAGATATTAATTAATTTGAGTTGTCAGTAACTTAATTAATTAATGGGCATTGTATATCTTAAACATGGGGAGACTTCGGGCTCATAATAAGAAGGAGCCCAAAACGTAATTTTGGGTTGGAGTGGGTAGTACATTAATAATAATTTAGTGGAATTTATTATTATTATTGGATTAAATATAAGCTTTAGGCTAAGTTTGGATATTTAATCCAATGGAGGCCCAACTCCAATTCTCCTCCTGATCCCTGCTGTAGCTCAGTATATAAGTGAACTCAGCCTCTTGGAACCCTAAGAATTCCTGCGCCTCTTTTGACGTAAGTTAGGGAAAGAAGCAGATTGAGAGATCCTGCAGACTGTTGCTCACACAATAGCAGGATCACACTTGGGACATACAGTAGAAGATCAGAGGTAGTTCTCTACAGATCATCCTCTACATCAACCCATAAGTACAGTAAACAATTTTAATTGCTTTCGCTGTTATCGTTTATCTGAATTCCTAACGGAAATAATTTTAATTGCTTCCGCTGTTATCGTTTATCTGAATTCCTAACGGATCACGTTGAACCGCACGATCCAATTACCAACAATTGGTATCAGAGCGTTGGTTTTGTGGTGAAACGTGAGACGTTAGGTAAGGTTGAGCCATACTTGTGTTAATTATCAAATTGATTGCGTGTTTGTAAGTCATTATGTGATTATGTGAATAATCTGGACATTATCGCTTGAGATATATTTGCTGGGTATTGATGTTCTATTACACGGTTATTCAACAACACGCACGAGAAACACTCCTCCATACAATCTTCTTCCTTTTTCACTATCTGTTCGAAGAAGAAAGGCTGGTATGCAATCATAGGCGTTCCGAGTGTGTAGTGTCGGTAGGGAGTGTTGGATGATAGACGAAAGACGGCATCAAAACTGACCTGGACAGTGAGTTCCGAGCATGTCGCACGCAGTTCAGGGCGAGTCCAACCTGACTCGGACAGATGCATAGCAGATCGGTGGTGAACGACTGACCGGCGCACGACTAGTCAATGGCGAACTCGCTTCCGGCCGAACCTCACGGCTGGACGATCTGATGGCGACATGCTGAGGCTATTTCTGGTCGCGTCTGAGGCAGGTTCTGGGCGACTATGGTCAGGTCGGAGCTGATCCGGCGGTGCTGGAGACAGCGCGACTGAACGAAGAAGGTGGGAATGCCGAGTCATAGGCAGCGGGTCACCTCGTTGACTCTGATCGATGAAGCACCGAGCATATCGGACGTCCTGGTGGCGGCGGCAGGTGGCGGTAACAGACCTGCTATCGACACGGGTCCAATCGATGGCGAGCTGGGCGGTGGCAGCCTTGGACGGATCGTGACGACACGTAGTGGCGGAGGACCCTAGGACGAAGCAGATGCCGCCGATCTCAGTCGAATGTGCGGTGGATATCGATCAGTTTGACAGTGCTTATTGGAGGTGGGCTCACGACTCGGTCCTGGTGGTGGCTTGGGGCGCGGCCACCTGCGGAAGTGGCGTCTGGTAACGCCGGTGCTGGACTGTGGTGGCAGCAGGCGGCGGATGCTGGCGCGGAGTTAATGGTCGCGGCAGGGTCTGTTTTTGTTGCCATAATTATGCGCTGGGAGGTGGCTGGATTCCGATGGGTTGTGGGCGGCGCCGCCTCCGGCATCGGCACCTAGTAGCGCCGATGATTTCTCAAGATGATGGCAGCAGGCGGCTGTTTTTAGGGCAGCGATGTTTTGGTTCTTAGTTACTGGGCCCTATTTTATTTGTGTGGATATGGGCTTGTGTGGAAATGGGACAAAGGCTGCCTTATTGGGCTTGTTGCCTTGATGGCCCAATTCAGTAATTAATAGAGGGCTGCTCATTTTTTTTTAATTTGGTTTTGGGCTGTTGGGCCCAATTTTTATTAAAATGGAAATGAGCTGCTAGACTATTTTTTTACTATCGCTGGATTTAATTAATTGTGGGATTGATGTTGGGCCAAGGTTAAATATTGGGCTAGACCTTAATGAAGAAATTGGCAGGGTAAATGGGCTTAATTATTTTATTAATGGGTTGCTCATTTTATGTTAATAAAGTTTGGGTCAGCTGGGCCTATTTAATTGATCCAACATTTTATGCAATTAATTAATGTTATATAACTGATTAATTGATTTAATTGTCAATTATTGTTGTATATGTAAAAAGGCATGTTCTATGTGATTTATTTATTTAAATTGCTGTTAATAGAAGCATGTCTAGGATGTATATTTTATTTCTGAATATTATATACATGTTAAAAATCCTCGGTGTTAAATAACTAAGTGGGAGAGGGGATTGGAAATTAATTCCCGCGGCCTCCATTATTGGTTTGTAAGTGATGTGAGTAAACTTGCGTGTTGGCAATAGGCCTTCCTCCCTAACGGATGAGTTTATTCACGGATCACTGGTACAGACTTCATTAAATAATTATTATTTGTAATGTGGCACACAAACTTGCGTGTTGGCATTGGCCTTCCTCCCTAACGGATGAGTTTGTGTGCGGTTCACTAGTGCAAACTAATAATTGATGATTGTAGAAAGCTATCCGAGCGCGTGTGTACTTCTCCAACTGTAAGGTACACAAGCTCGCGCAGTAGACTTGGGATCAAATAATGGTGTACACTTAGGTGTAAATAATTAGTATCCTCCCCAACGAAGTCACTGCTATTATTTGCATGGCTAAAGAAGAACCGACTATTAATTATTTTGTCATAAAGTTAGGTTGACAAATAAAATTAATGGGTAAAATCTTCTCTTGTAAATGTTCGGGTTTGTAAACGTCCACACTAACGTGGCTTGCAGACTCACGGTGCTTGAGATGTCGGTGAATTTTATTTTTATATTATTTTGAGGGAATCAATATAAAAGGATAAAATTCGAAGATTTGATCAGTATATTTATTTGTGATTCTCTGAATTTCGAATGGTTTTATTTCACTAATTGTTAACTAAAAGAAATTTTATTTACTGGTCCAAAATTAGTTGATTAGAAAAGAATCTTGGTTTTGAAAATTACTGCTTAAGAATATATACATGTGTGTTCTCTCAAAGGACGGCTCATGATGCCTATTAAAGTCTCTAGTGAAGAGATGAGAGGTTCATAGAAATATGATGGTCTCATGTAACTCTTCGGATACTTGAGTAAATTAAAAGGCAGAAGATCATGGTTGAATTGATGAATGAATTGGAAAAGCTTGGAATAGAAATTGAAAGGGAAACCTAGATCAATTTATTCTTCACAATTTGTCTGGATGTTTTGAGCAAGTTCTACCTGAAATACGAGAGGTTGTATATGGTGGGAAACTTCTAACAAAACATGTGGAAAAAGAAAGCCATTTTTCATCATGATGTGAACAAGTTTAATATCTTATTTACTAATGGTTTAAACATGATTAGTGATGGCATCTACTGATACGAAGTATGTAGATACTGGAATCACTAAATGTTTATCACTGAGTAAGGATAATATTGTTAATAACATGGGTAAAACTACAAAGGTAGTGGCTATTGCAGTGGGAGTTGTTTATTTATCTCATGATAAAGGATAAACGATTGATTATGAGAAATTATTTTTACATACGTTTCATAGAAAGAATTTGATTTCGGTTTCTATGCATTAACGGATGGATACTTAATTTCATTTAAATGACATGGTCATAGTAATGAGGAATGAGGCTATAATCCGTTAAAGTACGTTGGTGGATAATATGTAAACTCTTGAATCATGTACATCCCACAGATGCAATAAATAGTAATTAAATAATGCATCTTCTAATATTAGTAAGAGAAAGGAACCTTCGGAGATGAACTAAAACATACATTTGGCATCTAAGATTAGTTCATTTTACTTAGGTAGGATTCAAAAGTTGATAGCCGATAGACCGTAAAGTTTATCTGAAGTGGAAACTATCGGACTTGCGAGTCTTGCTTGGAAGTAAAAATGATTAACTGCCTTTTCAAGGCTGTGGGGTGTAGAGCAAAAGATATGTATGTTGGAATTAGTTCATTCTGATTCAAGCGAACCTAATATTATCCAGGCGAGAGGTGGTTATGAATATTCGAAGATTATTCTAGATACCAATATATTTATTTGATGCACTGCATGTCTAAGTTCTTTGATTAATTCAAGAATTGTAAGGCTGGTACAGTGAAGCGTCATGGAAAATATATTAAGTCATTACGATTTAATCATGAAGGCGAATACCTCTTGGGATAGTTAGGAGATATTGATCAGAAGTTAAGATTAAATCTCAAGTTGATTACACCGGGCATGCCCCAACTGAATGGTCTGGTGGAAAGAAGGAATAAGTCTCTTATGGTAATGATTAGATAGATGACGAATTATTTGGAATAATTAAAATTCATTTTATGGATATGCCCTAGAAACAGTAATTCGTAAAACATTTGTCTATTTGTGGGACATCCTGAAAAAATGAAGGTTGATTTATTTAGTCCAAAAGATCGAAGGGTGACTGTTAACACAAACACCAGATTTTTGGAAAAGGACTATGTAATAAATCACAAGCCCATGTATAAGTTGTTCTAAAGGTAGTGAGAGGAAAACACAAAGTATAAGTACCAAGTGTACAAGAGGATATACCATAAGGTAAACTGCAACGCGTTTAACGTCTGATACACAATTACATGTAGTGCCTTGTCGTAGTGGGAGGGTTGTTTGACACCGTAAGATATATGTTTTGGGAGAGTCGTAAAACTTGGTTCCTAGTAAACATGGTATTGTCCCACGAATACGTCGTAGCACTACAAGATGAAAATGCGGAATCTTAGTAAGTTGCAATGGATGTTGAAATAGAATCTACGGATTCTAAATTATGTCTGGAGCTTAAAGAACCACTAAATGGTATAAAAATCATTGCAAGTTGTCATAGGAAATAAAAGAGGATCATATGGAAAGGTGAAAACCTTGAAAGCAAAGCTTGTTGCGAAAAAGTGTACTCAGAAAGAAATGGTTCGATTATGAGGAAACATATTCGCTGGTAGCTATGCTTAAGTTGATCCGGATTCTTTTATGTATTGCTGCTCATATTGAACTATGAGGAACAACAAATAGATGTCAAGACAGCTTTCCTGATTGGAAGTCTTGAGAAAAATATCTATGTGAAGCGACCAGAGTGATTCATTGCAAAATACTAATAGCATTTTGATAGTAAGCTTAAAAGTGTCCAGTGATGGACTAAAGCAAGCTTTGAGATCATGAAGCATATGTTTTGATTAGGTAATCTAGTGGCATGGATTTAAATCAATGAACGGATGAGTCTTGTGTGTTGTAAAGAGTGACGGAAACGTGGTGGTGTTTCTTATACTATACGTAGATAGTATCTTGCTCATTGGAGACAATGAAAGAGTATTATCGGGTGTATGGGTACGGTTAATATAGCGGTAGAGATGAAGGACTTAAGAAAGGCAAAATATATCCTTTTGATCACGGTAATACGGATCACAAGAAAGGATGTTATGCTTATCTCAAGTTTCATAAAATGATACAGTCCATACTCGTTTAGCATGTGAATTTATCTAAGTGAATGTGTCTTTGAGACATAAGAAGAAGATAAAGAGAATGAAAGCGGTTCCTTATGCTTCGGCGAATAAGGAAACTTAATCTAAGGAATGCTATGAACGATGTTGGATATCTATTTTGCTGAATGCATGAACAGTGGGTATCAACGTAACCCGGAACAAGAATGATGAACTGTGGTAAGACATTTATAAAGTGCCTGAGAAGGACTGGAAATTATATGTGGACTTACTGGACAGATTCACTGCTTCTTGCGGATTACGTAGATTCGGATTTTTTAGTCAGATAGGACGGCAGTAAATTCACCTCAAAGGTTATGTGTTTAATCTTAGGAAGTAGAGTCATAATGTGGAGAAGTGTTATATAGAAATATATTTCAGACTCCGGGCTCCATCATGGAAAAATGGCTGCCAAAGTATCTATATGACTCTAGAGACTTCATGATGGACTTTGAATTATTTCTAAGTTTGCCCAAGGTAATCACAATTTACATTGATGATATTGGTGCAGTTGCAAACTTGAAGAAATCACAAGTCCATAAGGCAATTAAACACATGGAGCGCAAGTACCACCTGTTACGAGAAATCGTATGATGAGGGGAAGGTTGTTGTCGCTTAGATTGCATCGGATGATGACCTAGTAAACCATTTACCAGGACCTTAAGGCGAGAGCTTTTAATGGTCGTGTAGTGGGAGTAGGAATCAGATGTATGGCATAAGACATGACAGCATAGTCTTTTAGTATAAGTGGGAGTTTTTTGGATTGTATACTAAAAGTCTAGCTTTAGTATGAACAATGTCACAACAATATTTGAAATGAGAATCATATGATCAAATTATTGCATCTTATAATTTATTTTATATGCATGATGCAATAGTCCATTTACTTTATACTGTAGATAATATGTTGTGCGATAACACGCGGAAGATCATATTATCGGTTTTCTTATAAAGTATAAATAAATGCTCACAACCGAGATAGACGGGGACTCTCTATCGGTATGGTTGTAGTGTGGTTCGGTATTAGCTTATCTTGGCTATAGAATCACATTAGTGCACTCGTGTGTATTGAGTAGGATCGCCTGAGATCGTTCTTCTTATACTGACTAGATAGTAGAACTTGATCTCAGTTATTATGGAAGTTCATACTCTTAATCCCTATACAATAACCTCGACACGTAGGGCAGTATGTATTTCTTTGATTCATCAATGGGTGAGATTTATAAGTATTAAATCAACAAACTCGGTGAGTTGGGAAATAGTGCTGTATCTATGGTGTGCTGTTGATTGTAGAAGGAATCCATGTCCGACATAGGTTGATGATGTCCCCTTGAGGAGCTCATAAGGTTTATCATGTAAATCTTGCAAGTGGATTAATTTCCGGCATGATAATAAGGTTGAGTGGTACTACTCTCGGATGAGATATTAATTAATTTGAGTTGTCAGTAACTTAATTAATTAATGGGCATTGTATATCTTAAACATGGGAAGACTTCGGGCTCATAATAAGAAGGAGCCCAAAACGTAATTTTGGGTTGGAGTGGGTAGTGCAGTAATAATAATTTAGTGGAATTTATTATTATTATTGGATTAAATATAAGCTTTGGGCTAAGCTTGGATATTTAATCCAATGGAGGCCCAACTCCAATTCTCCTCCTGATCCCTGTTGTAGCCCAGTATATAAGTGAACTCAGCCTCTTGGAACCCTAAGAATTCCTGCGCCTCTTTTGACGTAAGTTAGGGAAAGAAGCAGATTGAGAGATCCTGCAGACTGTTGCCCACACAACAGCAGGATCACACTTGGGACATACAGTAGAAGATCAGAGGTAGTTCTCTATAGATCATCCTCTACACCAACCCAGAAGTATGGTAAACAATTTTAATTGCTTCTGCTATTATCGTTTATCTGAATTCCTAACGGATCACGTTGAACCGCACGATCCAATTGCCAACACATATTACCTTAAGGGAATTGAGAGTAAGACAATCCTAGGAGATTTAGACTTGTCAAAGAGTCAAGAACCTAATTGCCTTGGCCATAGGGATTAGGGGTAAAAACGTGATTGCTTTTAGTCCATAATTAATGAATTTCAATGTTAGGAGTCGTGCATATCTAGCTAGTTTCTTAACCATGAGTATGATTAGACTTGCTCTCTTCTTAAATACATTCTATCCACATTCCATTCACCTTGTTACATAATTGATAATTGATACTTTTAGTTGATAATTGATTTCTTTAGTTAATTGATTAGAATAAGCATTAGTATAAAACCAAATCTTCAACCTTATCACTTTTACAAAGCATAATTGATGACAAATCCGGATACAACTATGAGTTTATTTTTCCTTGGGACGACATACTTATAAATTTTGTTACTTGGTCACACGTGTACAACAACGATAGAGTCTCTTACTCTAAAATTATTTTGATACCAAAAATGAGACTAAGAACAAATAGAAATAATAATCACAAATAAAAGTCTTAATAAAACTAGAAATAATAAAATCAATAATAACAGCCGTCCCCGACGACGGCGCCAAAAACTTAATGCGCATTTTCTTTGCACGCAAAATTAATCCCCAAGTATTAAGGATATCAGTTGCAGCTTAAGCAAGCGACCAAGTTAAATATCAAACCCAAAGGACGGCGTATTATCAATTTAATTATTAACTAAATTAATTAAGATGAATTGTGGCAATAAGATTGATGTATGGAATTATTAACTACTAAACTACCCATACCTAAACCTTTGCTTGTCCTCAAGCAAAACAAGACCAAAACAAAGTATAGAAAAAATGATAATCATGTACAAGTGATAGCAAAACAATGACACTTCCAAGAAAGACTAAATAGAACGCACCAAATACAAATGAGTGGTAGAATGTCTCACAAAAATTTGCAACTTATGTAGAATATAAAAATTCAAGAACTCATGGCCTCACATGATTTCGTTCAATAACGCTCAAGTATATAAGTGGGTAGCAAAACACTCAGAATTAAACAAGACAAGACATTACCATAAGCTTGGTCCCAAATCAAATCTCCACCAAGTTCAATAAGCATTGTTCAAATATCAAAAGGACTTTAAAATGGTTATAATGGGGCTTAGGATTAGGTGGGATAAAAGAGATTAGAAAGGCTAAATATATCATTTTGCAATGTGTACATCAAGAAAGAACATCAAAATAATGCATTTTACCATTCTCAACCTTTTCCAACTTCTCTTTGTTTTTTGTTAATAAAATTCTATTTTAAATCAACAATCCGCCTACCCATACCTGCTTCTTTTCATAATTTCGAATAACAGGTATAACACTGAAGGGTTCAGTGTTACTTTCAACAAAAAATTCTACAATCAAATTTCAGATTCTTTTCTGCACTTTTTTCAGCTCCAATTTCTTTTCTCTTATTTTTTTCAATCTTCCATTCTTCCTTTTCTTTTTCTCTTTTTTTTTTTGTTCTCCATTTTTTTTCACATCAACTCTCCTTCATATTCAATTCAACCACAAGAAATATTTTACAATAATTTCCACAATATGCAAAATAGTAGGAGGTTCAATTGGAGGAGTTTAAGAACAAAATGGAACATGGCTAAGTGATATGCTCATTCAACAAAGAAAAGGCTAGGCTCAACTTGGCTAACCTAAAGGTTTAGCATGAACGGGTAGGTAAAAAGAAGACCAAATGATAATTTGCCTAGGTGCCTTTATCATTTAAGTACACATGCTCAAATGTATGATCTCAAAATGTATTCAAACAGCAAGTTCTAGAATGTACATATCATGTTCAATTTGCACACATCAAGAAATAAATAGAGCTCATATAGATGATAGCTTTTTAAGGCTCAAAGCTCACAATAATAGGGTAATTTTGCCATGAATTCTCAAACAAAAATTATTCCACATTTGTCACAAAAATAACTAGATAAATCCATCAACTCACAAGTATAGATACATCAAATTCAACTCTTGTCATGCCAAAAATTTCACGTATCAAAATACAATCTCATCATAAATCCAACACCAACTCACATGTGCACAAGTGTAAAAATATGATTCCAAATGAATTATTATATGCATATCTATCAACTAAAATTAATGCAACTTCAAACACCACTCAATACACCAAATCTACCCATACCTAATTATTTTGCTTGCCCTCAAGCAACACAAAGCACAATAAAATTCAAGGGAAAATTAAGTGTAAGAGTGGAAAGAAGTCACCGAATTAAGCTTCATGTGATTGACCACAAGTTGGGATTTTTCTCTTTCTCTAGAAACATTACCAACATCATCATTGCTTCACTTCATAGCACTTTCTGAAAAATAGCACACACCAAAAGAATAAGATTATTTATTAAGAAAATAAAGCTCAAATAATAATAAAAAAATCTAAGTTGGATTGCCTCCCAACAAGCGCCTTTTCTTTACGTCGTTGGCTCGACGTTCACTTTACTTTCACATAATAGGAATAAAATGTTCAAACCAATATAACGATCTTATTGGTTTGCGAGAAGTGTTCTCTCCCTTCAAAATTATATGGTTCTTGGTCAGCCTTAATATGTCAAGCTCCACGGAAAATTGTTTGATCGCCTCAAGAAAAGGATCTTTAATCTCATCAATGCGAAACACTTCAAATGTCCCTTTTATTTGAGGATCAACAACCTTTGCACCCTACATTGAGATGAAAAATACCAGAATTAACAGAAATTGATTCGGGTAGTTTTACCTCATTTTCGTTTCCAGCAAAACTAACACTGAAGGCTTTAGTGTCAGTTTCTGCTACCAGAATTTTCTGCTCCAAATCTGCAGATTTTTCAGCCTCTTCATCCTCTTCAATTTCTGCCTCCATCTCAAAATTCTCGCCTTGGGTGGTCACATCATGATATTCCCCTAGGTTTACATTTTGTTGTGCCACTAAACGTTCAACCTCTGTCCTTAATTGGCTACATTGATTCTCCAAACTCCAAACACTCAATTGGGTTCCCTGTTGAAATATTAAAGTACTAATTTCCATCCGTTTCACCAAGGACTCCAATGAAGTCTTTGAGCTTTGTTCATCACCATAATACCCATCATCCTCATAGTGGCATTCACTATTATTGAAGGATTGAGTTCTTTGCTCATAATAGCCACGCCTTTGAAAACCATATGGTTGATCATATGAGTTATCCACATGTCGAGAATTATGAGGGTTATGCCATGCTTGATTGCAAGTGTTGACATATGGTTGATCATTCCAATGCTTTTGTTGATTAGCACTCCAATATTCATCCCTTCATCTTATCGCTAATCTATCAATCAAGGATGGGCAATCATGAGTGGAATGGAGTGTGGTTGCACAAACTCTACATGGCTGAATATTCTGACCATAAAAACCATGATATCGATCCATTAGAACAAAGCCTGCAAGGGGGAGAAAGTGATTAAACTCGAAAATTCAGAAAACTAAAACAGAGCAGACTGACACTGAAGGGTTCAGTGTCAGTGCACTGCTAGACAGAATTCGAAAAAATAAAACAAAAACAAAACAATTCAATAAAATTCAGGATTACTCCCCGGCAACGGCGTTAAAATTTGGTGTGTTGTCGCCGACACCCAAAAATAAGATTTATAATTTTCTGAACAAATCCACACTAGAGTGTAGTAGGATAAGTACGGGTCGAACCCACAGGGAATAATCAAACTTTAATTGAATTCAATGTGTTTTCAAAAGAGTAACAAGATGGGGGATTGGATTGAATTCTTAACTACTAGACATGAAAGCATAAATAATTAAAATTGTAAGAAATATTAAAATAAGATAAACAAATAAAATTGAAACCTAGTCCAATGATTTGATCCCCTCTAGTATCCTAATTCACATGGATGAAATTTCTAAACACCAATAAGTTCATAAACTCAAGCCCCTAAGCTAACGGTACGACCAATTAACTCGAAATATCCTTAAGTTTAATAACCTAGGGTACGACCTCTAAATTAAACTATTCTCGAGTGACCTTATGGATTCAAACTCGAAAATGCATTAAGATTTAGATATTAGGACTACTAGGCTATGAAAACCGACTAAGAATCATACAACCTAGATTTCGTGATTTCAAGAGGTATTCTCTCATTTTGCTACTTGATTCACAATATTATAAAAATTACGGATTATAATATGTAAAATAGCTATTGAACAATCAATCACATATTGAGAGGGTAGTCCAAATAAGCAATTGAGAAATCAAGATTCACATCAAAGCCAATCACAAAATAAATTCATAAAACAGGTTGATAATCTTATTCCTAATCAAACATGAAAATTAATCTACGGAGGTTCACAATCCTTGAACTAGAAATAAAATTACATAATTGAAAACTAAATTAAAATTGACAAAATCATAAAATCGTGTTCTTCATGGGTAGTACGCCTCCTTTCCCCCAAATCTGCGTGAGATGCAGAACCGTATGTGGTGTCCCCTATGATGGATCATGAGTGGTCTATTTATGGATGTGAGAATCCCTTCTCTTAACGTCCTTAGAATATTTCTCATTAATTTCTTTTTGACTTTCCTTCTTTGAAAAGTGTCTAAATTCATTGAATATCTTCCTTTGGTAAGTTTCCTTATGCTCTTCAAATCAAATCTCTCATTAATTTACTTGGTCAATTCTTTATTTCCAGCAGTAATGATAATTGTAGCAGTCACAAAATATATTACTATGACAGTACAATTTATCTCAATTCTGGCCTGTTTCAATATGAAATAAAATAATTAAAGCTCAAGTGTATAAAATAGAAATAAGTCGTAATTAGCATTAAATAATTCACAACTCACACGTAAAGAAGTGAATTTCATCCAAAATAATCGTGTAAAATTACGACTTATCAAACTACTAAATAATTAATTAAAATAATAAATAAAATAAATAAGGAACTAGGAAAATACGAAAGTGAATCAAGTAGGAGAATAGGTAGCTCTAGGATAATCTAGTTTTACTCATTAATTTCCCTTTCATGTATTAATGTTCGACTCTGCCTTGTGGAATATGGACGCATCACTAAGTCATGCAAATATACTCTATAGGCACAAGCAAACATGCGTGTAACACGTGTGAATAACCTTAGAGGAAGAGATATAATTTCACCCCCCTTTCTAGGTATTATCAGTATCAATTATTTCCCTGACCAATTGGTACTCTAACCCGATATGATCTTCCTTTATAGGTACTATAAAATTATCCTCTTTATCCTACTTACTAACCCGAATTCAATTTAATTAATAAGTATTCATATAAGATTATTCTAGCCCATGATGTTGCGAAGAACAATCATGGTGGTTGGATAGATCTTACCCATATGTCCAGAAAATTAGAAAGTAGAAGAAAAGAATTAGGAAAACCCTTGGTGTAGAAGTCTCCTTCCTTCTCTCTTCTGTCTCTTCAAATCCTCTTGGTTCTCCTTCTTGATTCCACAGACGAATCTTCAAAGTGATGGATGAATGGAGGAAATGATGTGGATGATGGTTGGAGGGTGATCCCCCCTTGTGGAGTGTAGGATGATTGTGTTGTGGTCCTCACATATGAATAATGATGTGATCTGCATCCCCTTTTATGCTTGTAAGCTCTCCTTATTGACCTTAGATGGGCTTTTTCTTGGAAAACACGACAATATATGCTATTGGAGGTACGAATTACTAAAAATAGGATTCTATGTCCCCGCTTGACCAAACTGCTCCAGGTCGAGTGGGATTGGCTCAGGTCGAGCGGTGGTCGAGCGACATTGTGCAGTCTCATCGTTTCGCACATAACTTTCACATACGAGCTTCGATTTGAGCAATTCTTACGCTCACGCGATCCTCTCTTCCTTGGCTTCGATCCATGTTTCAAAATTTTAGTTCAGAGCTCCACACGAACAAAGAAAAATTACACAAGTTGGACGTGCGTTTTTCAACATTCCTACACAAGTTGCACTTTTTTCTCCAACTTTGCACTTTTAATCCTTTTTCCACCTAAAACATAATAAAATACCTCAGACTCACCTTTTTCTCAAATATATTGAATATAAGATATTTGTGCTAATATATAACAATAATTTTCATCAAAAAAGTGTTAAATTAGACATAAAACACACTTATTTTCACTCTCATCAGGCATTGTCTTATAAACTGTGCAATACTCCTTTTCATCCCTCTCCACAAAAAATTTTCTTCAAGTCTTTGTACATCTTGGTTTCTCCTGGATGTACAGTGTATGGTGTGTTGTGAGCTTCAGTGAGGATCATCTTCTGTAATTCTTCATTATTGGGTACGCACACTCTTCCTTCATACACTAAAACTTCATCAGTGGTTGTAGAAAATCCTCAAACACTTTCTACGGCAACTTTCCCTTTTTTTGTTCAGAAAAACATCATCCCTTTGTGCCTCTTTTATACGATCTTTCAGGGTAGGTTGTACTGTTAATGCTGCTACTATAACCGAGGTACAATATGGCCTAACGAATTGCAAATTTAATTTCGAGAATTCTTGAACTAATGATTTTTACTTCATAGGTATCATAGTTAATTGTCCTTCATGCTTCCGACTGAGAGCATCTGCCGCAACATTTGCCTTCCCTGGGTGATAAAGTATTTCGCAATCATAATCCTTTACTAATTCGAGCCACCTTCTCTGTCGCATATTTAGTTCTTTTTGGGTGAAGAAGTATTTCAAACTTTTGTGATCCGTGTAGATTTGGCATTTTTCCCCGTAGAGGTTGTGACTTCATATCTTTAACTCATGTACAACTGTAGCTAATTCAAGGTTATGAGTTGGATAATTTACTTCATGCTGTTTTAATTGTCTTGAGGCATATGCCACAACCTTTCCGTGCTACATTAGCACACATCCTAAGCCTGATTTTAAAGCATCTGTGTAAATTACAAACCCTTCTGTTCCATCTGGAATGGTTAAAATTGGTGCTGATACCAATCTTTATTTCAACTCTTGGAAATTTTCTACACACTTCTGGGACCAAATAAACTTCTCATTTTTCTTTGTAAGTTGAGTTAGTGGTTTTGCAATTCTAGAAAAATCTTGAATGAATCTCCAGTAGTAACCCAATAATCCTAGAAAATTCCGTACTTCATTTTTGTTTGAGGGAACCTTCCAGTTTAGCACTGCTTCCACCTTTGCTGGGTCAACTTCGATCCCTTTAGAAAAGATGATGTGGCCCAGAAAGATAACTCAATCGATCCAAAATTCACATTTACTGAATTTAGCATAGAGTTTCTCTTATCTCATCGTTTACATCACGATTTTGAGATGTTCCTCATGTTGTTTCTCATTTTCTAAGTAGACAAGAATATCATTAATAAACACAATGACAAACAGTCAAGGTACTGATGAAAGATTCTATTCATTAGATCCATAAAGACTGCTGGCGCATTGGTTACTCCAAATGGCATTACAGTGAATTCATAATGGCCATATCGGGTCCTGAACGCTGCTTTGGGGATGTCGCTTTCCTTGACTTTAAGTTGATGGTATCCGGACCTTAGGTCAATTTTTGAGAAAACAGATGCATTTCTCAATTGATCAAAAAGGTCTTCGATACATGGAAAGGGGTATTTATTCTTTATAGTTTGGCGATTCAGTTCTCGATAATCAATGCACATCTTTAATTATCTATCTTTTTTCTTTACAAACAGTACATGAGCTCCCCAAGGAGATACACTAGGTTTGATAATTTTTTTATCAATAAGTTCTTATAACTATTCCTTCAATTCTTGCAATTCCTTTGGTGACATTCTATATGGGGCCTTTGAAATCGGCGCAGCGCCAGGAATAACATCGATGGTGAATTCTATCTGGCGATTGGGAGGTATTCCAGGTAGTTCTTCAGGGAATATATCAGGGAAATCCTTAATGATTGGTACTTTATTTAGTGGGTTTTTATCTTCTTTCTCCTTTGTGATGTTCACCAAATATCCTTGGCATTCTCCCTTCCGTAGCATCTTCATGGCTTTTATTGAGGATATGATTCTCACTTCTGGACGTTGTCTGGTACCATAGAATATGAATTCTTGGCCTTCTCTTGTTTCAAATTTTATATTTCGCTCTACACAACATATGTTGGCCTTATACTTACCCAACCAATCTATTCCCAAAATGATATCAAAATTTTTTATTTCAAGGATATAGAGGTCAGCATCAAGTATGTGCTCATTTATTTCTAATTTAACACCTTTCAACATATTGTTTACTCTTATATTTTCCCCAGAAGCAACACCCACATCCATTGTTACTTTCACGTTTCCTTTGATCCCTAGTTTTCTTATAAATCTTTCAGATATAAAGGAGTGGGATGCACCAGTATCGAATAAAACACATGCTGACATGTTAGATATCGTTAACATACCTGTCATTGTTTCGTGCCCCTCTAGATTTTCTTCTTCAACGACTGCATTTAATTGTGACTTTTCCCTTCAAATTTTGAGTACGATCATTCCCTTTTTGTAGTCTTGGTATCACATCATTCCTCTTCGGTGGTTGTCACGCTTTTATAGGCAACAGCGCTTGACTAGTTCATCTAATTGGTCCACCGTTATTGATCCTTGTACATTCATGAGCTCTGTGCCCTCTTTGGTTACATCTGTAACATACATCCTTCCACGCCAAGCATTCTCCTTGATGCATACGTTTACAAGTGGAACATGGCGGTATCCTAGCCAGATTGGGCCTTGTGGTTATTGCCATTTGGTTCCTTTTCATAGAGGAATCCAGCCTCTTCCTTTTGTAGGCTTGCCACTTCCTCTTGGTAGATGTTTCTTGAGGTTTTTGATTGTATTCAAACCCTTAACAAATGGAGATAGTCAATGCTCTTTCGAACACTTCTAAAAAAACTGTCAACTTCAATCCAGAAATAATTTCCCCAATTTCTGAGTGTAGTCCCCTTTCAAACCTTCTTGCCTTTTTCTCATTTGTGTCCACGAGCTGTGGAGCATACTTTGATAGGTTGTTGAATCTGTATTCGTACTCAGTTACGGATGCAGTTTCTTGACGCAAGTTGATGAATTCAATTTCTTTTTTATCACAAAGAGCTTGTGGAAAGTATCGGTTCATCATTATTGATTCATCATAATCCCTTTGAAATCGTTCCAAGTTAAAACGTGTCTTGCCTCCTCACTCATAGTGCGCTCATGTGAGTCCCATCATTGATCAGCGTCATCAGCTAGTTAGAAGACAGCGCAAAAAACCTTTTGTGTTTTGGTTAGCTCCATGTGTTTGAATATTCGGTCCATCTATACGATCCATTCTTCGGTGGCTAATGGTCCTTTATTTTCTCAAAATCGAGGTGGTTGCAAATGACGGAATTGTTCCACGATATCATTCATTCTTAGTCTTATTTTATTCATTTGTGGTGGTGGTGGTAGTGCTTGTTGAATATAGTTTTGAAGGATGGTGAAAAATTATCGAGCCATATCGGCTCCCAAATTAGTGTTGGTGCATTCTTGTTGATCATGCCTTACGAAATCCTCAGATGATCCCCTGTTCCTTCTAGTCCTTTGGTTTCTAGTTGATGGTACCATTTGTCAAAAGCTGAAAAGGATCAAGAAAGTTGTGTCTTTTAATAGTGCTATATTTATAAACAAGTCTTTATCGTATTTCTACTTATTGCGGTATACGAGGTAAGACAAAATATCTAAGGAATAAACTTGTTAAAAAAACTTAAATACATTCTTTTATTATAAGTCATAGTCACACCACATTGATTTCACATTATTACCTTACTATTCTTTCACCGTACCATACTCTCATTGCACATTTTATAATTATAAATAGGCATCTATAGTCTGGTTTCTCATGATTCTCAATTAGTCCTAAAAGAAAAAATCATGAGTATTGGGTCTCGCTTCATTCCCAAACCCTGGAATGCGAGTACCGGGTCCTGCTTCGTCCTCATATCGTGAAAAAAGAGAGATATTATCATTCATATAGAAGTTTTTTTCGTATTATGTTATCCCGACTGCAGTCATTCCTACATTTCTCGGGTCGTTGTAGGGGTTGAATGGTAGCATCATGTTGTAGACTAATTCCCCCCCCAGTCTCTGACTTTTCATTTTCAGTCCAAAACACCGGCAACGCTGTGGGATCTAAAATTACTCCTCCATTTACCAGCTCCTCCTGGTTCCTTATGGATTTTCTCTAGTTTCGATTGATTTCTGCCTTTATTCGATAGCCATGGTCCTATAATCGTTCGCCTATCTCTTATACTCTATAGCATTTTGTTCTCACTGATATACCTTGGCATCTCTCTTTCGTGCTTCCGTCTCCCACTTTATTGCCAAATTTTCTGCCTCTGTCCTCCCTTCTGCTGCTTTAATCAGTGTCCTTGTATATTTCGCATAATCAATCCTTGATTCTCCAACTGAATTCGTTGTGCTGAGGTTATAGAATAGTGTCTGTGCCACTGCCCTGTATTTGGTGGAGACAGTTTTCTTCAGGCGCATTGCAGCGTCGAAGTCTCATTCCATAAATCCATGTTTCCATGCAGCGCTCCTAAGATCTAGGACTCGATAAATATAGTTTCTTAAAGTTTCAATCCCGTATTGGGCACAAGTCTGGTATAGTTCAACAGCCGAGTTTTCGTGGGGTTCCATTCCTAAAGGGACAAAATTTCATTTATTTATTTTAGAAACACTTTATAAATTTTTCTTCTCTTAAAAAAAAGTTTTCCGAGCAATGTCTGCTGACATGACATGGTTTTTCGTGGATCTTTTAAAGTGTTTTAGTTGTTAATTAAATATATTTTATAAGTATACTCGTATATACTTTCAAGAATGTTATAAACCATAGCTCTGATACCACTCTGTAGCACCCCGAGCCCAATTTTTTTTTTTTTTTTGAAATCAAAGTACTACTAATGAATCGAAATTTGTGATCACAGACTTACTTAATAGTTTAATACAATATATTTTTTTAAAGGAGGAAAATATAATTTATAACTTTTGAAAAATAATTTTATAATAGCTAAATAATATAATGCTAATAATAAAATTTAATGTATACGTACATACATATATTAAAAATTACATTAAAAACCATTATTTGAAAATTCATAGTCTTTGCATTTTTATAAATATATATGTAAAATTATAGTGGGAACTACGGAGAATGTCATGTCTTGACGCAGTCCAGATGTCCCAATCATTGGCCTAAAAATTTATTGTTTGAAAATGTGAGATTAAAATCTTAGTGGGTAAATTTGGCAGAATGTTAATCAGTAAATACATAATGATATAATTACTCTTTTTCATGACAACCCGAAAGTTAGTCACTACCATGTTTCATAGCCCGTCGACTACTACCATTGTCACAACTCGGTCAATCGCAACCATAAAATTCATGACTCATACGGCCACTACCATAAGGAAGAAATAAGCATACTTCATATGTAAACCAACAATAACATCCAACCATTTTTAAATATTTTACCCACCTTTGGTTTACTTAAAATACCGTGTTACAACTTGAGTGGAAGAGTGATTCGACGTCCCGTTCACCAGCACTTCACCTAGCACAAATGATTTATTTAAAAAAACTTTCATCCATATATTTGTATATATGTATATAAGTAGGAGTGAACATTATCATTTTATGATAAGATCAGAGGCTCGACCTTCCTTTTATATCTAAAAATGATAACATTACTTAGTAATAGAGTGATAATAATAATAATAATAATAATAATAATAATAATAATAATAATAATAATTTTCATTATCATTTCATGATTAGGTCAGAGGATTGACCTTCCTTTTAAATCATAAGATGATAACAGTACTAATAATAATAGTATAAGAGTAATAATAATATTAGTAGCGACTTAAAAGGAAAAACGTGATGAAAAAGGAAAACTCGCAAATATATATATATATATATATATATATATATATATATATATATATATATATATATATATATATATATATATATATATATATATTACTGCAAGAAGAGGGTGATTGCTTTAAAGCCAAATACTAGGCTATTTATAGAAGAAGTTTTTCACCTAGTTACCTTCTACTGCGTGTGAAAATTTATGCAGGGCCATTTATTACCTCTTTTTTTTTATTAGAAGACCTGCAAAATAGGTTTGGAAATATATATATATATTAAGGTACCTATAACTATTTCCTTTATTATTATTATTATTAATATATATATATATATATATTATAAATACTTATTATTATCTATTAATATTATTATATATATAATATTATTTCAAATGGTTAGTATTTTACTATTCTCTATATAAATTTAAAATAGTGTCCTTTTTATTTTATTGGTGTTAGGAGTGCGGTTGAACTCGAATGTCTCCGTCACTTCTTCTTGTAAATTTTGAATCAAAACAAATTATATTAGTAATATTTTAAAAATAGTATAAAAATAATTATAAATGTTTGAGGTATTACAATTAATTGTTAAAAGGCTTCATTACTATTAGGTACATTTTATACTCTATTATTACTAATAGATGCATTATCCTAAAAATATTATTAATCAAACACATTATGAATGAGGGAAATGTCCTTCCTATCCTTAATTTAATTGTGTTCAATAATAATTTTAAAGATAAAATATATTATTTTAATATTAAAAATATCATTCCATTATTTACTCCTAAATATCCTCTCAATTATTTTTTTAAGATTAATTAATCGAAGATTTTGAAATAGCGAAGTATACAGAATGTGGAGAGAGATAATATTCACGAAGTATTCAAAATCAATATTCATGTATTCAAAATTGCTATTAAGGAGATATTCAGAATCAATATTCAAGTATTCAGAATCAGTATTGACGAAGCATTCAGAATAAGCATTTAAAAATATTCTTTCCCTAAGTATCATTCATTCTTAAGTATTTTTAAGTCATATCTTCTCACTAATTTCTCCCTTAAAATCCCTATTCAAAAATATTTTCTCAACTAAGTATTCAGAATTTGAAGAGAGATAATATCCACAAAGTTTTCAGAATAGGTATTCAAAAATATTCTCTCCATACGTATCGTTCATTCTTAAGTATTGCTAAGTCATATCTTCTCACTAATTTCTCTATTAAAATCAGCATTCAAAAATATTTTCTCAACAAAGTATTCAGAATTCCAATGTGGAGAGAGAATTGAAATGAAAATATATTGAATGTGAAAACTATGGAGAGAGAATTGAAACATAAGAAATAGATTGAGTATGGAAACGTGGATTACTTCCACTATTTTATCGGTTAGTTGAAGGGTAGTTGAGACTTTTCATGATATATTTTTGTACCTCATAGTAATAATATATATAGTATGTATCTAATAGTAATATTAATGTATATTTTGTATTGGATAGTAATAATTCCCTGTTATAAAGTTAAGTTTACCATAGTGAGGCCTGAGGAGACCAGTGGTCAGGTGAGTTAACCCACCTAATTTTTTCACACCCGTTTAAGTCACAGGTTATAAATTTTATAAATAAATAAATATTTAAATAATATTCAATTTCATGTATTTTCCTTTTGATTTTGTATTTAATAATCAAAATTCACAGCTTTCATATTGATTTAATTATATTTTGATTATAATAATTAAAATTTAAATACTATCTTCAAAAATTTTCAATTAAAAAAATGCAATTGTTTGTTTTAAGATGATCTTAAATTGAAAAGTTAAAAGTTAAAAAAAAAATCAACAAAAACATAATTATAGAAACTTCATTTAAAATGAAAATCATGATAAAGTCCCTTATAACACGGTATTTATGTGAGATGACATGTGAAACGTGTTAAAGTATAATCGTTGTATAATTAAAGTATGTTTATTGATAGTTAAAATATTTTTTTCAAAGTATGACAAATAATACATTAAAATATAATTTTAGGTATTATAATATGATTCACTACAAATATATTTTAACTTCTAATTAACATATTTTACCTCTATATATATCTAGGATAACTTAATTATATAAAGTGTTGATACTATTAACTATGTAATTCCCTTTTATAGAATGGTTTTATGTAATTATGCTTGGATTTCATGGTTTAGTGTCTTAAATTAAATTGCGGGATATTTATAATTATTTGGAGAATTGATATTTTGGTGGAATTTGTGTGATTTTCAGGTAAAAATGGATTCTAGACGTGAAAAAGAAGATGTAAGAAAAAATGGAACTAAATTCAGAATTTAAACAATAGAGAACGAGCTAAAATAAGATTGCTGAAATTCTAGTTCCGCACTCGACTCGAGTTTGGTAACCAAGTTCGACTCGAGTTCGGTCAAAAATAAAAAAAATGAGCATAAATTCTAGAATATTCCCCAATTTGGATATTTAACTCCCTCCAGCTGTTGAGAAAAGCAGTTTCCCCTTCCAAATTGAAAACACACACTTTTCACCTCCATTTTTACACACTTCCTCCTCTATTACATTCCTCCATCCATTCCATCAATTTCTTCCATTAACCTCTATAAAATCCACTAAAATTTTCCATCACCATCATCCAATATAAGAAGGAGCAATTAACTTGAACAGGATTTGGGCATGAGAGAGGGAGATTCTTCTCAAGTGAAAAGGGAAGCCATCAACTTTTTGAATTGTTCATTTTCTAATTATGTAGCCACAATATTTTTTTAATTATTCATTTTCTAATTTTGTAGCATCAATATTTTGTAATCAAATTTGTAATGATCTTATGATGATGTTGAAACGCTAGTCTCATTTGTGAGGCTAGCAATATGATTAATTAAGGATAATGTAGATTTTACAAACCACATGTTTGATAAATTGATTGTTATGAATATTTTCTTTTATGAATGCTTATTCTCATCTCTTGTTATTACTTGTGTGGTTATTTGATCATGACATGTGAAATAGAGGTAAGACCTTGGATGTATGTTATGGTTGAATAATTGAATCATTGATGGCATGAGATGACTCTATTAGTATGACTTGAGATTAAAATATATTCAATGCATGTTTAGAATCTCATGATAGGACATTGGTAAGAATTACTTGCAAAATTATTTGAATTAATGAGGAAAACCAAAAGAATACTCACTTGACCTTAGAAAAGGAAGATTGACAAATGTATCTGCCTACTAGAGAAAATTCTTCGTGATAATATCTCTAAATCGGGGTATATTAACAGCCACAAGTACCTATAGGAATGATGAAGATTTGAGACACTCTTAAGAGCTTTTTAGGGACTAGGTTAGGAGTGAATAACCCCCTAGGTAGTCTACATCATAAGTATCTTAGAAGGAATTAGTAAGTGTCCTTAATATCATAACATGGTGTTCATCAATGCATGTGTGTGTGTGTTGTTGAGAGTGGAATTTCACGTATTTTATGTGTGCACATTACACCATTTTGCTTATGAAAGTCAATATTTTTGCATAGAATTGTGTACGTTTGATTATTTACACGATTTTGAGGCTATTAAGGTGTTTTTGTGAGTTTTGAAGGCCTAAATCAGGGAAAAATGGACCAGAGTCGAAAGTAGCATGGAACAGAGTCAGAAAGACCCAACTCGGTAGGGGTGTGCAAAGTATGGTCAAAATCGAAATAACCGATCAAATCAAACCGAATTTAATAATTTGGTTCGGTTTTTGGTTTACCATTCGGTTAATGGTTTTTAAAATCATTTTTTTGGTTTTTGGTTCTGCTTTCGATTTTCAAAATTCAAAATTTCGGTTAATCGAACCAAACCGAAATAAGTTTGAAAATTTTAAATTATTATATTATTGTTGACTTGATATGTGTGGAATTTGAATTATTATATTATGATTTCTTATGAATGACGTTTTAATGATGGGGTGTGTGAATTTAGTAAATCGTTAATATTTTAATGTTGTAAATTTTAGGTGTAGATGTGAGAAATAATGTAAAAAT
The DNA here is from genome assembly GCA_023678885.1 of Pogostemon cablin. Lineage (NCBI taxonomy): Eukaryota > Viridiplantae > Streptophyta > Magnoliopsida > Lamiales > Lamiaceae > Pogostemon > Pogostemon cablin. The sequence goes on along the minus strand of CM042977.1, from coordinate 18,828,764 downwards.
TGATGTTTTATATTAAATTTTTAATTTAAAAAAAGGAATTCAGTTCGGTTAACCGGTTAAACTGACTGAAATATTTTGGTTCGATTTAATTCGATTTTAGCTTACTTTGGTTTGGTTTCGGTTTTCCAAAGAAATTTAAAAAAAAATTAGTTTTTGTAGTTTGGTCGGTTCGGTTAACCGAACCGACCGATGCATACCCTTACAACTCGGCGCCCTCTCGGTAGCAATTTGAGCTGAGTTGGAGGTGCTCGGTACAAACTAGAGCCGAGTTTGATTCCACAAGGTTGCATAGGGGTCATCCAGCCATCCAGCCACGACTGGGCTGCAACTCGAGACGAGCCAGACCCAGCTCAAGCCTAGCTAGGGTCGAGAAAATGTGATGTGGCATGACATCTAGAACCCGCTCGGCATCTGCTCAAGTCGAGTCAGGCCATCTCAGGTAAGCTGGGTACCGAGTTGTGGGTTTTTTTGGCCTAGTCACGGCCAATTCGATCCAAAACTGTGTTTTTTAATTTTAAAACATATTTTTACATATTTTTGACATAAAAAAGGCCCTAAGATGCAGCCCAAGATATAAAAAGGAGATCACAACACACAAGAATCAGATCCCATCATTCTCCATCATGAATTCACGCCACACACACCTAAAACATCAGATCCATTCATCCATCCATCCGAAAGGGGTTTCAAGTACAGATTGAGAGAGATCGGACGATCGGAGAAATAGAGAAGGAACGTAGATCTACGTTGACGCTAGAGTTTCGTGTTTCTAATCTTTTTTTCCTTTGTCGTGATTTTTTGTATGAATTCTATAGCCATGATTGTTGCTTGTAACCTCACAGGCTAATTCTCATTACAGTTTTAAGGTTTGACGGTTAGATTTAATTGATTTGGAGACCTAGACCAAAATTTGTGATTTCATGTAGTTGATATTCTGAATTTATATAATTTTATCAGACTTTGATTTTCTGCTTCGTAACGTCTTCATAGTAAATTCATGTTATCCGCTATAATGCTTGCTTTTTTATGTTAGCTTGTGTGCGTTCATGATTGGTATTGTCTATCTATTAGAGATTAAGGTAATTCCGCTATAAACACTTTAATTTCAGGAACTGGTAATCAGATACTTGAATTGTTTAGTGGATCAATGCAATTAAACATTCAAGTAGGAAGTGAATAAAGCCTTGTAGTACTTTCAGATAATATTTTGTTAGTAAAACTTGCCATCCGGAGGTATTGTTGTTTGCGTCGATTAGTATCTAGGAATGGGGCTTGGCAATATTCACGCACCTTAGGAAGTAAACCTGAATATACTGTTAGCTTAAAATTGGATTATATCTGGTGGGATAACAGGGTTATGAAGTGTATTTTCATAGATGCTGCATGATTGAACAATTGGAAGTTTAAGAATCAAAATTAATTGATCTACATCTGATACCTTAAAACTGTTATTTATCTCTTGATTTAATCTTGAAATTGTTTTTATTTTCTTTTATTTATTAAGTTATTTAATATTCTAGTCTTTAAATGATTAAATTCGCAACTGAAAATTGGTTACTTGATTCTGATTTGTTAGTAATTGAAAGAAATAAATAGTTAACTGTCCTTTTGGGTTCGACAATAAAACTTGGTCCCTTGCTACTACAATTGATATCCTTCACACTTAGAATTTAATTGAAGTGTGTAAAAAATGCTCAACATATGAGTCTATATATGTCTTTTTCCATGATGTTACTAGTCTTGCATACTTCTTAAATTGTTCTACCTTCATCCATCCTTCATCATATTTGTATCTTATTTTAGTTGTTAATTGTATTATAATTCTCAACCTTATCATCGATTCGTCCTTCTAGAGTGAGCATTTCTTAAATACGGCTACACTACTTTCTCTCTTGGGTTCGAGATTATTTTTATTACTTGGTCACCTCATTCTACACAACGATAGAGTACACTTGCTCTTTATTTCGCATAAAGAAAAGTGCGATCAATAGCTATCAGTTGGAGATCAACACACCAATCAATGGTGGCATTATCAACAACTGAAGCAAAGTTTATCTCACTTACAGAAGCAAAAAAGAAGGTTTATGGTTGAAGGGAATCTTGTCTGAGTTTGGTATTTTGCAAGAGTCAGTGGTGTTGTATTGTGATAACTCTGGTGCCATACATCTCTCAAGGCATCAGGGCTATCATGAACGCACAAAGCATATAGATGTTAGATTGTATTCTATTAGAGATTTGATTGAGGAAGGGAAAGTTGATGTGAAGAAGATTGAAACAACTAAAATCCATTAGATTTTTTTACTAAGGCCTTGCCTACTTCAAAGTTCGAATTGTGCAAGAGCCTTATCAATGTGTGTTGAGGATATCAGTGATGAGTCTTGCTGCTTTCTAAAGGTAGTGATAAGAGTTCTACTGCTCTTTCAAAAGCAGTGTAATAGAGAGTTGGTTGAGTGATTCATATGAGGTTTTAGGTGGAGATTTGAGGATGAAAACAACATATTAATATCTGATCAGCATTGATAGATGGTTGATGAGTTCATTATCTGGAAATTATCATGTTTTACGTGCAAAATGAGTGCACGATCAATCATAAAGGCAGCTGGATGATCCTGCAGCTCAAATTGTGCCATGTGTATAAGTGATGATCGGGATATTTTGCAGTAGGTGCACGAGAGTTGTATGAGCAAAAGAGGGGAAGTTCCACGTATGGTTTGAAAGCTTTTCAATCCCGCTGTAAGTTGGAGGTAGTTATAACCAATTTGGATTCCATTTGACAGCTCAATTAATATCTAGAAGTTGTATCATTAGAGTGGTCCAGCAAGTTTTGGTTATCACTTGGGATGTATATTTAAGCTGTAATCTTGGCTTAATTGCATTGTAACTCCTTCATATTGAAAAGCTCTATAGCAAACATAGACTTGCTTAGCAAGTTGAACCACTCTAAATCTGTCTTCCTTTCACGTTTACACACACATTCAAATCTTCATTTTGTGTGTTTTAGTTTTCAATCTTCATCAATTCAATGTGTGAGATTTCCATTGAGTGATTCTATCAATCATCTAGAGTGCATCTTCAAATATGAGATGATTGTTTTCGTTAAAAACTAATTAAGTAATACTATTAATTCAAGATTGAAATAGCCACATATTGAATATTATTAGACATGATTAATAGTGAAAATTCATTTTTATAAATTTTTTAAGTTGCAAAAACTCAAATGCCACTAATTAGTCAAAATATGATTTACTAGTACTTAATTTGTTAGTTTTACACTCATATAATATAGTGATTGTATCTCATTAAAAGGAATGGTTAGGTAAATGAACCACAACCTATCATGAACTACTATTGAACAAGGGTAAACGCGATTCGAATCATGAGTGTAGCAGTGAAAGTTATGCCAATAAATGATCAAATAATTATCTTTCTTTATAATATATAAAATATTGGGTGTCCAATAGATGCAAGTGTATTTGTCACAGTGATATCATACGAAGTGTTGTCAACACTAACTTGTATCAGTATTGAAACTTATACAGAGTAGACAATTTTAAAAACAAGAAAGACTCAAACACACGGATTTCTCCACAAATTTTCGTTTGTGGCGGTTTCATGACATAAATATTATAATCTTGGAAAAAGTATTTACAAAAACAAATCAAGAGATAGAAACATTATTTCCACTCCAAAATATAAAATCGGATTTAGTATCCAAATAAGTTCCCAAATGACAAATCTAGACTGTTAGATCTAAGCATACTTCAAGTATGCACTTCCACTGCCTGTGAATAGTACACACAAAATGTACGGGATATATACACATAGTGTTACATAAAATATGTCAACACTAGTGAAAATACTACAACAGAAACCTAAATATAGAATCTATATAAATACGATGCTTTTGTATATTGCAATGGGGATTTCTCCTAAATACTCTGACCATTCCGTAGCTCTTTAAATAGACGAACAGATGCTGCAACAGTTTGGCAGGTGAGTGGTCTATTAGAAAAGGTAGAACCACCTATGTGCGAGGTGATAACCAGGGACGACTCCAGTATTTTTTATGAGAGGGGCCAAATAATACGTATAATTTTGATGTACTCCCATTGTCTTGGATTTTTTGCACATTTATAAGGGTATGTGGATTAAAAAATATAATATTTTTAGGTGTATAAGAAAAAGTACGTAAATTTTATAATTTAACGAAAAAAGTAAATAAATTGTTGAAATTGATAAATAAAATGTAAAAAAAGGTTAGATATCTTGTAATATTTTTATTATTAATAATCCCTCCGTCCCACGTATTTTTACCCATTTTTATTTTTGGCTGTCTCATGTATTTTTACTAATTCCATTAATGGTAAAAATACATAATATTTTATTACCCATTTTTATACTTTATTCATCAATCCCAACAACTTTACCTATTTTTTTACACTTTATTTATCATTCCCAATAATTTTATTTACTTTTTTTTTTAAAATTACTAATGTATCCCTACTTTTTCTTACATTATATATATTAAAAAATAACATATCTTAATCTTCGTGCTCGTACAAATGGGTAAAAATACCCGGGACGGAAGGAGTAGAACTTGTAAAAAATAGGTAAGATATTTGGTGTATTTTTATTATTAATAGAATATGAAAAAATAGGCGGGAAGATTAAAAAATGATAGTGTAAAAAATGTAGTATAGAGCAAGTGTCATCTAATTATATTTTTTTTGAATGGCGTGTTCACATAAGGAATAAAATAGCACTTATCTCAATAACTAACATTACATTTTTATTTAGAATTCATATTCCTTATTTTTATACATCATGATGAAATAAAATGATAATACACTTTGATAACATAAAATATTTACACGATTATTAAAAATATAAATTACTAAAAAGAATAAAAAATATTAAAGAAAATTTGTTATAAGTACATTAAAAATAAAAACACAATATTTTATAGGAAAAAAGAATATTTAAAAAGAGAATATTAAATAGAAAAAATAAGAAAATAAAAGGGAAAAGAAGAATGAGAAAACATAATATTTTATAGAAAATAGAAAAAAATAATATTAAAAAAGAGAATATTAAACAAAAAAATAAATATATAAAAGGGAAAATAAGAATGTTGTTCTCTAGAGTCAAACTTCTAATCCTTCTTTAATCCTTCTTTAATGAATAAAGCACGCCTACCAATTTAGCTGCATTGATATTTGTTAAAAATTATTACATACATAGTACTAATTTTTAAAAGTTGAGGGGACCCATTGCCCCCAACGTGGCACCTTTCATGGAGATAAGAGCATTGGTATTGGTAGGGCTGGGAAAAAATACCAAAATTTCGGTATACCGCCCTTATCATATCGAAAAATATTAATTTTATCCAAATTTTAGGTATGCCGAAATTTTTGGTAAGGTATGATATCGTATTGAAAATTTTGGTATGATAAAGGTATATAAATTATCAATACCGCGGTATTTTGGTATATATCGAAATACCGTAAAATATTTAATTTTTGGGTAATATGATACGGTATATCATACTACATAATATATGCAATTATAATTATTATTTATATTTTATAATTTTTAATTAAATTATGTATATACCACTGTTGTCAGAACCGGATCGGATTGGCCGGTTCGATCGGTTGGACCGAGAACCGGTCTGGTGACCGGTCCGATCACCCGCTAAGAACTGTTTTGGCTTAAAAACGGAAAAAACCGATTTGAACAGGTCAAAATCGGAAAAATCGGTTGAACCGGCTGAACCGAAAATAGCCGGTTTTGATATATATTTTTTTTAGATTTTTATTTTATTTCAATTTTTTTATCCCAAATTTATTTCAATTCAATATTCATTCAAATTTTCCTTCTAAATTTATTTCAAATTTTAATTCAAAGGAATATTTATTATTAAAGCGGATTAAAATAATGATTATTAGTATATTTCTTTCTAATTTATTTATTTGTGATCGAAGTAGTTAGCTATTATAAGAATTTAAAATTCAAAAATCATATTTCTTCACATTAAAATTTCCTCTTTCAATCTATTACTATTTTTTTAATTAGGTATTTATTTAAATATACACTAAACATATTAATATATAATCATATATAAAATATATAAGATATTATAAAAAATATGTAATTTTAGTTTTTTCGGTTGAACCGTCGATTCAATTGGTCCGACCGGTCCGACCGTGAACCGTTGAAGCCACCGGTTCGATCTCCGGTCCGGTTATGAAAACACTGGTATATACACAATTTAATTAAAAGATTAAATTTAAAATCTTACTGTAAATTTCATAATTATAAATAAGTGATAAAGTTGATTGGCTTTCATGATATCTTGTACTTCTTTTTTAATTATGTAGTTCAATCCTATATGAAAATTTAAAAGTGTTGATTTTAATATAAGTTCCATATGGTTCTTGTGTAGATCTCTTGAGTACTATTTATTTAATGACAAATACTTGTGTAAACTGGATTTACGTTTAATTATATAAACTCTATTACTCTTTAGTACATAAAAAATTACTCTTTAGCACATAAATTGTTACTCTTCTAAATTAAAAAATTACTCTTCAAATTCTTGTAAAAATCCTTGTTTATCGATTACTTTTTAGTACATGAAAAATTATTTTTTAGAGATATGAATTATTACTCTTCTGTATAAAAATATTACTCTTCAAAAAGTAATTTTTTATATACTAAAGAGTAATTTTAAAAAATAAGGTTTACATGTAAACCCGATTTACATGATACTCACTCTTATTTAATTTGGTCGTTTGTTGATAAGTCGTAATTTTACGTGATTATTTTGGATGAAATTCACTTCTTTACTCGTGAGTTGTGAATTATTTAGTGTAATTATGACTTATTTATATTTTTCATAGTTGAACCTTAATTATTTTATTTCTTATTTAAACAGGCCAAAATTGAGATAAATTATACAGTCGCATAATTTATTTTGTGGGACAGTTACAATAATTTTAATTGCAGGAAAATAAAGAGTTGACCAAGCAATAATAAGAAGAGATTTGATTTGAAAAGAAAAAGGAAACTTACCAAAGGGAGAAAAGATATAATAAACTTGGACAACTAAAAAAAGGGAAGGTGATCAAGGAATTTAATTAGAGGATTTAATTTATGATAAGGAGGATATATTATCATGATTCGGGATCTCATATCCGGACACGGACACTGGGATGTTGGAACGCAGATTAGGAGGCGCACCAATTGAAGAACATCGGTTCTTTTATTTTATAATTTTATAGTTTTAATTATGTAATTTGTTTTCTAGTCCGAGGATTGTGAACCTCCGTAGAATAATTTATATGTTTGATTATGAATTAAATTATCAATATGTTTTATGAATTTATTTTGTGATTGGCTTTGATGTTAATCTTGAATTTTTAATTGTTTGTGTAGACTACCCCTCTCATATGTGATTGATTATTCAATAGCTATTTTACATATTATAATCCGTAATTATTATAATATTGTGAACCGAGTAGCAAAGTGAGGAAGTACCTCTTGAAATCACGAAATCTAGGTTGTATGATTCGCTATCCCCGTTTTCATAGCCTAGTAGTCCTAATATCTAAATTTTAATATATATTCGAGTTCGAATCCATAGGGTCACTCGGGAATAGTTTAATCTAGAGGTCGTACCCTATGTTATTAAACTTAAGGATATTTCGAGTTAATTGGTCGTTTCGTTAGCTTAGGGACTTGAGTTTATGAATTTGTTGGTGTTTTAAGAATTTCATACATGTGAATTAGAATATTGGAGGGGATCAAATCATTGGACTAGGTTGTTATTTTATTTGTTCTCTTATTTAATTTTATTAATTTTGCATTTTTAATTATTTATTTTCATGTTTAATAGTTGTTAGAATTTAATCCGACCCCACCTCCGATTACTTTAAAAACACGATTGATTCAACTAAAATTCAATTACTCTCTTGGGTTCGACCCGTACTCATCCTACTATATTTTAGTAGATTTGTTCACAAATTTTATAAATATTATTTTTGGGTGTCGGCGACAGCACATCAAATTTTTGTGCTGTTGCCGGGGTGGCATAGCCCTCATGCTTCCCGGCATGTAGATTACCTATACAATCAACCTTATGAAAATCAAAGTCATGGCTATTATGAGCAAAGACCACAATCCTTCAATAATAGTGAAAACTATTATGAGGATGAAAGGTATTATGGTGATGAACAAAGTTCGAAGGCTTCATTAGAGTCCTTGTTGAAATGAATGGAAATTAGTAATTTGATATTTCAACAAGGAACCCAATTGAGTCTTTGGAATTTGGAGCGACAATGTAGCAAATTAAGGACCGAGGTTGAACGTATGGTGGCACAACAAAGTACAAATCGTGAGGAATGTGCCGTGGATCCATCCAAGAGGAAAATTTTGAGATGGAGACCGAATTTGAGGAGGATGAGTATGCTGAAAATTCTGCAGAATTTTGCAGAAAATTCAGACTGCAGAAACTGACACTGAAGCCTTCAGTGTCAGTTCTGCTGGAAACGAAAATAAGGTAAAGCTGCCCGAATCAATATCTACTAATTCTGATTCATTTTGATCTTCATACAAGTTGCCAAAGGTTGAAGAACCTCAAGAAAATAGGACAATTGAAGTGTTTCGAATTGATACGATTCATAATCCTTTTCTTGAGGCGATCAAGCAAATGTCCATGAAGCTATATGCAAAAAGGCTGACCAAGAACCATATAATTTTGAAGGGAGAGAACACTTCTCACAAACCAATAAGATCATTATATTGGTTTGAACATTTTACTCCTATTACGTGTAAGGGAAGTGAACGTCGAGCCAACGACGTTAAGAAAAGGCGCTTATTGGGAGGCAACCCAACTTAGCTTTATTTTTATTTATTTGATTTTTATTTTTTAATAAATAATCTTGTTCTTTTAGTGTGTGCTTACTTGTAGGCCATGGAGCAAAGATGTAATGGTGTTGATGATCCTTCTAAAGAGAAAAAAAAAATCCAGCCTTGGTTGATATTTGAGCTTAATCCGGTGACTTCTTTCCACTCTTTCACTTAATTATCCCTTGAATTTTATTGAGTTTGTTTGCTTGAGGGCAAGCAAAATAATTAGGTGTGGGTAGGTGATGAGTGTGTAAATTCACAAGTTTGGCATCATGTTTTGTGCTAGTTTTGGAGAGTTTTAAGGTGGAAATAGGTGGAAAACCTATATATATTGTGAATTAGCATGAATCAGGTGTTAGTGAAGCTATTTAAGTGATTTTCATAGCAAAATCAGAGTGGAAGTGCCAAGAATCGAAGAGACGAAGTCGAGGCCACGCGAACCGCCAAGGAGAGAGGTGGTTCGACCTGTTGGAGGAGGGTTCGACCTCTCCAGCATGTCGAACCAACATTGAATGAGTGCAGGAGGTGGGTTCGACCACGACTCAAGGGGTTCGACCTGTCTATCAAGTCGAACCATGGTCGAACCAGTTCGCGAGAAGATGGATTCGACCACGATGTTAGGGGTTCGACCTGACGGTTGGTCAAATCGAGAGTAGAAATTATCCAGTAGCGTGGTTCGACCTGTGGTTCGACCAAGACGGAGTGGTTCGACCTGTAAAAGAAGTCGAACCAAGTGCAGAAATTATCCAGTAAGTGGGTTCGACCTGTGGTTCGACCTGCGGCCAGTGGTTCGACCTGTTTGCTGAGGTCGAACCGTCGTGCGGAAACTTACCTTATCCAGATTTTCGAGGCCAAAACACGTGTGATCACTTGAAAAGCCCATTCCAAGCCCTAGAGACGTGATTACAAGTATAAAAGGAGGCTCATGCAGTCAAGGAAGACATCACCAATCACCAATCACAAAATCACCAATCACCAATCACCAATCACCAAGAACACAATACAAGAGAGTTTTTAGAGTCCGCTGGAGAGTCAAGTAAGATTTATCCATCTAACCATGATTGTTCCTAGATTAATCATGGGCTAGAGCCACTTCGGTAGTTCTAGGGTTATGAAGGTTTCATGAGTTGATTTGTCTTTCATGTGTATACTCCGTACAACACTACTTGTGGTTTATTTTATATAAGATTGTGCGTTTTTAATCCATACTCATAGTTTTTTTGTGCATCAATAATCGTTGTGTAGAGTCTGAATGCATAACATGGTTATTGATTGAGTGCGTTCACTAATGAGTAGGGTTTATTGTTATAATTCTAAGTGAAGGGATTCCGAGGTTTTATTAGAACTGTCTTGTATGAATGTTTGTTAATTGAATTGAATTCGGGTTAACAAGTAGGATTAAGAGTATAACTTTATAGTACCTAAAAAGGGAGATCAAATTGGGTTAGAGTACTAAGTGCACGGGAAATAATTTATTATGATAGTACCTAGAAAGGGAGGTAAAGTATACGTCTTGCTCTGAGGATACTCACACGTGTCAAAAGCTTATCTATTTGTGTCATAGAATAGATTTGCATGGTCTAACGATGCGTCCATATTCCACAAGGCAGAGTCGGACATCGACACACGAAAGTATGAATTAACGAATGAAATTGAATGGCCTGACGAACTACCTAACATCTTATTTGATCACAACAACTCTTCTCTTGTTCTTGTTATTTATTTGCTATTTTAATTGTTACTTAGTTTACAAACCAACAATTACAATTCTCAACATAGTCATAATTGCTAGAAAATAACTAAAGTAATATTTATCCATCCCGTGGATTCGATATTTAACTTGGTCACCTTCGAAACTACAATTGATATCCTTCATACTTGGGGATTAAAATTGTGTGTTGAGAAAACGCCCATCAGTAGGTTAGGTGTATTGAGTGGTACTTGAAGTTGCAATTTTTTTTATTTAATTGCAAGTGCATAGTAATTCATTTGGAATCATATTTTTATATTTGTGCACATGAGAAGTTGGTATTGGATTTATGATTAAATTGTGCTTTGATATGTGAAATTTTTGGCATGACAAGAAGTTTGAATTTGATGTACCTATACTTATGAGTTGTTGGATTTGTCTTGTTATTTTTGTGACAAATGTGGAATAATTTTTGTTTGAGAATTCATGCCAAAATTACCCTATTCTTGTGAGCTTTGAGCCTTGAAGAGCTATCATCTATATAAGCTCTATATTTTTCTTGATTGAGTGCAAATTGAACTTGATATGTACATTCTAGAACGTGCTCCTTGAATGTATTTTGAGATCTTACATTTGAGCATGTGTATTTAAATGATAAAGGCACCTAGGCAAATCATATTTTGGCCTTCTTTTTACCTACCTAATCATATCAATATTTTAGGAGAGCCACTTTGAGCCTAACCTTTTCTTTGAATAAGCATATCAATTTAGCCATGTTCCATTTCTTTCTTGAACTCTTCCATTTGAACCTCCTATTATTTTGCATATTGTGGAATTCATTGAAAAATATTTGTTGTGATTGGATTTATGATGAAGGAGAGATGATGGTTGAGAAAAAGAAGAAAAAAATATGGAGAAAGCAAAAAAAAATGGAGAAAGGAAAGAAAAAAAAAAGAAAAGAAAAGGAAGAATGGAAGATTGAAAAAAAAATGGTTGAAAAAATAAGAGAAAAGAAATTGGAGCTGAAAAAAAAAGAAACGAAGCTGGAAATTATAGCAGAATTTTTCTGTAAAGACACTGAACCCTTCAGTATTATACCTGTTTTTCGAAATCGTGAAAAGAAACAGGTGTGGGTAGAGGATGTGTTGATGAAAAATAGAATTTTCATACAAGAAAATGAAGGAGGAGATGTGGAAACTTGTTGAGAATGCAAGATGTATCCCTTTGATGTACGTTTTATGTGATTAACACAATTTGCAAAGTGGTATATTTAACATTTCTAATCCTTTTTATCCTACCTTATTCCAAGCCCCATTACAACATTTAAAAGTCCTTTTAAAATTTGCGCAATGCTTATTGAACTTGGTGGAGATTTGATTTGGGAGCAAGCCTATGGTAATGTCCTGTCTTGTTTAATTTTGAGTGATTTGCAACCCATTACATATACTTGAGCGTTATTGAGCGAAACCACTGTGAGACTATGAATTCTTGAATTCTTGTGTTCTACATAAGTTGCAAATTTTTGTAAGGCATTCTATCACTCATTTGTATTTGGTGCACCTTATTTAATCTCTTTTGAAAGTGTCATTGTTTTGCTATCACTTGCATATGATTGTCATTTTTCTTATACTTTGCTTTTGGTCTTGTTTTGCTTGAGGACAAGCAAATGTTTAGGTATGGGTAGTTTGATAAGTCGTAATTTTACATGATTATTTTGGATAAAATTCACTTCTTTACGCGTGAGTTGTGAATTATTTAGTGTAATTACGACTTATTTATATTTTCATTGTTGAACCTTAATTATTTTATTTCTTATTTAAACAGACCAAAATTGAGATAAATTGTACAGTCACATAATTTATTTTGTGGGACAGTTACAATAATTTTAATTACAGAAAAATAAAGAGTTGACCAAGCAATAATAAGGAGAGATTTGATTTGAAGAGAAAAAGTAAACTTACCAAAGGGAGAAAAGATACAATGAACTTGGACAACTAAAAAAAGGGAAGGTGATCAAGGAATTTAATTAGAGGATTTAATTTATGATAAGGAGGATATATTATCACGATCCGAGATCTCACATCCGGACATGGACGCTGGGACGTTGGAACGCAGATTAGGAGGTGCACCAATTGAAGAACATTGGTTCTTTTATTTTATAATTTTATAATTTTAATTATGTAATTTGTTTTCTAGTCCGAGAATTGTGAACCTCCGTAGAATAATTTATATGTTTGATTATGAATTAAATTATCAACATGTTTTATGAATTTATTTTGTGATTGGCTTTGATGTTAATCTTGAATTTTCAATTGTTTGTGTAGACTACCCCTCTCATATGTGATTGATTATTCAATAGCGATTTTACATATTATTATCCGTAATTGTTATAATATTGTGAACCGAGTAGCAAAGTGAGGAAGTACCTCTTGAAATTACGGAATCTAGGTTGTATGATTCGCTACCCCCGTCTTCATAGCCTAGTAGTCCTAATATCTAAATTTTAATGCATTGTCGAGTTCGAATCCATAGGGTCACTCGGAAATAGTTTAATCTAGAGGTTGTACCCTATGTTATTAAATTTAAGGATATTTCGAGTTAATTGGTCGTACCGTTAACTTAGGGGCTTGAGTTTATGAACTTGTTGGTGTTTTAAAAATTTCATACATGTGAATTAGGATATCGGAGGGGATCAAATCCTTGGACTAGGTTGTTATTTTATTTGTTCTCTTATTTAATTTTATTAATTTTGCATTTTTAATTATTTATTTTCATGTTTAATAGTTGTTAGAATTTAATCCAACCTCCCCTCCGGTTACTTTAGAAACACGATTGATTCAACTAAAATTCAATTACTCCCTTAGGTTCGACCCGTACTCATCCTATTATATTTTAGTATATTTGTTCGGAAATTTTATAAATATTATTTTTGGGTGCCGGCGACAGCACATCATTTGTGAATTATCATATATTTTTCTTATTATGAATTTGTTATCTATTAAAATTTATTTTATAGCTATCTTTCGCTTTTTTAGTGTAGTTTTTAATTAGATTTATTGAATTTCAGGTGCATAATGACATAACAAACTATCTAGTTGGAATTTTAGGTATGATATGGTATACCGAAATATTGGTAAGTAGAAGGTATACTATTTTCTTATACCGAAATATTGGTATATCGAAAGTTTAGGTAAGGTAACGGTATGATTTTTTAAATACTAAAAATTTCGGTACGGTATTTGGTATGACAAAAAATCTTCGGTATACTATACCGCCCACCCCTAGGTATTGGTTTAAACCAACTTTATTATTCCACCTCATCTTCTATACACTTCTCAATTAAACTCAACTAACACAAATATTAATTCTTCAATTTAAACTCAACATTTGTGGGACCCACTATTTCATCATTTATTTTATAAATTATTTAAAATATAGTACTCCTATAATTTTACTAAAAATATTTATAGATGTATTTTCTTTAAAATATAATTAATGGTTATCTTCTATTTTACTTTCATATATATATATATATATATTAATACTAATTTGATTAAAAATGTAATCAAATATTGAAAAAAAAGTAAAAATAAATAAGATAGTGCATAATAAGAAAAAAAACTAATTGTTAACAAAGCGTTGCTAAATATGTTTAAATAAATCAGCATGAAGTTGGTGGTGGGCATGATTATCACGTAGCTCGAAATTCCTTCGAAGATAATCTTGAAACTCTCGATTTGTGCCTTAAATAGGTTGTGCAAGATCATCACCTTCATCATTGGACCAATTTGTGACCATGTCTCCTTCATCTTCAACAATAATTTAGTGTAAGGATAACACATGTGACACATCATGGATGAAGACAAAACTAAATGAATAGCAGTGGATAAAATCCCAAAGATTCCATGAGCAGAAGTTTGTTATTTGAGATTGCAAATAATATGCTTACATGTATTACTCTTTGAGTATTCCTTGAAATGGGTTTTTATTGTATATATATAGCTATTATCTTCTTGTTGTAAATAAGTTTTTGTTCAATGAAAAGAGAATCTTCTCCCATTCAATATCTTTCTCCTAAAATCATGCTATACTTGAATTCTCAATAATGCAAGTTAACATTATGAGTTTCAATTTATTTCTATACAAAAAATGAGCTGGTCCTCACACGATTATCCATCGAGCTTGGAGATCTCTGAATGCTCGTTGGACGTTTTTCCTTGAGGCTTCTTGTTTTTTCTTAAATAATCTTCTTTTTGGATCTTGTGGACATGGAAATACTTTGACAAAAGTTTCCCACTCTGGATATATTCCATCAGTTAAATAATATCCTTGTGTATATTGCGTCTCATTCACAATGAAAGTAACAGTGGGCGCATTTCCTTGCAAAATATTGTTAAAGAGAGGAGATTCATACAATACGTTGATATCGTTATGCTAACCTGCAATTCTGAAAAATGCATGTCATATCCATAGATCTTGAGACGCAATTACTTCGAACACAATCGTAGGTGAGCCATGACCTCTTGTAAATTGACATTTCCAAGCAATAGGATAATTTTTCTACTCTCAATGCATACAATCAAGACTACCATCATACCAGAAAATCCATGATTCTGTCGTGCATTTGAAAAAGATGTTGAATGTCGTTATACGTAGACCTTCTCAAGTATTGAGAACCAAATATTTCAATCAAGTTTTTTGCAAAATTGGAAAAGACACCTTATTCCAGTTGTTTCACCCATTCGTAGATACTCATCAAGATGGTCGGCACAGACTCCTAAGCTAATTGGCGAATAACTGCAGTACATTTCTGTAGTGGTGACAAACCTTCTCTCTTCGCAGCATCGACCCATATTTAAAATAAGGACACCGACTCTCGAGTACTTCTACTATATAAATGAACAACTCTCTCCGTATTCGAAATTGTCTTCGAAATAAGTTATCCGGATACACAAAATTTGTACAAAAATAATCATGCACAAGTCTTTCATGTCCGGATTCACAATTTTATTCTATGAACCTTCTTCATTGTGGTATCTCGAACTGTTGTCGATATGCTTCTAGAAGTTGTCATCCTTGATTGACTAACATTAACATGAATTTTTCGCCGGGGGTTTGGTCTTTTGTAATTTTCAGCTTTATATTCTTGATCATTGGATGAGGCAGAGGTATTCTTGCTAGAATTTTCAGACATTTTGGTGTGAAAAATTGAACTCTTTGTGTTTGTTAAACAAAATATTTGAGAATGCAAATTTCTCATAAATGAAGCACATATATAGCTAACTTAGCTTGTAACGGCTAGTTTTACAACAGTTATTTTTACAACGGCTACTTTTTAACGGTCCACTATGAAAAATTAAATAAAAACTTATATAATAAAATGTTAATATAATAACATGAAGAAATAAAATTCAAAAATAGAAGTTCACATTAAACTAGTGAAAATTACAAAACATGATGAAAATAAACATGAACATTCCACAAACAAGTAAAAAAAAATACGAAATAGATCTAATTTTTTTTAGAGTTCCATTTCTCCATAATCTTCTTACATAGTTGTGGTGTAAGATGAGAACATCATCGGATATTTTTTTATGTATCTGCATTAATAATTTCCCATTCTTTCATTATGATACCGCGCTCCTTTAACTCATTTTCTTTTTTCTTCACTTCTGTATAGTCAGAAAAACTCTTGAGCGCCTTTGAGTATTTCATAAACAAATCATCATACCTTTCCAACTGTTCATTTGATTTAGTTTTTCCTTTTCCCTTTCCTTTAATTTTTCCTTTGCTGCCTTTTGCCCAATTGGACGAGGGTCCTCATCATTAAGATCAATATTTAGATAAAAATTTCTATCAGATGAAGTATTGCTTGCATCTGACTCTAATGTCCTCGCTTTCTTTGATATCGCATGATAATCACTATTTTGTGGACAATACATTGGACGATCCTTCACTATTTTCTAGACATGCTCGAGATTAAACGCAATACCATTATTTTCATGTGCATATTTAGCATAAGCCATTGACAAAATATCTGTGTCACTATAACCACTTCTATATACCTCGTATACACTGTTGTAGCAAACATTAAATTTATTCACCTTTCGATTAATTGTTGTGTACCAATATGATTTCATCACGCTTGCATTTCTTTTGATCAAGCCTTCGGGATGATTTTTGTTGTAGTACTTTGAAACTCGCTCCCAAAACGCACTCCCTTTTTTATCATTACCGATTTTTTAATCATCGCTGATAGTGATGAAAGAATATGCAAGTAGTTCATCTTTTGATTTGCTCCATCGTAGCTTTTTTTTTACTACTGACACCACCATCATCATGCCATTTGTTCTCTACTTGTATGAGATTGTTATAGAATTATTTGTGGAACGGTTGTTGGAAATTAGTTGGATGAATTGAATAGAAAATTTTGAAAATTTTGTGGAACTTGTGAATTTGGAGAAGAAAAGGAGTCGTACGTATTTTGAGAATAAAAAAACTTCTAAAAAACCACTAGTATTTTTATTTATGGGAGAAGGCTTGGAATCAAGAATAATATAGTAGAATTTTTCATGTTAGTTAAAGAAATAAAATGTGGTGAAATGTATTTTTAAAATATCCAAAATCATAACATATTTATAGGAAAAATATTTTGAATATTACCATTGGCAAACGATTATTTTTACATCCTCAATTATTAAAAAAAATTAAAACTGTTGTGAGAATACAACATATAGTTAGAGGCAATATTAATTTTAAAACAAATTAATCCAACATAAACTTTTAAAGCAGTGATAAAATCAAGTTTTGAATTTTAATTATGGTGGGGCCCACAAAATTTTCATTCACCCACCTATTTTTAAATTATATATTATGGTGGGGCCCACTATTTTTAAGATTCACACACATTCTTTGTGAGTGTATCTCACTCTCTAATAAAACAAACATCCCATTAATGAAGTGGCACTCACACTCCCATGCAAAGATGATTCCGATTTTATTCAAATAGTGAAATAAACTTAGTTCATTTTGATAAACTCGCAGGAGGTGAGAGAAAATTTTGTTGGTTTAAACTGAATGTTACATTGGTTAGTTTATCTAAAATTGGGTTTAAACTCAAAATAAACTCACTGTTGCAGATGCCCTAACTACCCACTAATTTGGGTAAGCTCCATAAATAACTTCGATAACTTCTAGGTTTGTTGGACTCTTTATCAACTTTTGACCAACATCAATTTTAACTACTACAAATCTGAAATAATACTAAGCACAACATAAATTGAACAACATAAAAAATATTAGCGGTTAAGAAAATTGTTGAAGTTTGGTATAATTCCAGTATGATGACACTGGCTTCAACACTCACATAAACATAAAACCCAAGTAAGAACTTCATACTAGATTGGCTTGATATATAACTTAATCGCAACTCATATAAATCCAAAGTCATGGAATCAAATGATTGTACGGGTTGAAACTAAAATGTCTAAGGGTGGACACACGATCCGAGTGAGCCCGAGGATTGCATACTCGAGCTCGATTAGAAAACAAGCTTATCACGAGCTCGAGCCCGAGCTCGAACGAGTAATTCTCGAGCTGAGCTCGAGCTCGGCTCGACTCATTAAGCAAAACGAGTCGAGTTTTTCGAGCCTCATCTAGACCTTATTATATTAATTATTATTTAATAATAATTAATATAATATAATTAAATGATATTTATTATTTTTATTAATATTAATTAATTAATTATTATTATTATTATTACTGTCGAGCTTTATCGAGTCGAGTCGAGCTCGACTCGTTAACGAAACGAGCATAAGACTGAGCTCAAACTCAAGCTCAAGTAAGCACGAGCCGAGCTTTCAAGTTACTCGTTTCGTTTAACAGCTAGCAATATATAAATGGTAACTAATTTGGGGGAAGTTTTATAATTACAAAGAAATCAGGGGTAAGAGCGCATAAAGGTGCAATATCTTACACCGCGTACAAATCAGGGGTAAGAGCACATAAGGCCTTCCCCAGTGGGAAGGTTTTTTGTAACATGGCAAAAACAAATAATTTGTAGAATGAATTTTTATCAATGGGAGGGCTTTAGGTTTTTTGGGCAGGTTTCATCCATGAAACCTTGGTTTTATTGAGAGAGGGAGAGTGAGTAATAAGGAAGTGGGGAACACGACCTCCTTTGAAAGCGCATGCATCTCACTCTAGCGGAGGGCAAAAATGCATGACATAAATGTGTGGGCCCAGGAGTCAATCCCCATTTAATTTTTTTTAATTTATAAATTGGAACACAACAAATCAAATTTAAATACAGAGAAGAGATAGGGCGACAAAATAATAATAGGTAAAAACTTCTGTGCACCCGGGCGCACGGACCACATTTCGTGTGCCTTTAGAATTTTGTGTTAAATTATATATCATTTAGTATAAAGATGTGTATCCTTTATTTTCTAAAGAAAATTATTGTGTGTATGTGGGCGCATGGACAACACTCCGTGCGCCTTTAGAATTTTGTATTAAATTGTATACCCTTTATTTTCTAAAGAAAAAAAATATTAATGAAAAGCGTATACCCTTTAGAATAAAATGGTGTACCTTTTTATTAATTAAAGTGTCCTTTAGACCAAAGCAATGTACTCTTACCCATAATACTAAATTTTTAAAGGCGCACAGAATGTGTTTCCGTACGCTCGGGCGCACGCAAGCCTCACTCATAATAATATTGTTAATTTGTTATCATTAATTTTTTTTTGAACACTATTTTTTTTAATTCTTCTAATTTTTAATAAGTATCCTTTTAATTTGTATTTTTAAATTTTATGTAGAAAAAAATTAAGACTATTTTTTATTTATTTTCAATTTTTTTAAAAAATATTGACAAAATTAAAATAAATGAAATACACTATTATTTAGTATAATTTATATGGAAATTAAATAAATACAATTAATAAATTAAATTAGAATTAAAAAAATTAAAGTGGATCCAAAAAACTTACTTGTAAAATTTATTATTGGGAAAGAGTTTTATTTTAAGAGTTAGTCTCTTGTGAGACGGGTTATTGGTGAGACGGATGTGAGACGGGTCAACCCGTCACTAAAATATGCTTATTTGTGGTTAAAGTGTACTTATTTGTGGTTAAAGTATGTCGATAATAAATCAAATTATAACACACTAACATCATACTTTAATACATAATCCAACATACTTTAAAAAATATACATTAACAACTATTTAACATACTTTATTTAAATAATTGACATACTTTAAGACGTCTCACAAATCGTCTCATGAAGGCAGCGTCTCATAAGAGACTTTGTCTTATTTTAAATGTAGAAGTTTTTTTGATTTTGACGTGGTGACTAGGCGCCAAAAAACCTGCTTTTTCTGATTAACCATTGTGGAAGGCATGTCCCCCAATATTTTGCTGGCGTACAAATATTTTAAGCTACATCCGCAAAGGGAATCACTTGCCTACAAACCACTCGAACCACGTTTACAAGTAATTATGTTTCTTCAATTTTTATTAATAAAAAATATAAACATATATAGATATAGAGCCACGTGTCCTAGTTGGAAAATGAGAGGGTTTGGACTTCTTATTCCTTAATTAGTATATTAATAAATTTATTTATTATTTAATTTAATATCTATGTAGTTTTGTTATTATTTATATATATATATATATATATATATATATATATATATATATATATATATAATATTAATAATGGAACTACGATACGATAATTGAAATTACGAAGAATAAAATGTATGAAAATATTGTGTACCAATTGTTTCTAAAAATATAAATAAACAAAAAGAGCCCTAATTTTCAAATATGTTGGCCAGGAGTCCATCTGTATATTCTATCACAATCCCATTTTCGTATGGTTGATGTTGGCGTGCTGGATTGGAACGCCCATAATTAATCACCCCAATTAGGAAAACATTTTGAATTCGATTAAAGTGGCTTCAAAAGTTGGCAAACTTTTTTTTCTTTTTCAATTTTATAACGTTTTCTTTTTTCAATTTTATAATCGTTTCAAAAGAATTCTTTTTTCAATTGTATAATAGTTTTAAAACACACTGCCTCCCGCGCTACTATAATATTTACACGTATTATCATAAGGTTTACATTTCATTTTATAAGAAATGAAATCCATACAAAATAATTAATATATTTTTATGAGATTCATACACAATACTAATAAGATTGCCCACTATACATTAAAATATGACAAATTTTTCTGTGAATTCAAATGCACCCACTTTCAAAATTTTATACATTTATATATTTTGTTAGCAAATTTTCTATTAGTTCTTTTAATAGGCGCATGACTGCATTTGGGTGCACAAGATATCAACTCCTACAATATTATATCTCTTACCTCAACACATATTAAAATACGATATTTCTTAATTAATCACGTGCAAAGAACAAATATATACATTCGAACAGCTGTGTATTCGGTTCATACATTCACTCTATTCTTGCAAAATTATTTTATAGTATGTGGAAAATTAATTTTTTTAGGGAGACGAACTATTACTCATCTGAATGAAAAATATTACTCATTTCAACAAGAATATTAGAATTTGAAGAGTAATAGTTCATCTCTTTAAGAATGAATTTTCATGTATTATAGATTAATCGGTAAATGAATACAAGAATTTAAAGAATAATAATATTTTTCATTTAAAAGAATAATAGTTAATCTATATAAAAAAAATTTTTATATACTAAAAAGTAATCGCTCCACTTGTAAACCCAATTAACACAAGTATTTACCTTCTATATCATTAAGAAATGTTAACCTCCTTATCACTAAGAAATGTCTACCTTCTATATCATTTACCTCCTTATCACTAAGAAATGTCTACCTCATTGTATACACAATTAAAGAACTCATGAGAGTACTATATAGTATCTCGAATGGTCTCATATGAAATAGGTATACATAATCTTTATTTGTAGGTTGAAAAACATAATTGTGCCATTTAATACGTCATGAACTACAATGAGTAAGATATTTAAAAAATTAATGTGATAAAATACATCACAAAACATAAGAATAAGAAACTCCATGAACGATGATATATGAAACTACAATTATATTCCGAAAATTAATATTAAATTCTAAATATAAAGATTAAATTTTAGAAACATAATAAGACATCATGACTTACTAAGGTGCACATAATTTTTACGTGCTTTGCAAAAAATACTTTATGATCTCAAATATTATTAACACCAAAGAGAGGATGCATGGATTCAAATTGATATGAAATATATTTGAACCACGAAAGCGTGAAGAGCAATATGGAATAAAGCTGTCGACAAGAGCTAGTTTGCTAAGGAGGAATTTATTATATCCTAGAGATGATTCAATATGTGCACTCTATGAAACCATATTAAAATTGGAAGGCATGTTCAGCTCAAATGTTTTCGCAAGAGGTATGGAAGACTTGCTTCAAGCCTTCAAATAGTTGGGGATAACTTCTGTATCATATTCTTGTATTCTATCTAACCTCATAAATCTTGAGATATAAAATAGGAAAGAAGGTGGTGGTAACAATCTGGTTATATATGTTTGATAATTTGGAGAATGTGGAAAGTTATAAGAATGATTTGATATTTAGTAGGGTGGAGTTTATTGTTGAAAAAATTATTAAGGATATTAAATCCAGGCTTTGAAGTTAATTCTACATAAATAAGATAGAATGCCCTAGTTAACCGAAGATGGTATTAGTAGTTAACTGTTGTAAAATTGTGCTTCTTTGGGTATTGTTTATATTCATAATGAATAATATTTTGTATAGTGCTAAAAGATAATTAACACCAAAGTGAAACCCTGAAAACTCTTTTTATATTCAATATAACCACAATTTAGCTGTAACTGACTCCAAATTTGGTTACTTTGATAATGTTAACATGTTCTCATTAATTTTTAATTTCATGGTTGACTCTTTGTGACAACTCATATCAAAAAGATATTTTTGTATGCTTGCGCGGTTGAAGTGGAAGAAAAAAAATATTTTGATTGTATTGGAAATTAGAGTGTTTGGTTTGCAAATTAATAGGGATGTAAACGGGTAGGGTAGGGTACGGGTTTAACAAATCCACCTACTACCCGCTACCCAATTACCCTATCCGTACCCTACCCTATTACCCTCAATGTTAGCAGCGGGTAGGATACGGGTTTGTCCATCGGATAAACGGATTACCCGCGGGTATACGGATACCCGCAATAAAATAATAGACGGATATATAACACGGGTAAAATACGGATACCCGCAGTAACTAAAGCGGGCCAACCCGACCCGAACCGACCCGCAACTTCCCATGATATAAGTTTTTTCCTCTTACAATCAAGTGATCAACACAAAACATCAAATTAAACATAAAATAAAAATAAAGTCCATAATAGAAAATAATATTCCATCCAAGTACAACAACAAGAAATTAACATAGTAAATATAATAACATGAGAAATAGGCAATGTAGGATACTTAATCCCTTGAGTCTTCCACCAAATAAGTATATCAAAATCATGATGAATAGACAATGTAATAATGTTTAAAGTAATTATATTAATATTAATATTAAATTAGTATATATATATATTAATATATATATATATATATATATATATATATATATATATATATATATATATATATATATATATATATATATATATATATATATATATATATCTAAACGGGTAAACGGGTCGGGTATCGGGTCGGGTACGCGGGTATAACATGTGAACCCGTACCCTACCCTCACCCGCTGATTTTTTTTCGGGTGCGGGTATTACCCGATCCTCTACCCGATTTTGCCTACCCTATCCTTACCCGATCACCCGGGTACCCACGGGTAACCCGACCCGACGGGTAAAATTGACAACCCTACAAATTAAGTTAATATATGTAAATTAATAATAATTAAGAATGTTATTTTATTTTATCAATAAGAGTGAGCATGAAAATTTCCTTATTCTTTTATTACTTTCATTTCAAGGGATAATATTGTAACTCCATTCTCCCTTAATTGCATTTAACTGGCTCCTTACTTTTAACTAATGGGTTTAGAAGATAAATAAGTCCACATAAATACAATTATTGTGTAAACTTTCTTAAAAATATAAGACATATTAAGTAGTGAAAATGTCACAAAGTAGTCACTTCTACTTAAAAGTAATTGTAAGTGGTTACATGTCTTTAAAACAATTTATTCTAGTCACTTTTATTGGAAGTGACCAAAATGCCCTTAAAAAGGTCCACTGATCATATTTTTGAGGAATCAGATTCCTCTATTTTTGAACCAAAAGTACCAATAGTAAAATTGAGGAATCTGATTCCTCTCTTTTTCTTTAAAAAGTGTCAAAGTACAATATCTAGTACTATGTAGGCATGTGCTCCCTCATTGTTGTATTCGGCCCATATATTTACACTATTCGTCCTACTTCAAAGTGTGGTATTCGGTCTACATCGAGTTTGTCCTGATTTCACTCCTAAAAAATATTTGTTCTATTTGGCCTACAAGTTATTTTTGGCCCCTCATTGTTCTATTCGGCTCATATATTTACACTATTTGTCATACTTCAAAGTGTGGTATTCGGTCTACATCGAGTTTGCCCTGATTTCACTCCTAAAAAATATTTGTTCTATTTGGCCTACAAGTTATTCTATTCGGCTCACCACAGCTGTTCTATTCGGCCTAAGTCTGTGCTTACACATTATTCCTCTTATGATTTGTTCTATTCGACCTAGAGTTGTTCTATTCGGCCTATGTTTTTGTTCTATTCGGCCGACCACAATTGTTCTATTCGGCTTACGTCTGGGCAAACCACAATTTGCTCTATTCGCCCAACAAGCACATCTATTCGGCCTAAGTTTTTGTTCTATTCGGTCGACCACACTTGTTCTATTCGGTCTACGTCTGGGCTAACCACAATTTGCTCTATTCGGCCAACAAGCATATCTATTCGGCCTACACTTTTGTTCTATTCGGCCTACGTCAGATGTTCTATTCAGCCTACACAGTTTTTTCCACTTTAGGGATAAATTTTAAATTTTAAAAATACTTCCACCCATCCCATTTAATGCGGTCAACCTTGAGATAATGATGGCCCCATTATTTGTTTTCTTTATCCTGACAGTTATGGGAGTAAATTGAAAAGTGCACTTAATAGTGGCTAGTAAAAATTGATTTTAATGGAAGTGGCCAAAAAAAATTGTACTTAGTAAATAGTGGCTAGTAAAAAATTGGACCCAATTAAGTACTCCCTCCGTCCGCTTCTAAGGTATCCATTTTATTATTCCTGGCGTCTGTTTCAAATATATTAATTTCCTCTATTTAGTAAAAAAAGTACACAATATGACATACCACTTCCCTCTAATACAACTACCCACTTTACCTATAATAATAGTACTCCTTAATCTACGTGCAAAAAATAAATAAAAACCTTAGAACTGTTCACGTGCAAAAAGTAAATGGATACCTTAGAACCGGATAGAGGGAGTATTATTAACTCAAATACACTCACTAAAATTTGATTTGTTGTCAAAAGGGATAAGATTCAATAAGTATTCCATGATTTGATGAAGTATAAAATTCTAATCAAGAGAACTTAGTTTAACAAATATAACCTCGGTTCCTCGCTATATAAGCTAACCAAAACACCATAATGTGGTTGGTCTATCGGTAAAGAAATGTTGGCTTTTCCAAAAAATCTTGATCAACACCTGATGGATTAGTACATATAGTGCTATAGTGGTGGTTAACCAGACAAACGACTAGTACTCGAGCTCAGTTCAATTCGGTAATGAGTTTATAAACGAGCTCGACTCAACTTGAAAATTATTTGTTCGAACTCGAGCTCGGCTTGTTAAACAAAGTGAGTCGTGCTTTCGAGCCTTAACGTGATTAGGATTTCAGGTTCCTCCGATCAACCCGTTTGCAAGTTAAGTTCATCATATTAAGTTTAGATCAAAGTTGATCAAGGTGTCAAACCCCATTGATCAAGAGTTCTTAAATCATGTTTATGAGCATTGTTCATGGATTCAACGATAACTCTACTTCTATGAGATCAAGATTTCAGGTTCCTCCTATCAACTGTTTGCAAGTTAAGTTCATCAAACTACACGACGCTCTTTCAAGTTCAACGATGTTTATTACTTCAAAAGTCACCGTTAAATCCGAAACAAGTCTCTACGCTTTTAGATTAGCACTACAAAATTTCAAATCCAAGTCTCTACACCCTAGCAAAATTTGAATGTAAACATTTTACTCCAAATTCATCATCTTATTCAATCATAATACAGTACTCCTGTTTAACCTTGGATTAAACTCATAAAAGAGAGAAATCAAATTAAATCAAAATTTTAAATCTATACAGGTACAGAATCTGTTCAAGAGAACAAAACCAAGATGAGTTTCCTCTAACATAATTACATAAGACATCGTCAAATCGAAAAGCAGTAATATAAAACCAAAAACCTTCTCTGCAACTAAGGATTTTTCCGACGTCAAACAGCCGATCCTAGCTTACAAGGAAAACAGTTTTCACATCAGTCTTCCGTTCATTTACCTTGCAATCTAACTCGGTTAATTTGTTCCCTCAGTCTTTCCGGCCACATCAGCTGCTGCAGATGCTGCATCTCCCAAACCTAATTTCTCCAATGCTTGAACGAAACCCTCAGTATCAGCGGCACTAATTTTGTAAGGGCTGTGAGCTGAGCTGGGAAATGAGCCACTCGTCACTTCTTCTCGGTATTCTGCAAGAGCTTTGTTGATCACATCTCCCACACGGGCGTACTGCTTGCAGAACTTTGGAGTGACCTGTGAAGGAGAAGATGATTTTAATTTAGCACAAATAGATGATGAAAGGGCACCGTAAATCAATGAGATATAATGGAGTTAACCTTGGCATGGTGTGGGTGCTGTAGCATTCCAAGCAGATCATGGTAAACTAAAACCTGCAATAAGTGTATTCAAATCTGTAAGAAATGATCGATAACAAGTTCGTTCCTTCTGCATTTGAATGTAACAGGACGTTTGGAGATGGAGTGCAACAGCTCATTACTATAGATAACAAGAGCTATAGATTGAATAGAAATTTTCATCCTTTGCCATCCCAAAAGAACATTCAATCCATTTCCAGTAACTATTTAAAGCTATAGAAAATTCCTAAATTTGTGGCCAAAAGCAATACTCTTATTTTATGGAGTATATTACATATGTTTTCCAAATAGAGTTGATCTCTACTATTGCACATTAATGCTAGTGGACCATTGGTTAATCACGGATTTCAAATTCATGGAATTACATATTCTATAAGAATTCAAGTAAAAATAGTAAAAGAATCTAGATTAAACTATAGCATTTCTTTGATCAGTAAGAACACATGAAGAGTATACTAACTTGCCCACTACAAAAACGTCCTGCCCCAATGCCGATGGTGGGGATCTGTAGAGCCGACGTTGCTGCTGCTGCCACAGGCGGAGGAACACACTCTAAGACAACTGCAAAACACCCTGCTTCTTGCAAAGCCAAGGAAGTCTGCACAACCTGAAAAGTATAAGCCATATGCTAAGCATCATTTTAAGAGGTTATGGCTGCCATTTTAAGAGGTTATGGCTGCCTGATAAATTTTCAAGAGAAAACCTTGACTGCACTATCAACATTTCTGCCTTGAGGTCTAAACCCTCCTAGAACACTAATGGCCTGAGGAGTAAGCCCGACGTGCCCCATCACTGCAATACCAGCTTCGACTATAGCTTTAGCTGCTGTAATTCTTGAAGGTGCCCCACCTTCCAATTTGATTGCATCCATACCTCCTTCCTTCAGAATCCTTACAGCCGTATCAACTGCCTGATAATTCAAGCTGCAAGTCAGCATACTACATTCACAACCCGACGAAAATAACAACATAAGGAAGTGCCTTGAAATTGCTAAATCTAGCAGTGTCATACGCAAATTTGCAATGAAGTTTGAATTAAGGAACACTTGTAAGCCTATCTGTTTGAATTTATATGCAGTTCAGTCTAAAGCGTTGAAATCTTTGCTAGTAGCATGACAATAAACAATAGTGGAATATGGTAAAAGAACTCTCTTCGGATTGCTTTTGATAAAATAATAGCAAATCATGTACCAATTGAAAAAGACAAAAACTTGTGAGGCCGTCTTATAGAATGGATTCTGGGAGACAATACAAAGTGATAAACCCTATTGATAGGGGAAACATAATAGTGACATTTTAATAGGAAGCAAGATCTAATCAAGAAAAGTGAAACGGTCTCAACTTGTACAAGACATGCTCATTGAAAAAAGTAAGGAGAAAATCAAATCCAACTGCAAATTATCAGGCAAAATGAGGGAGCAACAGCCAAAGCACAAAATAACATAATTTCTCTTGTTAAATTTGGGATCAAAACAGATTAATCAATATTAAATTACCTCATGAATCTGGTTAAGCAATATCAAGTCAATTAGTTGAATTTTTAATGTAGGCTATTTAGATTAAAAAAATACTAAAAACAAAGAAGCTAATTCTTTAGGATTAAACTTGGGTGTTCCCGAACACAGCATGGGCTCAAATTCCACGGCCTGAAAGTTGTATCTTTTAGTATAAAAATTTAAGGTTAGTCACTTGAGTATCGGATTCTCGATATAAGCCCTATGATCCCCTTAATTTAGATTCCCTTAATTTAGATCCTAACTAAACATGGGATATAATAGTATATTAATGGAGATCACAAAGTTTATACTGTGAACATGTGGTTGCCATACCGTTTAATTTTATTTTTTTCGTGAAATTTTCTTATTCAAATATTAATACCATTCATAATTCATCGGAATCTTCACTCGAACAAAAAGCAACTTAATTCTTTACAAAAATGAATCCAAACAGGATAGATTTCTGAACCTGATGAGTGCTGGACTCATAAGTGCCAAAAGGCAAGTCCCCAATGAGCAGGGGGCGCTTGGCACCACGCGCCACCGCGCGACAATGGACGAGCATCTCATCTAACGTGATGGGCAAAGTGGTGTCGTGGCCGTGAACAACCATGGAAGCAGAATCGCCCACCAAGCAGATATCAATCCCCGCCATGTCCAAGTGCACCGCCGACGGGTAATCGTACGCCGTCACCATTGTTATCGGCTCGCCCTTCTTGTGCTTCTGGCGGAGGCTCGTGAGCGTAACGCGCCGGTCATGGATCTGGGGCTTTGGCCCGCCGTAAACGGTGTCATCCGGGACATTGCTCAACCACCGCCCAAGGGTTGCCCTGCAATTCCGATGTTGTCGGAACGAAGATTTACCGATCTTTTTACAAAGCGAAGAAAACATAATTGCAATTGGGGGGTTTTAGGGTTTAGGGATTTGGTTGTGGTGGTACTTATATTTGTTCATTGAAGACTGCAACACTTTCTAATTTTAGACTACATGTCTCTCAATTACTAAGAAGAAAGAAAATGGTTGATTCACACAATTGGCACTGTATATCAATCACAAGCAAACCCTCCAAAATGCAAAGCTCAAAAAAGAAAATAAAATAAAATCAGACTTTACATGGCATAGTAGATTGATATGTTGTTGAATATTGAATGAAGTATAAAGTCTTTATTGGAAAGTTTATTCATACTGCAGCAGTGGATTCAGTTGAGTTGAGTGTAGCTGCACTTTCGCAGGGACAAAGGTTTCAAGATTAGGTATTATCCTTCATTGTTTTGTACTATTTGACTACTAATTGACCACTTCAATTTAACTCAACTGACATACCATATGGGATTTAGAATATGAATTTGGTACCAGTAAACTTTTAGGAGAACTCTCAATAAACCACTTTAGTCATATCTTTTTATTTACATTCTCCACAAGTGGGACACACCATCTTTTTTTAAAAAATAAAATAAATGTCACACTGAAATAATTAATTAACATCCGTCGCTAAAAAAAATATTATATTTTATCAACGGAATATTTCGTTGATAAAAACATTAATTCCATTGTTAAATTGATTTACTAACGGATTAGCAACGGAATTCGTTGGTAAAGTGGTGGTTGATAAATTTTTATCAACGAAAATTTAATTCTGTTAGTAAATAATTTCGTTGATAATCCGTTACTAAAAATTTCGTTGATAATTTATATAGAGATTTCCTTGGTAATCCGTTGGTAATTACCAACGGATTGAATTCCATTGGTAAAATAGAGAATAAATCAGTTGGCATTTCATTGCTAAAAGAAAAATGTCATTTTGATTGATAATACATTGATAATTACTAACAGATTGAATTTCAATTGTAAATTTCTTTGCTAAATTTTTTTTTTTTAAGTGGGTTAGTCTTTTTTTTTTTTGAGGATTTTAGTTTCGAGCTTAAATAAAAATAAGAAAGTTGTTAGGTGATGTTAGTTTTGAGTTTAAATATAAATAAGAAAGGTAGATTTAGACAAATAGTCCTAGGTGCATTTTATAAATCTAACAATTGTTTATATTTTAAATAGAAGAGATTTTAACAATATATCAGACCAATCTCAAAAAAAAATAGAGGGTGATGTATGTTAAAAGTAGGATGTGATGTATGTAAGAGATAGGTGAGAATGAGATTTATGTAATTTAATTTATTAAAATTTAATTGCATAAAAATCTCAACATTTACTTCTATTGAAATAAATCTTAATCTTTGAAAATTGGTAAAAAAAAAATTCACAATTTAAGTTTCGTGCAAAACGCATTCAACGGGCAGGAGAAGGTTGTCCGACATTCGATGTGGCGTTGACCTTTGTCACGTCAACTTTCACGTCAATTATGAGTTTATTGCAAAAAAAAACACAACCTTTACTTAAATTGCGATTAATCAAAACCTTTGAGATTTCGAGAAAAAAACCATAAAAATTTTATTTTTATCAAATTGCACCCATTATATTTTATATTTATATTCAAATTCTCAAAAAATGATTAAATAAAATAATAAAGTTATTTTAATTCTTAAAATATTTTATATATTATAAAATTTTTATAATTTATAAAATCAAAAGTATTCTTGAACATGTCAAGTATTTTTTTATAATTTTATGTTATATTTAATATGAAAATTTATGTATACTTAGATGAAAAAGAAAAATTATATAAAAAACAGTTTATAAACTCGTGTGAGCATGTAAGTGGTTTAGTTAATTAATTAATAAATTAACCACAAAAGAAACTAACTCACACGAGTGATGGATTATTTTTGATGGGCTTAAAGATAGTGATTAGAATGTGTAAAAAGAAATAATGGATATTGCCATAAAATTGGGCCATGTTCTTGACAACGATTTCTGAATTTTGCACGAGAAATTGCAACCACTATCATATGGCGCCCAAATACACGTTTTCTATCATCTTACAATTATTGTAGACATGATGATAACAACGCAAAATAAGGACGTGAGATGGCTTAAAATTAATAACATTTTAATATAAAGTCGCTTATTTCCCACTTTCTTTTCATTTCGTACCACAAAATACTTAACAATTTTCTTTTACTAAAGTAACAAAAGATGGTACTCCCTCCGTCCCAAAGATATTGACACACTTTCCTTTTTGGGTTGTCCCACAGAAATTGACATATTTTCTTTTTAAGAATATGGGACCCACACAAAAACAATTTATTTATTTACATGGACCCACACACCCATCACACTCACCACTAATACAACTACCCACTACACATTAAATATTATTTCTCTCACTTCACTTTATATTAAATTATTATACTCCTTAATCTCCGTGCCCAAAAAAAATGTGTCAATACTTCCGGGACGGAGGGAGTATAATATAATAATGAGTAACTCTCTTGTGAGATGAGTTGATTCCTTTTTATATTTATAATACTCCCTCCGTCCCAACTTCAACTTCACACTTTTCATTTTGGTCCGTCCCAAATTCAACTTCACACTTCCATAAAAGGAAAAAGCAACAAACTAATATCCCTCTAACATACTTTAATTTCAAATTTGTCATCACATTTTTAACACACATAACATACTTTATCATTTATTTATTACCCAAAAATATCATACTACCCTCAAAAGTAAGTCAAAAAGTGATTTTTCTTAAACTCCGTATCTACAGTAAACGTAAACTTGAATTTGGGACGGAGGGAGTAATAAAGATTCTAGAGAGAGAAGAGAAGAAAAAAAAACATTATTTTTACACCCAAAACATTTTTGATAGGAAACAAGAAAATTGATAAAAGTAATTATATACTATATTTTTTTTGTCAAAATCATGCGTTGATTATAAGAATGGTAGATTAGTGAAATTGTATAATTAATTATTTATGGGTTATTAAAATTATAGATGTGATTTGAATTTAAAATATAGTATTAATATAAATTAAAATTATATATTGTTAAAGTGTTGAAATCATGGATTTAAAATTTCATGACTGGTCTACCGAAAATATTGTTAATTTTCGGCTAGAGGTGGATGAAAACTTGTAAGAATTTCATTCATGTGCTGACGAAATTTTTATTCAAATTTTTAATGGAATGTTGTTGAAATTTTGAGAGAGCTTAGTGGCTAGTGCGAGTTAATAAAGCCCAGGAATGTTTTAATTGGGCCTACTTTTGATAAAATGTATGAGCCCTCCAAATCCAATTAGGAAACCTTAATGACTGTAAATTTTTCTAGGCTTCACCTAAAATTTCTGTCACACATAACTGAAATTTTATTAAAATTTTCAACTATTACTTGTCGAATTTAGTGATTTTTTTCAACGAACCAGACATGAATTTCTTTCAACTTTTTGCAATTTTCAATGAAAAAGGTAAAAAAATAAAATTTACATAATTCACAATTTTTATTAAAAAATTAGCGCAAAATCTACAATTTTCACATCTCCATGCTCCATATTACTAAAAAATTATCTCTTTCAAGTTCTAAATCATAAAACTAGGTTTTAAAATTTTAAACTATGGGTCACGGTTGGATAAAGAAATCCTCTGAATCATAACATTTCTTTGTATTTGAATTTGAACTTGTTCTATAAATTTGCAAGGATTATGGGAAGTTTGTTATTGCTTCTTTCAAAACATTCTTTCTTCTCCTTTATTTTTTCTTGTATCGGCGCTTCAGATGTGCGTGTGATTAGTATGTGTTTTTAGTGTATGTGTGTGAGTGCATATATTAGTATGTGTTTTAGGAGTAATGGTGAGTGAGTGTACAAAGCAAAATATTTTTTTTAAGTGTGTAATAAATGATTTAATATTTAAAAAATAAATAAGAATATAATTGAAATTTCACATTTTTTTTTCTCAATATGGGTGCCTTTAGCGAAACTTGGGTGACAGTAGTGCTGCCCTACTCATTATTATTAAAATTGGAGAATTCAAACTAAGCTATCCTTAATTTTTTTAAAAGTAGCATTTAAATTAGCTAAAAGACTAAAACATTATATTTCTGAGAGTGCTACTTTTCAAAGAAGGGCGTCTACACTATAAATTGAATGAAAGTATCTTTGATAATAAAATCTAGATAAAGACTCGTGTGCCATATTTTAAGTAAGAGCTTACGTTTGATAGATAAAAAATACTAACTTTTATGATGACAAATGATACTCAATTAATGAAATGTAATAATTCTATTTCATAAATAATTTATCGTATAAATGAAAAGTAATACTCCCTCCGTCCCACGTATTTTTACTCACTTTCTATTTTGGGGTGTCCCACATATTTTTACCTATTCCATTTTTGGCAAAAATACATAATATTTTATTACCTACTTTTTACAATCCCAACAACTTTAATTACTTTTTTACACTTTATTCATCATTCCCAATAACTTTATTCACTTTTTTTTAAATTACTAATTTATCCCTATTTTCTCTTACATTATATATTAAAAAAATAAAACTTCTTAATCTCCGTGTCCGTACAAACGAGTAAAAATACCCGGGACGGAGGGAGTAATATTTTATAGTGGAAGTGATAACATTTTATACTAACAAAAGTACCCTCAGGCTGAAACGGGACGGAGGGAGTAGCAAAAGTACCCTCCGGTCACTTACAAGGTACTCATTTGTTTTTTGCACGTGAATTAAGGAGTATTATTATATGTGTAATGGGTAGTTGTATAAGAGGAATGTGTTGGTCATGTGTGGGTCATTTTTACTAAAAGGGATGGATAACTTTGAAATGTCTGCCCAAAATGATAAAATAGATATTTTGTAAGTGGCCGGAGGAAGTAACTAATTACGATTGCATAAAATGATTGAGTTAATCTCTTGTAAATCGGGTTTACATCATAAACCCTTGTAAACCATGTAGTCCCCTTTAATTTAAACACTCTAGCAATACATAGGGTATATAGGATTGGAAGGAAAATCACAGGATTTACACCGTGAACTAGATTTATGCAAGTGTTTGTGAAAATGATTTTATCGTGAGACAATCTTACACATAATTTTTCAAAAATTATAAATTGAAAATTATTAACCAAATTAATAAATCAATAAATTAATGTCGGGTTAAAAAAACGTGTAGTAAACCAACCATAAAATATTTAGCAACGATAAGACATAAGGAGGACATTATAGACATTTTATAATGAATTTAATTGTGCGAGTAACACGTTCAGAATTATGAAAAGGCAAGCCAAATAAAATTACAGAAACACTTCTTTATTTATTACAGTTTGTGGGACATGTCACATTATTATTGTACTTTTAATATGATTCAATACACAACGTGCACAAAAATTGAAGTTATTGAAAAAAGTATAGGTACGGTTTAACAATATTCTTTATTGTTCCATTAATAAGTGTAACTCTTTTATTATCCAAAATAAATGATAGATTTAATTTTTACTTGAAAATAATGTGTAAAATATGAAAATCTTGAAATAAATTCGAGTCAAATAATGCATTCGAGTAATAAATTCGAGTTAAATAATGGATTCGAGTCAAATAATACATTCGAGTAAAAAATTCGAATCAAACATTGCATTCGAGTCAAATAAATGAGTTAAAAATTCGCGTCAAATAATACATTTGAGTAATAAATTCGAGTCAAATAATGCATTCGTGTAAAAAATTCGAGTAATGAATTCGAGTCAAATAATGAATTCGAGTCAAATAATGTTTTCGTGTAAAAAATTGGAATAATGTTTTTTAATAATTTTTCAAATAAAAATGGTTTTACTCGAATATTCAAGTAAAGAATATTTTGGTCAATTCGAATATAAAAAGATACAGTGATAAATTTAGTGTTGTATATTTACATTAATATAATTATTATTAAATGCATTCATATATCTGTTACGATTATCATTAGTTAATATTATTATTTATATTATTATTATTATTATTATTATATGTATAAGAAATGAGAGAAAAGGCTTTAGATAAGTTAAGATTGTTACAAACGGTTATGGAAAAAGCCGTTGCAAATCTGATTGAATAGATGTGTTTATTCATGTAATATTCACGTCGGTGTTGTGTTGTGGAAAGAGAGAACTTTCAAAGAACAGACACATCCTTTTGTTGTAATCCTTTGATTTCTATAAATACTGAAGGGATTGACGTGAAAAGATATACAATAAATAAGCTTTTCTTTCCATTTCTTTCTTAAAAGATTTCTGAGTTTTTCATAGCACTTGCGATTTCTGTTTCTAAATTTCGATAAAGTGTAACTATCGGAGTTCCGTGAAATAGGTTTTGTATCTTGGAAGGCTAATTCCTTGTGAGAATCATTTACACTTGTATGGGAGGAATTAATACCTTTAAAGATAACATCGTTTTTCGGTGTGCCTAACCTATCTTTAAATCCATTACCCACATATTATACAAAAATGTTAAAGGTATTAAATTTCTGCAATGGAGTCGGTATTGGTAAAGGCACAACTAAATGATGGAGACAAACTTGAGAGGCTGAATGGACTTAACTACAAACGTTGGAGTATGAAGATGGAGTACCTGTTGACAATTGCAAAAGTATTCTACGTTCTGGTTGAAAGCTGTCCTAAGGAGATTACTGATGAAGATGCAACCGAGGCACAAAAGACTGAGGCAATAGAAAAGGCAAAGAAATGGAAGAACGATGATTTCACTTGCTGTTACACCATTCTGTAATCACTAAACAACACATTATTCAACGCGTTTCATATTCACAAGACTGCGCAGAACTTTAGAATGCTATTAAGAAAAGGTACATTAATGAAGATACTGGTAATAAGTCATTTTTTGTTAACAAGTACATTGAATACAAGATGGTGGATACTCGACCGGTCATCGATCAGGTCAATGAGTTAAATGATATAGCCACATAATGTGCTGATGCTGGTGAATCCATTTCCAAATCTTTTCAAGTTTCTACCATCATCGGTAAACTTCCGCCTTCGTGGAAAGATTACCAAAAGAAACTGAAGTACAAGAAGAAGTCTATCTCTTTGGATGAACTTCTTCAAGGTATTTAAATTGAGAATAAAATTCTCAAAAGAGATGGTCAAGAATCTATAAAAGATGGTGTCAACTATGTTAATCTTCATGGAACTTCTAAGGGAAACCAAGGAAAAGCCAAGAAGAGAAAAAACCCAAAAGGAAGTGAAAATGATGATAACAACAACAAGAAAAAGAAAGGTTGTTGTTGGGTGTGTGGCAAACCTAATCATTATGCTAGAGAGTGCCATCACCGTAAGGGAAAAAATGATAAAAAAAAGAAGAGAAAAAGGAACAAACGAATATAGTTGACAAAGATTTTGTTGCTGTAATGTCTGAAATCTGCCTAGTTAACAATGGCACAACTGACTGGTGGTTAGACTCAGGCGCTACATGTCATGTCACTCCAAACAAGAGTTTGTTCAAGACATATGAGATAGTAAAAGAGGCAAAAACTGTCTACATGGGAAATGCTTCTTCAAGCGAAGTTTTCGGTATTGGCAGTATTGTACTTCCCCTCACATCTGGGAATACTTTAACTTTGAAAAATGTGTATCATATTCCCGCTATGCGAAAAAATCTTATATCCGCCACTAAGTTAGATGAAAATGGTTTCAAAGTAGCCCTCTGTTCCCAAAAGGTGTCTATCACTAAAAATGGGAAGTTTGTCAGAAAAGGCTATATGAAAGACAACATGTAATTGCTGAATGTTGACAATAAGAATACTACATCTTCTGCTTACTTCTCTGATTCTCTCTTGAATATTAATGAACATGTTAATTGGCATTATAGATTAGGACATGTTGGTATAAATGCTATGAATCGCATGATAAGAAATAAATTAATTCCTAAGTCTTCTGAAATATATACCATGAATACATGTGAATGTCGTTCTCAATCTAAATTGACTAAAACTTCTTTTAAAAGTATTGTTAGATCAACTAGTTTGCTTGAACTTATTCATACGGATATTTGTAATAATAAAGAGCATGTTACTAAAGGTGGTAAAAGATATTTTATAACATTCATTGATGATTATTCAAAGTATACGTATGTGTATCTGCTTAGAACCAAAGATGAGGCCTTTAATAAATTTAAAATCTTTGAGGAAATTGAGAATAAAACCAATTTAAGGATCAAAAGATTGAGATCGGATAGAGGTGGTGAATACTTATCTAATGAATTCACATCATTTTGTTTAGAAATGGGAATTGTTAGAGAAATTTCAGCACCCAATACTCCACCTCAAAATGGAGTAGCCGAAAGAAAAAAAAATAGATCCTTAATGGAAATGGTTAGTGCGATACTTATACACTCAAAATTGCCAATGAGTTATTGGGGAGAGGCATTATTGAGTTTTTGTTACGTTAAATAGGATTGTAAACAAGAAACTTATGAGAACTCCATATGGGTTTTTTATTGGGTATGTGCCTAGTATTAAACATCTAAGAGTTTGGGGTTGTATTGCATATGTCTTAGATGCTACATTAAAAAGGCCAAAACTTGGAAGTAAAGCTGTGAAGTCTGTTTTTATTGGTTATTCTGCTATGAGTAAAGAATATAGGTTTCTTAGACTTTGTGATAATAGTGTATTCGAGGCTACACATGCTATATTTTATGAACACTTGAATATTCGAGATGCTGATAGAATAGAAATTAATAAAGACTTATTTATTGAACTTGATAATGATAAGCATGAATCTTTGGATGACAATGATTAAAATGAAAATAAGAATGATGAGAATTTAAAAGAACATGAGAATAATGATATAATCAACTTGAGGAGAAGTAAGAGACGCAAAATTGAAAAGAATTTTGGTCCAGATATGTTAACATATATGTTAGAAGAGGATCCAAAAACTTTTCAATAAGCTATGTCACTACCAGATTCCGATATGTGGAAACGAGCCATGGATGATGAAATCAAATCTATACTTGATAATTAAACTTGGACTCTCGTTGATTTACCTCCTATGACTAAACCTATTGGCTGCAATTGGGCTTTTAAAAAGAAAATCAAAACTGATGGTACTATTGATAGATACAAAGTAAGGTTAGTAGCCAAAGGATATAGTCAAAAGGAGGAAATTGATTATTTTGAGACATTCTCTCCTATTTCCAAGTTTACATCTATTAGAGCATTGTTTGCAATTGTAACAATTTATGGATTGGAGGTTCATCAAATGGATGTTAAAACTGCATTCTTACATATAAATTTGGATGAAGAAATTTATTTGCATCAACCCGAAGGCTATGTCGTTAAGGGTGAAGAATATAAAGTATGCAAATTAAAAAAATCTCTATATGGGCTTAAACAAGCACCAAGACAGTGGTACACAAAGTTTAAGTAAGAGATTAAAAGGTTTGGATTTAAGGATAACAGGGTAGAAAGTTATGTTTTTACTAAAGTTACTCATGAATATAAAGTAGTGATGACTTTGTGCGTTGATGACTTGCTAATTTTTGGATCTGACATGAGAGCTATAAATGAGATCAAAGATTTTTTAAAGCAAGCCTTTGACATTAAGGACTTAGGTCCTGTAGATGTCATTTTGGGTGTCAAAGTGATTAAGAAATATGGAACATATATACTAAAACAATCTCATTACATTGAGAATGTGTTAAAGAAGTTTAATTCCTTTGACAGTAAAGATAGTAAAAGTCCTATAAATCCAAGTGTGAAGCTAGTTCCTAACAAAGAAGAAGCTATAAACCAAGAAGAATATGCCAAAATAATTGGTAGTATTATGTATGTGGTGAATCACACAAGACCTGATCTTGCATGTTCTATTGGCATATTAAGTAGGTTTACAAGAAACCCAGGAGAAGAACATTGGAGGGAACTAAAAAGAGTACTAAGATACTTGAAGGCAACTAGAAATAATGGTCTGCTTTATAAATGCAATACATCTACACTTGAGTGTTTTAGTGATGTAAATTGGGCATCAGATGCAAAAGATTCTAAATCTACTAGTGGATGGTTATTCACTATTGGAGGTAGCATAGTATCTTAGGCATCGAAAAAGCAAAATTGCGTTGCTTTATCTTCAATGGAATCAGAATACATAGCCTTGTCAACGGCTAGCAAAGAGATCGTGTGGTTCCGAAGATTTCTAAGGAAAATTCCTTTTATAGAATCTAAGAAAGGTCCTACAACATTGTATTGTGATAATCAAGCTGTTATTTACAATACGAAAAATGAAAGAATATCAGATCATAGCAAACATATTGCTATGAGATACAACCATGTTAGAAGTATGATCAAAAAGGGAAAAATCATACTTGAGTATCTCCCAATAAATCAAATGCTTGCGGATCCGTTAACAAAACTTTTGTCAGGAGATAAGATTAAAAAGGTCATGCGAGATATGGGGCTATTACCGATTAAATAAAATGTCTTGATTGAAACCAACTCCATCTTAAGGTACAGTGAAAAATTGATACCTTAATATTGAGATTAAAAAAAATGGCAATTCAATATTAGACATTGGCGAAATGGAAACTTGGATACATTTCAAAGTGCATAACCTAGAAATAGTGGGGGTGATACTATTTCGAAAGCTCTATATCTGACCTATGCACTTATATTACCACAATAAGTAAAGGTTGAATTCTAAATCTTTAATAGACTCATAGCTCTGTGGGATGCGTTGTGGACATTCATGATGAGTCTACCTATGCAAGTAAAGAAGTAAGAGAGGCCACTTCTAATGGATTATATTGGTAAGATCCTAGAGTACTTGCGAGACCAGGATAAGCACAAGGCCCGTTATGAATTGGTGCTGCCAAAGTAAAGAAGCAAGAAATCATACGCAATGAGAACTTGGTTCCATTGGTTCCATATTCAAACCATAAGTTAAAGGCTTAGTCCACTTCCTGGCTATTCGTTGTGTAAAGCAAGTGAATTTATTATTTTCTTATTATATATGTAAATTAGTGGGGGATTGTTGTATATTTACATTAATATAATTATTATTAAATGCATTCACATATCTGTTATGATTATCATTAGTTAATATTTATATTATTATTATTATATGTATAAGAAATGAGAGAAAAGGCATTAGATAAGTTAAGATTGTTACAAACGGATATGGAAAAGGCGTTGCAAATCTGATTGAATAGATATGTTTATTCATTCACGTCGGTGTTGTGTTGTGAAAAGACAGAACTTTCAAAGAACAGACACATCCTTTTGTTGTAATACTTTGATTTCTATAAATACTGAAGAGATTGACGTGAAAAGATATACAATAAATAAGCTTTTCTTTCCCTTTCTTTCTTAAAAGATTTCTGAGTTTTTCATAGCACTTGCGATTTCTGTTTCTGAATTTCGATAGAATGTAACTATCGGAGTTCCGTAAAATAGGTTTTGTATCCTGAAAGGTTAATTCCTTGTGAGAACCATTTACACTTGTGTGTGAGGAATTAATACCTTTAAAGATAACATCATTTTTTGGTATGCCTAACCTATCTTTAAATCTATTACCCACATATTATACAAAATTTAGAATAGAAAAAAAATGTGTATAAAAAATAGGGTAAAATAAAATTTCCCCCTTCAATATACAATGTGCACTAAAATAATAGAATTAGATTACAACCTTGTTTCAAAAGAGAAACGTGCAGTGACATCGTTTTTTCTTTAAAAAAAATTCTTAAATAA
The DNA here is from genome assembly GCA_023678885.1 of Pogostemon cablin. NCBI lineage: Eukaryota > Viridiplantae > Streptophyta > Magnoliopsida > Lamiales > Lamiaceae > Pogostemon > Pogostemon cablin. The sequence goes on along the minus strand of CM042977.1, from coordinate 18,788,065 downwards.
TTATGGTCTTTTCTTAAAAATATGATCACATTTCATTAATAATATTAGTAATTCTTTTACTATGAAATTGTTCATAAATTAAAGGATTAATTGAAAAAAAAATACGAAATTTATTCGTATTACAAATTAATCTTCACATTTCAATATGATTGCAAAACACACTCAATTTTTGACTAAAAGTTGGGGTTTTTTTTTTAAAAAAAAATCAGGTGCATTTTGTAACGATGTTTATAGATAACTCATAAAAAAATGAGTTATTTATTCAATGATAAAGAAACGAGTTTTTTATTCAATGATTCGATTAAACAAAGAGATAATGACTCTTCAGACGTCGAATCTATCATGCATTATATATTGTTAATTTTTTCTTAACTCATATGGAAAGGAGTTTTTTTATTCAACGATTCGATTAAACGAATTGATAATGAGTCTTTAAACGACGAATCTATCATGCATTATACGTTGTTTATCCTTTCTTAACTCATAAGGAAACGAGTTCCTTATTCAATGATTCAAATAAATGAAGAGGTAATAAGTCTTTAAACGTCGAATCTATCATGCATTATATGTTGTTTATCCTTTCTTAAATCATAAAGAAATGAGTTCTTTATTCAATGATTCGATTAAACAAAGAGATAATAAGTATTTGAACGTCGAATCTATCATACATTATATATTGTTTATCCTTTCTTAACTCATAAGGAAATGAGTTTTTTATTGAATGATACGTCTAAACGAAGTGATAATGAGTCTTTAGACATCGAATCTATCATGCATTATATGTTGTTTATCCTTTCTTAACTCATAAGGAAACGAGTTTTTTATTCAATGATTCGATTAAATGAAGAGATAATAAGTCTTTAAACGTCGAATCTATCATGCATTATATATTGTTTATCTTTTCTTAACTCATAAAGAAATGAGTTCTTTATTCGATGATTCGATTAAATAAAGAGTTAATTACTCTCTCGACGTCGAATTTATCATGCATTATATGTTGTTTATCCTTTCTTAACTCATAAAGAAACGAGTTCTTTATTCAATGATTCGATTAAACAAAGAGATAATGAATCTTTAGACGTTGAATCTATCATGCATTATATATTAATTTGAATTTTTCAAAAGTAAAAATTAATTTGTAATAGAAATAAAGTTTGTGATTTTTTTTGCAATCAACCCTAAATTAAATTATTGTACCATTGTGGCACTGTCACTTTTAATTAGCTCAAATATCACTCTTTAATCGTTTTACGCAATTGAAATACTCACACAAGTGTTTGCTAGTTTAAAATACCTTCACCATTGCATAATTGAGGAATAATTATTGGATGGCATACCACAGTATCTATGTTTTCATGAGCAACATCTAAGAGATTGACGAGAAGTTATAATTTTTATTAAGGAAAACCCAATTTTTAATGTAAGTCTCACTTTTGGCTCTATTTTAGAATGGTTTCATTTCAAGATTTGGATTTTACTTTTTTTTTTCAAATAAAACTTATTGTCATTTTTTTTCTGAATTCAATATATATTCTATAATAATACAAATTATCAATAAAATCAACATATATTTAATATAATAATTTTATTTAAAGGTGTATAATAACTTTTTTTAAATGATCTTGTATATAATTTAAAATGAGAAAATAAATTTTATAGCAAGCCTTAAAATGAGAAAAAAAACAAAAATTATGAAAAATTGGGTCTTAATTTAAGAAAAGAAATAAAATTTAAACTTTAAGTTGGAACTTTCGTAAAATTAGGTCTTAACTAAAAATTAGGGCTTACTATGAAAATCTTTCTTTTTAATTAGTTATCATATTTTTTTATAAAAATATTATTATTATTATTATTATTATTATTATTATAAATTGTTCATAAAATAATTTATTTGAATGCTTATTATTTTTCATTAATTAAATATTATGCTATATTAAATTATTATTTATTTATTTATTAATAAAGAAAAAATTTATTACTAATTGTAGTACAAAGGATACTTTAAAGTTTAATCCTTACAATATATCGTATTTAAAAAGGATTCTACAATAATTTCTCAATCAACCACAACAAACATTTTGGATCTGCATTTCAATTTACAAATGAAATTTAATTTTTTTTAAAATCTCCATTTACAACTAACCATGACCATAATTTTGCTTTGGTCTCTTAGAATAATCTCGATGTACTCTATTCTTTCCCTTGAAAGACTAATTCATTTCTCTCCTTCTTGCTTTGGTCTCTTAGAATAATTCCGATGTACTCAATTCTTTCCCTTGAAAGACTAATTCATTTCTCTCCTTCCGTATTATCCAAATGAGAGCAGCTCAAATTGTTTGGAAATTTTGGATTTCTTGTGGTCCCTAAGCAGATTACTATATTGTAAGATATGTTGAGTTAGATCAGTATGAGACACCATAATTGTATTTGTCATCATTGGAATAATTCCACATACTTTGAGCTATTTTACAACTAAAGAAAATAAACAAGTGTAACATCTTCGTCTTTCTTTCTACAGAAATCACATATTGTATCCACATTTATTTGTAAAGCTCCACATATTTTCAGGTTTTTTTTGTTGGCAATCGTTTAATGACTTTCCAAACAATTGCTTTTACTCTATTAGGTGATTGAGAGACAATTATAATCTTAAGATCAAAGATAATCAGAAACTGAGTTAGCAGCAGAAAACACAAGCCAACAAACTGAAAACCAAGAATATTAACTAACTATCTGATGCAGTGTTTGAGCCCATATCTCTTGCTACCCTCTCAACCAATTGATCCGGTTACACCTCAACCTGATACCCCTCACTTGATAGGTGAATGTTCAGCTAACAACCAGTTCCCAGTAGCTCAATTAATCGCTCAAAAACAGCTCATAAAATAGTTGTACATCCCGTACCTAAAAATCAGTTTTCATATAGGTTTTATTGTTGTAACTTACATAATGGCTATAACTGATCCTCAAGCTCCGATGCAGCACGTGTAAACCCTCTTCCAGCTAGGATAGAACATGTGTATTGTGGCAATGCAAAAGTCTATACACACATCGAAAGTAATACTCAATATTCTAAAAAGTATCATTCGACACTTTTAACTTATTTCGAAGGTATATTTATATAGTAACATTTCATTAGTTATTAAACACTTTATTAGTTGAATCAAACCATGCATTCTATCTATGAGAGCATAATCTCCTACTAATTATCTTAGACTATTATATATATATATTATTTAGAAACTTTTTTCTGTATGACATTATTCCACGCAAAAATGTGCATTTATTACAAAAATTAAAAGATAGTGAGTGAGCTTTCAATTCTTTGATAATATTTTCCAAATTTTTGAGTCTTGAAAATATTGGGTGCTATTGTGAATCTAGCTAGTGTTCCATATTAAAGTAGCTGAATCTATTCCATATAAGAACTTAAATAGATCCGCCACACCAAATACACAATTTCCAAAATTGAAAAAATGTAAATAAAAATAAAATATTGAATTATAAATAAAAACGTTTGACTTTCAACACGTGCAATCAGCTGTCGTATTTCCCCTTATTTAAACAATAGAGAGGATTAACCGTTAAATTTACGCCACTACTCAAATCCCCCACCCCCATGGCCGCCGCCTCCCACCTCCTCACCCCTCCCTCCCTCCTACACAAATCAAACTACCCACCACCACACCGCCGCCTCCGCCGCCATCTCAACCCACCGCCCACCATAACATGCACCGCCACTCCGTCCATAAAACCCCCACCATTCCCGCCGCTCCCCACCACCAACTTCTCCGCAAAGTATGTGCCCTTCTCCTCCATATCCACCGGCGGCGCCGCCACCTCGGAGTCGTACTCCTTGGACGACGTCGTCTACCGCAGCCGCGACGGCGGCCTCCTCGATGTCCAGCACGACATGGACGCCCTCAAGCAGTTCGACGGCCAGTACTGGAGGAACCTCTTCGACTCCCGCGTCGGCACCACCAAGTGGCCGTACGGCTCCGGCGTCTGGTCAAAAAAGGAATGGGTTCTGCCGGAAATCGACGCCGACGACATCGTCAGCGCCTTCGAGGGGAACTCCAATCTCTTCTGGGCGGAGCGATTCGGTAAGAAATTCATCGGAATGAATGATTTGTGGGTGAAACACTGCGGGATTAGCCACACCGGCAGTTTCAAAGATTTGGGGATGACTGTGCTGGTCAGCCAAGTCAATCGCCTCCGCAAATTGAACCGCCCAATCGTCGGCGTCGGCTGCGCTACCACCGGCGACACCTCCGCCGCTCTCTCCGCCTACTGCGCCGCCGCGAACATCCCCTCCATCGTCTTCCTCCCTGCAAACAAGATCTCCATGGCGCAATTGGTGCAACCAATTGCGAACGGCGCGTTCGTACTCAGCATCGACACTGATTTCGACGGATGTATGAAATTAATCCGGCAAATCACGGCGGAGCTACCGATTTACCTTGCGAATTCGTTGAATTCTCTGAGATTAGAGGGGCAAAAAACGGCGGCGATTGAAATCCTGCAACAATTCAATTGGGAAGTTCCTGATTGGGTGATTATCCCCGGCGGAAACCTAGGTAACATCTACGCATTCTACAAGGGATTCAAAATGTGCCATGAATTAGGGCTCGTCGATCGAATTCCACGCCTGGTTTGCGCCCAAGCTCACAATGCGAATCCACTGTACCAGTATTACAGCTCAGGGTGGGCGGAATTCACGCCGGTGACGGCGAAGACGACGTTCGCCTCCGCAATTCAGATCGGCGACCCTGTTTCCATAAACAGAGCAGTTTATGCTCTGAAAAATTCATCGGGGATCGTGGAGGAGGCGACGGAGGAGGAGCTGATGGATGCGATGGCGATGGCGGATTCCACCGGAATGTTCGTTTGCCCGCATACTGGTGTTGCTTTATCGGCGCTGATGAAGCTCCGGCAAAGAGGGGTGATCGGGGCGACGGAGAGGACGGTGGTGGTTAGTACGGCGCACGGATTGAAGTTCACTCAGGCGAAGATTGCATATCATTCCGGCGAGATTGAGGGGATGGTTTGTAAGTATTCCAATCCTCCAACGGGAGTGAAGGCCGACTTCGGATCAGTCATGGATGAGCTCAAGAAGTTCTTGTCCAACCAGAGATGAACTCATATTTTGGTTTGTTTTTTGTTTTTGTTTTTTTTTTAATGTTTTAATTAACTGTATTTATGCAAACGTGTATACTCCCTCCGTCCCAACAAGTATTTCACGTATTAGTGTGCGCGGAATTTAAGAAAATTTTGTATTTTTATGTATAAAGTAAGAAAGAGAATATATATTTTAGTTGATTTAATGAAAAATGTGTGTAAAGTTATTGAGAGATGTGTAAAGTTGTTGAGAGATGTGAAAAAGTAAGTATTATATTGGAATGTGTGTAAAAAGTGAGTATTGTTATAATATATTTTTTACCAAATTTAGTAAAAGTAAAGTGTGAAATACTTTGAGGGACGGATGAAAAAGAAAAGTGTGAAATACTTTGGGGGAGGGAGGGAGTAATCTTTATAAACGAAGTTGAGTATTATACTATTTCTGTATAACTGACTATCATTCCTCTGTAATGAAAATAAGTAGCAGGGGCGGCCCTGGGGCGGTGCCGGGGTGCTGCCGCACAGGGCCCCACTCCGGTAAGGGCCTCCGAATTTTTTTTATTATATATGTATTATATATTATATTTTAATATGTATTATAAATAAGTATTGTGATGTAGCTTAGTTGGCATCCTCTTTTATCCTTTGCCTAATCCAGCCGGGATCGACTGGTGTTTGGGGACTACTTTTTAATTAATTTTTTACGGGATCAAGATCTCGGGGCGTTGGTGTTTGGGGACTACTTTTTAATTAATTTTTTACGGGATCAAGATCTCGGGGCGTTATAAAAAAGTGACGCCCCGAGATCTTGATCCTCTCAGGGTACTCACCCGGGCACGCCAGGTCTGCAGCCCAATACACCCTAACCAATAACGCCCGAGATCTTGATCCCGTCTTGATCCCCTCAGGGTACTCACCCCGGCACGCCAGGTCTACAACCCAATACACCCCAACCAATAACGCTCCGAGATCTTGATCCCCTCAGGATCTCGTCTTGATCCCCTCAGGGTACTCACCCGGGCACGCCAGGTCTGCAGCCCAATACACCCCAACCAATAACGCCCCGAGATCTTGATCCCGTCCAATAACGCCCCGAGATCTTGATCCCCTCAGGGTACTCACCTGACCAATAACGCCCCGAGATCTTGATCCCGACCAATAAGGTCCGAGATCTTGATCTCGTCTTGATCCCCTCAGGGTACTCACCCGGGCACGCCAGGTCTGCAGCCCAATACACCCCAACCAATAACGCCCCGAGATCTTGATCCCGTCTTGATCCCCTCAGGGTACTCACCCGGGCACGCCACAGTTACCCTACAGGTTGTTGGAAGCGAGGATGGAACCCCAGACATTCCCTTTAACAAGGTCCTTAAGAGGAACCTTGTCACCAATTGAGCTATCCAGCCGGGATCGACGGGTGTTTGGGGACTACTTTTTAATTAATTTTTTAACTGCATTAATGTGCGCTAATCTTCAAATAAATTACGCATTAATTTTTTGAGGACTACTTTAAATTAATTTTTTAACCGTATTAATGTGCACTAATCCTCAAATAAATTATGCATTAACCTACAATGAATCTATTTAATATTTTAAATATATTGGCCTATTTAATTTTTTAATAATTTACGGATTAATATGAAATGAACCTATTTAATTTTTTAATAATTTTAGATTAAATGTTGAGTAAAACCATCACTTAAGACCATTTTACACTTTTTAAATTACTTAGTTATCACTTTCACTATGAAATATTATCAATTTTTATTATACTATAAATTCTTAATGAAATAACATTATTACTTTTCATTAATTGAGTATCACTTTCATTATAAAAGTTATCACTTTTTATTCTTCTCACCAACTTCATGTCTTAATTTTATTTAATTTTTTAATATAAATTATTTTTTCGCTTGATTACTTATTAATCTGCCCTATGAATGTGCGCTATCTTCAAACAAATTACTCTCTCAGTCTCGGGCAAACAACATCATTTGCTTTTTGCACGTAGATTAAGGAGTATTATTATTTTATGTAAGGTGGGTGGGTGTATTAGAGAGATGTGATGGATAGTGGTGGGCCACTGGTGGACCCTTTTTATTAAAAGAGAAAAATGATGCAATTTGGATGGGACGCCCAATATAGTAAAACAATATTATTTGGATGGGACGGAGGGAATATGGATTAATTGCAATGAACATTCCTCGTGTAATCCATATTAATTGATATATCAAATAATGATTATGATAAATATTTTTTGCAATTATAACTTCTTTTTTTAAGGTCTAATTTTTTTTTTCACCGGACCCCTAAAATTAATGGGCCGGTCCTGATAAGTAGTAATTGTGTATGAATTATTCCATGAGATGTAAGTACAAGATATATTTCAAAGAGTTACCACGAGCAATATAGAGTAATCCTGGTAATTTAGAAAGTTATTGTAAGTTATTATCATGTGCCTGATCTCACTTAAGCTCATTGATGTAGGAGTTTAAAATGTTTACGTACAAATTGGTTCTCCTTATGTTAATTTTTAGTAGTGCTATGTTTTGATAGCATTGTAATTGTTAGTATATACTACATTTGATTTTTCTTTAATATTATTATTTTATATTAAATTAGTATAGGTGGGATCTAGAGATGGCAATGGATAGGATAGGATAGGGTAGGGGTATGACAAATCCACATACTACCCTATACCCTACCCTCCCTACCCATACCCTACTCTTTTACCCTAAAGTAGAGCTTCGGGTAGGGTACGGGTACACCCATCGGGTATACGGGTAATCCGCGGGTAAACGGATACCCGCAATCTTAGTAGATTTTGCGAATAATCCGCGGATACCCGAACCTACCCGACCCGGCACAATTTTTTTTTAAACTATAATCCACCAAAAAATAATTATAATACATAAATGAATAACCTAAAATAAAATATGCAAATTAGAAAACAAAGTCAACAACAATAACGTTTAAGTCCGTTAACAAAAAAATATCATAAATTCATAGTTAATCAAATAAAATTATAAAACAAATATCATATTCCAACAATTGCTTCAAAATCCTTGGTTTAAGTATGAAAACTTTAAAGTCTTGCATCTCCTTTTTGCCACCAAGATATCTTAATTCGAATATCATTTTTTTGTTAAAATATTTAAAAAATAATTATAATTCTTAAATATAATTATAAATAACACATAATATTATAACATAGAACAAGAGTTATTATAATTCTTAAAAATTATTTATATTTATATCAGGACAAGAATATAAATTTTAATTAAAAATATTAAACATATTATAATAAATACATCATAAATTTTTCATCAACAATATTATTATACTAAAAGAAATATTAGATTAATTCGAATATCATTTTTTTTGTTAAAATATTAAAAAAATAATTATAATTCTTAAATATAATTATAAATAACACATAATATTATAACATAGAACAAGATTTATTATAATTCTTAAAAATTATTTATATTTATATCAGGACAAGAATATAAATTTTAATTAAAAATATTAAACATATTATAATAAATACATCATAAATTTTTCATCAACAATATTATTATACTAAAAGAAATATTAGATTAATTCGAATATCATTTTTTTGTTAAAATATTAAAAAAAATATTATAATTCTTAAATATAATTATAAATAATACATAATATTATAACATAGAACAAGATTTATTATAATTCTTAAAAATTATTTATATTTATATCAGGACAAGAATATAAATTTTAATTAAAAATATTAAACATATTATAATAAATACATCATAAATTTTTCATCAACAACATTATTATACTAAAAGAAATATTAGATTTAGACATTTAATTAAATATATAATACTATTATTAAATATATATATATATATTCGGATAATTTTCGGGTCGGGTACGGGTAAATTATAAGGGAACCCGTACCCTTCTCTTACCCGTACAGTTTTTCTTTGGGTTCGGGTACTACCCGATCCATTATCCGATTTTACCCGATTTTTCTATACCCGCTATGCGGGTACCGTCGGGTAACCCGACTCGACGGGCAAAATTGTCATCCCTAGTGAGATCTTAAAAAAATAAATACTTTTAAAGTCTGAAATGGAATTTTCATCAGCTGATGGGAGAAGTATATTACTATAAGATACTAAAAATTTAAAGAGTTTTTTTTTTCTTTTAATATTTTGATGAATTTGGTTGGTGATAAGGATTTTGCATGGATATAATAGTGCTGCGGACAAGTAGATCAAGGGAACGCCACTACCATAAACTTGATAACAAAGTACTCTCTTGTCTTGTCCATGCTCTAAACGTGCTGTGTGCATATTTACTTTTCACGCACAGTATGTTAAGAATTTGATTTTATTTTATTTTTAAGTGCGTTATTATTTTTTATTAATAAATAAATAAAAATTTTAGTTCTGAGTATTAAAAAATAAAAATAGTACCCTCCGTCCCATTAGTAGGTATTCGTTTGATTTTTGCACTTGCATTAAGGATATTCATTTTAAGTAATACATATACTTTTCCGTTTCTTTCAAAGAGAGTCTTTTGTTTTTTGAACGTGGATTAAGGGGTATTATTATTTAATATACTAGTATGTAATGAGTAATTGTATTTGTGTGTGTGTGTGTGAGTCCATATTTTAATTGTATTAGTAAGTATGTGTGAGTCTCATATGTGTAAAAAAAGAAAAGAATTTCTTTGAACGGACGATGAAAATGAAAAAAATGGCCCCTCTAGAGAGCACAGAGTGATTTTTTTTCTTTGACAAAACTGATTGAAATATGAACTATTAATGATTGACTAAGATTTTTTTTTTCAAAAAATTTAAGGATAAATGTTTTTTTAACAAAGGATATAATGTTCAACAAACAAGATATATGGAATAAAGTGGTTACACCTAAAACGCAATTTCTTACGTGGAGGGTAATTCAAAATCGATTGTCAATCAATGAAAAGCTCAGGAAGAGGAACGCCTTATCGGACAATGTTGACACTCTCTGTCCAGTATTTAATAATTATTCTGAATCTATTTCGCATTTATTTGTGGAGTGTAATAAGGTGGGAAACTTGTGGGATGGAGTGATGGATTGGATGGGTGTGGTTGGACCACGCCAAAGATGTTTAGAAAAGAATTTCTTAGAGTTTAGAACTTTTCTAGATGGGAGATTGGGGAACTTGGTGGCTTCTTATATTTGGATTTTAAAATTTGGTTTATTTTGAAAACACAAAATAACATTGTATTTAAAGGGGTTTTGAGAATTTACTGTGGGAGATTAAAACATAAGTTTGGGATAGATTATTCTTAAGAAGAATGAATTGTTGAAAGGAGCAGATATTTAGAAGTGGAATGAAGATATTAGAAATCTAGTACGGAAGAGTTAGAGATTGTGACGAAGAGGAGATACTATGGATTATGTTCTTATAAGTTTTCTATTCTTTTTGCTGCTATCTATTGTTCTTCCAATGTAATAAATGGGTAAATCTCTTACCCTTTATTAATAAAATCATTTTTCCTGATTGTAAAAAAATTACATCGAACTGAATCGAATATGAGCACACGAATCTAAATCCAGACACTCTCAAGATTTAGCTATAATTAAGATATGGCAAAAGATACTGTTAAAATCATCATAACTTATTTTTTCAATCTCGCTTTTACCCTCTGTATCGTGTTAAGGTTTACGTTTTCTATTTTGATTTGTTCCAAGATTTACATTTCTTTTTATGTTAAGTTAGACTCACACAAAATAATTAATTATTCTATATAGGGCTCATATACAATTCTAATACAACTACTAATTTCATATTAAATATTATTTCTCTCAACTCACTACATATTAAAATATTATATCTCTTAAATATTATATTATCTCACCTCACTAAATATTAAAATATTATATCTCTTAATTTACGTGAAAAAAACAAATTAAATGTTAACTCGAGATGGAGGGAGGAGGAGGGCAATATTTTTTTTTATTTCCGTCATCTCAATATATATGCAAAGTTAAGAAAATAACTACTCACACAAACACCATAGCAATACCATAGAATACTAGAAAAAGATCATCTACTTTTTACGCAACGCTAACACCTTATTTTTCATTAAATTACCTAAAATACACTTTATTATTTTTTTTATAAGACAATTTTAGTTGCTAGTAATTAGTTTACCAAATATTCATACTTCTCCTTTCTCCAAGCCTCCTTATAATTCTCCTCATATTCGCTCCCAATGGAACCTGAATCACTCACATTAATAAAGTGACCAGATGAGCTAGCACACCTGATTATACTTTATTTATTTTACTTTATACATCTAAAAAGTAGTACTCCCTCCATCCCAAATTCAACTTCACATTTACTATAGATACGGAGTTTAAGAAAAATCACTTTTTGACTTACTTTTGGGGGTAGTATGGTATTTTTGGGTAATAAATAAATGATAAAGTATGTTATGTGTGTTAAAAAGGTGATGACAAATTTAAAATTAAAGTATGTTAGAGGGATATTAGTTAGTTGTTTTTTCCTTTTATGGAAGTGTGAAATTGAACTTGGGACGGACCAAAACGGAAAGTGTGAAGTTAAAGTTGAGATGGAAGGATTAATTTTTTTTAAGGGGCACTCTTACACTTACTCCCTCCGTCCCACCCAAAAAGTCCATTTTATCCATTTTGGGCGTTCCACCCAAAGAGTCTCATTTTCTTTTTACACACATGAGATCTAAACACACCAATTAATATAATTAAAATATGAGGCCCACATTCCCACTAATATAATTACCCACTATACATTAAATAATAATATTTCTTAATCAACGTACAAAAATTAAAAATTACCCTTTGGATGAGATGGAGGGAGTATACATTTTTCATTAAATTACCCAAAATACACTTTATTTATCTTACTTTAAACATCTAGAAAGTAATTTTCTTAAGGGTCACTCTCTTATGAGGTGGTTATATGTGAGACTATCGGCTTATTATTAAATTATGATAATTATACAAGTAAAATATATTATTGGGTACCAGTGTATAAGAAAAAAAAATTATTGGGTATTTAAAGTAAATATGATTTATTAAAGTATGATAAATGATGCATTAAATTATAACTTTAGGGTATTATGACATGCTTTACTAAAGTCTAAAGATATAGTTATTAAACATTGAATTATACTATAACATTTCTACATCATAATTTAATGTATCATTTATAATACTTTAGTAAATCATACTTAAACTAATCAGTATTATACTTTATCTATATAATAATCATACGCTTTAATAATGAATCGACCCATCTCATATATGACAGGATAAAACTATGTATCTATAATTTAACTAATTATTAAAGTATGACTTTTAGATAAATAATAATATAATATGATGTTAATTGTTAAGGTAGTTATAGTATCATTACTATACGTAATTCAGTAAGTACTATATAAATTTATTAAATTATGATTCACTAAAATCAAACTTTAATGATTTACCAATTATATTTTAATTTATTATACTTTAATAACTTTAATAGTTTAATAAATTACGTATGTTACGTTAGTAATTACACCTAATTTCAGATAAAATTTACAAAATTCATTATTGTTTGATACTAAAATAAAATACTAGTTTAACTTTCTTAAAACTAAAATTGGATTCAATAGGAATTATGTGATCAAACTTGGTTTAATCTCTAATACTTCCTCCATTCTATGACCATTTATTTATAATATTTTTTACAAAAAATTAGAAAGTAAAGATGTGAATTATTGGGATGGGTTGTGATATTTTGATGTAACATTTCTTATATCATTTCATTACATAAATGATAGTAATAAGAAAAATGAGAAAATTATACTATAACTCAACATATAAATTCTAGAAGCAAAAAAAAAATTAAATTTGTCCTCGGTACCAAAAATCATTAAAAAATTATAAAAAAATATCACATAACATATTAAATTTGTCCTCGATACCAAAATCATTTAAAAAATTATAAAAAAACATCACATAACATCGTGACTAAATTATTTGGGGGGAATACTAATGTTTTATTTTACATGCTAAGATACCATATACTAATTATGAAAGAGTCGTTTTTTTTTTTTTTTATATATAGCAACACCTCCACTTGCCAGCCATACCCACCATTGGGCGATTATTGAGGTTTTATAATACTCTACTAAGTTCCTTTGTTCGGGTGAGTGTGCAATTTCTTATAGAAAAAGGACACGAGGTAAATGTGGACTTTTTTATATTTATTTAAGTCGTAATTGAGTTAGATATGAAATCTTGTTCGAATCTTACTCCATTTAAATAGTTTTGCATTTGAATAATTTTGTAATAAAAGATAGGTTTGCTCCATTTAAATAGTTTTGCATTTGAATAATTTTGTAATAAAAGATAGGTTCAGTGAACTTTCAAAGAAATATTTACTCCCTCCGTCCCAAGAATACATTCGTACTTTCCATTTTGGTCCGTCCCAAGAATACATTCATCTCCTAAAAATGGAAACAATACACAATATCAATAACCTTACAATACTACAATATTACAAAAATATCACATTCTTTTTACATATCATCTAGTCAAAGTCGATATAGTCAAAGTCAACTATATCATACACTTTATTCTACTCAATTACCCAAAATACCCCTTCTCTTTCTTACAACACACCACCAAAAAATTACTTTTCTTAAACTCCGTGCCAGAGAATAAGCGAATGTATTCCTGGGATGGAGGGAGTAGAATATATGCAATTTCTACTGTACCGCCACATGAATGTTAACGTTTGGCTCTAACCCAATCAAATAAAAATTCCAACCCGATATGTATAAAGTACTCCCTCCGTCCGCTTTCAAGGATATCATTTTTTTATTTTGGGCTTCCGCTCCCAAGGGTCTTATTTCTTTTTTTATCCACACGCACTCACTAATACAACTAAAAAATAGAACTCACACCTTCACTAATGCAACTACCCATTATACATTAAATAACAATACTCCTTAATCTCCGTGCCCAAAAATAAATGACACCCTTGAATCCGGACGGAGGGAGTAATAAAATTTGGTAACATTAATATATTATATAAACCCAACAAACATACAGTATAACTATTTATTTACTTTTCAATTACTATGAAAACTCAAAACAAATACTTCCTCCGTCCCGAAGATATTGATATTTTTTTTTGTTCGTAGTTTAAGGAGTATAATAATTTAATGTGTAGTAAGTTGAAGATATAATATTTTAATGTGTATTGTATAGTTGTATTAGTGGTAAGTGTAATATGTGTGGGCTATGTAAATAAATAAATTATTTTTATGCGGGTCTCACGTTCTTAAAAGAAAAATGTGTCAATTTTTGTAGCACAACTCAATAAGAAAATTGTGTCAATATCTTCAAGTTAATATCTATTCTTGGGATTTATTATATTCAAAAGTATAATTATCTTTTTCAATTAATAGATAAGGAGAGTTTACTCGCAAGAGATTGACTCATCAAAAATAAAGGCTTGTATGAGGCCGTCTCACGTAAAGGCTTACGTGAGACGGATGAAAAGTGATAATTTTTATAACGAAAAGTGATACTGAATTAATAAAAAGTGATAATGCAATTTCATGAACAATTTATAGTATAAATAAAAAGTGATAACATTTTATAGCGAAAGTGATAACAATTAACGAAAGTAATAATTATCTCAAAAAATATAAAATGATCTTACGTGAGACGATCTCACGCAAGACCTACCCACATCAAATAGTATTGATTTTTCGAGTTGAACAGAACATCTTATTAATCTTCTCTTAAAAAAAAGAAAATAGAAAACAGAAACAAAAATATTACCCGTAGACTAGAAAGGGAGCAAACAAATATCAAACTAATACACACAATTAAAAGGAAAACAAATTAGAGTATGAAGCAGGCCGCAAGTTTACATGCACAAACATGCTAGCCACAAAAGTACTCATTAATAAACTAAATGTTAAGCATAGTTGGCTATTTTCAAGAATACTTGTAGAACGATACACTCTTATCGTCAGATACACTAGCCAGAAGGCAAGATCTCACATCCGTCTGCAGCGGTGGCCCGAACGCAACTGCCCAAACCTGATCGTTGTGGCTCGTCATTATCTGAGAAGCCGCTCTCATTTTCAGATCCCACAATCTCACACTTTTGTCGCTTGAACCTGTTGCAATTGCAGCTCCATCTGGGGAAGCATCCACACTCAGTATCCAGCTGGAATGCCCTGAGAACGATGTAATCAATGTTTTCCTCTCAGCATCGTACACGTGGACATGAGCATCATCCGAGGCGGAGAAGAGTACCCTTGAATCCATAGGTGCTGATGAGTATACAAGGCTTCGGACAGGCATGCAATGGCCTTCCAAATGGTGCATGAATTTAGCACGAGGTACATCAAAAATAGAAATGGTTCCATCCATTAACCCACAAGCTATTTGTCTACCATCAGAGCTCCATGCCACGGACAGGGCAAACTTCTTGCTACCACTTCTCTCCGATGGTTTTAACCCTTCTGGTCGAGGGGGTTCTAGTGTAGCGATTGGCTTCCATTCTGCAGTGTCCCATAGCTTCACTGAAGCACTACCACCTCCTGCTGCTGCTAATGTTGTACCCTGTGTAAGGATTATGAAATTTAAAAAAAAAAGAAAACCTTCTACCAAAAATGGGAAAAGCAATGTAACGCTTTGAGGTAACATTCCCCATAAAATTAATGCTACCACAAGCAGAGGATAATCCCATAAAGTAACATATGACATTACTTCTAAGATCCAAAAGTTTGATTGTCATTCAAGAGACATCTGGGGAAAGCAGGAAAATCTCATGAGATTAGGAAAATTGAAATCTACACTTTAGAGCATTATTCTACAGTTTAGGATATCACAAGAGACCAAACAAAGGTATAAAAACAAAATGTGTCATCTTTCTCCGTACGCCTATAAACCCAATTTAACCATTTTAATTCTCATTTAAACAAAAGGAACCTAGGAAAATAAACTATAGCACATGCAAGAGATCAGTTTGTCATGAGCAATGACCAGGAACTGTTCAACAAAAAAGCTTATATACAACTTGCATGGTAGAAGAAGAAACATATCCTACTATGCAGTCGCACTTGCCATATAATTCTCTACCATAACTAAACATCTATAATGTGAGTACCAATATTTTTGTGTTTGTTCTTTTATTGAAGTAGCCACTCAAGAGCATGCATGTTCGGCCATATGCAGAAGCAGAGATATTCAAGGTCTCATGCATACATGTCAGCACCAAGGCCACTTAATTATAGGAGAGAGTAGTCAGAGAAAATACAGTATATGTTCCTCTGCATTTGCTAAAGATGACTCACTTGCCTTGTGTTATAGTTTGATGAATATGTTGATATAAGTGAATTACATTACTCTTAATTTTCTTTTACAGCAATGAACTTCACCTTTAAAATATCCTAGCCAAGAAAGAGTTCTAAAGGGATATCAATGATTGTAAAATATTACTGAAAAAAAATCACACCCTACAATTGCATAAAGGAAGAGATCACATGTTGCATACACCACTTGCAACAAATAAAAAAAATAAAAAATAGGGTAACATCATAGATTTAATTTAAAGACGGACTTCTTTTGGTGAGAGCTCTAAACAGACTACCAATTCAAGTGAAAGTCATACACCCACATGCTCAGCCCGGTGGCAGGAACTTAATCGATGTCTCAAGTTAAAGTTCTCACACCCCCAATTGTTACAAAACGGAGTTCAAGACATGCAGGGATTTTTTCCTCTAAAAATGTTTGGAAGTCATGCACCGACAAGCTTAGCCTGGTGGTGGGAGCGTGATTGATGTTTAAGGTTTGAATCCCCCCACCCCAATTGTCTCAAAGAGTGGAAGCCATGCAAGGATTTTCCTCGTACATGGAAAACAAAAATAGCAGGACTTATGTAAGCTATGTATAGACAAGAAGCAATATATGAAAAAAAACGAGCTGTAAGCTACAACCTTTTTTGTACTAAGGGGTAATTAAGTATTTTTAAGTGATAAATAAAGTATGACAATTTTCAGAATAAAGTGTCCTTGGGGTTATTGTGTTGAGTGCTTCTTGCCTTTTACCAAATGGAAATTGTTCACAATTTAAAGGGTCGGAGGGAGTACATCAGTTTCCAAGAAATTGTTTTTCTAAGAACATAAAACTAGATGCAATGGAAGAAACAATTTCAATGAATAACCACAAATGTTAGAGGCTCCAAACTCTTAACTCACAGATTTATTGTAGTTTATGTATTAGCAATAGAGTACATTTGACTTATAGATACATTTTGGAGATCTGCCTACCATGTAAAGAAGATTACAAATCAACCCATACATGGAAAATATATTCAAGAATACAGATTTAAATTAACATGAAATTTTGTTAATGTCTCAGC
Source organism: Pogostemon cablin (assembly GCA_023678885.1). NCBI lineage: Eukaryota > Viridiplantae > Streptophyta > Magnoliopsida > Lamiales > Lamiaceae > Pogostemon > Pogostemon cablin. The sequence goes on along the minus strand of CM042977.1, from coordinate 18,770,494 downwards.
TAAGTATTTTTGTAGTGAGTAGTGACTGCATCCTTATAAGGAAACCAAAATTTGCATAATAGTCAAAGTAAATAAATAAAATATCCTGCAGAGAAAAAAAGACATAAATCATTCTGATTTATCACACTATTTCAAATTTTGTTCTTTCTTGTATCATACACAAAGAGGAAGGACTGGTAACCAGATACAACCTTAAAAATCAAAAGTGAAAACAACCTCTCCACGGTACACTACTTTTTTGGATGCCTAACTTTATCTTATGTGAGCATACTGATAAAACAAAAACACAAAATTTCTTGTTCATCTAGCTGATCAAAGATCAATACATAGAGCTAAGATATAAGTATTTTAGCCTAAGTTCTTTACATGATATGAAATATAGGAATAACTTCCCCTTTATCTTTTGTATCTTCTGTATCTTCTGACGTTTAGGATACAAGTATAAAAAAATAAACTCAATAATTTCCCCCAAATGACTGTAATTCTCCAAAAATGGCATGTATATAACTTCAGAAAAGCCAAAATTATTTTTTGAAATGTCAAGGCCCTTACTCAATGTAGATACCTACTCCACACGTTTGCCACTCATCCAATTAACCAAAATTAAGAGAAATAAAGTAAAATTGGATTCTTTAGTTTTAATTGAAACTGAGAGAAAGCAGGCCTTCAGGAATACAGATACCCGACACACAAACAAGAAAGAAATCAAATTTCATGAATTTTGATTCACTTCCGTACATTATATTTCAAAACCCTAATAATCTTTCACACAGATACAGTAGCATATTCAACAGCACACAAATTGAAAGACATTAATAACAACAAGAAATCATTACCTGGGGATTGAATTTCAATTGCCAGACTTCAGAAGGCGGAGCCTCGAGCGTTGCGATGGTGTTGTTAGTAGCAACATCGAAGACTCGAATGAAGCTATCAATGGAGGCAGAGGCCGCAATTCTGCCGGAAGGGTGGGCCGCCACGGATATGACGCCGAGGCAGTGACCAGTGTTTGTCTGCAACTTCTCGGGACCATTGGGATTCCACAGCCTCACGGTCTCATCCAGGGACCCCGTCAATAGCAGCGGCCCCGAATCGGCCGTGGCCGGAACCCAGGCCGCCGTCCAGATGGAGTCGTCGTGGGCGTTGTGAACGGTATTGAGTGGTGCAAGCTTCATGGTTTCAGGCGGTTTATCTAGTATAGGTTTAAAACCCTAACTCAGGTGTCAATGGAGGTGTTTGAGGGTGACTGGAAGTTTACTGGGAAGTGGGACCGGTCAAGAGTAGACGGAGGAGAGGTATAGGTTTTGTGCCTTTCGTGTTCGATTCGTAAATTCGAGGAAAGTTAGGGCAACAATCTAAATAAGATTATATAAAGGCGCAATTTGCGCGTATTAAAGGTGAAATTTTAAATGGTTCTACTTTCAAAAACATACTATACAAATATAAATAAAAATATATACATTTATGAAAAAATATGTATACAATTTAATTATTAATTTTTTTAATAAAAAATTAAATGTAAAAAATATACAATTATTAAAAAACATGTATACACTATTGAATAAAAAATTATACACATATGAATGATAGTTTTTTTAATGAAAAACTTAGTGTGAAAAAAGTATACAATTATTAAGAAACACGTATACAAAATAAAATAACATGTATACAAAATAGAATAAAAAATTATATATATATGAGTGCACCTTTGTACCCGGGTGCACCTAATATCAACTCATTTTAAATACTCCCACCGTGTAAAGTTCCTCATTTGCTTTTTGTCGTTTGAATTTAGGAATATTATTATTTTATGCGTAGTGAGTAGTTGTATTAGTAATAAGTTTTGGGTCATACTTAAAAAGAAAAATGTGGATCTTTGGGGGCAATACCCAATATAGTAAAATGAGAACCTTTCGGAAGGATGGAGGGAGTAGATTAGTAATTTATAATTAGTATGAAACATGTGATACATAGAACGGGATTATTGAAACATAGAACGGGATCATTGAAATATTATTTTTAAAATAAAATTATCGTTATTATTATTATTATTATTGAAAAATATTAAAGTTATAAATTATATTGATATAATAATTTAATAATGATGAACTTAAGAATATAATATTTTAATGTGTAGTAAATAGTTATAATAGTTATTTGTAAGAACCATGTACAGTGGATTTAATGGGTAATAATTATTGGCAAAGACTTGTGTGAAACCATCTCACGTAATGAGTTACATGAGACGGATGAAAAGTGATAACATCTATAACGATAAGTGATACTGAATCAATAAAAAGTGATAATATTATTTTATAAACAATTTATAGTACAAATAAAAAGTGATAATATTTTATACCGAAAGTGATAACTATTTTAAAAAGTGTAAAATGGTCTCATGTGAGACAGTCTCACAGACCTACCCATAATTATTTAGTTTGTTACACTTGTACTAGAGAATATATTCTTAGAAGATATGCTCAATTATTCTTAGGAAATAAGATTAAAATAGTTGTAACTTCCCTTCCATTATGGGTGTACTTTGTTACTCCCTCCGTTCATCCTCAATGTATCCATTTATTTTTTGCACGTGGATTAAGGAGTATTATTATTTTATGTATAGTAGGTAGTGTATTAGTGGAGAGTGTGTGTCCCATATTTTATTTGTATTAGTGGAGGGTGTGGGTCCCATAGTCCAAAAAGGGAAATGGATAGTGATGAATGATATTTTTACCTAGATTTTAGTGTCTTTTTATGTGAGTTTTCATATATTTTTATCCATATTTTGTGTTATTTGGTTGTGTTTTGTGTTTTCATGGAAATGTATGTGAATGAGCTTAAACATAAGATTTTCACTTTTTATTTGATGCTAAACATGATAAGGAAGATGTAGGAAAAAACGGAACTCAATTTGGAGTTGAAACGAGGGAGAACGAGCCAAAACAGTGAAGGAAACAGGGCAGCAGCAACACGACTGACCGTGTCGGGAGCACGAGTCGTGTCGCAGCACACGACTCATGTTGCTAACACGGGCCTGTCCAGAATGGCCGTGCGGCGACATCTATTTATCCAACACGACCACCACTTGGCCGTGTTGCGGAGCTCGACTCGTGTTACAGCACACGACCCGTGTAGCCAACACGGGCCTGTAAGCGATGGCCGTGCGGGAGCATCAGTTCACGCAACACGGGCACCTTATGGCCGTATTGTGCCACACGACTCGTGTCGTGTCAGGGATCAGAAAAATTCAGAATCCTTCTAGAAGCTTGTCAAGGGTATAAATACCCCTCCATTCAGATTTTATAAAAAAAGATCCGATTTCCACCCCTTCCACACACACATCACACACCTTTTCCTCCATTCTTCACCTTCACCTTCATCCATTCTTCATCCTTTGGATCTACCTTGATCCAACCATCAAATCCTTCATCTAAGTAGCTAGAGAAGCAAGGAAGAGAGGTGGATTGCAAGGGGAAGAAGAAGATCACCATTGGAGACATCCAAGGGAGTTTTCATCTAAACTTTGTATTGAAACCAATTATTTATCATGTTTTGTAAGGAATTTAATGTCTATGTTAATTTTCTTATGGATATGAGAGGCTAATCTCCCTTGTGAGATTAGCAATATGAATTGTGTTGGATAATTTTTGGTATTTTGCAATTGAATGATTATGTTGATTGGGTTAATTGATTTTCTATCATTGATGCTTTAGATCTTGAGGTTTATGATGATTTGTATGTTTAATTGTTTTAAGCATGTGATTAGATTGAGAAGTCAATTGCATATTTAGGATAATTAAGTGAATCATTTCATCAAACACTTCATGTGCATTATAGATTGTGAAGAGATTGAGAAGTCCTTCATAGTTTAGAACCCTTTGATAGAACATATCATTTATTAGATTGAGAAGTCAATAGATTATGTGAAGGGACTCTCATTTCAAGCTTAGTACCTAGTTGGAATTGTTTGAGTGAGAACCAATCCAATGAATGTCATTCCATATCCTATTCATTCCGAGAGGGAGTTTAGGTGATCTTAGTGTTGGCCCTTAGCCTTTTTTTTCCCATGACACATATGAATTCATTGCATGATACCTAAATTTTCCATGCTTTAAGTATTGTTAATCTCATCTCTATCTACTTGGCTCATTCATCCATCTCCCATTCATCTATCCATTTATTTTATTGTCATTTCTTGTTTATCTCCCCTTCTCGTTCATCTCTATAATACTATGACAAACACGAGATCGCTTAGACCCTAGTACCTTCCTCCCTGTGGTTCGATAATTTCTTTAATTGGTCATGCCCACTAAACTATGGCTAATCAGATAGATTAATGATGGATGGCCTAAAATGGTAAAATGGATAGATTGACAGTGGACGTAGGGAGTAATATATAGCAAGTTCTTGGTATCACCTCATTAACGGTGTCTCCATATCATTCTCTCATCGTATCAGTCCAATTCACCTAAACTTCGATTTTTATAGCCTCATGCTAAAACTGTCATCTTCCTCCGCTTTTCTCTTCACCGATCACATTGTTGATCATGACGACGATATCCCCTCCCTCTATCAATACACTCATGCACTTGTTGGCGATCAAATTGACGTCAACTAACTATCTTTCATGGAGAAATCAAGTCACTCTTGTTTTTTTTTCCGGCCATGAACTTTTTTCGTATATCAACGGCACGTCTTCTCCTCCTCCTGAGAAAATACAATCTGGCGATATAGTTCCAAATCCTGTGTATATTGCTTGTCTTTATGTATCTGAAAATTCTAAGTCTAATCAACTCTTCTATTTCTAATGAAGCAATGTTTGAGGTATTGGAATTACGTGCATCCCGTGCTGTGTGGTTGGCTCTTGAGGAAACTTTCAATCTTTCCTCCGTATCATAAATCAACCACTTATGCCATGAATTGTTCAATCTCCTTTGAAACTCTCATTTGGTGAAAGAATACAGTCAAAAATTTCATTTGTTGTGCTAATTGATTGGCTCCACTGGGCGTCCAGTTGATTCGCTTGACAAGAGTCATTGGTTTCTCAATGGTCTCGATCCACAATTTATCAATTTCTCAGACACCCATATGTCAATGAATCTGAAGCCCACTTTTCGTGAGTTGGTTCGCTAAGCTATAAATTTCGATCTTTTGCAGTGCAACATGGATGTAACGCCTGTTAATGTCCCGATTTTTGCAACTTCTCGATTTAGTTCAGTCTCACAAAATTTGCACTCTTCTCAGCCTCGTGCTACGAGCCCTTAACACTTTTCTAGGCATAAGAGCTCTCATAGTTCATCTAGTGGGTCATCTGGACAACAATAATATTTTGGGAGAGGCAGTTGCAAGAAGCCTTATGTACCATGTTGCCAAATCTTTAGTGAACTTGGACATTATGCAGATTATTGTATAAGTCGTTATGATCATGCGTCACCAAATACTGTTAATTTGGCGCATGCTTTTGGGACTCAATGTTTTATCTCTCCTTCTCAGACTTTAGACTGGTTTCTTGATACGGGTGTCTCAACCCACATGACTCCTAACACGTCTAGTATGCATCATTTGGTTCCTTATTTTGGTAATGATAGTGTCAACGTTGCAAATAGATCTATTCTATCTCACATGTTGGTTCGTACCGCGTAAATAATAATATTCATTTATTGGATGTTCTAGTGGTTCCACATCTTACTAAAAATCTCATGTTTATCAGCCAACTCACTTCTGATCACCCTATCGATATTTTGTTTACTAATGATTCATTCGTTATTCAGAATCGGATAACAAAGGAACCCCTAGCTCGGGACAAGCGCAGTGATTGTCTTTATGTCTTGGAACGTGGGAAACAAACTTTAATTGCTGCTTTGCAAACTGCTTCTTTGAAGGCCTAATTTAAGCTTTGGCACAATAGATTAGGGCATGTTTATGTTTCTATCATTAGACTACTGAACTTATTGGGTCATCTATCTGTTACTTCTATTCTGCCCAAACCTTCTTTGTGTACTCCATGTCATTTGGCTAAGAGTAAACACTTGCCTTTTGCATTAAATGATAAACGTGCCTCTAATATTTTAGACTTAATTCATCGTGATTTATGGGGCCCTGCTCATGTTTCCTCAAATGAAGGTTATCGGTATTATGCAATCTTTGTTGATGATTTTTCTTGTTTCATGTAGATGTACCCCTTGCATACTAAGTTGCAGTTTTATGATGTGTTGGTTCATTTTCACTCATTTTGTCTGCACTCAGTTTTTCTAAAAAATTTGAGTTTTTCAGAGTGATGGTGGCTCTGAATTTGTTAATAACCGGGTTTGAAATTTTTTTAACTTTCATGGAATTCATCATCAATTATTATGTCCTTATACACCTCAACAAAATGGTCGTGCTGAAAGAAAACATCGTCATATAACTGAAACTGAATTATCCTTGATGTTTCATGCTCATATTTCAGCTTGTTTTTGGGTGGATGCCTTCTCTATAGCTGTTTATGTTATTAATTGGGTACCATCTTTATGACTTAACAGCAAGTCTCCGTATGAGCTTCTTTATAATCATGCACCAAATTATGCCTTGTTTAAGGTATTTGGATGCCGGGTTTTTCCTTTATCTTTGGAACTATACATCCAATAAACTTGCTTCTCACAGTATTCCGTGCATTATTTTGGGCTATAATTCTGCACAGAAAGGGTTTAGGAGTTACGATCCTGTCACTTCCCATTTCTACACAACTCGACATGCTCAATTTGATGAGTCATCATTGTCATACTCTGATTCAAAGGTGGCCTCTAATGTTAATTCTCTTGGAATTTCTTACTTCTTGGAATTTGAGAATATTACATCTTCTGATACTCCACCGGCTCCACATACTTCAGCACAAATTCCTAACTCAGGAAAATCAACCAGCTTTGTCTCATAAGCTTTGTAGTATGTCTTTTATCTCAAGAGCCTTTTGTCTCAGGTCCGTGGGTACACATGCACCCACACCTATTGTTGTTGAGACTCCAGTCCAAGATCTTGCTAGTGCACCTATCTTGCATCCTATGATTACTTGTGCTCGGGCGGGTATTTTCAAACTACATTATGCTACTAATATTGCTTTTACTGCTTTATTACCTGAATTATTTGTCTCTGATGAACCTAAAGGGTTCAAATATGCTCTCAAGCTTCCTCATGGGCTTGCTACTATGCATAAGGAACTTGATGCCCTTCACACTAATCATACATGGGATCTTGTTCCTCACCCCACTAATGTTAATATTGTGGGTTCAAAGTGGGTGTTTCGCACTAAATATCTTGCTGAAGGTTCTGTGAAAATCTTATACTGCAAATTGTTTATTTCCTTATTGAAGAAGAGATTTTGAAACTTCTAATTATTGTATTTTGAGTTTTGATTCCTTTGATTATTCATGATGTTAGCACTAATTGGATAGTTAATAGGATTCTCTTTTTCTACATAATAATTGTTGTTTCCTGTGGCAGTCTTAGGGGATTGGTCAATATAGCCTAAGATAGCTAGACAATCAATCTGGAATATTAATTACTTGGTAAAATATTATTATTATGTAATTGGTAAGGAGACATAGGATTAATAATCTAGTACCTAGAAAGGAGAATTAATTAGTTAGTAATTACCTTTTAAAGGAACACGTTAGTTGCATTAGTAGCTATTAGTTAGTAATTACCTTTTAAAGGAATACATTAGTTGCATTAGTACCTATAGAAGGAGTGAGAATTAATTTCTAATCGATTCTAGATTTTCAGCTCATTATAAGGGTTAGATCTTACTGGATCAAGGTGGTCTAATTAGGCTTAGTGATCCTCCTACAGGTAATTAATTTGAGTTTAGAATAATATGTCATATAATTACACTGCTTGACTTAGCATTACCATTTCTATATCCTTGAATTTTTAAACCTTTCTCTGAATGATTTTTATTCTCTTTGCACTAATTATTTAATTTCAGTTCTTAGTAGTTCAATTAATATTTCCAAAAACCCCCCATAATTTGTCTTATTTTGAAATTGTCACAAATAGAATTAATTATTAAATCTATAACAATCTTTTGAGTTTGATATATATTTGATCAGACTTGCTAGATATTGCGATCGATCCCTTATACTTGAGGGTGAGATTCATATTTTCGAAAGAAAATAGTGAACACTATGAACATCCTCTGATTGAGTAGGGTTAGATTTACGGATTGACATTCTGTTGATTTGCTTACATTGAGTGCTAGTGTATCTTTATGTTGCAGCACATCTGTTGAAGAGTGAAACATCTTCCTCAAATTGAGGCTTTTTCATTACCTTTTACAACAGCTATATTTTCTCTTTGTCTATAAATAGATTGTAGTTCACACTTTGTAAAAAACACAACACAACACATGATCAATGAAATCTTCTATTATACATTTCAATATCAATTTCAACATGGTATCAGAGCAGGTTTAATCCTGTCTCTTAGCCCTTCAAATCTGTTCAAACAGATCATATGCACCTCTAAGGTGTCCTGATTAAAAGAGAGGTTTAACCTCTCCTCTGTCATCAATCAAAACACCATTAAAGGTGTTCCAATTCAAAAGAGGTTCAACCTCTTCTTCGTTAAATCAAAACACCATTAAAGGTGTCAAAACACCATTAAAGGTGTCTCAATTCAAAAGAGGTTCAACCTCTTCTTCATTCAATCAAGTCTGTTTACAGACCTCAATCACGTTCTCAGTTTCCGAGCTTGAAAATAGGGGACGCTGAGCCTACAGCAAGCCGCCAGTTTCGCACCATCTGTTGCTCATCGCTGCTGCTCGACCGCCGTCGGAGGTCACTGAAGCTGCTGTCCGTCAGCCGCCGCTATCGGAGGGAGGAACGGTCAGATGAGCCACCGGAGCCTAGCTCGCAGCCTGCAGTAGCAAGTATCGCTTGCCGGCGCCGCCGCTGCCGCTGGTGCCCACTGTCGTCGATTGAAGCCGCCACACGCCCAGCCTTCGTCGCAAAAGCTGCTCGTGAACTGCGGGAACGCGACGCCGCTGGTGCTTCCACCTGACAGCCGCCGCACGCCAGACCAGCCACTGCTCACAGCCGCTCGGGAACACAAAGTTGCTGCCGGTGAAAGGCTCAAACACCGGAGGGTTCGTAAGCGGAAGCACGAACGCTACCCATCTGCAGTGCGCCGCCGACTGTCTCGCCAGATCTGCCTTGTCAGTCACGCCGTCGTGCGCAATCACGACCACCAGCTGCGTAGCCTTCCAGTTGCGTCTGCTCCGCCTTCTGCCGCCACTACTGTCCGCTGTCCACTGACCGACCACCGTCCTTCTGCCGCCCCGCCGACGACCTGCTCGCTGCCCGACCGGATCTGTACACGCCGGTGGTTCCAGCTACCATGGTTCGCAAGCCCAACAACGAGGTTATGCGGCGGGGAGAAAATTTAGGGCACAATGAAGGTTGTGTTCCTAATCGTGTCATGGATCGAAGTTTAAAGAAAAATGAAGCTGGGCCTCATCTCAGTACAGCCCCTGCCAATATATTGAGCCCAAACCAATTTTCTTATCTTGTGGCCCAAGTTCGTCAAGCCCTGCAGGCCCAAAATCAAATCCAATCCACTAATACAGTAGTGGATGCAGGTCCATTTATTACTTTACCTAATATTATTTAATTGGGCCCAAAAAATTTAAAATCAAATTTTGAAAATAGGCCCACTCATTCTTCCATTTTTCAAAACCCAAAATTTTTTAACACAAAATCATTTAATTACTCTAGCATGTTTTCATCAATTAATAATATTGATTTTTCTAAACATTGGGTGGTTGACTCCGGAGCAACCGATCATATGACCGGAAATCGTTCTATGTTTCTAGAAAACTCCCTAATTTTAGATAACTCTCAAAATGTTAAAGTAGCTAATAACACTGCCGTTCCAATTCGTGGAAAAGGATCAAGTTATCTTTTTTCTAAAAAGATCGACAATATCCTTTATGTACCATCTTTTACTTTGAATTTGCTATCCGTTAGTAAGATCACCACGGAATTAAATTGTCAAGTTATATTTACTGACATTGATGTTGTATTTCAGGAAAGATTGACGGGACGAACGATTGGTAAAGGAGTTCGTATCAATAATTTATACCTAATTAATTTCCCTAGTATTGCTTTAAATGTTTTTGATATGTCCCTTTGGCATAAACGTCTTGGACATCCGTCCAATTCAGTTTTCAACAAAATATTTCCTAATTCGTCACATCATGATAAGTGTGATATTTGTTCCTTATCTAAACACACACGTCTCCCTTACACAAATTCCTCTTCGAATTCAAAATCTATTTTTGATTTGATCCACTCGGATGTTTGGGGTCCCGCTCCAACTACATCTTATAATGGTTTTAGATATTATGTTAGTTTTATAGATGATTTTTCGAAGCTTACTTGGATATTTTTCCTTAAAAACAAAAGCGAAGTTTTCGCAAAATTTCAAGATTTTTCTGCCTACGTCAAAAATCAGTTCAACAAGTCCATCAAAATTCTTCGAACGGATAATGGGACTGAATTTATAAACTTAAATTTTCAAAATTTTACAAAAAATAATGGAATTATTCATCAAACCTCGTGTCCCTACACACCTGCTCAAAATGGGGTTGCAGAGCGGAAAAACCGTCATCTCCTCGAAGTTACTCGTTCTCTTCTTTTCCAAAATAATGTTCCAAAACATTTTTGGTCAGATGCTCTTCTAACTGCCAATTACCTCATTAATCGTCGACCTTCCCCTAATCTCAATAACCTTAGTCCCCACAAAATTCTTTTTAACGAGGATGTAGGTCTTGATCATTTACGCATTTTTGGATGTACGTGTTTTGTTCACATTAACCGAACTGATAAACTTAGTCCTTCTTCGGTTAAAGCTATTTTTCTTGGCTACTCGGTATCTCAAAAAGGTTACAAGTGTTATGATCCTATTACTAAAAAGCAATATATTTCAAGAGATGTTACCTTCAATGAAAATGATCCTTATTACTCTATTGACAACTCCTCCATTGATACTAACGACTTTGTTTTTCCTATTTTAGCTCCTACTCCTTCTCAGGATCATCATAATGATTTGATCAATACGATTCCTCTCGAGGATGATGAAAATATAGTCGAAGAAAATGCTCCGATAGGGGGAGATCAAAATATTCCGACATGGGGAGATCACGTTCCAGTCGAAGAAAATGCTCCGATAGGGGGAGATCAAAACCAGAACCCAACTCGCGCTAACTCACCTCGGAGATCTCTTCGACAAACTCGACAGCCTACTAAACTGAAAGATTACCTCACATATTCGGTATCGTATCCTATCCAAAACTTTCTTTCTTATTCCCACATTTCCAAATCGCATCATGCCTTTTTAAACTGCATAAATCAAATTGAACCTAAAAACTTCAAAGAAGCTAATCTTCATCCTACTTGGCGTAAAGCGATGGAAGAAGAATTAAATGCTCTTGAGAAAAACAATACTTGGTCTCTTGTTCATCTCCCTAAAGAAAAAAAGGCAGTCGGGTGCAAATGGGTCTATAAAGTTAAATATGATAGTTTGGGAAAAATCGAAAGATATAAGGCCCGACTTGTTGCTAAAGGCTTCACTCAAACTTATGGAATTGATTATGAAGAAACTTTCGCACCCGTCGCTAAAATGAGCACGGTAAGAATTCTTCTTTCTATAGGCACTAATAAAAATTGGTCTTTTCATCAAATGGATGTTAAAAATGCCTTTTTACAAGGAGATTTAGAAGAAGAAGTGTACATGACTCTTCCTCAAGGTCTTAAAAATCCAGATTCTACCCTTGTTTGCAAACTTCACAAATCCATTTATGGTCTAAAACAATCTCCCAGAGCTTGGTACTCTAAACTTAGTCATGCATTACTCTCTCAGAACTTTCGAAAAAGTTCAGCTGATTCTTCGCTATTTACTCGCATCTCCTCAAATTCTTCAATTATTGTTTTAGTTTATGTCGATGATATTATTATTACCGGTGACAAGGAAACAGAAATTCAAGATATTAAGAACTTTCTCAAACAAACTTTTGATATCAAAGATCTTGGTATTCTTAAATATTTTCTTGGAATTGAAATAGCTCACTCCACAAAAGGATTATTCCTCTCTCAAAGAAAATATACCCTTGATCTTCTTCAAGAAACAGGAAAACTCGGTGTTAAGCCCGCTAGCACTCCTATGGAAACCAGTGCTAAACTTAACTCAGAAGATGGATCTCATCTTCAAGATGTGGGCATGTACCAAAGACTCGTAGGAAAACTTATTTACTTAACAGTTACTCGTCCTGACATTGCTTTTCCTGTGAGTGTTGTTAGTCAATTTATGCAGGCACCTCGGACCACTCACCTAGCTGCTATTGATCGGATCCTCCAATATCTAAAATCAACTCCGGGACAAGGAATTTGGATAAAAAATAACAACGATGTAAGTATTCAAGGTTATACAGACGCTGATTGGGCAGGAAGTTTTGACCGACGATCTACTACGGGATTTTGCACTATGGTTGGAGGGAATCTAGTAACCTGAAAAAGTAAAAAGCAAAACGTAGTGGCTCGATCAAGTGCCGAAGCAGAATACCGGGCAATGGCATCAACTGCTAGTGAACTTACTTGGATAAAGCAACTACTTGAGGATATGAACATTCAAACCAAAGAAGTAATTCAAATGCATTGTGATAACAACGCTGCTCGCCACATAGCCTCAAACCCGGTGTTCCACGAGCGAACAAAACATATTGAGGTGGATTGTCATTTCGTTCGAGACAAAGTTCAAAGTGGGATGATTCAAACACCTTATATTGGGAGCAAGGATCAACTTGCAGACATATTCACTAAAGCCTTGGACAAATCAAGACATAATTTCATTCTTGACAAGTTAGGAGTGATCAACCCGTTCACCCCTACACTTGAGGGGGAGTGTTGAAGAGTGAAACATCTTCCTCAAATTGAGGCTTTTTCATTACCTTTTACAACAGCTATATTTTCTCTTTGTCTATAAATAGATTGTAGTTCACACTTTGTAAAAAACACAACACAACACATGATCAATGAAATCTTCTATTATACATTTCAATATCAATTTCAACAACATCCAATAGAATAGGCAGTAGATACGATCAGACTTGAACTTATCTTTTATGGGCCCAACTTCACGGATAATCAGTGGGTTGGTTGATCACAACTGAAGATTCTTTCTCAGAAACCTGACCTAGGACCAGAAACAGTGTCAAGAGCTAGAGTGGTGGTGATAATAGTGCCCATGCCTGGATTGCCACCTACAATGTACCCTTTTTATCAACATATGTCTCTACTGCTAAATGAATCGTCGTGATGATGAGTGCTCGGGGCAGAGGCCTGCCTACCGTGCAAATGATAGGTTTGGTTCATGGTGAGGACACAACTCTGATATGCCATTTCTTGTTGGAAATGAACCAGGTTGAGGCTAATCGAGTCCAGGAACAAGTCGAAATGCTGGCAGCACAAGTAGGGTTGGACATCGAGAAGGGCTATTTTATTGATCTTTCTCCGGAGATGATCGTCGAATAATACATTAAACTGATCTCTGCTAATTCTTCTTGAATCGAATGTGTTGCTCTTATCAGTTTTGTAATACTCCCTCCGTCCATCCTCAATGTATCCACTTGTTTTTTGCACGTGGATTAATGAGTATTATTATTTTATGTGTAGTAGGTAGTTGTATTAGTGGAGGTGTGGGTCCCATATTTTATTTGTATTAGTGGAGGGTATAGGTCCCATGGTCCAAAAGGAAAATGGATAGATTAAGGATGGACGACCCAAAATGGTAAAATTGATAGATTGACAATGGACAGAAGGAGTAATAAGTTGAACCTGAGTGTATCAAGCTAAAACTGTGATTACTAACATTGTATCTGCTTAATATTTGTGTTGTAGTCCTAATCAGGTCAAATGGAAGTTTGGTTCATTTAGAAATTAGAAATAAAGTCCTTTCTAATAATCAAGCTACTTGATATCATACAACAAAATTAGAGAATTTATTTCAGAAACGAAATCAAAGATCTTTATATTAAACGAAATCTAAGATCTTTGAAAACTAAGAAACGTTTTAAAATATAAAGAGTTGAAATTAGACGTTCGATGTTTAATATATGATCAAACCATTAGGAAACTGAATAACAACATAAGAGAACTGCATGAAAAAAGAGAACAAATTTGGTAGCTAAGCAACTATAATACTAGTCACTTAATAGTTTACTGGTAGCTTTCAAGGTTGCCTGTCTCTCCCACCACCAGGCATGTCCACGGCCTCTATAAAATTCATTCACTATACATTAACCAACATTTTTAATTATTAATTATTTATACTACTTTTGATAAAATTATGTATATTAAATTCACATATCATGGCAATATAAAGCTTAATTTTTATTAGTTAAATTAATTTTTATAGATTTGGATAGTTTTCACAAATTTTGCAAATTCGAATGATTTTGTTTTCGTAGATTTGGAGGACTTTCCAGTTTTTGCAGATTTTGGGGCTTTCTTGGTTTCACCTATTTCGCAGTTTTTACCAAGTATTTTTCAAATTTTCCAAATTTTACCATTATAAGATTTGGTGCATTTTCCAATTTTTTCAAATGTTGTAGTTTGATGAACTTAAAGCTTTCACAATTTCAGAGGATTTTCCAACTTTGATAATTTTTGCAGTTTTCGCAAATTCGGAGGATTTTATTTTGTGGTTATATGACTTGAAAATTTTAATTATTTTTTATATTTATTATTGTTAGATATGCAAAGTTTGATTTATTAAAAAAATGTTGTAAAGGAAGACAAAATACTGTGGATATCACCTATAGAAGATTTCATAGAGATTTCATAGAGGTTAGGCTAAGATATCCGACTAGGTGTACTTGACTTGGGTTTAGGGGTTTGTTTGGGTTTAGGGGTTTGTCTGCTGCCGGTGGTGAAAATCACCCCTGATGTGTTATTTGAAGTTTCTGCAACTTCAGATGACATCACTCTTGAAGGGTGGAATGCTGTCCGTAAGGTATTTGATAATGTGAAGTCCGTCTGGTAACTCTTCCGGAATTTGTGGAGAGTGAAATTGGATCTGAGGAAGATGCAGTGGATACTGGGGAGAGTGAAAGTGGAACTGGGGAAGATGCTCCACTAAGTGGAGATCAAAAGATATTAAAAATTTGCATGCAACGTATAAGATATCCAAGACATCGAAGATTGATTTATTAAAAAAAAATTGTAAAGGATGACAAAATATAGAAGATTTTATAGAGGTTAGGCTAAGATATCCGACTAGGTGTAGACTAAATATCCATCGAAGTTTGATTTATTAAAAAAAAAAGTTGCTGTAAAGGATGACAAAATGCAAAAAAAATTGTTATAAAGGATGACAAAATGACGTGGATATTACCTGATCTCTATAAAAGATTTCATAGAGCTTAGACTAAGATATCCGGCTAGGTGTACTTGGCTTGGGTTTAGAGAATAATAACCCATAATATATTGTTAAAAATTCTTGGGGCCTAAATCGTTGCCGCAAAAGTTTATCTAGAATCCACTCTGAACTTGTGGCGCCACAAAGGTTTCTCCAAAATTCATGTTTCATTACTTGCTTGGAAAAGATGAAGATATGGCGTATTTTTGTTTCTCTTATCGTTTAGATACTATTCATTAATTGAAAAGGATACAAAATGTTGTGGATATCACATGATCTCTATAAAAAATTTCATAGAACTTATGCTAAGTTAGGCATCAAAGTTTATTTTGGATCAAATTATTAAAAAAAAAATTATAGTAAAAGATGTAGATATCACCATGATCTCTATAGAAGATTTCACATAAGTTAGGCGGCTAAAAAGTTTGTTTTGTGATCAAATTATTAAAAAAAAAAAAGTTGTTGTTAAGGATGTAGATATTTCTTTTGAAGATTTCACAGAAATTAGGCTAAAAAGTTTGTTTTGGCATCAAATCATTAAAAAAATATTGTTGTAAAGGATGAAAAAATGTTGTAGATATCACCATTATTTCTATAAAAGAAGTTTGTTTTGGCATCTAATTATTAAAAAAAAGTTGTTGTAAAGGATGAGTTTAATTATTATATACTTTTGATAAAATTATGTATATTAAATTTACATTGTCATGGCTACATAAAGCTTGGAGGATTTTTCAATTTTACGAATTACACAAAATTGACCAAATAATTTCCCCCCTCTCTCTAAGTTGGGTTTTGAACGTGTTACTGTGATTTGTGTGATGCATTACATTAAATTATTATCAATATCTATGCATTACATGTTACAATTTTTTATTTAGCTATATACTCCAAAATCCAAATATAGTGAAAATAATATTTCTATTAAAAAAATGGTAATTTTCATTTTTTTTGGTTGAACTGCAGGTCTGACCGATTGAACCTCGAACTGGGATGCCGATTCGATTTTCAGTCCGGTTATAAAACACTAATTTTAAAATTTATTGCTATTTGATTAATCTTGTTTGGCTTAGAAACATGAGTCCTAGGGGTGGGCGGTATGGCATACCGAAATTTTTTTGTCATACCAAATACCGTACCGAAATTTTCGGTATGCTATGTCGTTATGAACCTAAAATAAATTCTAATAGATAACAAATTCATAATAAGAAAAATATATGACAATCCACAAACGATCAAATTAAATAAGAGTGAGTCTCATGTAAATCGAATTTATATGTAAACCCTATTTTTTTAAATTACTCTTTAGTATATAAAAAATTACTCTTTGAAGAGTAATAATTTTTATATAGAAGAGTAATAATTCATGTCTTTAAAGAGTAATTTTTCATGTACTAAAAAGTAATCGATAAATTATGATTTACAAAAATTTGAAGAGTAATTTTATAATGTAGAAGAGTAACAATTTATGTGCTAAAGAGTAATTTTTTATATACTAAAGAGTAACAGAGTTTACATAATTAATGTATGTAAATTCAATTTACACAAGTATTTGTCATTAAATAAATAGTACCCAAGAGATCTACACAAGAACCATATGGAACTTATATTAAAATCAGCACTTTTAAATTTTCATATAGGATAGAACTACGTAATTAAAAAAGAAATATAAGATATAATAAAAACCAATCAACTTTATCACCCATTTATAATTATGAAATATACAGTAGAATTTTTTATTTAATCTTTTAATTAAATAGTGTAAATATATAATTTAATTAAAAATTATAATATATAAATAATAATTATAATTGCATATATCATGTAGTATTGTATACCGTATCATATTATAAAAAAATTGAATATTTTACGGTATTTCGGTATATGCCGAAATATAGCGGTATTGATAATTTATATACCTTTATCGTACTAAAATTTTCAATACGGTATCATACCTTATTAAAAATTTCGTCATACCTAAAATTTTGGTAAAATCGATATTTTTTAATATGGTAAGGTCGGTATACCGAAATTTTGATATTTTTCCCCAACCCTAAACATGATGCTCTACCTGCGCTACCTTCCCCCTAATACATGAGAGCCTCTAATCCTTTCAGTAGGCCAATCATGTGAGTTTATAGAGGTGTCTTCAAACAACTTTTCTCCTTGTATTAGAATTTAGTACGGGCAGTGAGGCATTACTTGTAACTGTCCTAAATTCTAATAGAATTTTGCTTAACTACTCATACATGTCTCAAATTCATTTAGAATTACATGTAAAATCGTCTCGTTAGAATTCAAGTAGATCGGGTGTCTAGAAATACCCATTTAACTAGGGGTGTGCACGGTGCGGTTATACGGTTTTTTCTATATAATTTAAATTATATTGTCATATACGGTTCGGTTTAGTAATCAAATTTAAACCGCGATTTTTCAAGTAATATTGATTATGCGGTTTTAAACGATTTCGATCGGTTTTGGTGCGGTTTGGCGATTTTATTAATAGATTAGTCTACATAAATATCGATCCGGATCTCTTATTTTACAATTGTACTACATTTCATATTTTACAATTTATTTTCTAATAAAAAATTTATTCCATAAGTAATGATCATTGCATCCTTGTACATTTGGCGATAATTTATTTAGCCATAATAACACATATCAAACATTTAATATGTAGAATA
Organism: Pogostemon cablin; assembly: GCA_023678885.1. NCBI lineage: Eukaryota > Viridiplantae > Streptophyta > Magnoliopsida > Lamiales > Lamiaceae > Pogostemon > Pogostemon cablin. The sequence goes on along the minus strand of CM042977.1, from coordinate 18,752,366 downwards.
TAGGTGATGAAACTTATAAATATAATAGGTGATCCCATTTACATTAATATATAAACATAAACCTATAGTCATGTGAAAATATTTGGAACCCTTGATCTAATAATACATAGGAGGTTAGACTAGTTGATTAGCTTATAGCTGTGATTCTACATAGATGTATGAGAGAAATAATAAAGATAAGGAGTACTTCATTAAAGTAAAAAGAAAAGAAGTTAGGACACATCTATAGAGTGAAGATAAACACAACAACATTAATAGAATTTATTTTTTATTGGAAGAGTGAGTGAATAACTAATGAGTAATGACTAAACTACATAAATACTAACATGTGTAAATATATAATATAATCCTAATAAAAACTAGCAGTGCGGTCGGAGCGGTTTCAACCATAAAAATGAAACCGCACCATAAAGTGCGGTGCGATTTTCCCTTAAATTATAAATTGCGGTTTACCTAAATAATTGTATATAACTGTGTGGTACAATTTAGTTCGGACGGTTTTTGCGGTTTTCAAATTTTTTTGCCCAGCCCTACATTTAGTTGCCATCTCGTCTAATGTGAAATAACTTTACCATTTGCTGACTTTCTAATTTTCAAGAAAATGTGACCCATTAATTGGGCCTGTCAACGTGAATCTCTGTGGATTGGATTGGGCTCTAATCAAATTTACAATTCCCAATATATTTCTCATAAACCCTAGACTAAAACCCCAATTAGAAGCCATTGAAAATCTTGGGTGCTGCAGAGGGAAACTGATCTGTGGAACATTCCGTTTGCGACAATCAGTAGAAGCTATTAAGAAATGGTGTGGTTTCAGTGCGAGGTCTGCGGAGACAATCTTAAGAAACCTAAGCTCCCTAGCCATTTCCGACAATGCTCTGCGTTTAAGGTCTTTTAATTTTCCTTTTCCTTGATTTTCGATATTTTCTGTCTTTCAATTGTTTTAATCGGCAAGTAATCTGATTAATTTTGCAAAAAATTGTCGTTTCTCCTCATTCCTGTTTTCTAGCTGTCGTGTATCGATTGTGGGCAAGTGTTTGGGCAGCAAGAGGTCGAAAGCCACACACAGTGCATTACAGAAGCGGTATTATTCTTACCACTCATGCTTTTCTTTTCCTGAATCATTGTTATTTATTGGACAATATTGATCATGGGAGATATGGATTTTGTTAATAAATTCGTTAGATTATTATGTTTTTATCTTCAGCTTAGTTTCTGTTTGTTCCTTTTAAGTTCTCTGCAGCAGCAGCATTTCAATTGAACAACATTTATTTGAGAAAATTATGTTGCTCATTTTTTTCATTTAAAGCTGACTCTTTGCATGTTTGGTTTATGGGGTTAAGTTTGAATTCTCTTCCCACATGTTTAGCTGATTTAGTTTTCAGTTATTGATGCACTATCTGATTTGGTTTTACATACTATGATATTAGGAAAAATATGGTCCCAAAGGCCAGGGAAAAGCTTCAAATGGATCAAATACGAAGCCCAAAAATGCTGCAAAGCAGAAACCAGAGGTTGACATAAATGTTGGATTATCCGAGCGCCCTCCATGGTTCTGCAGGTAAGTTTCGTTCGTGCAGCTAGTAATGGATCGCAATCTTCATGTGCTTTTGGTGCATTTATCATGTAAAAGACTTGAGACACAGATGGATTTAACTTGAATTTAGGAGGGTGCTGAAAGCCTTTATAGTTCGACATGTCTTTTTTATTCTTTATTCTACTTCTATGCTTAACCGTGGATCTTAGGATTTAAACTTGTTTATTGATGTACGTGCAGCCTCTGTAACACCAAGGCTACAAGTAAGCAAACTTTGCTCCTCCATGCAGATGGGAAAAAACACAGGGCTAAAGCAAGAGCTATTCATGCAAAACAGCAGGCTAGTGATACTGCAGAAACCAAGGTTGCAACTGAAAACAATGCAGAAAATAAAGGTCCTAAAACAAATGGTTTAGAGGAATCGGGAAATCAGAATTTGTCTAAAGTTTCTCCAGAGAATGATGACTCCACAGTGGAGAATAATGCTACGGAATTAAACAAGAAAAGAAAACTCGAGGCATGTGAAAATGGGGATGTTTCGGCAGAAGTAGGCAACAGTAAATATGTTCAAATTAAAGAAGTTGAGACAGAGTTAATCAAAGGCTTAAAGAAAGCAAAACACAGTGCAAGACTGGAGTGTGCAAAACTGGATTCTGCAGAAGATGTTGGCAAGATGAAAATTAAGTGGAAGAAGCTCATCACTTCAGCTCTGAAATCTGTACGTATCAAATATTAAGTTTCATACATTCGACATTATATTATTCTGAATTTTAACTTGTTCAAAGTTGGTTTCTTTATATTACATATTCTACATTTTTGTATGTGGTTGAATGGAGAAAAGTGGTCTAGGGGTGTGTTAGCTTCAATGTAGGTGATGACCGAAATAAGACCTCCTTTACCTGGTCTGTAGCAGACATAACTTACAGGCTTTAGTCCTTGTTTCACTGGTAATATGAAAGTGAGAAGTGTTCTAATCAGCTTGATATTGAAATCTTGGTAGATGTTGAGAGCTTTTAATCAGAAATGCTTAGTGGTAAAGCTTTTATAAAATCTCCAAGGCCAACATTGTTTTGGGTTTTTTGGTATCTGGATATATGATTTGAATAACCCAATTAAATTATATTTGGGTTGTAAAGTGTTGGAGCTCTTTCAGCGTAGAACCTGACTCTACTTCTATCCATACAAATTTAATGTATTGATGCTATTATCTTCTAATTTGCACGGTACAGAATTCAGATGGTGCATTGAAACTTAAGAAACTTACGAAGCATGTTGTAAAATCACTCAAGGAATCTGGCCACACAAAAGACAAAGCACGCGTCTCTGAAGTCATTGAACATAAGGTGAGGTGAAGTTCTATTTGCATTATTCTATTTTCCCATAGATATTGTCGATAGAGTCTTGTGCCTTCAACACAATCTACTTTCTAATTGTTATAATCTGTTTAATAAAATCTATTTTCTGTTCATGCAGATAAACTCAAGCTCTAGATTTATTGTTGATGGTAAATATGTTAGGCTAGCCACCACAAGCAGCTAAGAAGGATGCTGATATCATGTAGTGTGATCCTACAATTCAACAAAACATCACACCCCTGCCATTGCCCTTGATCACATTTGCAGAATACGGACCTCGCTGAATCTAGAATTTTGTTTTGGCTTCGATTATTTTTGACATTTAGCGCCGTTGAGGTGCTCCACGATGAATGATCATGAAGAGTATACGGATTATTAATTTGTGTTGTAATTTGGATAATATTATGGCAATTGAGTTTGTACAATCTTCATGATAACATCTAAATTGCAAAAGTGCTAACTTTTCGCGTAGGACTTCTATTTCTTGGAAACAAGTTGAAAAATTGTGTTGAAGTTGGTCTCATTCCTAAACATTTTGTAACTTGTAAGCATTTAGAGGTTGAATTTTTAATCATGGATTAGGAAGCTAAAAATTCTTCTATATAGTTTAAGCAAACAGGACAAAAGTGATTCATAGAATGATAGAAAATAATAATAACACCTTTTCCTATTAAAAAAAATGTAATAGAACTTGAGATCAAATAAGCCCACTCTTATGTTGTATGTAAAGAGTCATTGCAGCTTCTATAAACACAACTAAATGGAACATTGCTTTTTTGTCCCATATGAAAGTTGAGATTTATGAAACTAATTTCACAAAGTGCCTTTGCTGGATATCCACAACAGAACCATATTGACATGTGTACGAAGAATCAACACCTCTATAACGATGCATTTTGAACATCGATCCCACGTGGAAGTTGTAACATCGCTGCTAGAAAAGCAGTACAAGTACCACTATTAACAATATTACGGAGAATCCCATAGCCTGCAAATCAGATGCGGGTCTTAGATGATTTTAGTAAAATTTTCAACGATGCAGAAGATAATCTTGGAGAGGAAGATGCTTATTACTTACAGCAATGGCAGATGCAGCAAGTCCAGCTCGTTCCCTAGGATCCTTGCGATAGTAATTTCCGAAGTACAAGACCGTAGCATAATACCACATCAGTGGGCATAAGAAACCTAACAGAAAACTGAAGAAAGGAGCACGGTATTAATGTACCAGGAGAAAAAGAAAATGAATGAAACGAGCATCTGTGGTTAAACTTACGAGAACCATCCTACTCCACAGCCGAAGCAAGGAAGAGGTTTGTCATACATTCCCAGTTGAGAATCTTCTTCATCTCTGATAAGAGTATATTTTCCTTTCTCCCGTTCTGCAGCATCCGTTGCTTGACCTATACAGGGACGCAACTTATAAATTAATATCTTCGGTATCATTAAGTAAGAATAAGAAGGAAACAACAACGTACGAGTAACCAACATAAGGAGTAATTCAAAGGTCAAATATGAACCATTAAATATACATTTTAATTATACATTATAAAGTATTAAAAAAAAGTATATGAAATTCCTGAGGTCAAATTCAAGTAGAAAATTTATACGACAAGATGGAAACTCAATTATTTATAATTAAGGGGTCTTGTTCTCACTACCATATCAGTACTGAAGAAATAACTCCATATCCTTCCTATCATTAACCATGAAACCAGACACAATTACTACCTTTAAACACTGAATAATATCGAGCAGAGGGCCTCAAAAGATCAAGATGCTTTTCTGAAACTGATCTGACCAATTCAAGTGCATTTCTACTCTCTCCCTCTTCAATAGTCGCATCTGAAACACCAAGAAGTCCCAATTTATAGCATTAGGAGGCTTGTTAGTCCCTCTAATATGTTTTAATCCCCACTCGCTTCATAACAACTAGATTTATAAAGAAAACTAGGGTATTGTTTGGAGTTCGCTACAACTAGGGACAACATTTTGATTCATATTTTTAATTACAGAATACCATGACATTAGTATTTATTTATAGACACATAAAAATGATCTAACACATAATTTAACCAGCAAACGTTCAGAATCACTAAGTGTAGTGCAAGTTGCTAATTCTTCCACTAAATATTGTCCATTCTCTCTAATTAAACTAAGATCAGGTCAATGGGATAACACACTAACCAATTTAAATTTCAAGGTTCTGCATGGTCAGAATACCTTTTAAGTTCCATCAACACACTTCTTGTGACATTCTCTGAGTAAGAGGTTGCTAAAGGGACGTAATCAAGGCTACTTCTGCTAGCAACTTTAAAAACTTGTGTAATTCTTCGTTGACAAAAAGGTCTAGTTAATCAAAGCTAACAAACTCAATGACTCAAGATAGCAATAGCATAACAAAAATGTACACATTGCAGGATCATAAAGGGTTGTTCTGAACAAATATAAGTTAATTTGACATCTCAAGCATGAAATGTACATCACAAACGAACAGACAAAAAGGAAACAAAAGGTAATTACTCTGATCCATGGGCACTCCTCAGGTTGCTGAAATAATCCCTTCACTTTTGAGTACCCCTGTAGCAAAACTAACAAACACAATCATCAGAGAAGTCAAGTCCCACTTTCTTTTAATCACATATTAGCAAGACAAAAGTAAAAGCTTGAGATCTCTCGATAAGATGGAAAATGGATTCCACCGAGAAATGAAAACTTCAGACACAAAGGTAATGGAAAAATAATAGAAATAAACCAAAAAAGAAAAATGAAAAGTGATTATTCTAGCAGAATCATTAAATTGACAAAACCTTGCAGTGCTAATTAGAACCTAAACCAATCATTCCTAACTCCACAAAATGTACTAAGCAATGCAAGATTAACAATTCAAAAATCCAACATTATTAAATTGTACTGAATTGACCTAAAACTAAACACTAACTTGTAAACTAAGTAGCACCAATTGCCCTAAAGAACTTGTGATCATTTTCTAACAAACATAGCTCACCAAGAAAACAGTACAAAATCAAAATTAAGAAATCCAAAAATCCCAATTTCCCTGAAAGCCCATCAATTCATCATCCTTGAATAAACACAATCAGTTCTTGGAATCATGAAAAATTTTAAAGGAAATTCATTAAACGGGAGCTATTGATAAAGAAAATAACTACAGAATAGAGCACAATCAAGGCCAAAATAGAGTCTGTAAATGAATTAGAGACACATACACATAGAAACTTGCCTATTAAGAAGGGACAGGTGGGGAAGTGAAGATCTTGGAGAATTATGGAGGTACGTAGGCGATCAGAGTTTGCCAGTGAAGGAGAGCAGAGGAAGAAGAAAGGGCAGATTAATCTGTGGGTGTCTGCTAACGAAGTTTCAGGGAGGACGACGGGTGAGGTGGTGGGTGGGTGGGTTTGGGGGGGGGGGGGGGGGGGGGTGGTTAGAGGGGTGCTTAATTTTGAAGAGAAGCAAACGCCGCTTTCTACAATTATATATACCTACTCTACGTCGGTTGACTCTTCCAAATTCCAATCTCATTTTCCATTTTCCATTTTCCAATTACTCGCTTATTTTTGGTTTTTAATCTCTTCAAAGTTCATATTTTCAAAACAATTACTATTATATACATTAATAAATTCTACTTATACAAAGCCTCTTGTGACACATTGCTAAAATGAGACGGTGTTCATTTTTTTATTTTTTATAAATGGAATCGATCTCTGATGTGTCCGTGTATAATAGTGTAAGGTGCATTCAAAAGTATAATTTTTTTATTCTAAAGAATATGTATTTTAATTTCATAAGTCTCAATAAAAGAGTTGAGAGTCGGTTGAAATATGAATGGTATTAATACTTGAGTAAAAAAAAATAATTTCTCTTTTTCAAAATATTAAAAGTATAAGGTTCTACACTAAAGAATATGAACATTTAATACTTAATAATATAACTTTCTGAGACTGTCGGATCTGGGCGCACGGTGCGCCAAGGACATGCAAGTTTTATCCTTACAAATAACGCATTTTGACTATTGACTATTTAATTAATTTTTATTCACATCCTGATAAACTAAAATCTCCTAACAATTATAGAAGGATTGAAGAGAGAGAAAGATTTTATATATATATATATATATATATATATATATACTTTGACAGAGATATTCATGAGAAAGAAATTGGATTTATGTGAAAAACGAGAGATGATTAAGTTCATAAAAGCGTGGGGAAGAACACCACAAAGAGAAAAATTATTGTAGAATCGCCGTGATCATGGTGTCTTACATAATCGATCAATGCTGCCGATGAGGATGGAATTGAAGCATCACTCACCTTTTCGTCATTAAACTCGTTGCCTCCGCAAAGTCTTGCTTAGTCACTGAATGATTTTTATATGATTTGTTATTGTATTTCTATCATTGTGTTTTAAAAAAATCCAGCGTCTCTGATTTTATTATTAATGTGTGTATTAATTTTGTATTTGGTGTTTTCTAATATGAATTCTTGAAGAGGATTATTGAGCAATATTGATTTAATGACACATAGGGTATTCCTTATTTAAAATATGTCTCTTAGTGTTGTAATCTAGTTGCTTTCCTGGTTTGACTGACTAACAATATAACTCTTGCACCATATACTACAATTCAAAATCCTCTTACGTTACGACTACATTGGTTGTGTTGACTACTCCTTTTATATAATATAAATGATACTTTATAATAACGCTAACATACTGTAAGGAAAAAATATCACATTATAACATAAACTAATGATATTTTAACACGTTTTTATTGCAATTTATACTATAACACGTTAACACTTCCTAAATATACTATAAATCAAACATGACATGCTATTTGATACATAAGGCGTCGTACACTTGTTGAGGCATATATACGGGTACTTGAATACAATTACTAACTATTAGTTGACTTCCACAAGGACTAGATTTTGCTTGCATGCTTGAATTCATCATTCTCAAGATTTCTGTGATTGCTTTCTCCATAACATCTTCCTTAGGTTCATTCTCGGGCTCAACCTTCTTCATGCATACCTCCTTCATCTTAGCCACTCTGTCCAACACATAGCAACCCAATGCACGACTCAAAGGTCATTGACCCAAATTTAAAGTAATTTCCTAACAAATAGTCATGGCTCGGTCCAATGTTTGACCCAGAACCTCCCGCGATGCATCTAGTGGAATCCTTAGACTACCATCAAGGCCTGCATAGAAGAAACCTATCTGTTGGTCCAGTGGAAACCCATGTTGAGGACACTTCCTCAACATCTCTCTAAATCGGTCCCAAGCCTCACTGAACATTTCCATCGGAAGTTGATTGAATCGTAAAATCAAGCTCTTCAAACGTAGCATCATAGAAGGTAGAAAGTATTTATTCAAAAATCTTTGAGCTAGATCATTCCAAGTATTACACGCTCCTGAAGGGATTGTGCTATACCATGCCCGTGCCCTATCACGAAGAGAGAATGGGAAAAGCTTCATTTAACAACATCATCAATTACACCATTGATCTTGATGGTATTTGTAATCTTCGTAAATTGAGCCAAATGAAAATTAGGATCTTCTGTTTCACCACCTCCGAATTAGTTTGCTTGCACCATATGGATCAACCCCGGCTTGATTTCAAAATTGTTCACATTAATGTGTAGCCCCATCATGTAATTTCCTGTTGGTTTATAGGTACATCAATCAATCACTGTTACAATGAATATGAAAATAGAAAGGAGAATTAATAACCTTTCTTGTAGATCTGGATCTAGGATCTTGAACGTCTCTGGATCTACGATCCAGGATCTTGAACGTCTCGGGATGATGGGTGAAGTCGAGTCGAGTCGAGTAGAACTCTTTCCGCAAGAAGAAACACACCCCTGTACTGCTCCGGTCTTGGTGGATCTTCCCCAAAGGTGAAACGACTTCTCATTTCCGGCGAAGCAGCACCACTATTGCAAGAACTCCGACGAACTAAGAAGAATGGAGAACTGGATCGTCTAGACTATGCACTATGCAAGTGTATGCAGATGCTTTGTGTTTTTATGTATCTTAGTGTTTATCGTATGTTTTGAATGAATGCACAATGACCCTTTTTATAGGTTCCAGAGACCACTCTCATATGGTAGGATGTTATTTTAAGTAGTGATCGTGATCACTACCATATTTGATCAATTACCATATTTGATCAAATTTACCATATTTGATCAATTTACTATATTTGATCAATTCCACATGTGAGACTAATTTCACTCACTTTAATTATTATTTAATTGGTGATTAATTTATTTATTAATCCTTACTAACCAATTAAATTCTCCAAAATGCGAGGTTGGAAGTTGATAGGCTTTTTTCTGCGCACTATAATTTAATCCTCAAGTGTAAGGATATCAATTGTAGCAGCAAGTTCCCAAGTTAAATTATCGATCCCACTGAGACAGCTAATTATTTATTTTACTATGAATTACTAATTAATCAGAATTATGTAACCAAATTTCCAAGTGATTTGAAGTGAATTAATTAACTAAAATACGCAAATAATAAATTGCTGAATTATTAAAAGCAATAAAAATAAAAGCAAGTTCTAACCAAGAGATGACGAACAGTTCTAAGGTATCAGGTATTGACCAATTAATTTGGGTTATTAGACTTACGATTGTTCATTCATGCAGTTTTACTGAAAATACACCACATATCCCTGTTATCCCACCGAATATGATTCGATTCAAAGCTAACAGTCTAATCTGGTTTAAATCCTAAGGTGCGCAAATATTACCAAGCCTTATTCCTAGATACTAATCAAAGCAAGCAACAATACCTCCGGATGGTAAGCCTGACTAACAAGATATTTTCTGGAATTACTACAAGGTTCTATTCACTTCCTACTTGATTGTCTAATTGCATTGTTCCACTAAACAAATCAAGTATTTGATTAACCAGTTCATGAAATTAAAGTGCTTATAGCGGAGCTACTCTAATCTCTAACAGATAGACAATACCAATCATGAACGCACACAAGCTAACACAATAATCCAAGCATTATAGCGGATGTCATGAATGTATTATGAAGACGTTACGAAGCAGATTAACATGTCTTAGTAAAATAAGTAAAATCAAAAGCTCAACTACATAAAATCCCAATCTTTGGTCTAAATCCCCAAATCAATTAAATCAATCCATCAAACCCTAGAACTGTATAGGAAATTAGCCCATGAGATTACAAGCAATCCTCATGGCTAAGCAATTCATAACAATAATCAAAGTAATAGAAAGGAATAGATAAGAATTGTGAAACCCCAGTGTAGGAGCAATCTCACGTTCCTTCTCCGTCTCTTCAATCGCTTGATTTTCCCTCAATTAGCACTTGAAACCCTTGTAGAATTGGATGGAGGATGAAATCAGATTATAATCTGATATGGGTGTGATAGGAGTGTGGATTGATGATGGTTTATGGCTGGGCTCTCTCCGATTGACGTCTCGATCTCCCTAATTGTTTCTAAGATGGATGCAGGGCTGTTTTCGCGACGAATCTTGCGTCTGAATGACGAAATACACATATATATACGTTGCTGAATCGAACAGGCGTCGTCTGGGCCAGAACTGGGCCGCTCGGCTAGCCGCTCGGCTCGAGCTGGGTCCTGACCCGGCCGAGCGGCCTGCCCTCGAACTTGCCACGTCACTGGGGTCCAAGTGGGACCCCACTCGGCGCTGTTTACCGCCGCTCGGCACCCAGCTCGGCTCGAGCGGCTCGCCGAGCTGCTCCCGAGCTGGGCCGTTCCGGGTCTGTTTTGCTCCTCTTCCGATCCTGCCCTGTTTTACCCTGTTTCCTGCCTTCGAAACTCACAAAAACACCTTAATAGCCTTAAAATCGTGTAAATACTTAAACATACACAATTCCATGCAAAAACGATCAATTTCCTAAGCAAAATGGTGTAATGTGCACACATAAAATGCGTGAAATTCCACTCTCAACAAACCCCCAAACTTACCTGTTGCTCGTCCCGAGGCAACAACATCAAAAACCAATAGATTAACTGAGAGGAAATTTCACAGCAGAAAACATTCAAGACAATATAGCAATTTAAATATCATACTTTGGATACAAGATAACCATCCATTTAAAAACATACAATTCAAATCAACTAATTCACCTTTTCGGAATGCTCATTCACCCATTCTCACGGGTAGTATTTACGCTCAACACTCAAGTGCGAGATATACACTTTAGGGTATGGTGTTTTCACTCATAATCAATCCAAACACACGCGTAACCATAAGCTTGGCAATCATCTCAACTCTCGACTAAAGGAATAATTTCGACAATAGGATCACAAAGGTCTTGCATTAGGTTGTAATGTTGGCTCTTTGGTAAAGGTAGGGAGTATATGGATAAGGTGACTCAATCACTAGTAGAGAATCAAAGAAGACTTACAGCTTTTCAACAAACAGTTTAACTTTCTTCTTTCTTCTTCAACGCTCTTCAATGCTTCTTGCAATTTGATTCCTCCTTCACTTTTGAACACCACATCCTTACTTGAAATTTCTTTTTCTTCTTCCCTCTTTTCTTTTTTTTTCTAAATAAGGGTACCAGTTTCAGGCACTACCCTTTTCATGGGGTACCAGTTTCGGGCACTACCCCTTTATGCAACAATTTAACCACTCTCTTCAACAAATTTCATCACTTCCAACTTATTCTCCTTTTATGTTTCTTCACAAGACACCAAATTGACTCCTTCAACTCTCTACTAGGTAGGGATTTTTAAAGGCTAGCAAAAGGGATCAATTGGCTAATCACGTAGGCTTCCAACAAATAAGGCTTTTAGGCTCAAAAGGGTTGACTACGGATATTTCATTAGGTAGAAAAATAATATGGCTAGTGACTAATAAAAAAAACAAAGATGGCCTAAGATCATTTTCTATTGTCTAGTCAAACACGTAGCTTCAAGCAAGATACAAAGCCAAGTTCTAGAATACGTGCGTATGAACGATACTCACAAGAATAAACTGAATCATGCAATTTGTCATGATTGTAAAAGGCTCAAAATCTCACATGGCTATACGAATGAACGAGCACTCCTAATTAAGCTACATAGCTAATCTTCCTTGCACATTATCAAATTTCAAGCATCTCAATATCAAAGCACAATCTCAAACTGCTTCTCAACAATCACACATATAATCAAGTGCCAAGAAAAATCAGAAAAATCATCCTAGAGAACCATAAATCGACTACACCGACACTAGGATTAACACAAAACAAACAATAAACACCACAAAACACGAAACCTGAAAAATCGCAAAAAAATCGAACCCTCAATATTCTCAAATAAATCAAAAATATTAAGAATCCGCAAAAAAATCGACTCTCCAAGCAACAACACAATGCAAAAATTTTACTTCGGTACTACAAGACAAGGTATGTACGTAACCTCCCCCCAAACTTAGATTAAACGAAGTAAGAAACTAAGTTTGCAAAGAAGTATATACCGCAGTCAAGCAATACCTAATAAAACTCCTACACCAACACAGACATATAAAAGCAATAAAACGGAAGGGACAGCCCCCAACAAGCGCTCATGTTTAACGTCGAAGAGTCACGACGGATACCTCTTTTTAACTACTGGATCGGAGGACAGTCTTTTCGCATCCTTACTTTCAAGTACTTCTTCCCTCTCTTATTCTCTACTCCAACCACCTTACCTTTCTTTGTCACTGAAACAGGACTCTTTAAATTCTTTTCCTCCCATGACTGGCTTGGTTCCTTCTTGTCAATCTTCCATTCTGTTGTAGGCTCACCCTGTGTAGCAAAACAAGGATCAAACAAGTTAGAAATTATAACACCAATATAAGAAAAAAAATCGGGAGGTATGTTCGGAGGCTTCAAATATGGATCATCCATCGTTCCTGCAACCAAAAGATTATCAAATATCACATTAGAGTTAGTAGTAGGAAAAGTAAGAGATACGCCTGGTCCTGCGATCTCCTCTACCACTTCAACTCTTTGGCTCTCATGCTTCTCTTCCTTAGCAGCAGGCTGCATCTCCTCTTTAACAGTGGACTTCTTATTCTGATTCACTACGTCAGCAGTGGTCTTTCTTATCTGTTCATCCCTTGCATCACCTAATGCAAGTAACTTCTCAAGATAGTCAATACATGCATCATTGGACAAACTCTCAAACTCTGCATCAGGCAGGGTGAAGTCCTCTACTACTTCCACAGACTTGCAGTGCTGCTGATCTGTAGGCCACTGCATCTCCTTATTCAAAGAAAAGACAATCTCCTTATCATTAGCCCTCAGCCTCAACTCTCCTTTGAACACATCTATTAGAGCTCTCCCAGTTGCAAGGAATGGACGCCCCAAGATCAGAGGCGCACCATCCTTTTCATCCTCCATGTCAAGTACAAGGAAATCCACAGGAAAAGTCAAATTCGATACCTTCACTAGCACATCTTCAATCACTCCCTCGGGGTATGTCAACGACCGATCTGCTAACTGTAGGGCAACAGACGCAGGTTTCAACTCCCCCAAACTAAGCTTCTTGAACACTGATAAAGACATCAAATTTATACTGGCTCCTAAATCACACAGTGCTCTCCTAGATGGCCCTTTTCCAATCTCACAGGGAATGATGAAGCTCCCTGGATCCTTCAATTTTTCTGGAAGCTTTTTCTGAATAATGGAGCTGCAGTTCTCTGTCAAATTCACTGTCTCCACACTGTTAAGCTTCCTCTTTCTGGAGATAAGTTCCTTGATGAACCTAGAGTAATGTGGCATCTCTTCCAATGCTTCTGAGAATGGAATAGTGACTTGGACATCTCTCATGACATCAGCGAACTTCCGGAACTTCTCATCAAGGCACTTTGACAAGAATTTCTGAGGGAAAGGAATTGGTACTTTTGTGATCGGTAGTCCCAAACTATCTTTCTCGAATACCTGTTCCGCTTCTCTCAGTTTCTTCGCTCTCTGCCACTTTTTATCAGAAATTTCCAGATCAGATTGACTCTGTACAGAATTCGGACACGCAGGAAACCCCGGAGGACAGCTCGTCGGCTCGCTCGAGCCGAGCGATGGACAAACTGAGCCGAGCAGGGTTCCAACTGAACCGAAGGGACCTTCTGAACCGGCTGGTGGGCCGCTCGGCGGCGATTGAGTCCGCTCGGCAGATGGCTCGGCCCGAGCGGATGGCCGAGCGGCGTCTTTTCCGTTCTGCTCCGCCCCTGTTTCGTTCTGCTTCTGTTCTGCTTCATGCTGTACAAGTTCTGTTACATCCTGCATTAGTGTTGTACCTTTATATTGCTTCCCGGACCTCAAAGTGATCGCATTTGCAGTCTCCTTCGGGTTTATTTCCGTATCCGAGGGAAACTTCCCTTTCTGCAACTGCACTTGCTGCTGATTTACTGTAGTGGAGATCTGCCCTATGTTATATGACAAACTCTTCAACTGCTTGTTCACTTCTTCATGTTGCTTTGTCATATTTGAATCCATGAGAACAATGCAATTATTAATCTTGTCAATATCTCCATCAGTCTTCTTCATATACCTGGCCAACACATCATCAATACTGGACTTCCCTTCTTCAGTCTTAGCACCAGGATCAAAATTAGGAGGATATGGAACTGCATTATTCGGATTTGAATAAGAGAAGTTCTCATGCCTCTGATTCTGCCAATTGCCTCCTTGATTATTAGGACCTCCCCCTTGGATATTCCTCTGGTTCGAATTACCTTGAGGGTACCTATTTCCTTGCCAATTTTGAGGAGCTCTCGAACCTTGAAGACTCTGCCCCATAGCCCAATTAGCATCCTCGACCTCTTGAAGGTTCATCACTACATCATCACTAGCAGACCCTCGGTTGCCTCCCCCATTATTACCTGATATCAGAGTAATCAGGTTCTTATTCATCTGTTCCAATTGAGCGACAACCTTATCATTCTTATCAGCTTCAGAAAATTTCTCTTCAACCTTTGCAACTTTACCAAGTATATAAGTCCCTCGGATCCTCTCAGATGGCCAATCCCTTGAGTTCAAAGAGATATCATCAAACAATTTCTCTACTGCATTGGATGTCTTGCCAAAAATTGTTCCTCCAGCAGAAGCATCAACCAACACTCTCGATTCGTTGTCAAGGCCATTATAGAAGACACTGATGAGTTGAGACTTTTTGAATCCATGCTGAGGGCATCTCCTCAACGCATCAGTAAACCTTTCCCAAGCCTCTCCAAACGACTCATCTCTCCGCTGCTTGAATTGATTGATCTCCTGTTTCAGTAAAAGAACCTTTCCTGGTGGCATAAATCGATCCACGAACAACTGCTGCAACTCAGTCCAGTTTGAGCAACTGTCTCCCTTTAGCTTATCATACCACTCCCTTGCCTTATCAACCAATGAAAACTGAAAAAGCCTCATCTTCCATCTATCATTAGTAGCATCAGCAGCTTTCACTGTATCCATGTAGCTGTTGAAACGCTTAAGATGGCCATAGGGCTCATCAAAAACGCCTCCGGCAAAGGGGTTTTTCTCCACCATATGAATCAGGGCTGGCCTTATGTCATTCGCTTCATTCGCCTGAATTGCTCCAACTACGCCTGATCCTCCTAGATTGGTGGACTTGAATGTCTCCCGGATGACGATGTCATCCTCATCGACTCTTTCTCCCATTGATGCTGTTTCAGATTCTGTCTCAGATTCTGATTCAAACTCCGATTCAGCCTCTTCTAGGATAGCCTGATTCTCAATCTGAACTTCTTCCTCCTCTAAAATTGCTTTAGGAGGTGTCTTGGTATTCTTTGATTTTACTCTTCTTTTCCTCGCAGAAGCTTCAATTTCCGGATCAAATTCGAGATCTTGTGCTCTCGTCTTTGACCTAGTTTGCATGCAACTTCAAGAAAAATCCAAAGTAAAACAATTAAATCCCAAAGAAAATATTCTAATTAACTAAGTAATAAAAGAAAATGAATAATTAAAACTGTCTCCGGCACAACGGCGCCAAAAACTTGATAGGCTTTTTTCTGCGCACTATAATTTAATCCTCAAGTGTAAGGATATCAATTGTAGCAGCAAGTTCCCAAGTTAAATTATCGATCCCACTGAGACAGCTAATTATTTATTTTACTATGAATTACTAATTAATCAGAATTATGTAACCAAATTTCCAAGTGATTTGAAGTGAATTAATTAACTAAAATACGCAAATAATAAATTGCTGAATTATTAAAAGCAATAAAAATAAAAGCAAGTTCTAACCAAGAGATGACGAACAGTTCTAAGGTATCAGGTATTGACCAATTAATTTGGGTTATTAGACTTACGATTGTTCATTCATGCAGTTTTACTGAAAATACACCACATATCCCTGTTATCCCACCGAATATGATTCGATTCAAAGCTAACAGTCTAATCTGGTTTAAATCCTAAGTTGCGCAAATATTACCAAGCCTTATTCCTAGATACTAATCAAAGCAAGCAACAATACCTCCGGATGGTAAGCCTGACTAACAAGATATTTTCTGGAATTACTACAAGGTTCTATTCACTTCCTACTTGATTGTCTAATTGCATTGTTCCACTAAACAAATCAAGTATTTGATTAACCAGTTCATGAAATTAAAGTGCTTATAGCGGAGCTACTCTAATCTCTAACAGATAGACAATACCAATCATGAACGCACACAAGCTAACACAATAATCCAAGCATTATAGCGGATGTCATGAATGTATTATGAAGACGTTACGAAGCAGATTAACATGTCTTAGTAAAATAAGTAAAATCAAAAGCTCAACTACATAAAATCCCAATCTTTGGTCTAAATCCCCAAATCAATTAAATCAATCCATCAAACCCTAGAACTGTATAGGAAATTAGCCCATGAGATTACAAGCAATCCTCATGGCTAAGCAATTCATAACAATAATCAAAGTAATAGAAAGGAATAGATAAGAATTGTGAAACCCCAGTGTAGGAGCAATCTCACGTTCCTTCTCCGTCTCTTCAATCGCTTGATTTTCCCTCAATTAGCACTTGAAACCCTTGTAGAATTGGATGGAGGATGAAATCAGATTATAATCTGATATGGGTGTGATAGGAGTGTGGATTGATGATGGTTTATGGCTGGGCTCTCTCCGATTGACGTCTCGATCTCCCTAATTGTTTCTAAGATGGATGCAGGGCTGTTTTCGCGACGAATCTTGCGTCTGAATGACGAAATACACATATATATACGTTGCTGAATCGAACAGGCGTCGTCTGGGCCAGAACTGGGCTGCTCGGCTAGCCGCTCGGCTCGAGCTGGGTCCTGACCCGGCCGAGCGGCCTGCCCTCGAACTTGCCACGTCACTGGGGTCCAAGTGGGACCCCACTCGGCGCTGTTTACCGCCGCTCGGCACCCAGCTCGGCTCGAGCGGCTCGCCGAGCTGCTCCCGAGCTGGGCCGTTCCGGGTCTGTTTTGCTCCTCTTCCGATCCTGCCCTGTTTTACCCTGTTTCCTGCCTTCGAAACTCACAAAAACACCTTAATAGCCTTAAAATCGTGTAAATACTTAAACATACACAATTCCATGCAAAAACGATCAATTTCCTAAGCAAAATGGTGTAATGTGCACACATAAAATGCGTGAAATTCCACTCTCAACAGAAGTGATCTCTTATATTTATCCCGTTCCCATGAAGTTGATGATTTGCTTGTACCGGAGGTGCTTGTGGTATTCCTTGATTACCAACTCCTTGTTAAGCTAATAGTTGTTGGATAATGGTTTGCAAGTGTTGGTTTTGTTGTTCTTGCAACCGTTGTTGTATTGTCACCACTTTCGGATTCAAACCAATCGAATTATCATTCACTTGATGTCCACTTCTCACTCCATGCTCATCATCACGTACATGACTATCTTCATTAACAATGTTCATTCTTTCAACTATTTTTCTCAATCTCAAAGTCTTCTCAAGTTTCAAATCAAGTGGTAGAAAAATTTATGCCTTAGAGCGAGTACACATGCATCTACAAAATAGCACAATTAGCTCACCTCAACAAGTAACCAACAAAAAACAAAGAAAATAACAAAAAATATCCTTAGTAAAACTAACAAGTTTCAAGCACGTTACACCAATTCAATTCTACCCGATAACAGCGCCAAAAACTTGATCGGTGCTTACTATAATGAATAGAGCAAATGTACTCTAGTCGCTGTGTAGTGTTGGTGACCAAGTAACACTACAACAAAATTGTCGAATTCCAACTGCGAAAAATCGTTGGAATATGCCAAAATACCATTGGAATTCATGATTCCAACAGATATTACAATGAATTTTTTTGGTTGGAAAAGTGGCCGTTGGAATGTTATTTTTCCAAAAACATTTCCAATGGTTTCAAAAATCCAACTGTGAATCCAACGATATTTTTTTATTGGAATTTTTTAATCTAAAAGTGATTCAAAAAAATTTCCAATGGAATTTTCTTTTGGAATTACCTTTGGAGTTTATTCTAACAATCTTCGAACTTCGTTGGAATTTTCCAACAACAAAAAAAATACATTTATTCGGATTTGAACCCTTGACCTCTTGCGTATCTCACCTTATCATTTACCAACTTAACTAATATATAATTTATGTTATAAATTAACATTTAAATTTATTGAAGTATTTTTTTTCGATGAACTTTTTATTGGAATTTTCTAACGGCTTAAATTTAATTGGAATTTCTATTGGAAATTTTCAATTGTTTATCAAGCTATTGAAATTAGCATTGGAATTTTCCAACGGTTTAAATTTATATGAAAATTTTTGTTGGAACTTTCCAACAATTTTAGGTTTTATAGGAATTTTCGTAGGAAATTTTCAATAGTTTATCAGACTATTGGAATTGGCATTGGAAATTTCCAATGGTTTAAATTTCCATGGGAATTTTCGCTGGAATTTTCCAATGGTTTAAAGTTTCATTGGAAAATTAATTGGAACTCTAAAATTTCAAACAGATTTGCTTTTTGTTGGAATTTTTCTATTGGAATTTGATAATTTTCTTGTAATGTAATAAATTATCGAACCCAAAGGAGAAGAGTAGTGTATACGTACCCTAAACAAGTTTGCTCTAGAAGGACGATCAAATAGTGGATTGGTTGTTTAACTACAAGTATCAACAAATAGAAGCAAGTAAAGTGCAATAATAAAAATCAACAAGTAGCAAATGATATGGATGAATGAGCGAAGGTAGATCAATATAAGAAGGTAGTAAGGCTAGCTACACTATGGAAAGGTTTCCATGGCTCATACACATGTGATGATGAATATCGAGGATTGGTTACTCTAGGCTCTCACGAAATCCACTAAGTGCTCCTTTAAAAGACGCAACGTAGATGTAGACTACAATTGTAATCTAAAAAGGCTCCTAGGAGAGTCTTTCTATGCTTGCTATTCCCTTTCGAGATACTAAGGTCCTATAGGAAGGTCCTATCATAATGTCTAAGTTATGTTTTAAAGGCAACTCTTCCTAATGCCATATTGTGAGGTTTTAAGCATGAATTGGTCTTTACAAACTCAAGTTATACTTATAATACAGTCACTTCATGCAACAAAATGATTCAATTATTTAATCACAACATATAATTGAGTTTACACTCCAACTAATATGCAATGATCAATTAACCGCAGAATATCAATTCATCAAACACTTCGTGTACAATACCTAAAATTCCAAACCAATCATGATAGTTATCCTCATAAGTAGACTAGCCTACAATATGCATAGTAAAACTATTACAATCCTTACATTGCTCCATTTGAGCCATATTAAGAGAAATAGTACTAAATAGAAGTTGAATTATTTTCCTTGGATGGATGAGCTCCTCTTCTTCTATCATGCCCAATTCTTTACTTCTCCTCCTTAGATTTAGGATGGGTGGAAGGATTATGGATAGAAATGTGGCAATTCAATGGAAATTGATGGTAGAATGGATGGAAATGAGGTAGAGTGAGATGGAGAGGATGTGTGTGAATTTAGCCGTAGAATGTGTGTAACTGCTCAAGAATGAATTCCTCCCGTAAAATTCACGCATTTTAGATATTTATAGATCTGGAATCTTCTAGAATCAACGATGACCAATTGAACACTTTTTTAGCAAACTCGACTCAAGCTTCAGAGCTCGACTTGAGTTCTGAAGTATTTTCTTGGCATTATCAACATGTTGGCACAAGTCTACGCGAGTTTCGGAGCTCAATGAATAGCAGAAGTTGAGTTCATGTTTCTAATGTGTGCAGTCGACTTCTGATGGTTGACCTTCACAACTTGACTCGGATCCAGTGCATAAACTAGAGCTGAGTTCTGAAGCCAGGTCGAGTTCTGACAGTCCGTGTCTATTTTTACCCTTTTCGACTCCCAACTCCGTTTTACTCTATTTTTCACATGTTTCACACATATTTATGGTTATTTTCACATATTTCTATCTTAACACACATTCTACTACTTTTCAAATGAATAATAAACACCACCAAATCTACAAGAAACGGACAAATAATACGAAAATAATAAATAAAAATACAAAAAATTAGGTGAAAATAAAGACGATTAAATATCCAATCAAAAACTCAAATATGATGTTTGTTTAAGAGTTTGAAAACTAATTGAATTGTGATATATGTTTGTTTTGAGTTTTTGATATGTTATATTATAACTTTATGTCAAATTATTGTGTAAAAATACTCTCTCCATCTCAGAACAAAATATATTTTTGCTTTTTGCACGTAAATTAAAAAGTATAATATTTTAATATGTATTGGGTTAAGTGATATAATATTTTAATGTGTAGTGAGTAGGTGTATTAGTGTTGTGTGAGGGCCCTATGTAGATTTATTAATTATTTTGTATGGGTCCCATCTATGTTGGATATATGGAGTAGTATTTAAAAGGCTTAAAGTAAACTTTGTACAGTCGAGTCAAGAGTTACACTATTTTTACTTAAAACAAAAATTGCTTTGTATTCAAGTGCTTACAGACTATTGCAACCATCTTCAAGATACAATGATTATGATTTTCAGACTTGTAGCACAACAAGTCCAAAATTACGAACGAGTATTTGGA
Source organism: Pogostemon cablin (assembly GCA_023678885.1). Classification (NCBI taxonomy): domain Eukaryota; kingdom Viridiplantae; phylum Streptophyta; class Magnoliopsida; order Lamiales; family Lamiaceae; genus Pogostemon; species Pogostemon cablin. The sequence continues at coordinate 18,731,410 of CM042977.1, read as the reverse complement.
ACTTCCATATTTGATATGATATTTTCTAGAACTCCTAGCTTGGAATGTAATATACTACTTTTGTATGCAATATTGGAATAAATTTTGCACATGAACGTGGGAGCTTATTTATAATCAGGAATATGGACCTTGATTTGATTTGGGACGTTGGATCATGCCTTTTAATTTAAAAACTCCATGTGATGCTGTAGATCGCACCCCTAAACCCTAAACCGAATCAGCACTTAGCCATTCGAACCAACGCATTTGATGGTTCGAATTTTAAACTGCCTGCATGCTTACGTACCCACATGTCAATTGTGTATTCGAATCTCGTTCAGCGTGTTTATTTGAGATCCGCGAGACCAACTCGAACCGACAAATATGACCTGCTCTTTTTTTTTTCATAATTAGTTATCACTTTTCATTTATTTTTTTTCATTTATCCTATAAATTATCATGAAATAATTTAATGGGACGATTATTATATTTCATCAATCAAGTATCAGTTTTTATCGATTAAATTTCACATTTTATTAAAAAATATATACTCCCTCCGTTCCGGAGAAGTTATCTCATTTTTTTTGCTCGAAGATTAAGAAGTATAATAATAATTTAATGTAAAATGAAGTGAGAGAAATAATATTTAATGTGCAGTAGGTAGTTGTATTAAAAGTGTATGTGCCCCGGCCCATGAGAATAAATTAATTATTTTTATGTAGATTCCATGTACTAAAAAGGAACATGTCAACTTTTATGTGACAAACTTAAAAGTAAAGTGTGTCAATTTCTATGGGGCGGAGAGAGTGTGATTTTTTATTTCTCTTACATAACATTCACTTAAAAGTTTAAACAATCTCAGTGTTTTTACCAAATTCAAGGTATGTTATGTAATTTTTTTGATATATTCGTAAGATAGTTTCACTCAAGACTGCCATTGAAAATTTAAAGACTTGTGTGGTACCATCTCATAAAATGACTTTTTTTAGATGGATAAAAAGTAATAATATTTTAATAAAAAATAATATTCAATTAATGAAAAATGATAATAGTACATTGAATTAACTTAAACAAAAAATAAAAATCCACTAAAATAATAATTGATGATCATATAATGTGGTAATTGGTATTAGCTCCAACTATTAATTCACATGAAACAATCATGAAAAATTACAAAGTGATTCCATAATATGGGATTTATTCTAAAATGAAGTCAACGTCTGCGGTGAAATTCATAAAATTAACATTTTATTGATTATTCTCTCAATTGTTCTAAATAATCAATTATTCCCATAGCCGGCTAGATGTGAGTTTTGCCACTTTGTTTTGGACAAATAATCGTCTGATTTACTTTCTTCTTTTGTGAGGATAAGCGTTTTTTATCTCTACGTCCCACAAAATCCAATCGTAGATAAAAATCAAACCAAATATCAATTTTGAAGTCATATAGCAACAACTTACAATTTTAAAAAACCACTGCAAATAATTTAGGTAGTAGACAAAGATCCTTACAATGTTGTTTCAAACTCTACTTAAATGAGAAATTTTGTGCTTGTCTGAGATAAATTGAATACTCTAATTCAAGTAGTGGTGCAAATGATCAAATAACCGTATTTTTTTTTTATTTATTATAAATCATAGTAATTTATTATATATCAACTTTTTTTCTTATATTATTGTAGTGGAACAAGGCTAACGAATTGATATATAAACAAAGGGTTTTGGAGATGAGATCAAATTTAAAGTGTGCCCAATTCTAAGAAAATTGTAAAAAAAGAGACATCGAAGCCCAAAGAAAACACCTCAAAATCACTTATTTGTCCATAACCTTCAATGTTTAAATTTACTATTGATCTAACTAATGAAAATTTTAGAAAAGGTTTTTCATTAGAACAAGTTGCAGGGATTAAAAAATCCAATTAGGTGAAGCTGAAACAAGGTGAGAATAATCAAACTTCATGAGCATGATTAAGAAGAGAATAAGAAATTTCGCAAAATTAATTATATATATATATATATATATATCAGTTGAGAAAAAGGTCGAGATAGTAATTTTGATAAAAAAAAAAGAAATAAAGAATTGAAACCGAATTGGTCCTAGGGTGATTTCGGTTACGATTGGAACCTCCGTTTCTCTTTCCTTTTTTTTACATGCATAAATCTAGCACTGCTGAATTTGCCCTATAGTTGAGAAATTAGTTAAGTGTCATTTCTTTTCATAGAGATGTGAATTGAGCTTTTTTGTGCATGTATGAATCTGCTGAATTTGCCCTCTAATTGAGAAATTAGTTAAGTGTCGTTTCTTTTCATGGAGATGTGAATTGAGCTTAGACGTATCGAAACGAAAAAATGTGTAGTTAAAATTGAGATGTAAGGTTTATTACATATTAATTCAAAATTTTAATTCTTTAGTTAAACACATATAATACTATTAAACAAGAGCTTTTCTCTATATTTAATTACTCTGTATTCTATTTTTCTCTCTATCTTTTAAACTCATGCGATAATGATTAGTAGTACACACCTCACTTGTATTATGTGATCAATGTGATGTTAAAGAAACACGAAAATATGTAACAAGTGATGAGATAAATTAATTGTGGAAAATGTTAGTTTGCAATTTGAGAGCCAGTCAACCTGGCCATATACACAAACGACATCCCCCCAACAACATTGTTCAAGCATCTCAATACCACAACACTCGACTTGAACACATAAGGCGGAGCAACCTTTGCCAGCACAAACTCAACCCCATTCAGACACTGATACCTCACATTGCTGCTGATCCCCAGCTGCAGCGCCCACGCCGACGCATTCAGCAGCGTCGGGGGCGGTTTGTTGGGCGTCTCGAAGCTCTTGTCCACCTTCTTCCGCGCCAGGATCAGCCCGTTCGATATGGCAGTCCCCACTAAGCCAGCTGCGAACCCAACGCTAGCGAACACGGCCCCTTTGTACACTAACGTACCCATCCTCTGCACCAACGTGTAACTCCCCGGCTCAAACATGTGGCTAGCCGGGGAGCCGGCGAAGACGGAGGGCAGCTTTTGGATTGAAGAGGCAGAGGTGGGGGCGAGCACGTACATGAGGAAGAAGTTGAGTATGGATCCTACGACTAGGGTCGAAAACACGAAGTCTAGCTCGTTAAGGCCGTAATTGGGACGGGACGCCATGTCCCCGACAATGCAGGCAGTTACTCCAACCAACTCCTCCATTACAACCTTAAAAGGGAACTCTGCATCAGCAGCTACCCTCTCCCTCCATCCATTTACTAAACCACCAATTGCTCCAAATCTTTCCCATGAAAACTTGGACTTATTTGAATCTGAATCACCTCCATCATCACTCCACCCTCCATCACCACCACTACCACCACCAACATTACTACCACCATCACCACCAGCACATGGTGTGTGAAATGTGGGACCAAAATTAGGGTTCAACAATTTGGTTTTACTGAATTGGGATGAAAATGTACTAACTAGATTAGGGTTTCTAGGGTTGCAGGAAATTGGAGAGCAGCAAAACAGAGCCATTGCAGCCATCTTCTTGATTGGCTGAGAAGCAACATGAAATTAATTTCAATTCTGAATTTCAAGATTTAGACCAACAATATTACACTTAAACTAAAATCAAACTACAGAAGATGAAACACATGGCCACATCAATATTATTAAGAAAAAATTAAGAAATTCTTGATGGATATAATACAAATTTGAATATTAATAAATTAGAGAAATTCTAGAAACTGGAAACAGCAGAGTATCCCACATACTAAAGTATGAAGTGAGAGAGAGAACCTGGGCTAGTGGGCTACTGTTGAAGGTAAGCCAATCCAAAATGCAAAGTTTATTGACTAAATAACAAAATTATGATATACTATTACAATAGATTTATTTACTAGAATATATTTTCTCCTATCCGGTAGAAGTGGAGGAGAAAAAAGACAAAAGAGTATTGTATTTTGTATGGTATCATCACCACAGCTTAAGATTTTAGAACTGATATCAACTTGTGCCAGTACACAAAAATATCAAATTTCAAGTAGGTATATCCACACCAAATCTTATGTGTTATTTTTGTGCATCACCTTCTATATCACACGTGATATATAAGATGAAAAAGAAATCAAATCATTGTTTCTAAATTTAAACATTCCTATTTAGGATATAATTTACCTCCTCTCCCTACAAAGAAATCAACCATTTTTAGAGTGAACGGGAGAAAGTTTCATAGTTTCATAGTAGGATGATTCTCGTAAGTTTTATAGACTTCAATGAGTATTAGTGTATTACAGTGGTGCCTTCCCATTTAATTCGAGTAAAAGAGGAAAATTATAAGATTGGAAGATAATTATAATTCTCATGTTAACTTTTTACAATAAAAATAATGTTTTCTGTTGGGCCCTTCAGCTCAGCCCAACTGCTAGTCTCCTACTTTTGTTATATGGATCAGTTCATAATTAAGTCTAGGCCCACCTCCTTCATGTCCATATACTTTGTGTAAATTCTATTGGATTACTCCATCCGTCCTACCCAAATGGTAGCTTTTTGCTTTTTACACGTGAATTAAGAAATATTATTATTTAATGTGTAGTGAGTAGTTGTATTAATGAGAGTGTGGACCCCATATTTTAATTGTATTAGTGGATGTTTGTAGGCCCCATGTTTGTAAAAAAGAAAATGAGACTTTTTGGGTGGGACGCCCAAAATAGAAAAAAGAGACTCTTTGAGTAGAAGGGGGTACTAAATACTCACTCAGTCCAGTCCCGCAAATGATGTTCCATTTACTTTTGTGCACGTTGATTAAGGAGTATTATTATTTAATGTGTAGTAGATAGTTGTATTAGTAGGAGTGTGGATCCCATATTTTAGTTGTATTAGTAGGTGTGTGGGTCCCATGTGTATAAAAAAGAAAATGACCCTCTTTGAAACAGACGACCAAAATAAAAAAATATCCTCTTTCAAGCGAACGAAGGGAGTAAAATATAATATTTTAATGTATAGTGTGCATGTGTATTAGTGTTGTGTGTGGACTCCATGAAGGAATATTTATTATTTTGTATAGATCTCATCCACCAAAAAAAAATGTAACAATATTTATTGTAAGTTAAAACTTGCGTGTACCCGGTATCGTGCCCCCAAATCCCGTATTTTTTTTAAGTTACACCCTTTAGTATTAAATGATAAAGTATAAGAAATTGTATACTTTATTTTCTGAAAAAAAAATAATTTTTTTAATCAAACATTAATACTATTCATATTTTAGCCGATCTTTTAAATGAAAAATTATACCCCTATTAATTAAAGTGTATACCCTTTAGAATAAAATGTTACACCCTCACACACCTTGTGCATCTGGGAACACAAGAGACCAACTCTTTATCGTACGCTATTTTAATAAAATGTAACAATATTAATAGGATCGAGGGAGTACATTTTTTCATTTCTCTGTTTCCTGACACCGGATTTCTTTTTACATTTTATTGTTACATTTCTTATTTCGAATCGTTTGATGAATGACACGTAGGAGAAAGACAAAATTTATATCCTAAAACAAAATATGAATAGTAAGAGATAGATTGAGATTTTCATACCACTTATTATGTGTTAATTATTCAATGCATGTAATACAAAACATAACATTACAAAAACGAGGTACAATGTGCTGACCTCGCTTCCTCTCTTATTTCGGATAAGCAGCCTGCTTCCTCGTTGGAGCAGCCTTGTCAGATTCCGGTTGTTAGCGGGGCTCGATCTCCTTTAACTAATTTAGCAGCTTCCCCTGCCATTATTGACGAGGCTATGCGAGCTATAGCTTCCTTTAAATCCCCTAATGATCATTTGCCTGTTTCTGTTTCTAATTCTACCATTTTGGAGATTGTTGGCTCTATTGATATAAGCTTGGATGTGTTCGATGGTGGTCAACAAGCTGCTGATCACACAGCAAATGATGAGGCCAAGAAGTCTTTTATTCTACAAAAACGAGTAGAACGTGCCATGGATTCTGGCAAAGCTCCTTACTCTTAGTTGAACCCAATTTGAGACTTCATGATTATACTGATCTTTCTATTGAAGAGTTCCCAACTCTTGCAAGTAATAAGATCAAACATAAAAGGGGCACAACAAAAATTTCTTCCAACCGGCTAATAAGTCTAACACTCGCCTCCAAGCGAAACTTACTTCTGAGATCAAGCCGGTTGACCTTATAAATTTACCAGCTATCATGAAAATAAGAGAAGAGCAAAATGAACCTAGTTAATCTCTATAGGGGGCCGTCTGTTTTGGTTCCTATTTTAAGCAGTTTGTTTGGCTTTTTTCAAACATCTTACAATTCTGTACCCTTTTTATCTTTTCCTTTTGTCTATAATAAAATTTTGCCTAATTTAATACAAAACATAACATTAAAATACAATCGAACATGTAATTCCTCTTTACAGGCACCACAAAATAGAAAGCTTTTGGAGTGTTTGAGATATAAATTCTTTTATGGGGTGGATATTTTGTTCTAATCTTCGTATGAATCAAAATTAAAGAAATCTGAGCACTCTTTCTTTGATAATGTCTCAACGGCGGTAATATTTAATATTTTATAATTAATATTACTCCCTCTATCCACTGTCAATCTATCCATTTTACTAATTTGGGTCGTCCATTCTTAATCTATCCATTTCCCTTTTTGGACTATGAGACCCACACCCTCTACTAATACAAATAAAATATGAGATCCCATCCTCTACTAATACAATTACCTACCACACATAAAATAATAGTACTTCTTAATCCACGTGCAAAAAGTAAATTGATACATTAAAGATGGACGGAGGGAGTAAATTTTAGAGTCTGACTGTTATGCACCTGGTGCACCTGGACGATTTTAACCGTTAGATTAAATTTTAATGAAATTTCTACCATCAAATAAAATAAAATAATTAAAAGATTTAATAAATAATCATCCACTACCTCTACATTTAACCCATTATTCCTAGGGTGCACCGGTGTATCTAAAATCACACTAAATTTTAAGGCAATATTTATTTGTGATTATAAAAACTCCTGAAATATTAACAACTAATCCCTATAAACCTAAAAATCTTAGACAAATTTTCTTGTGAGACATTATAAATGTGAGACGGTTTGTGAGACGTGTTAAAGTATGTTTATTATATACATAAAGTATGTTTAATGTTGCTAAAGTATGTTTTCTAAAATATGATAAATGATGAATTAACGTATGATTTTAAAGTATTATAATATGATTCATTATTGATATACTTTAACTATAAATAAGTACACTTTACCTATATAATAAGCATACTTTAGTAATGAGTCAACCCGTCACACAAAAAAACCCGTCTCACAAGAGAGTTTCTCAAAATCTTATTAATCCTGAAACATCCACCTTTCATGACAATTTTCCCAATTATTATTATTTTTCTCTTTTTTTTTCTACATTAACTAGTACTCTTTTACACATGTTAGAGACTCGCTTATTACATATTAATTTAATATAAAATTACAATATATTCAATCAAAAATTTAAAACAAACATTGATTATCACGCTCAATTTTCTAAAAAGTCATCCATCTAACACAACTTACTTTATCTTCTTTTCAAATAAAAAAAAAACAAAAAAAGAACTTACTTTTATCTTTATTTATTACTAAAATAACCACATCACTCTTAAAAATCTTTGTAATTGATTAAAAAAAATATTTTTTTAAACTCTATATTGATCTATCATAGAGATAGATAGAAGGCTAATTAGAACAGAAAGACGACGGAGTATGACACAACGATCTCATAATAAACATATGCTAGTAGTATTGTTCTATAACTCGATACGTATTGATTTCGACGGGCAAATATTCACGAAACCCGCGTAGTACGAGGGATATTCGAATTTTTTTATGAAATCAGCTATTCGTATCTTCGAATTTGCTAAACGTATTAAAAAAATAATTAAATTAAAATATTTGAATTTAATAAGACATAGATATTCTAATAATTAAAATTTTATATTGTGTTCGGTTGTAGTACCCGAATAGTATATTGTGTGTTTGGTTGGAATACCCGAAAGATATATTCGATTTCATATTGTGTTCGGTTGTAGTTTACGAACAATAAAGTGTATTTGGTTGGAGTACTCGAAAGATGTATTCAGTTGGAGAAATTGAATGGTTCTTGAGGGATGTTGATAATACTTTCACTATTAAATGTTATCACTTTTATTATAAAATTTTATCACTTAATTTTTATTTATATTATAAATTGCTCATAAAATAATATTGTCGCTTTTCGTTAATTGAGTATCACTTTCAATTATAGAAGTTATTACTTTTTATACTTATGATTTAAGCCCTCACCTGAGACGGTCTTACACAAGTCTTTTACATAATATTAACAACTATATAAATTAATTAATAAAAATACTTTTATTCATAAAAGTTTTAATTTTTTTTAATATTAAAATTTTTAAACAAAAAAAAAATTATACAACACGTTAAACTTTTGTAATGTCTTAAAAATTTCATAACATTATAATAAAAATGTATATATAATTTTCAATATTATATTGGCAATACAAAACATATATTTTTAGACAAAGTCTCTTGTGAGACGGGTCGATACATCACTAAAGTATGCGTATTGTATAGATAAAGTATGTTAAATGGTTGTTAAAATATGTTTTCTAAAGTATGCTGAATTATGCATTAAAATATAATTTTAATGTATTATAATATAATTTATTATTAACATACTTTAACTACAAATAAACACACTTTAACTATACAATAAGCATACTTGAGTAATGAATCGATCCGTCTCACATCCGTCTCACAAGAGAGTTTCTCATATTTTTATATACTCCATCTTTCCGGTTCTAAGGTATCTATTTATTTTTTACACGTGGATTAAGAAGTATTATTATTATATGTAAAGTGGGTAGTTGTATTAGAGGGAAGTGATGGACCATATTGTATACATTTTTACTAAATAGAGAAAATAGATACATTTGAAGTGGACGCCAAAAATAGTAAAATGGATACCTTAGAAGCGGACAGAGGGAGTATTAACTTCTTATATTATCATATTTAAATTATTACATAAAAAATATAATATTAAGAAATCATAATTAAATATAAAACTATTATAAGAGATGACAACGGATAGGGTATCCACTTATTTTTGGGTACTCGTACTCTTATGCGATTTAAAAAAAAAAAACTAACTGTACACATCCTATTTAAAAAATATATTATGATATCCGTACCTATCTCATACCCGTTTAGCAATACCCGCGGGTACCCGCACCTATTTAATATTAATTTATTATATAAATATTTATATCTTTTCTATTATTTAAAATTATATTATTATGAATTAAATTCTATTATTTTAAATAAATATATTAAATTTTTTGTGTATATATATATATATATATATATATATATATATATATATATATATATATATATATATATATATATATATATATATATAATGGGGTACTCGCGGGTATTGAGTTTTTTTTCCGTACCCATTCCAAATCCTAATGAGATTTTCACAACTATCTGTATCCATTCTAAACCTGTTTACAACTATCCATACCCGCCCTATTAAGATATTAATAGAACGGGTACTTGAAAATGCTTATCTCATTATTATCCCTAATTATTATTGTTTAATAAATAAAATTAATAAATGTATATAACAATTATAAATTATTATTGTATAATTAAGGATAAATTATTAAATATAATAAAATAAAGAATTAACGATAAAAATTTTATGAAAATTAATTAATACTAACTAAGATTTATTTTTTTCACGAAAAAGTTCCTTATTTAGAATTTTATAATGAACTAAATTTATTAAACTTAAAAATTCTAAGGAGAAATAGATTAAATATATTAAATAATTTCTTACTCTTCTAAAAATATTTTATTTATTAATACATTTTATTAAAAAATATTTTACAATATAGAAATTGTTATTAAATTTAAGAATCTATTTCTACAATCATATATTATTGGTAATATGGATGTCAAATTAAAGATTATGAAACGACAATTAATTTAATATAATTCTTATATAAATCCAATTTAAAAATAAAAAGTTAAAAACACTTAAAGTTTTAAGTAAATTTTTAAATAAGATAAAGAAAAATGAAATATCTTGATTGTTTAAAATAAAGTAACTACATTATCTTCTCTCCTAAGTAAATTTATTAATATAAAAAAATTAAAAAATATATAAAAATGACACATCATACCTAAATTATTTTCATGATGCCACCTAATAAATTCAAAACCTTCTTTTAGTTTATAATATATGAGAGTATATCCTCTTATTTTTGAACTTAGGGGAGAAAGATCCTAAAGAATCCAAGAAATGAATAGGTGTTATGTGATTGGTCCAAAGGGATGAGTCATCCCACCTAGAGATTTTGGACGGTGCTAATTATGTATGGTTAGCTAAATAAGCATAGTATTAATTTGATTTATTAATATATCCAACCTAATCTAAAACACTTATTTATATATATTTAAAGTAATTACAACATAAGTCAATAATGGATATGGTGGGGAAGACCATGCATTCAATTAGGATCACCAAACCAATTAAAATTTTGCCAAATCCCATTTATACAATTATCCACCCATCTTATCTATACCCCATTTAGTTCGAAATTAACTCCCAAATCCAACACCAATCTCAATAATAATAAAAATGTCTTGGGTGCTTTTCAATCTTATGTACTTCTATCTCAATGAAAGGATAATTACGTCATAAAATTTACATTAAACCTTAAAAATTGTAAAATTTAAATGCAAAATATTATATAGACTACTATACTATAAAATAGTACATTAAATACAAAGATAAAAATATAATTATATTATTAAAATTCATATTAAGTTTTAAGTATAGAGAACCACGAGAAAAAACATCTTCCTTAATTATAAAATATGATATGTGAATCATAAAAATCATATGCATAACTTTATTATGTATGTTGAGTGCATATATAGAGTCATTTGAAAAAAAAATTGAAAATTTAATTATTCAATAATTAATGTAACAGTGTGTTTCATTTGCATCAATTAAACAAGTAGTTAGTGTATACTAAACTATTTATACAAATAAAAATATAGTAGTAGTAGTTTTTTTTTTGAACAATTAATATTTTGAAAATACTCTCCATTCAACTTAGTTATACTCTTAATTCTTTTTTGTCTTGTTCCAAAATACTCCCTCCGTCCCAGACTCGATGTCTGCGACACTGTAGACACGGAATTTAAGAAAAGTTGACTTTTTAGGGGTATTGTGGTATTTTTAGGTAATAAATAAATTATAAAGTATGCTATGTGTGTTAGGTAGGTGTGGTAAAGTTGTAATTAAGATGAACTTTTAGGGGTGTGGATTGATGTGATATTTCCTTTTTTGGTATAAGACAATTAGTTTGGGACGGATGAAAATGGAAAGTAAGACAAGAGTATGGGACGGAGGAAGTATTTGCCAAAATTTAAATTCCATAATATCGAGTAATTAAAATTTATCGATTCATAGAATTAACACTTTGAGCTACATAAGAAAAAATAAAATAAAACTATGACACAACGTTGTAAGGTCCTAGCTCATAAGTTAATAATTATCCCAAGTTAATAGTAAGCATTTATTTTTAGAAATAGAACAATAATAAATAAATAAAAATATAATTTCACACAAACAATGAAGTAGATGCCACGTGTACCGAAATCAAAGGTGGGCATGAAAAAGAGCATAGAATAATAATAATCGGTTTGCTTTAATTTAATATATTCTCTTAATCCACGCTTTCAATTACCACCTCCACCTCGCTCTCCAGTGGACACGTTTCTTCTCACTTTTACTTTTCTCGCTCTTTAAATATTCTCTCTCCTATATCACTCTTCTCTTCTATTCTACCCATCTTGATTCTCGCGAATGGATCATTCTAGCGCACCTCTCCAGAATGGCCACAGTAATTCCAACGAGCTGGATGTTTACCCTCTCAGTTGCTACTACTTCGGCAACAAGGAATCCGTTTCTTCGAAGAACGAGACCTTTGATGCTCGCGTGATGCGGATGAAGGCTAAGTATGTGTCAATTTTGCGCCTGCAATTTCTTTCTCTTTTTGTTGTATTGATTTTTTCAATTTTCTGTTGGGGGTTTCAGCTATGATGCCTATGGAATGAGGAACTCCGTGGCTGCGGTGATGGTGGTACGCCTTATTTACCGATTAATTGTTGTTATCTCCGAATACGATTATCAGATTTTCATTGTTTATTGTTCGAGTGCTTAGGGTTTTAGTAGTTGTTTTGCTTGTGAAGTTAGCTGCTTATCTCATGTTTGAAAGAATGAATGGTTTTACTGCTGTGAACTGTTGACTTTGTTGGAATCCTTACTGAATTTGATAGTTGATGTTTTCCATCTAACTATGATGATCTAGTTGAATAAAATGGAATTTTTGTTCTGTGTTCATCTTACAGGATTTGTATTGTATTGGTTGGTTGGGGGTGTTGTGTTAGTTATCGAAATCAAGATTTGTTAATTGCTATTATTTTCCATGTTGTGATCTCAAGAATGGATTCTTATTCAAATATATCACCAAACATCGTCAGTACTTCAGGTTTTGAGTTTTTAATTATGGTTAAAAGGAGTCTCAAAAATCCGTAATAAGATTGCCTTACCCTTGTTATATATGTTTAACTGTACGATGTGTGTTTGTTTTAACATGTGTGAGTTTATCAGCTAATCATTCAAATGAAGTAAAATTGCATAATCTGAGAGCACGAGGAATTGTTCGTTCATTGTAACTTTTCTAGCTTGTAATACCTTTATGCATGCTTCTTTAGATTGTTTTGTGAGTTTATCTGTGACCTAAAACTAGTTGTTTCAGGTAGAACTGTTCAAACATCCACATCTCTTGTTGCTGCAAGTGCAGAATTCAATCTATAAACTTCCCGGTGGCCGTGCTCGACCAGGGGAATCAGGTAATTCACCATAACAGAGACGATATCTTTCCACTTGTGTACAAAATTCAAAATTGATCAGATTTTATGTGAGATTCAAAGATTAGTGTATGATATGCTTCAGATATCGACTGCTTAAAACGCAAGCTGTTAAGCAAGTTATCTGCTGGTGAAGATGGTCGTGGTCCAGAATGGGAGGTAAGATGATTCCCACTATAGCAATGTGGTTTAATTACTTCAGTTTGCTTGAACTCTGTTGTTTGTCAATGTCCAGATTGGAGAATGTATTGGAATTTGGTGGAAATCCAACTTTGAATCTCCACTTTATCCATATTTGCCACCAAACATAAAGAGGCCTAAAGTGACTCTCCGACCATAAGTGCTTTTTTTTTGTTTCTATTTTTTGGCAGCTGCCATAAGTTCTTGACAATAATGTTCTTCTTTTCAGGAGTGCACCAAACTCTTTCTTGTTAGGTTGCCACCAAGCAGGAGGTTTATTGTACCCAAGGACTTCAGACTTCTTGCTATCCCATTGTGCCAACTTCATGGCAACGACGAGGTATGTATGATTCAGTCAGACTGGATCCTGTATCTCACTTTCCACATTACCACTAAAACTACGAGTTCTAACAATAATCAAAACTATGTTTTTTCAAAGAATGTAGGACATAGAAAGTTGTAAAGATGATCATCCTTGTTGTTGGAATTAGTTTGTATTGCTCGTATATCATGTTTGAAATGCTCGAGTTACCAGATCCTTTAACACGTACCGATTACTGTGTTCTGCAGACTTACGGTCCGGTAGTCGCTGGAGTCCCGCAGTTGCTATCCAAATTCACCTTCAACTTCATAGAACCCTGAATCTCTACATCACCCCTGGAGTTGGAAGGGATAATATGTATCAGAGTTTTGGGTAATGATACAGAAATACAGTTGTAAATGTAGCCATTTCTGGATAGATAAACGGGTTTTGATATAAATTTTATTTGGAGTGTAATTGTAATAGAGTATATTCCAGTATAGTTGTAATGTCTTTTAAAAAAAAGAAGTGTAGTGGTAATGTAAAAAAAAAAAAGTATAGTGGTAATGTAATTTTTGGTTATTTTTATTTATACAATATATTGTGATACATGTTGCTTTCTTTTGACATATAAGGGAAAACTTTGATAAAAAAAAAACAGTTTTATGTTTGTCAGATAAAGAAAATAAAAACGTTAAAGCATGAATACGCTTTGACAAATGTATGGAACATTTCATTGTTAAGCTCGATTAACCGAGTGACCATTTGCCTAAAGATCAAGAACGATATGACAACTTGCCTAAATCTCAAGAATAATCGAATCTCACTCTTGCAGGGAACAATTTTTCAACATGCGAGGGCTCCTTTTATGTAGTGATTAATGGTTTAGCTCAAAATGTGGGGTTCTTTGATGGTTTAGTTCTTATAATCACTTAAATCACCCTAATTTCATCGGGCAGATGTGTTAGGTAAGTTTGGTGGCTTGAACATCTAAATTTCTTGATTTTGTTAGAATTTTGATCAAATTCTAATAAGGGTCACTTGGGTGGGCGGGGAACAATTTTGTTAGAATATTGAACATCTAATTTTCTTGATTTTGTTAGAATGTTAATCAAATTCTAACTCATACACGAGGATGATTATATGCATGACACGATAGCAATTTTGTTAGGACACGTAATGATATGTATTTAAGTATTTAACTATGCACCCACTATTCGTTAACATGATATCATGGGATATAAAACCATAATATGAACAACGTAATGACATGTATTTAACTATGTACCCACTGTTCGTTAGCATGATATCATGGCATATAAAACCACAATATGAAATATGAGCGGGGTAATACTGTACGCCAGGTCAACGATATGTTTAATGGTATAATATTTTATTATGAAGAATATTAAATTTTAATTTATAAAGTATTATTTCTTCGTATGAAAAAATCAATTGAAGTATTAATGTTTGAGTAATTTTTTTTTTCCCGAAAATTAAAGATATGTATTTTTACTAAAAGATATACATTAAATATAAGGGGTTGTTTGCTTGTGAGTATGCGATATATAGGGATTGTGTATAATTGTGTATAATGAGATTTGTTTGACTTGTAATTAATGGTATTATTGTTTGGTATTATGAAAAAATGAGATTGTTGATAATTAGGTATTAATTATTTTAGGTTTATTATTGAGTATTAACAAATGAGATAATAAATAAAATGACATATTTATCCCTTATTAATAATAATAATAATAATAATATTATTATTATTATTTATTATTATTAATAATTATTAATATCATTAATTATTATAAATGTCATTATTATTATTTATTTAATATTATTATTATTCAATAATAATAATAATAATAATGAAAAAAAGGATATAATGGTAAAAGTAAGTATAATACTTAGGTATTAAATTGTAGTATTATGTAACCCACTTCTTGTGATGGTATACACAATACCAATGAAAATATATTATTAATTTCAAGTTAAAATAATACCGAATTAAAAATATTATGAATATATTAAAACAAATATGATATTACGTGATATACTGCTAGCTAATACGCGAAATGACCCCTAAAAGAATACAGCCTCTTAAAACTGTTAGATTTTGGCGCACGGTGCGGTCGTACATGCAAAGTTTTATCCGTTCACATCATACTATCAATTTTTCTATGCATGTTATTATGTTAAATTGAAGACAACAATTATTCAAGGTACTTAAATTGAAAATAACATAAAGTCTAGATTAGTGGAGCAGTCAAACTTGTAATATAAAAATCATTGTTTCCAAAATCAAGGGGTGTTTGGATAAAAATTTTTAATAGGTAATAATAATAAAATTAAGTAGGGACTATTTGCACCTCAAAATTACTTATATGTATATCGTTTACTAAATATATCCTAATTTTATTTAATTACATGTATATAATCACTAAACATATTCCAATTTTGACAATTTTGTCCTTTTAATTTTAAACACATTAATGTTTTTAGCCATTAAAACCTCTGTATTTTAGAACTCATATTCATGTTTTTGAACGTTTAAAACCTCCGTATTTGAGAATTAATGATTCGCCTAAGAGAAGAAAAGAACAACTAAATTGAAAAGAATCTTACCATTTTTTTCATTTCATCAAGTAATGCAGAGATTTCATCTATACGACTATTCTTCCCTAAGTTGTCTATAAAATAGTCATATGCAGTGTTATATTAGAGATACAGTGATAATTGTCTCATCTTCGTTACAATATCATATGCATTTTTTAAAAGATCCTTCACGAATTGAAAATCAGTATATGAGATTTTGCTATATATGGGATTTTGATGACAAGCCATTTCAAAGATTGCGAATTTTATAAGTCCATCGCTTTACATACACTTCCTTCAATGAGTGGCTTGGAGTTGAATCATTGAATTTCTCTTCAGCAAAACCACCGCTCGTAGGCATTGTTATATGTAGTTTTATGAATTAGGGTTTTAAACGTAAAAATGGATAAATATGTTGAAATAGTGATCCACGAGTTCATGTGGATATAATCAGAGAGAAAGTAATTGGGGAGAAAGTAAAACCCTTATTTTTATTATACGAAAAATGTGGTACAGATGTGCTGTATATATAGAAAATATCAATTCATAACCTCCCCATGATTCCTCCAATTAACTCCAGCTGGCAGTCAAACTTGTTGACCAAGTAAGTAACGTAAGTAACAACAATGTATCTCAACACCCTCCCCTCAAGTTGGAGAATGATAGCATGCCTTCATTCCCAATTGGAAACAAACGGGTGAAACGGAGCTCCTCCTAAAATCTTTGTAAAACCATCTGCAATTTGTTGCTTTGAAGGAACATGGTAAAGTAGAACAAAACCAGCTTTAAACTTATCTCTGACCAAATGGCAATCGATGTCCAAGTGCTTAGTTCGCTCATGAAAGACAGGGTTTGCTGTAATGTGAAGTACAGCTTTGTTATCACAGTGCAAAGGAATAGGGAGTTCAACTTGTAAATGAAAATCCTGCGAAATGTATGATATCCATTGAAGTTCACACACTGTTAAACTTAATGCCCTGTATTCTGCCTCAGTGGAAGATTTAGAGATTGTGCCTTGTTTCTTGCTCTTGTAAGATATAAGAGAATCTCCAAAGAAAATGGAGAAACCTGTAATGGATCTCCTGGTATCCTTACAAGTTGCCCAATCAGCATCACAATAAGCTACTAAAGATTGGTTATGTGAGGATGGGTATAATAAACCAAGGAAAGGGCACCCCTTCAAATAACTCAAAACATGTAAGGCTGCATTCCAATGAGAGTGAGTAGGCGCTGTAACAAATTGACTAAACTGCTGGACTGAATATGTAATATTAGGCCTTGTCATATTAAGATACAACATCCTACCAACCAATCTTCTATGCTGATCAGGTTGCTGCAATGAAGGTCCATCCATAGAGGTGAGATGGAGACCATGTGGAAGGGGAGTAGATGCAGCAGTGCAATTCTCCATGTGAGTATCAGATAAGATATCTAAGATATACTTCCTTTGGCATAGATAAATCCCCTTTTCCTCCCTAGCTATTTCAATCCCTAGAAAATACTTAGCTAGGCCAATATCTTTTATAATGTAAGCATCATGAAGAAATTGCTTCAAAGCAACAATCAATTTCTCATTTAAACCAGTAATCAACACATCATCCACATATACCAACATTGCTAGGAATAATCCATTCCTGTGAAGAATGAAAAGACAATGGTCATGAGGTGATTGTACCAAGCCAAATTCTGAAAGCCTATTACAAAGCTCAATATTCCATTCCCTTGAAGCTTGTTTAAGGCCATACAAACTTTTATTTAATCTACACACTTGCCCAGCAACTGCCTTTGTATATCCTGGCGGAGGATTCTTCTGTTAAATAACCATGTAGAAAAGCATTATTTACATCAAGCTGATGCAAATCCCAACCTTGCATAGAAGCAATTGATAAGAAAATGCGTACTGTAACTAGTTTTGCAACTGGAGAAAAAACATCGAAATAATCAACACCTTCAGTTTGATTATACCCTTTGGCCACTAATCTTGCTTTGTACCTATCAACTGTTCCATCCACCTTTCTTTTGATTTTATACACCCATTTGCATCCAATAGCTTTCTTTCCCGGAGGTAAGTCCGTCATCACCCATGTATGATTATGCTCTAATGCATCAATTTCATTCTGCATGGCTTGTATCCAAATAGGTTCTGAAGTTGCTTGTTTATAATATGTTGGTTCCTTCTCAAGGTATATATTCGCAAGAAAAGCCAAATGAGCTTTATTGGAATGGAATGGAAGAGCATGCTGAGTTTCACAAACAAAATCCTTCTGCCATGCAGGAGAATGAGATATTCTAGCACTTTTTCTTGTAGGAACTGCAACAGGTACAAAGTCATGAACAGAGTCACTAAAGTCATCAGAAGGCATGGAATCATGATCAGAATCAATAGAGTCATCAATAATATTTGGAGAAGAAACAGTTCCAGGCCCAGAAATAGATTGCCTTTGGATAGCTGGTATAGAGCTATCAGTAGCTCTTAAAAAATCATCATGATAGACCGCTGATGTTGGTGTGGCTTTTATGTGGGACTCATATGGGAAAACATCTTCAAAGAAAACCACATCCCTAGAAATCAAGATCTTGGACTGATCCAAATCATAGAGTTTATAACCTTTTTGACCATGCACATACCCAAAAAAACACACTTATGTGATCTTTCTCCAAATTTGCTCTTATTTGGTAGTGTAGCTGCAGCAAATGACAAACAACCAAAGGGCCTCAATCTAGAAAAATCCGGTTCTTTGTCATATAATCTTTCAAAAGGTGTCTTCCAATTTAATATTCCAGTAGGCAATCGATTAATGACAAAAGTTGCCATTAAAATAGCAAATGGCCAAAAAGTAATAGGCAATTTAGCTTGAAAAAGAAAGGATCTAGCAACTTTCAAAATATGTCTGTGCTTCCTTTCAACTACCCCATTCTGTTGGGGTGTGTAAACACAAGATTTTTCATGGATGATCCCCCGTGACTGCAAGAAATTCTGAAAACTCTTCCCAATGAACTCAGCACCATTATCACTTCTCACCCTTTTTATTTTTGTATTAAATTGTCTTTCTATCATCAATATAAATTTGCACAATATCCTAACTGCCTCAGACTTAGCTTTCATAAGAAATACCCAAACTCCTCTACTGTAATCATCCACCACTGTCAGAAAATATGCCGAATTAAGAATATTACCATCTCTGCAAGGGCCCCATATATCAGTGTGTATAAGCTCAAAACATGATGAGGTTTGGATTGAGTTGTGTCCAAATGGTAATCTATGTTGTTTTGCCTTGAAACAAATCTCACATGATTTTATTGATTCTGAAAACATATCAAAACTTTCCTTTTTACAGAAACTCAAATGTTTCATGGCACTTAATGAAATATGACCCAATCTCCTATGCCATGTTTCTAAGGAAACAGAACAAGCAGAATGAGTAATGTAATTCATTTTCTTCATACAATACAAACTCCTTTCAATTCTCCTTCAGCTACTCTTTCATTACTCTGCAGATCTTGAAAGTAACAACTGAGCGGAAGAAATACACATTTTAAGCCAGAATCTCTACATAATTATGTTACTGAGAGTAGATTGTATTTGAAGCTAGGGATCAGTAAAACATGCTTCAATGTTATAGTTGGTGTAAGATACACATCTCCCTCATAATCTACTATCTTCGTGCTCCCATCTGGTAAACAGACAGTGGCCTTACTTTTCATTGGGATAATATTTTTCATTAGATGTGAATGACTACACATATACCTACTAGCCCCAGTATCAATGATCCACCCTTCATGTGCTTCGTTAGAGTAGAAAGAAAAGGCATGATGTTGTTCATATTCTACTATAACGTTGGATCTCTTATTTTTTAACTCTCTGTACCAATTTGGTATACCAATTATTTTAAAACATGTACCTATCTCATGACCGTTGAAACCACAGTGTGCACAAATTAATTTTGCCTTTTCTTCCTTTGTAAGCCTCATGAATCTCCTTCATTTTCCTCCATTCCAGTAAGCAGCAGCCATGGATAAGATTGGATCTTCAATCAACCAATCCAAAAAAAAAAACAATTCAAACCCGCTCTGGATACCATGTTGAAATAGTGATCCACGAGTTCATGTGGATATAATCAGAGAGAAAGTAAAATTGGGGAGAAAGTAAAACCCTTATTTTTATTATATGAAAAATGTGGTACAGATGTGCTGTATATATAGAAAATATCAATTCATAACCTCCCCATGATTCCATCCAATTAACTCCAACTGGCAGTCAAACTTGTTGACCATGTAAGTAACGTAAGTAACAACAATGTATCTCAACAAAATAACTAATGTCCTGTATTTACCTATATGGTGTTTGGACTGGTTCCGACTCCAATTTCCAGTCGAACCGACCGATGCGATCCAATTTTGAAAACATTATTTTAAATACTCCATAATATCTTTAAACACCTTTTTTATGATATTGTGATAATTTAATATAATATTGTGAGAAATTATAATTTTTTCAGTCAAATTATCACATTTGGTTCTTTAAGTTTTTTGTTAAATTATCTCAAAATCCGTATTTGGTCATTTAACTATTGCAATTTTCAATTTTAGTCATTCTTTGTCAAATTTTAGTATCTCAGGATCAAAATTGGACAAAAATGATCAAAATTGGACAAAGAATGACTAAAATTGAAAATTTCAAAGGATACTAGACTATACTCCCTCTGTCCCGGGCAAACAGCACCATCAGGAGCGGCCTTGGGCGGTGCCGGAGGTACCGCCGCATAGGGGCCCACCCCGACGAGGGCCCCCAATTATATATATATATATATATATATATATATATATATATATATATATATATATATATATATTTAAGTATATATATTTTAAAGTTGATTTATTTATAACAATGTTTAGTGCCTCAACTGGCCTGCATTATCGATAATGTTAGCTTCGCACATATCCACACACAATATTTAATTAATAGATTTATTTATAAGATAAATTACATAATATGTTCTAAAAAAATCTTTATTTCTTTTGAATCTTTTTCATTCTTTTAAATATATCATAATCGTTCTTTTCTTAATGAGTGAGGCTCTCGTGTGCATCCGGGCGCACGGAGCACATTCCGTGAGCCTTTGCAATTTTCGTGCCCCTTTACAATTTAAACCCCTAGCAATACATATATTTAAATAGAATATAGAGGGGGAGGGTTGTGTTCACATGGGGACACGGAGTATCCCTCCGTGTCCCCGAGGACGCAGGAGCTTTTGTCTTTCTTAATTCTTATCAATTCATCGTGAGCATAGAACTTTTATTTTCTTTCTCTACGATATTTGGTGAGCTAAAACTTTGGCAACATCTTTGAGAAAAATCGTACATTGTATTCTTTTCGAACAAGGTATTTTAATTTTACAATAATATTTTTTACTCTATGTATTTTTCTACTCAAATTTATTTTATGATTCCAATAAATTGATGGTTTTATTTTTATAAATTATTATTAATAGTTAATTGATAGTTTGAGATGCCTCTTGAAAATATCCATTCGGATATAAAATTTTTTATTACTCCCTCCGTCCATCCGAAAGAGGGTCTTTTACTTTTGTGCACGCGGATTAAGGAGTATTATTATTTAATGTGTAGTGGGTAGTTGTATTAGTGGGAGTGTGGACCCCATATTTTAATTGTATTAGTGGGTGTGTATGGGTCCCATGTGTGTAAAAAGAAAATAACCCTCTTTGGAACGAACGACCAAAATAGAAAAAAGACCCTCTTTCGAGCGGACGGAGGAAGTATTACTTTTATACGTTGGATAAAAATAAGAGGCCCAAAAATAATTTCGCACTGGGACCCTCAAATTACATGGCCGGCCCTGAGCATAATTTGTTTTTTGCACGTAGATTAAGGAGTATTATTATTTTATGTAAAGTGGATAGGTATATTAGAGAGATGTGATGGGTAGTGGTGGGCCATTGGTGGACCTTTTTTACTAAAAGAGGAAAATTGTGCAATTTGGACGGGACAATATAGTAAAATATTGTTATTTGGGCGGGAAGAAAGGAATATGTGGGTTTAATAATACTTAGTGGACAATTTGTGATAAATTCTCTTTATTTTTATTAGATGTAGTAGCTCATTGAATCATTTTCAAATACTCCATCCGTCTCGCTCAAATAGCACAATTTTACTATATTGAACGTCTCGTTCAAATTGCACCATTTTTCTCTTTTAGTAAAAATGTCCCACCACTACCTATCACATCTCTCTAATACATCTATCCACTTCACATAAAATAATAATACTCTTTAATCTACGTTCAAAAAGCAAATGCATCTCTTTACACGGGAGTAGTAAATATAACTGTTTTAAAATGATTGGTAGCTTACTTCTATTTAGAATATCTTGTGCAAGGACAATAGACCATCCCAGCAATTAATCTAGTCGTACTACAATTTATTTACAAATACATCACTCAGACTTTTGGCTAAACATGCCTTATATTATATTTTATTTTATTTTATTTAAAGCACAAATTTTTTTTTTCAATTATATTAAAAAAAAAGAAAAGAAAAGAAAAGAGTGGAGAGATTGGCGGCGCGGACAAATCACAAATCATGTATAGCTGTTTAAAATTAGAAAATAAAACTGTTTTTTTTTTTTTTTGGAAAGTGAAGTGATCCAGAAAGACTTGGAAGTGAGGAGGACTTGAGGAGTCTTCTTGGTACCTCCCATCTCTCACCAAACCCAAAAAATCAATCAGTTTTTTGTCATCTTTTTCTCATAAATCAATCCACCTATAAACACACACACTAATACATTTACTACACTTACTGATGTGTGGGTTGCTTAAGTAATCGTGTGTTCATAGATTGGTATTTACCTACCCCTGAATTTTTCTGGGTTTATTCTCCATCTCTTACAACATCCCACTTTCCTTGGTCTTTCCTAAACCCAGCAGAATTTTTTAACCTCTCTACAATACAAATTCCAAGCAAGAAAAGACTTTTGAATCCAGATTATTAGTTTCTCAGAAGAAAAAGATATGAAGAAAGGGGCTTTGGCACCCAATTTGAAGCTTTCTGTACCTCCTCCTGACGACATATCCAAATTCCTGTATTTCTTTTCCCCCATTTATTACCCCAGTCAAGCTGTAATTGTTTTCAATTGTGATGATTATATTTTGTTGGTTGTGATTTGGGTTTCTCCGCAGGACGGGTTCTGGGACATTTAAGGATGGTGATCTCTTGGTTAATCGGGATGGTGTTCGGATTGTCTCTCATAGTGAAGTTGAAGCTGTAAGAGAATTGTTCTTTGTAGATTTTCTTGATATGTCTTATCTGGGTTCTTGTGATTTTATCTGCATTTCCACTGTGAAATTTCTGTTCTTTCTTTGTTGTGTATGGTTTCTCGTGGGATATTCGTCCTAGTTTTCGATGTGGCCTTGCAATATTGTGCTTCTAAAGCTGGTTTCTAATTAAATTTATGCTGATATGTGGGGGTTGAACTAATGCTGCTTGAAAGTTTTGATTTGGTGTGGGATTTGTGTTTAATAGTTGAAATTGGGCTAGAATTTCTTTTTTTTCTTGAAGAAACTTTATGTTATCTTTTTAGTTCAACAATGAGAATGAGTATTCTGGATGTATTTCAGGAAATATTCCTGTGATATATGAATTGATTTGCTGCTGAGAAACTTGCATTTAACTTCTTGTAATACGATGCAATTTCAGCCAGCCTTGATTACGCCATCAGATAACCAGCTAAGCTTAGCCGACTTTGATGCAGTTAAAGTTATTGGTAAGGGAAATGGAGGTGTTGTGCGCTTGGTGCAACACAAATGGACTGGACAATTTTTTGCTCTCAAGGTATTGAACATCTCTTTGAAGTTGTCCCTCATTGGTTCGGTGGGTTAAGTATGGGAAAATAGACTAGAAGAGTTTGTATCATTGAATTTGATAATTATAGGTATTAAAGCAGTTTTAGAGTTGAGTTGGGATTGGAGTAGTTACTTGGATTAAACCTGCATGTATCACTATTTTATAACTCTCTGTTTTATTTATTATTCAAAAGTCGAACCATTTTCTGGTATTTCAGACAAGTTCTTGGGTCAGAATATTTTTTTCTGAGTGATCTGATCGGCTGATCCTAATTTGTAGTTCCAAACAACTTGATGGTTGGTATTGTTTATTATAGCAGCAGGAAGTTCTTCTTTCCATCTTTATGAGGTGGAACCAGTCTATTACATGAATTGGATTCTCGACCAAAAAATACTCCACTTTCTTACTACTATGTTCATGGACTTGGAAAGGATCTAACACCACCTGATAATAATTTGTGTTAGGAACGTCATTGTAAATGAGACTTTTGGTCTGATGAGTGATGTGTTAAATCTCCTTTTCTGGTCTACTGCTAGTTTCTGTCCAAACATACATGTCAGTACGTCATGGGATGCGACTGTGATATCCAATCTGGAAACTTAATAAACTGGCTTAGAATAAATTTTGTGTGAAGGATTATACGATATTGATGCATGAATGCCATCAAAATCTGATTTTTTTTTACTTATACCAGGTCATTCAAATGAATATTGAAGAGTCTGCTCGCAGGCATATTGCACAAGAACTAAAAATAAATCAGTCGTCTCAGTGTCCATATGTTGTAGTCTGCTATCAGTCTTTCTATGATAATGGTGCAATATCCATAATCTTGGAGTATATGGATGGGGGATCTCTGGCAGATTTCCTGAAGAAAGTAAATTTGATCCCTGAGCCATATCTTGCTGCAATTTGTAAACAGGTGGTATATTTATCTGCTTACAGTCTTAAATGAATGGAACTATATCAATTAGTAATTATAATAAAATCATGATCATGCCATTACAGGTACTCAAAGGTCTGTGGTATCTTCATCATGAAAAACATATCATCCACAGAGATTTGAAACCTTCAAATTTGCTAGTAAACCATGGAGGTGATGTCAAGATCACCGATTTTGGTGTCAGTGCAATACTCGCCAGCACATCTGGTCTGGCTAATACCTTTGTTGGCACGTACAACTACATGTCTGTAAGTGCTAATCTTGTTACTTACGTCGTTACATGTTTCCTGTAGTGCTTGTAAAACTAGAATAAATTTGTATTTTTATGGGTGATTAGCCAGAGAGAATCATAGGAGGCAACTATGGTTATAAAAGTGACATCTGGAGCCTAGGTTTGGTCCTCCTCGAGTGTGCAACTGGAAAATTTCCATATTCCTCACCTCAACCAGAGGGATGGGTCAATGTGTATGAGCTGATGGAAACAATTGTTGATCAACCTCCACCTCGCCCGCCTTCTGATCTATATTCGCCAGAGTTTTGCTCCTTTATATCTGCTTGGTAATGCACTGAACCTAATCTTCAATAGTCTAGATTTCTTTAAGTTGGATACATCTATAATTCCTTATAACTCAGTGTGGTAAAATAATTTTAGCACCTCTGTGATCGTTAACTCGGTATAAGTAAAAATTTCAGATAACTATCTAATTCTTTGCAAGCATTTCTTGACAGTTTTTTGGAAGGCTGTTAATTATATTATCATCACATTGCTTATCTCAATCATGTCCATTTAAAAGGATGCTTGGTGCAAAATCACAAGTGCCTTTTCTTGCTTGATTTGAACTCCCATTTAGAATTATGCTGTAATGTTTATTAGGACTAGTTATATTTATTGACTCTTGAATACCTTTTATCCCCTCTACATCACTTTCCTGCTTGTATCCTTGTTTATGTGCTTGTCTTTTTGTAATTTTGTTTGAAAATTGGAAATTTTCAGTGTGCAGAAGGAACCAAAAGATAGGCTCTCAGCAAACGAGCTGATGGTACTTCTTCATTATTTATTTGAATTCAGTTTATGGGATTCCTGATGATTCACATTATTTATCGATACAAAATTCAGGCGCACCCTTTCATCACTAAATATGACTCTTTCGGCGTTGATCTTTCTGTGTACTTCACCAGTGCAGGACCTTCACTGGCCACACTTTAATCAAGGTATATATATACATAGTTTGAAATCATTAAATTAGCTAATCATTCATTACTTTTGAGTTTGTTTGGGAAAATGAATAATCTTAGATATCAGTGCATTTTTGTACCTTTCTTACCAAATCTGTTATCAGATACTTAAGCTATATTTTCAGATAAGATCTACGAATAGCTCAACCTTTTTTCTGGACAATTCAATATTGTTTAATATCTGTGACCATCTGATTTCAGAAAAGAAACCATCTCATACCACAATTTGATTATAATACTGTGGCTAATCCACTAAGACTGATGTATTTTTCACTAAGTTTCATTATTTCATTCATTCGTCCTAACAGTCTAAGATACTATGTGGCTTTTCGAAGGAAGGAGGAGGAGGATACAATCATAAGAGGTTAAAATTAGTTTTATTGAAAGAACTGGAAATATGCCATTCAGATTTTCTTAAGTAGTGTGTTACCTATGAATTTCGATGGTTTTGGCATGGAGACCTATGGAGTGGGTTCCCATGGAGCCCATATCCACCAAAATACTTGCAATACATATGTTTTCAAGCATGCTTTTGGTCTTTCATATCAGTTCTGAGATATAGCAACCCAATGTCATTGCTAGTAGTTAATGATATTCTGACTTGAAGCCCTCTCTTATGACTTGTTAGTGAGACGGCCAAAATTTATAGTTAGTGAAAATGTAAAGATTAGTGTTTAAACATATACTCCTTCCTTCCCACAAAATGTTTCACGTTTACTGTTGGATTTAAGAAAAGATACTTTATTCACGTTTACTGGTCCTTGTTTAAGAAAAGTCACTATATTGACTTTTGGGGGCATTGTAAGTAATAAAGTGTAAAGCATGTTATCCGTGTTAGGTGAGAGTGATAATTTTGAAACTAAAGTGTTTTTTAAGGTTATTGGACAAATGTGTAATTTCCTTTTTGGGGTGTGAAGGTTGTTGTGGGATAAACAAAGTGTGAAGGGCTTTATGGGACGGAGGGAGTATTAACGGTTACACAATCCGTCTCACAAAATAATTTGCCTTTTGAGTTTATTGAGAGTGCTAATAGCTCATCAATTGATTATCTCAATCCTTTGTGGATAATAAATAGTTTACTCATTTTTCTGACTTTTGTTTTCCAGTGGATCATCATTGGCATGTGATGCTTAGTTTTAAATGGCAGTAAAGATATTAATAGTTGGCCTAATGAAGGGTTGGGGTTTGATATGCATATTTAAACAGATTAGGGTATGACACAATTAGGATTGTATGATAAATGATCGATTCGTAGTCCATGAAAATATCATGGCATTTACTTGATTTGTGAGGTGGTTTATTGACCAGAAACCACTTCTTACTTTGCTGCTGTGCCTTGGTTTTTATCTTATCTTTGAAACTCTTTAATTTTGTTATAAAGCATTCTTCTTCTCTTAAACTGAAGTAGATGCATCGGAATAGAAAGGGTGCATCACGAACTTACTTGTCTCTCTTTCGTCTTCTGCCAGATATAAGAATAGTTCATGGCAGTGAACAAAATATGCAGCTATCAAGGAACGAGGTTAGTGTGTTTCAGATGGCTCGGCGTCTTACCCTCTACATTCGAGGGCCACGCTTCTCAACCCATCAACTGTGCTATATGGGAGCACTTGAGAATGCCATTATATCTGTATTTAAACCTCTTTCATGTTGTTTAAATTCTGTGTGGTTATGGTTTTACGGGAGTATGTTGAATTAGTCGATTTTCCAGTGTTTGAGCTCTTTTCTGCTGTAAGAATGGGAAACAACAATTGAATGCAGACCAATTTGCTGGTTGAGTATCTATTCCTCAGTTTGTTGATCATAATAACTGAATGTAAGAAAAGAGCAAGAATGATGAATTCCAATATCTCAATTGCTAATGATGAATTCCAATATCTCAATTGCTGATTTTATTTCTATTTTGCATAAAATCTCTTGTTCAGGGCAGCAATAATGGTGTTTTGTGATGTTGCTGATTTATTCTTCTATGATTATGTGTTGTTTGCATCCATAGAACAGTGGAATGTTCTTTATTATGGGTTGAAAGACAATTATAATTTAAGAATTAATACTATAGCCTAAGCGTAAACAATATTTCTTTTATTATGGGTTCGAAAGATAATTAAAACTTATTAATTGATAACCTGATCATAAACCAGAGAACGCAAACATGAATTATAAGGTTGAAAATTACCATAAAATCTATTGCCTTCTAGATAGTTGTAATATCGAAACATCACATATTTTTTACACGTTTGCCTACAAGCACTTCAATTATCTTG
Organism: Pogostemon cablin; assembly: GCA_023678885.1. Taxonomy (NCBI): domain Eukaryota; kingdom Viridiplantae; phylum Streptophyta; class Magnoliopsida; order Lamiales; family Lamiaceae; genus Pogostemon; species Pogostemon cablin. The sequence continues at coordinate 18,703,010 of CM042977.1, read as the reverse complement.
GTAAGAATCTCAAGATAAATCTGTGCACACCAAATTTTATCAGATTTATTTTCTTTAATATAATCTCAAATCTTCAAAAACTTTATGCAATGAATCAACAAGATTTAATAAAAAATAAAAAAAAAGAAAAAAAAGGTAACATCATAATAAAAAAAAGGTTAATTAAAAAAAAAACCACGAACTTTACTCCTATTGCAAATTAATTCTCACTTTTGAGAAATTGAAAAAAAACCATCACTTTTAAGTATTGTTGCAAAAAAAACCAATTTTGAAAAATTGAATTTTTTTGCAAAAATATTTAAAAGTGATGATTTTTTTTGCAATTTCTCAAAAGTGAAATTAATTTGCAATATGAGTAAAGTTCGTGGTTTTTTTTTCTCAATTAACCCATAAAAAATGTAGTGCATTACAGTTTGTTGGATGGAGAAGATAGAATTACAACTTAATTAAGAAATGGAGTTATCTACAATACCACAGGCTACATCTTTCTTGATTCCTTAGTTAATGACATGATATTAAAGTAGTGTACCCCCTTAGGGGGGTGGGGTGGGGTGGGGTGGGGGGATGGGGTGATATTAAACAACCTTGCAGAGTTTCTTCTTCACTGCTTAAGGTGTAAACATGAGTTAAGAGCATCAAAGAAACATGGATTTCCTTTGCTCATTACAGAAAACTGAGTAACAAGAAGAGTTGTACCAACTTAGGTCTTCTTCTTGAACTTCCTTTGAGCTTTCAAATCTACCACTATCACAGTTATATTGTCTGTGCTTCCCTTCTGGAAAGCAAGCTGTGAGAGGTAGTCCGCCGCGTCTTGGGCGGCTGGATCAGTGCTCATCCCCGTCACTCCATCTCTCGACAGGGTTGGCCCGTTCCTTTTGTGCCACAGTAGGATACGTTTTCGTGCCAAATCGCAAGCCTCCTCGTTCGTCATTACGTCCCATAAGCCATCACTTGCCAGGATAAGACACTCATCTTCTCTTGTTCGAGGAACAAACATTATTTCCGGATCTGCAACAATGTATGGCCTCAAGTATCTGTCACCTATTCGAACGAAACGAAAAAATATCATTATTTACTCGATTCGTTTTTTCTTATAATACACATGCCATGCATCTAGACTTGGACGTACCAATAGACCTCGACACTGCGAGGACACCAGAGACGCGATATCCATCCCAGTTAATGACCTTGCCCCCTGCAGCTTCTATCCTCGTACATTCGTCTTCTCTATTCGGCTAAAAAACACGAGTTCAAGTCACAAATCAATCACCAAATTCCAAAAATGTCTGGGTTTTGATGAAATCGAGCTCTTACCTTATGATCCACGGATAAGGGCATTGGTACCTTCCCCCGGTACAAGACAGCTCTTGAATCACCACAGTTTGCAACAATAATATGGGTAGCAGAAACAACGGCAACCACAGCTGTAGACCCCACGGATTCCGGGGTGATAGGTGTAAGGGGAAGATCAGCCTCGTCGCAATCAAATCTGTTGAATCCTCCTACTTCATCATCCAATCTGTGAAAGCATTTCCTAAAGATGTTCAGCCACATCTTCTCCAAGTTATGCTCATCCAAATCTTGTTTAGCTACACCAATCTCCTCAGCTAAAGCTAGATGCAGATGCTCTTGGCAATAGTTAGCAACCTAAGTAGCACAACTTCCATTATTACACACATCAAACCAACTAAATCATGCAATAGAAAACGAAAAATATCTCATTGAATGTTTACCTGATGACCACCATGTCCATCATAAACTCCGAACATATGGGCCGTAGAGTCCTTGCTAAAAACCGGGCTATCACTCAGCATACGAGCTGGGATTTTCAGGAATCGAGGTAAACCTACACACGAATCTTCCATTTCGGACCTCCTACCACAGATAGATGTCAAACCCCATAGAGGTGGCAAATTGGTAGGCATACTGATCTTAATTCCTTCAAGAAGGGAAGTTGAGTATGTCCTTTTAGGTTCTTTAACGCTAACATCCTCGCCCTTCTCTTCAACTATCTCAGAGATAGTTGGTACCCACGATTCCGACCTCTTGATGCGCTGAGAAGCATTCTTGTTCTTATCTATGAGGTTGTTGGGTTCTAAGTTGTTCTCCAGAACCATACACTCCTCAATGCACAAGCTATTAGTACAATCTACGGTCGGATCATTGACACCGAATTCGCGGGTTTGCTCTACTTTGATGACAACTCCATTGTGTGGAACACTAGGGATGGAGTTTCTATTGTCAAGGGTAATAGGGAGCTTGGTCATAGGTGGTTCAGGAAACAGGGTTTTGGAGTTTGCAATCCCAGCAAAATCAACACAAGTTGCAAACATAGATTCTTCAGTAATCAAATTACCTAGCTTAAATGGCAGAGCAATAAGTTGAGAGATTTCATCCATCAATCTTGGAAACTATCTTTATGTCAAGTCCAGAGAGATGGTAGAAAACAACTCTCTCTCTCTCTCTCTCTCTCTCTCTCTCTCTCTTCCTCTACAGAGTCTCAATTCCTCATCCAAGTTAAGACCTAATCCACATAAACAAGGGATTCAAAATGTAAATCAGATAAGAGAATTGGTTCTACAACTATGGCATAAGAATTAAAGACAAATGAGAACTAAAGATTGATTGGTAATTAATTGCAAAGCAATAAGTGGAGATATTTCATCCATCAATCTTGAAAACTGTGTGAACTCCACTTACATGGTCAAAAATAACCTCTCTCTCTATACAGAATTTCCACATAAACAAGGGATTGAAAATGTGAATCAAAATCAGAAAAGAGAAGTACTATTACACCTACTGCGCAAGAATCAATGACATAAGAGATGTAAAGAGTGATTGGTTCTATGAATTAATTGAAGGAATATGAATCAAAACTTCCATTAAGAAGGGAGAATCCATATCTAAAAGCCATGCAAGAAAATTCTCAGACACCACTAAGCATCTTCTTGATCTCTATTCCTATATTCTTCCTCATCAACAATGTCAACCACAACATTATCAGCTGACCAAAGCATGCGATTCCTATTATTATTATTCACCAAAACAAAAAAACAAAACACACACACACAGAGACAAAGACACAAACACTGAGAAAGAGAGGTGAGAAAGAAATCTTTGAAAATGCAAACTTACAAGGTTTCAAGAAAACTCCAAAAACTGAAAAATGTTGTCCTCCATAAACATAGAATATCTCTCACTGCAAGAACAGAGAACCCTGATTCTTGAAATGGTAAATAAGTAAAAATCCATTAATCCCTCTCTCATATAAAATGGGTATTTTCCTCCACCTTCCGCCTACAAGTGTTTAAAATTCCAACACTCGATCACCACGTCACCCCAGAAACCCAACTAAGTCAAAAACACTACGAAACGCCACCTATTTACATTCAAAAAAGTCAGTTCTTGAAAAAACTACACAACCCCATATCCTAAAATCTTAATTTCTTCAATTAATTAAAAAAAGAAAAAAAAGAAAAAGACTTCCTTATCCCAAAAAGAATGATAAAGAAAGACCATCTTCCCATAAATAAATAAATAAACAAATCACTCAATCATACAAAAGAGGGTAAGTTGCTCACCGTCTCAAAACAAAACAGTGCAATGGACGACACCTCATCATCCCTGCCTAAAAAGACCACATTTTTATTTTTCATTAATTTAAGGAATTAAAGAAAAAAGAAATGATTAAAAAAAGGGAGGAGCCGTGGCGAAACAAAACACCACTATGTGTCGACCATCGGAAATCCCACAAGATGGAAGAAATCCGATGTAGCCAAGATTGAGAAAAGGGTTTATTCAATCAAACGAGACCAGCATTGCAAGGTGTGGGGCCCACGTGATGGACATGTGTCCAACCAGGTGTCCCCTATGGTACGTTGACGACTTTGATGATGCTTCCTTTCGGTTGAACTAATTGGTCGGAGTTTTCTTTTTTATTATTTTCTTCCAAATATTATACTCCCTCCGTCCCGGAGAAGTTGATATAATTTTTTTTGGGCACAGAGATTAAGAAGTATAATAATTTAATGTAAAGTGGAGTAAAGTGAATTGAAAGAAATAATATGTAATGTGTAGTGGGTAGTTGTATTAGAGGTGATATGTGTGGCCCATGAGAATAGATTAATTATTTTTGTGTGGGTCCCAGTATTAAAAAGGAAATGTGTTAATTTTAGTAGGACAAATCAAAAAGGAAAATGTATAAACTTCTATAGAACGTGTGTATTGAATATTTGCTTTTTGAAAAATCAAGGGTAGGAGCCAATAGAATTGTTCCACGCTCGTACCAAGATTGCCCTTTTAGTTTGGAAAATTAAGGGGGTGGGGTGGGGTGGGGTGGGGTAGGGTGGGGTGGCGAGTTGCTTGTTCGTTGAGAAATGATTTTGTAGGAGATCTTTCTTTTATATGAGATGATGATTCTTGAAATAATTGTAGAATTAGATTTGTTTGTTGAAATATCAATATAACTTCTTAGATTGTCTCTTAGTTGGTCCTGATATTTTGCTTGGTTATATTATATTTCCTCCCTCTACACTATGAATCTATTCATTTTATTATTTTAGGCAGTCTACCCTTAATCTATTTATTTTCTTTTTTAGATTATGGACCTACTCCTCACTAATACAACTACCAACTACACATAAAATAATAATACTTCTTAATCTACGCACAAAAAACAAACAAATAGATTGAGGATGGACGGAGAGAGTATATTATTTTTTTGCAACGCTAAAATATATTTCTCCTTCTCCATCCCAAATTCATCTTCACATTTACTGTAGATATGGAGTTTGAGAAAAATTACTTTTTTACTTATTTTTGGGAATAAAATGGTATTTTTGGTAATAAATAAATGATAAAATATGTTTTGTGTTAAAATGTGATGACAAACTTGAGATTAAAGTATATTAGAGGGATATTAGTTAGTTACTTTTTACTTTTATGGATGTGTGAAGTTGAATTTGGAACGTATCAATACGGAGAGTGCGAAGTTGAAGTTGGGACGGAGGGAGTACATTTACCATTTTATTTCATTTCATTGTAAGTTACTCCTTTCGTCTTGGATGGATTCTACTTCACATTTATTGTTTGCACGAATATTAATAAAAATTTATTTTTTACCTACTTTTAGTAGTTTGATATTTTAGGTAATAAATAAATGATAAAGTATATTATGTGTGTTAAAAAGATAATGACAATTTTGAAATTAAAGTATGCTAGAGAGATATTAGTTATGCACTTTTTTTTTATGAAAGTGTGAAGTTGAAAGTGAGACGAATCAAAACAGAAAGTATGAATTTGAAATTGGGACGGATGGAGTATAGTATAGTATAGTGTGTGTGTATATATATATATTGTGTATATATATATATATATATATATATATATATATATATATATATGGGAGAATGACCCATTTATCCAGTTTTTTAAAGTAAAAATCATTGCCACCCATCAAATAATTTGTATAACATTCCTACCAATTTGTCCATTTTTGGACCAAAATACACTCATTCTGTCGGAATGCTATGTCGGGGTTTCAACACCGAATCCGACATCCGATGAAATACCCACACCCTGTTGGAATGCTATGTCGGAGTTTTGACACCGAATCCAAAATCCGATGATGTCAGAATTGGTGTCGAAATCCCGACATAGCATTCCGACAGGGTGGGGGGTATTTTGGTAAAAAAAGGATAATTAGGTATGAAAGTTAAACAATTAACTTTGTGGATGACAATGGTTTTTATCTTCACATTTTGGTTAATTTTGGCGGTTGCCTCTATATATATATACACACACCCCTTTGCAGCTTATGTGTGAGCACTAGAGATTCTTAGTGAGTTAATACCATGACCGTCTTTCTATCGACCCTAACAGAATAATAGAGTGTACTAAACTTGATATAGCGAAAGAAACTTAAACAACTTTTCTAAAACAGGTGTCACAACCTTACCTGGTAAGTCTCACTAAGAGACACCGTGAGTTTTCCTACTGTGATATTGTGACTCTCCTTCTATGATCCTTGATTATAACGTGGAAGAAAAGATTCAACATGAAGGGTTAGAGGAGCACCAATAACCCGTATATGAGGCGGAACCAAATAACCAGTGCCCTTATGAATAACCAGGAGGAACAAAAAAATGCTCTCATGAATAATAAACAACCAAATGTTCAAAAAGTAATTATATGGCTACTTCATTTAACCCTCAAACTAGATAAAATCAACAACTCTACTTTACATTAAAACAACCCAAAAAAGAAATTTCAATTATATTAATCTTGAATTAAAACTCAATAATCTTGAATTAAAAGCTAATTATCCAACAATGTACAAGCATTACAGCAAGAACTTATCCAAAATCTAAACTGCTTTCTCATCGCCTTGGCCATGTTATAGACGTCAGGATCCTCAATTCTAGGGACAAGCTTACACTCCAGATTTAGCAATCTGGCCATCTCCTTCTAAATAGCTTTGCTATTGAAACGAACAGGGACTCCATTGTGGTAACCATTTGACTGCCTAATTTGAATAAACAACTCCAAGATCCTCACATCTATTGGATCCTCCTTTATCACGCATCAAACAAAATTTCGTTAGATATAATTTAGCTAAAGAGCAATAAAATTTTATGATAACAACAATAACGAATAATATCTAAATAATTTATCGAAATACAGAAATGAAGAAAAAGCCTCACTCACCGCCGCCAATGATTTCGCTGATTTTTCTTCCTCTAGAAGGTTTTCGCCAAATTGTTCTTCCTCTTCTCTTTGGCGCTTCCTCCCAATAATCCTAGTTTTCTTTTCCTCAGTCGGCATAGTCTGTAGAGTGATAACCTTTGTAGCTTAAATGAGAGCTCTAGATGTAATGACCCAATTTCGGATAGTAATTCCCAATTCCCATGACATACCGTTATTAATAAAATTCTATAAAAGAAAATATAAATATTCATATATATGTATATAAGTTCATAAACAAAAATGTTTGCAGTTTTGTAAATTTTTCTATTAATAAACATGTTTCTCTTTTTGAATTATGAATGAAGTATCTAAATTTCTAAAATAGTATTGTAAATAAACTTTTCCCATGACATATCCAAATTTCTAAAATACTAAAATAACTTCTATAATTTACTTAGGAAATGAAATAATAGGGGACTCAATTGTGTAATTTAACACCGCCAAATAGTAAATAAATTTATTTAGGTTAAAAGAAAATAAAATAATACAGTATATATGATAAATAGATATATAAATAAAATGATTAAATGATAAGCACACATCTAATGTAACGAATTTTAAGGAGAATTAATTTAAGATTTAAAATTCGTAAAAACATATTGACCTGTTGTGAAAAAATATCAAAAAGTTCAAGATAAAATATCCATAAAAGTCTACGGGATCAGGTCCAATGCTAAAGATTTTTAGAATAAAAATATAAATTCTTCAACTAACGTTTTTAGAAAATAAACAAAAATCTTTACCTAACAACCTTTGAAGAAATATATAACTTTTATTAATGATAAGCATTTAGTTTCCACCATCATACCTCATCTTGCTCCTTCACTCCTCAACTTGTGAAAGTAATTTTATTGGAAGAGATGAGTAAACAATAACTCAGTGGGAAAAATATTCGTCTACCATAAGGCACACATATTCACATAAATAAAATCATACACCATAAAATTTTCTGTGACTGTGATGATTGATTATGGAACTTTGGGCTTTACCCGAGGACCACTTAAGAATTCCGACATCTGAAAGTGCCATGGTTAATATAACTGTGATAGTACTACGAGAGTACTCTATGACTGTGGAACTGTGAAATAATTCATTAAATGTAAACATATAAGCACATACAATAGACAAAAAGGTTTTAGTATTCCCCACCTGAAAATTATAGAAAGTGAAATTGATGCAAATGCACGCCCTTAGTTCAACTCTTCACAATTAACGTCACCTAGCCATAGCAATGAAAATATATACTTAAAATATGATAATAGTTGAAAATAAGATAAGATACTTATGATATTATTACAACTAATCATCAGTAGGCGGTTGGTGTAGTGGGTATAAGGAAAGGAGTAAGATTCCAGCACAAGCCACGAAATTTCTATAAAGAGGTTGTTTACATTTTTATGATAAATTGAGTCGTTTCTTTTGGTATCAGAGTAGGTTTATGTTTCTGTAGACTACCATCATTGTCTCGCCATTCCAACTCTAGAAGGTACATTCATTTAACATTTGATTTACATCCAAGATATGATAGTCTATATCTTATTCATGATTATCATGTGGAGCATGTCATTTTACATTTTTTTTTCAAAATCCTCATCTAAAGAATGATGCCTGAACATATCATCAAGTGTATCTTATATTTCATTTCATGATTCGTCTTTCAAGCAACAAGTATTACAATGACATTATTCAAGTTTCTCATAATATGTTTCAAGTATCTCCATGGCATATTTATAAAATATTGAAATGATATGAATCAAGTATCTCTTGAAGGGATTTAAATACCTCAATGACAGTAGTACAGATGTATATATCATTCCAAGTCATTACACATTTCATCACACGAAAATGAGACATATCTTCAAATATACTTTTACGTATTAATTTCTTTCTTCAGTCAAATTCAAAATGTTGTCTTCTAATTAATATCTTATTATAATTTTTAAAAGTCACTTGATCATAAATTCTGGTCATAAATTTCAAATTAAATTTTAGTATCATGTTATGTCACTTTATAAAATGATCATTATTTTATCTACAATTGTTTAACCATTTACACTTCGTTTCAAAATAATGTAAGCAAAGAAGTACTCTATGTTATGAATCACTTTATCAATATTTTCATTCATTTTAAATGTTCAAATTCTAAAGTTTTTCAAGTCATTTAGATTCCTAAAGTTTATTTATACTTTTCAATTATCAAGGAAATTATTAATATATATATATATATATATATATATATATATATATATATATATATATATATATATATTCAAGCATAATTTTCATAATATTCATGATTCATAATTCGTATAAGTTAAAAATTATTCGATTTTGGACATAAAATTTTCGAATTAAGATTTGATTGATCAAAGTATTTAATTCTCAAGTTTATAATGTAAACCTTCAAAATATATAATTTAGAGATTTTAAATCTTTTCATCTTATCATTTTCCATAAAAGAAAGTCTAAATGTAAATCTTTTAATTTTAAACATTTAATTATGAAATTTCATATGTTGCTCCATCAAAATTTTCAAATCCCCAATAAATACAAGAACTAATTGTTTCAAATTGTTACCTTAAATATTGATATTTCACTATGATTAAAAAAAATAAAAATCTCAACGTCCGTTATAGTTATTGCAACCTTGATTTTTTTTAAAAATAATAATTCAAATCACAAGTTCTTTGTTCATAATTCGAAAATTTTATTCATTTTGAAGGTCATTTCAAATTTACAAAATTTCATATTTCATTATTATTCATAGTTGTTCATTGAAAAAAAGAAGAGAATAAGAAAACCAAAGAAATTATCATTTTACTTTTATCACTTCATCTCCAAATCTTCTTAATATATAGTATATGAAGTATACTTCAAATAAATGAATTTATCCCGACTTAAGGTTTTTACCAGAAAAAAAAAGTGGCTTAATCTTCCACTACAATGTATTGATTGATATTTCAACATAATTGACTTTTCATTTATTTTCTAGAAATTATTTTAAACTTAAAATTTCACTTTTCAAGTTACATATTCTTCATAAATCTTATTTAAAGATACCATTTTAAACATGACATCATTGATATATAATCAACTTCATATGTATCATTCAAGAATACATATTTATTAATCAAATATTTCAGTGATATGATTCACGAATTTCAATGACACAGTTATATGCTTATGCAGTTGTGCGTTTCATTCAACACTATACATTTACATGAAATATGAAATATGATTTCTTATATACATTTGCATGTCATAACATTTCTCATATGTCATATGACTTCCATAGTTTCCTTAATTGAAAGAGATTTCAAAAGTATCAATTATTTTCTTCTACCTGAAGATTTATATTTCATTGAATTATTCATTATTTTTATATTATGGGTGCAATTGGACATCCCTTTATTTTCTAAAATCTTCACTTCTCGAAGACATCATGCCCTAATCTAAGTAGAAGAAAGTAAAAGTTTTCATTGTTCGTATGTAAGTCTAAAAAAAAGGCATACATAAATTCTTCACATAATCTCTACTTCTAAAATAATAAATCATTCCATTTTACCGTTGAACTCAAATATCTTCTTCCTCAAAATTTGCTACCTCCAATATAAATATTTCATAATACTTCAAGTATTATGTACTCATTATATTTCATGCACTATTTTAAAATCATCAAGTTTGATTACTTGCAGAGCAAAATAAATTAATGAATTTTTCTATTTAAAAAAAAAGGGTGTGTGGATTTATTTAGTTCTCCTCATTAAAGCAAAGTTAAGTTATTGAAATATTTACAAAGGTAAAATATTTATATACAAAGGTGCATGAATTCATTCATACATATATTCTTTACTTATAATATATATAATATTTTGAATTTCGAGGAAAAATTATTTTTAAGCAGGGGAGAATGTAATATCTCGATATTTTTATGTATTCTTAAATCATTAAAATAATTTTATTTAAAGCAAATTAAACTTTTAGTTATTCTAAAAGGGTTTAACTTTAAATCTTTTTCACTTCACGATAATAAATTTAAAAATGAGCCTAAGCCCAAGTACAATAATTTTAAGCCCAATTTATATATTTATATTTACATTTAAAATAAAAGAAAGGAATCTGTCTATTCTAATCGCCATAACAGTTAGGGTTTAAGAAAGAAATAGCATAATAAATTTTTCTTCATTTTCTCTCCTATAAAAAATGCACATGCAAAATCCAGACATTTCAATCATCAAACATCCATGGAAATGAGGTTTTTAGATTTCAACCATATTTACACATTCAAGGTAATCCATTTCTAAAATTTCAAAGTTGTATCTATTGACTTACAATGGCTAAGAAATTTTAATATGTAGTTCAATATTTAGTTTTAGACTTATATTTAAAATTTTATGATTTTTGGAGTTGTATTTTATTTTATACGAATTTTATACATATGCCTGCAGAATCTGAAATTTTATGGATACCTGATTAGAAAATTTGATTTATATAGTTATACCTTTCAAATACTTTGAATATTAGATATGATATAAATCATGAGTTATTTGATCGTCTGTTGCCAAAAATATAATTAGATTATTTTATGTTAATTTTTCAATGTTTCCGATCATGCCGTCAAATATGTTCTGTTTTCTGTTTAGAAATAATAAAAGCATATTTAAAGGGCTCTAAAAATCTTTATTTTCGTATATGTTATACTTTATGATGTTTTTGGTAATTTATGACAATTTCACATCATTTAGAGTACTGTATTATTTAATACAAATTTTATAATTTTAGTATATTCAGTTTAGATCATGAACTCACTACTAATTTGAAATTACAAATAAAATATTTAAATATCTTCAAATATTATTATATTTTTATATATTTTATATTATAATTTTTATAATGCACAGTAAAAATATCCTATTGAAGAAATGAGTAAATAATTTTAAATTAAATTTATACTGACTTTTGTACATGAACGATTATGTATTCTGTTTTTATTTATACTATCTCAAAAACAACTTTAATGACCTCACGTTATTATAATTTTATTATATGTCATACATTATGTAGTTTAAAGTTCTTAATAATATATTTAATAATTTTGATAATATATATGATTTTTCATTGATTTTATATCACAACAATATATGATTCGTTCCAACTTCTTCTTTCTGATTTTAAATTATGAAATAAATATTTTAAGGAATTCAAATATTCTTATTTTTATATATGTCATATATTTTAATATTTTAAGTCTACAGTATATTTTTTATATTCATTGGTGTAATATAATATTTATAATAAATATTTTATTATTGCTTAAGCTATTTTAAGAATATATTATCTTAATCTTTTAAAATATGAAAATCATATTTACTGATCCTTAAAAACCATTATCTTCGGATAAGTTATATATTATTATACACTGTATATTATATTTCATATGATTTTCATATGATTTCATCGTTTAAAATTAAATATATTAAATTATTATCAGTGCATACGAGAAATTCTAGCTTTTACTACAATCACTTTGAAAATCCAAAACATATAGTTTTACACCGTATTATATTATTAAATTTGGATATGTTCTTCCAATCACAATGATTACATGTATATTAAATTTTAGACTGATCTTATTTTTATTTTATCAGTCATAAATTATCTATACATTGGTATTTGATAAAATCATTCATAGTAAATTATGTTAATCTCTCTTATTTCAAATATTGAAGCGTCACTTCCACTATATTCTAAAGATTCACCTACCTATTATATTATTCATATTTTATGTTTGCATATTAATCTGTGATAAGTATAGTTTTATGATAGATAAAAGTTATTACAAGTCAGAGATTATCATACACATTCAAGTGCATCCATTCATCATCGACATTCATTCCAGGTGGAAAAATCTAAACTTTGTCTATTGTATGTATTTATGTGTTTATGTTGATAAATTACTACTTGCATCACAGTCATAGAGTATTACTCGTAGTACTGTTGACGGACATAGAGTATTCCTAATACTGTTCACAGACATGTAGCCAGGGACCGTGACATGGGTCCAGGACAGATAAAAAGATCCTCGAGAATTCTTGAATTGTAAAAGGTCCTTGAAAAACCCGTTGTGCTTATACATTTATTTAAGTCAAGGTACTTTCAAGTATCGGAATTTTAAAGTAATCCTCAGATAACGCCCGCCGTACTTCATGATCAATCATTCACAGACATGTTCACAGATAAGATTTACGTGTTGTTTGTGATTTATTGATGTTTATATGTGAGTTATATACTTTAGACAAATATTTTCCCACTGAGCTGTGGTTTACTCATCCCATCATTTAAACATTTCACATATTAAAGGAAATGGAGTACGGAGAGAGGCAATGAGTGATAAAGTAATTAATTGGTATTTATTTGGGTTTATCATCCAATTCTTTACATTCATTAACATGTTTATTGTCATGAACTATTTTATGATTATTCAATTGTCATAGCTTTATATTTGTTTATATTTCATGGGAAGTAATTTTATTTAATGAAAATCTTTTCATTGTTTATTTTTACTTGAAATAAAGTGTTTTAATTTCTATTGCATTTTCATTTTATTTCTCAAATAAAGTCCCCATTTTAAATATACTAGGAAATATGATTAATTTTTATTTGTTGTCCTTTTAATTTATTTCCGCAGCAAATAATTTTATATCTTAGTAAAATTTATCAGTCTCTTTTGATTAAATCTTATTGGATCTAAAATTTCTCTTAAAAGGTTATTTACATTTTTATGATAAATTGGGTCATTTCACTAGAGATTCTTAGAGAGTTAATACCATGACCGCTTCTCTATCGATCCTTACAGAACAATATAGTTTACCAAATATGAGATAGTGAAAGAAACTTAAACAACTTTTCTAAAATTGGTGCCACTGCCTTACCTAGTAAGTCTCACTAAGAGTCATCGTTATACACACACACACACATATACCTTTGTAACTTAGGTGCGAGCTCTGAGATTCTTAACATGTTAATACCGTTACTGACTTTCTATTGACCATTATAGAACAATATAGTATACAAAACGTGAGATAGTGAAAGAAACTTAAACAACTTTTCTAAAACGGGTGTCACAACCTTACCTGATAATTCTCACTAAGAGTCATCGTGAGTTTTCCTTCTATGATATTGTGGCTCTCCTTCTACACTTCTCGATCGATTATAACGTGGAAGAAAGTATTCAGCGTGAAGGGCTAGAGGATTTATGAAATTTTCTTTGTGTTTATGGGAAAGACAAGATCTTGTCACTGTGTAAAAAGAACAGGGTTAGAGAGTTTCTTGAGCTTTTTGGGCAAAACAGAGTAGAAGTAGTGTTAAAGAGTTTTCTGAATCTTTTTGGGAAAGAGATAGTAGAAGCAGTGTTAAAGAGTTTTCTAGACAGGAGGGAATAGAACTACTTCTACACTTTTTTATACCTTGCCAAACCACATCTCTCCACCATACGAGTATAGAGCTCACAACTATCTGGGCAGCCTCGTCCCATGGAGGAGTCTCGTCCAACATGTCACACGATGTTCACATTAGAGTAATGTGAATGTCAATGGACTTGGAGGAGTAACGTTAAATGCCAGCTCAATATGCAAGTCGATCGGCCTTTTTCTCGAGGTGCAACGTATAGGACTGAATCCTACGGTGATACATCTGCTTATATAAAATCCTTTGTTACTTGTCATTTGACTATAATTTATAGCTTAAATATCATTTCTTATCAACTCCATTTATTCTACTAAGGTTCAAGTGTAACAAAATTGATTAAATATTTTTAAATAGTATAACATGTTTCAGCAGCTAGAGAGTAACCAATCATGAAAGGTTAAATATCTAAATCATGTAACATTTTATAAATTTATATATAAATCAAAGTGTCCTCCAATAATTTACCTCGTGTGAGTAGAGTTTGGAGTCTTATGTTGTTGGCATTCGATCGTTTGGTTAACGTGACCCGTTAGGGTTCCATGAATTTCTAACAAGCAGCAGAAGCAAGTAAACATGAAACGCATTACCTTTCACCAAGGGTTGATGTAGAGGTTGAATTCTCGCTGGCAGTCTGCGCAGTCCCACGAGAATAGCCATAAGTTCATCTTCTGATGTCGGAATTGAGTGATCTTTGTGCTCAGACGATCCTCTCTTCGACGGCTTTCCATCAGTATATAATACATCAAAATCGAAGAACTGTACGATTTTATATGAATTTCGCAAGGTCGCGGACAGCAGCAGCAAACTACCTTCTGATCTTCTGCTGTATGTCCCAAGTCCGATCTCGACGTCGTGTGGGCGACGATCTACGAGACCTCCTCAATCTGCTCTCAACCCTCATCACACGTGAATAATCAGTTAGATTAGATTAGGGTTCCAGATAAGCTGAGGTGACTTATATACATGGGCTACAGCAGGGACCAGGAGGAGAAATTGGGTTGGGCCTCCATTGGGCTTAAGTATCCAAGCTTAGCCCAAAGCTTATACTTAAGTCCAATAATAATAATATATTCCACTAAAATATTATTATTGCACTACCGTACCAATCCCAAAATTACGTTTTGGGCTCCTTCTTATTATGAGCCCGTTAGTCTCCCCATGTTTAAGATATACAATGTTCATTAATTAATTTAAGTTACTGACAACTCAATTAATTAATATCTCATCCAAGAGTAGTACCACTCAACCTCATTATCATGCCGGAATAAATTCCACCTGCAGGGTTTACATGATAATCCTTATGAGCTCCTCAAGGGGACATCATCAACCTATGACGGACACGGATTCCTTCTACAATCAACAGCACACCATAGAGACAGCACTACTTCCCAACTCATCGAGTTTGTTGATTTAATAACATGTAAATCTCACCCATTGATGAATCAAAGAAATACATAATGTCCTATGTGTCGAGGTTATTGTATAGGGATTAAGAGCACGAACATCCATAATAACTGAGATCAAGTTCTCCTATAAGTCAGTATAAATCGAACGATCTCAAGCGGTCCTGCTCAATACACACAAGTGCACTAATGTGATTCTATAGCCAAGACAAGCTAATACCAAACCACACTACAACCATCCCGATAGAGAGTCCCCGTCTATCTCGATTGTGAGCATCTGTTTATACTTTATAAGGAAACCGATAATATGATCTTCCGCGTGTTGTCGCAAAATATATTATCTATAGTATAAAGTAAGTGGACTATTGCATCGAACATATAGATAAATTATAAGATGCAATCATTTGATCATATGATTCTCATTTCAAATTAATTGTTATAACATTGTTCATACAAAAAGCTAGACTTTTAGTATACAATCCAACAATCTCCCACTTATACTAAAAGACTATGCTGTCATGTCTTCCGCCATACATCTGATTCCCACTCCCACTACACGACCATTAAAAGCTCTCGCCTTAATATCCTTGTAAATGGATTTACTAGGTCATCATCCGATGCAATCTAGGCGACAACAACCTTCCCCTCATCATACGATTTCTCGTAACAGGTGGTACTTGCACTCAATGTGTTTAATTGCCTTATGGGCTCATGATTCCTTCAAGTTTGCAACTGCACCAATATCATCAAAATAAATTGTGATATCCTTGGGCAAACTTAGAAACACTTCGAAGTCCATCTTGAAGTTTCTAGAGTCATACAGATACTTTGGCTGCCTCATAGGCTCCAATTTATCATCTTTCCATGATGGAGTCCGGAGTCTGAAATATATTTCTATATAACACTCCTCCACATTATGACTCAACTTCCTAAAATTAAACACATAACCTTGAGGTGGATTTACTGCCGTCCAATCTGACTAAAAAATCCGAATCTACGTAATCCACAAGAAGCAGTGAATTTGCCCAGTAAGCTTACATATAATTTACAGTCCTTCTCAGGCACTTCATATATGTCTTACCACAGTTCATCATTCTTGTTCCGGGTTACGTTGATACCCACTGTTCATGCGTTCAGCAAAATAGATATCCATTCTCGCGCATAGCATTCCTAAGATTAAGCTTCCTTATTCGCCGAAGCATAAGGAACCACTTTCATCACCTTTATCTTCCTTTTTGTATCTCAAGACATATTTTCTTAGATAAAGTCACTTGCTAAAACAAGTAAGGATCGTATCAATTCATGAAGCTTGAGACAAGCATAATATCCTTTCTTGTGATCCGTATTACCGTGATCAAAAGGATATTTTTGCTCTTCTTAAGTCCTTCATTTCATACCGCTTTATTATCCATACACATACGCCCGACAATACTCTTTCATTGTCTCCAATGAACAATATATCATCTACGTATAGTACAAGAAATACCACCACATTTTCATCACTCTTTTCAATACACAAGACCCATCCGATCATTGATTAGATCCATGTCACTGGATTACCTCATCAAAACGGATGTTTCATGATCTTGAAGCTTGTTTTAGTCCATTAATGGACACTTTTAAGCTCACTATCACAATGCTCTTAGCTCTTTGCAATGAATAACTCTGGTTGCTTCACATAGATGTTTTCCTCAAGATTTCCAATCAGGAAAGCTGTCTTGACATCTATTTGCTATCCCTCATATTTCATATGAGTAGCAACAGATAAAAGAGTCCGGATCAACATAAGCATAGCTACTGGCGAACAGGTTTTCTCATAATCGAACCCTTTCTTTCTGAGTATACCTTTTCCCAACAAGCTTTACTTCTAAGGTTTTCACCTTACCGTATGATCCTCTTTTATTTTGTATGACCACTTCCAATGGTTTTCACACCATCCGTGGTTCTACAATTATCCAGATCTTATTTAGAATCTATTGATTCTATTTCAACATTTATTGCAATTTGTTAAGATTTTGCATTTCTATCTTGTAGTTCTTCGTCGTATTCGTGGGTTAACTCCATGTTTACTAGGGACCAAGCCTCACGACTCTCCCAAAACATGTATCTTACAAGTTGTCGAAGAACCCTCCCACTACGACAAGGCACTACATGCAATTGTATATCAGACGTGACACGCGTTGCAGTTTACCTTGTGGTATATCCTCTTGTACACTTGATACTTATACTTTGTGTTTTCCTCTCACTTCCTTTAGAACAACTTATACATGGGTATTTGATTTATTACATAGTCCTTTTTCCAAAAATCTAGTGTTTATGTTAACAATCACTCTTCGATCTTGTGGACTAAATAAATCATCCTTCATTTTTCTAGGATATCCCACAAATAGAAAAACATTCTTACGAATTACTGTTCCTAGGGCATATCCATAAAATGAATTTAGTAATTCCAAATAATTCATCATCTATCTAATCACTACCATAAGAGTGCTATTCCTTCTATTCGTCACACCATTAAGGTGGGAAATTCATTTCCGAAGGTACCTTTCTCTTACTAGATTAGAAGACTCATTATTAATTACTATTTGTCGCATCCAGGGGATAAACATGATTTAAGAGTGTACAAATTATTCACCAACGTACCATAACAGATTACAACTCTATCATTCATTATAATGACCATATCATTTAAATGAAATGGAGTATCCATCTATTAATGCATAGAAACCGAAATCAAATTCTTTCTATGAAAATGTACGTAAAGACAATTTCATAAAATCAATCGTCTACTCATATCATTTAATAAATAGACAACTCCCACTGCAATAGCCACTACTCTTGTAGTTTTATCCATGTATAAAATAATCTTATCCTCACTTAGTAATAAACATTTAGTGATTCCGGTATCTACACAATGTATAAGTAGGTGACATCACTAATCATGCTTCAATGACTAGCAAGTAAGATTCTATCCTTGCTCACATTATGATGAAAATGGCTTTCCTTTGCCACATGTTTTGCCAGAAGTTTTCCACCATATACATCCTATTGTAATTCAGGTGGAACTTACTCAAAAACATCTAGGCAATTCACAAAGAATTAAATTGATCTAGGTTTCCCTTCAATTTATACTCCATGCTTTCCCAATTTATTCATCAAATTAAATCATGATCTTCTGCCTTTTAACTTACTCAAGTATCCGAAGAGTTACATGAGACCATCATATTTCTATGAACCTCTCATCTCTTCACTAGAGACTTTAATAGGCATCATGAGACGTCCATTGTGAGAACACACATGTATTTTCTTAAGCAGTAAAATTCAAAACCAAGATTCTTTTCTAATCATCTAATTTTGGACCAGTAAATATAATTTCTTTTAGTCAACAATAAGCGAGATAAAACCATTTGAAATTACAGAGAATCATAAATAAATATACCGATCAAATCTTCGAATTTTATCCTTTTATATTGATTCCCTCAAAACTATATAAAAATAAAATTCACCGACATCTCAAGCACCGTGAGTCTGCAAGCCACGTTAGTGTGGACGTTTACAAACCCGAACATTTACAAGAGAAGGTTTTACCCATTAATTTCATTTGTCAACCTAACTTTATGACAAAATAATTAATAGTCGGTTCCTCTTTAGCCATGCAAATAATAGCAGTGACTCCGTTGGGGAGGATACTAATTATTTACACCTAAGTGTACACCATTATTTGATCCCAAGTCCACTGCGCGAGCTTGTGTGCCTTACAGTTGGAGAAGTACACACGCGCTCGGATAGCTTCCTACAATCATCAATTATAAGTTTGTACCAGTGAGCCCCGCATAAACTCATCCGTTAGGGAGGAAGGCCTATTGCCAACACGCAAGTTCATGTACCACATTACAAACAATAATTATGTAATGAAGTCTGTACCAGTGATCCGTGAATAAACTCATCCGTTAGGGAGGAAGGCCTATTGCCAACACGCAAGTTTACTCACATCACTTACAAACCAATAATGGAGGCCGCGGGAATATTTACCAATCCTCTCTCCCACTTAGTAATTTAACACCGAGGGTTTTTACATGCATATGATATTCAGAATAAAATACGCAACGCTAGCATGCTTCTATTACGGCACATAAGGCAGTAAATCACAGAGAGTCATGCATACATATATAACAATAATCAATAATTAAATCAATCATTAACAGTTATATATCAGCGAATTCGGTTGTTCGCCACCAGGCACGAATATCAGCAAAGACTTCCAGACTATCAAATTTTCAAAATTTTCAGATTGTCCAATTTTCGAAACCATCGATATCGACCGTCGATGTCGTCCAGATTATCAAAATCATCGATATCAACTAGATTATCAAATATTCGAAAAACATCAAGATTATCAAAATTTCAAAACTATCGATATCGATCGTCATATCGTCTAGATTATCAAAATTATCGATATCGACGAGCAACCATATATAACAATAATAGATAATTAAATCAATTATGTCAGTTATATATTAGGAATCAATTCAACATCCATATATAACAATAATAGACAATCAATTATAGCAGTTATAAATTAGGAATTAATTCGACATCCATATATGACAATAATAGATTATTAAATCAATTATAGCAGTCATATATTAGGAATTAATTCGACATCCATATATAACAATAATATACAATCTATTATGACAGTTATATATTAGGAATTAGTTTTCCTAAAATTGGATGTCTTATCCAACACTCTAGCAATACATGCATATAATATATCAAATATAATACGCAATCTAGCATGCTTCTATATAAGACAATAAATCATAGAGATCAGACATCCATATATATATATATAACAATAATAGACAATTAAATCAATTATGACAGTTATATATATTAGGAATAAAAACGCCTCTACATTTTAATGTCTTGTCCGACACTCCTACTGTGGAATCGATGCCTTACGCAACAAGCAGGATTGCTTGTGCCCCAAGACGTCCATCGTCATATCCCACCACCAATCATGTCAGGGAGCGCCCCAAGTGCCTTGACGAGCGCCCCTCGCCCGGACTGTCGCTCGTCCAAGGGCCTACTTGCATGGAACCAAGTTCAGTCCAACGCGCAACACCAAACTACACCAACTGTCGTTCGTAGTTCGAAACTGAAAGAATCTCAGAATCCAATCTCCACCATCCAGAATCAACTACTGTAAGTCCTGAACATGCTGTCCAAATTACAGATCAATCCAACGGTTATATTGTGAGAAAAGACTCTTTTCTCTCGACTGCGCAGAACAGAATCGCCCAAAAAACTGCTTCTGTTTTCGGCGTATTCCTGACAACACAAAGCTCCAAATACGATCTTCACCGTTCAGAATGTACGTCCACAAAATCCGAACGTGCTGACCAAAAATCAGCCTGATCCGACGGTTGAAACTCCGGTTATTGCCTCTGCAATATCACTGCGCTGGATTTTCTCTCAATTTCTTCCTTCCATGTGAAATTGACGAACAGTTTTCGTCGAATTCTCTCACACACAACCATCAACGAACAGATATGATATAGGGTATATATTACATAGGGATATTCATGGTTTGCGCAATAAAACCAAAACCCTAAACATGTGATCCTAATTCCGAAAAATTAATCACATAAACCCTAGCCTAACGTGTCACGCTTCACCACGAAACCGAAGCTCTGATACCAATTGTTGGCATTCGATCGTTTGGTTAACGTGACCCGTTAGGGTTCCATGAATTTCTAACAAGCAGCAGAAGCAAGTAAACATGAAACGCATTACCTTTCACCAAGGGTTGATGTAGATGTTGAATTCTCGCTGGCAGTCTGCGCAGTCCCACGAGAATAGCCATAAGTTCATCTTCTGATGTCAGAATTGAGTGATCTTTGTTCTTAGACGATCCTCTCTTCGACGGCTTTCCATCAGTATATAATACATCAAAATCGAAGAACTGTACGATTTTATATGAATTTCGTAAGGTCGCGGACAGCAGCAGCAAACTACCTTCTGATCTTCTGCTGTATGTCCCAAGTCCGATCTCGACGTCATGTGGGCGACGATCTACGAGACCTCCTCAATCTGCTCTCAACCCTCATCACATGTGAATAATCAGTTAGATTAGATTAGGGTTCCAGATAAGCTGAGGTGACTTATATACATGGGCTACAGCAGGGACCAGGAGGAGAAATTGGGTTGGGCCTCCATTGGGCTTAAGTATCCAAGCTTAGCCCAAAGCTTATACTTAAGTCCAATAATAATAATATATTCCACTAAAATATTATTATTGCACTACCGTACCAATCCCAAAATTACGTTTTGGGCTCCTTCTTATTATGAGCCCGTTAGTCTCCCCATGTTTAAGATATACAATGTTCATTAATTAATTTAAGTTACTGACAACTCAATTAATTAATATCTCATCCAAGAGTAGTACCACTCAACCTCATTATCATACCGGAATAAATTCCACCTGCAGGGTTTACATGATAATCCTTATGAGCTCCTCAAGGGGACATCATCAACCTATGACGGACACAGATTCCTTCTACAATCAACAGCACACCATAGAGACAACACTACTTCCCAACTCATCGAGTTTGTTGATTTAATAACATGTAAATCTCACCCATTGATGAATCAAAGAAATACATAATGTCCTATGTGTCGAGGTTATTGTATAGGGATTAAGAGCACGAACATCCATAATAACTGAGATCAAGTTCTCCTATAAGTCAGTATAAATCGAACGATCTCAAGCGGTCCTGCTCAATACACACAAGTGCACTAATGTGATTCTATAGCCAAGACAAGCTAATACCAAACCACACTACAACCATCCCGATAGAGAGTCCCCGTCTATCTCGATTGTGAGCATCTGTTTATACTTTATAAGAAAACCGATAATATGATCTTCCGCGTGTTGTCGCACAACATATTATCTATAGTATAAAGTAAGTGGACTATTGCATCGAACATATAGATAAATTATAAGATGCAATCATTTGATCATATGATTCTCATTTCAAATTAATTGTTATAACATTGTTCATACAAAAAGCTAGACTTTTAGTATACAATCCAACATATGTTTCACGTTTTAAAATTCAATTTGTTTATTTTGTAAATGCAAGTCTACAGAATCGTAAACCTACTCTAATACTATACTTGTCATGACCTAAAATTATTTTAAAGAAATATAATGTTTTTTAAATGAGGAAAATTAATATATGTAAAATTTAGTCTTTTTTTTTCTTTTAACTGAATGAGTTAAATCACGTTTAATTGAGTCTAAATCCACAATCATAATATAGAAGATTAAAGCATATGAAAAGAAATAGAATTTGATTAAAAACTTAGTGTACAAGTAGCGGAAGTTTTTTTTAAGCCTTTTTCTTATTATTATTTTTTATTACTTAAATTTTAATTATTCAACAATAAAATTTATGCTATAATTACTCTAAATTAGTTAGGCTACTCCACTCATCCATGTTATAGGCTATCTAATTCCAAATTATTTTTCTAAATAAAATTTTATTGATGTATCTTCTTCTTATATTCTGAGAAAGGTAATAGGGTATTTTATAGTAATTTTAAGTCGTGTAAAATACTAATATTTATTTGTATTCCTTTCAAAAAATTATAATTATTATTTTAGTAACTTTCACAAAAATTAATATAGTATTTCAATTTAATTGGTAGCGAGTTAAAAGATATAATATTTTAATGGGCAAAGGGTTGGATTGGACCTCAATCTTATTTCACCAGGTCAAATAAGCCCCTAAAATCTGGTTTTTTCTTTGAAGGCCTTTTCATTTATAAATTAGATCATTTTGGCCTAAATTACTGTTATGAAATAAGCCTCACTGAACAAGGACTTTGTATAAAGGCTTTTAAGTTCACATGGTGTTACAGTTTGGGAAATTAGTTATAACTATTCAACTGCTAATTTATTTCAAAAATTATTTTATATGCATATATTAGACACATAGTTGAACATTTCATTCTTAGCCCTTTCTCTAATTCGTTCATTTTAATGGTTAAACAAAGAGATGAACTTTTGCTTGAGTTTTCCGTATGTATTATGTTACAGATTAGTAAAACACACATAACTTTTTTCTCGATTAATATTTTTCAAACATATTTTACAGTAACATAATAGACACATAGATGAACAAGGTTCATGTTGAACCATTTGGTAAATTCATCCATTTTATTAGTGTAAAATGAGAATGAAGTTTCTGTAGTATAATAACATATTCTCCACTATGATAGAATGTGTATAACTTTTAATGACCATGTATTTTTCAAGTATTTGATAAATAAGTTCTAAGTATCATAACAAAGACATACCATTGAAGTTTTTGAAATTATCATGACATATATACATATATTTATGTATATAAAATTCTTTTTAATTATATCGATCCTTATAGAACAATAAAGTATACCAAACGTGAGATAGTGAAAGAAATAAACAACTTTCTAAAATGGGTGTCACAACCTTACCTAATAAGTCTCACTAAGAGTCATCGTTATATATATACTTACACATATACCTTTGTAATTTACGTGCGAGTTCTGAGATTCTTAACGAGTTCATACCATGACCGACTTTCTATCGAACATTATAGAATAATATAGTGTATAAAACGTGAGATAGTTGTTTAGTGTGAAAATTTGCATGTTTTAGTATCCGATTTAGCACCATTTTGTGGTATTTATATCCGTATTTGAGCATCTTTTGGTTAAATTGCATATATTTGTGTAAAAGATGCGTGTGATGTGTTATTTCGTGTTTTTAGGTGGAAAAAATGATTAAAAGTGCAAGGTTGGAATGAAGGGTGAAAGTGTGAAGAATGCTAAAAAATGCATAAGCATTTTGCATAATTTTTCTGTGTTCTTTTAGAAGTCAAAACTAATCATGGGATATTGTTTGGAAAGTTACGAAAGAGAGGATCGTTTTGGCCCAAGAATCACCTAAATTGGAGCTTGGATGAAGAAGTTATGATCAAAACGGTGAGGCTGTGCAGAAGTGTACGACCACAAGAATGGTCCTCGGTGTTCAAACAGTGATAATGCACGGTCAAGACTTTAGTTTTCGTGCGTTTGATATGAGAAGCGGAATGCACGACCAGAACACGTCATTAATTCTGAATGCACGAGGAGAAAGTTTATCGTCGTGTGCTTGGTCAGAGATAATGCACGACCAGAAAGAGAATCATCGTGCGTTTCTTCAAGTACTTATTTTTTGGTCCAAGCGTGTTGGTAAAGCCCAATTCGTGAGGGACCTAAAGAAAGAAAAATTTCACAAGAGACACTTGGGAGTTATAAGTCCTAACTCTCCACAACTCTCCACAACTTTCCACAACTTTCCACAACTTTCCACAATCCTTCATACTTTTCCATACCCTTTCCCTGCCACCATTTCGAAATCAAGATTCACCATCCCATCCACCAATCTCGGAGAGTTCATCGGTGTTGCTTACTTGAGAAGGAGGACGAGAAGGTTCAAAACCACGGAGGAAAGAACGGAGGATCACACCATATCTAGGGTTTTTCTTATTCTTCATTTCTTAATTTTGAATAATAGACCTATGAGTTTGCTTTCATATCTAACCACGGGTGTTGCTTGCAACACAATGAGCTAGTACTTCTTGGATAGTGCTAGGGTTGAAGGTTGAATTGGTTTGAATTGATGATCCCTATGTTGGATTTCTGCAGTATACTTATTTCAATATTAATGCTTTAATTGTGACTTATATTCTTGTCTTGTATGATCTGTTCTTATTCATGAATGTGACATTACCATATGCATGTTTATGCTTAATGCTTGTGTTATATAAGAATTATATTTGTCAACCTGTTATGGTAAAGGGGACTTAACCATATAACATTTATTCATTAGAATAATTAATATTGGACACTTAATATATCTATTAATTACCATTCTAGAGGATTTGCTTTCTTAGATTGTTAGGTGGAAATTGGAGATTAATTCTTAAGTACCTATAAAGGGAAGTCTAGTGCTCTAGCCTTTAATGGAATTTTGCATGAAGTATCTAGAAAAGGGAATAGGAATTATTCTTCTGTATCTGAGGATTTGAACCAGATTTATGTGTTAAGTTTACTTCATCAAAGTGATTTAACATAATTAAGTGATTGCTTTCATAATATCTGCAGGAATTCTAACTGATTGTCTAGTGAATTGATTTGACCAATTTAAACTGGATTGCCTAGAGGTATCTATCTTCTCTCTTGAATACTTCCATATTTATTCTATTTGCTATTTTATATTTTTAGTAATTATTTTCTGCATCATTAGTTTAATTAATTCACTTTTTACACCCAAATTTATCTTAGATTAGAGTTGTCATAAATAGATTAAATAGTAAGTCTAGAATTATCGGGTTCGATAATAGACTTGGTCACACCCTTATCTGCAACTGATCCCCTACACTTGGGGACACACAAAAAGGTGAATAAGCAATAGTGAAAGAAACTTAAATAACTTTTCTACGGTGATACATCTGCTTATATGAAATCCTTTGTTACTTACCATATAATTTTTTTATTACTTAAATTTTAATTAATCAACAATAAAATTTATGCCATAATTACTCTAAATTTGCTAGGCCGCTTCACTCGTCTATGTTATGGGCTAACTAATCCAAATTTCTTTTCTAAATAAAATTTTATATCCTGAGAAAGATAATAGGGTATTTTATAGTAATTTTAAGTCGTGTAAAATACTTATATTTTTTTTATTGCTTTCAAAAAATCATAATTATTGTTTCAGTAACTTTTCATGAAGATTAATATAGTATTTTAATTTAATTGGTAGTAAATTAAGAGATATAATATTTTAATGAGCAAAGGGTCGGATTGGACCTCCATCTTATTTCACTAGATCAAATAAGCTCCTAAATTCTAATTTTGTTCTTCAAAGCTCTTTTCATTTCTAGATTGATCATTTTGGCCCAAATTAGTGTTGTGAAATAAGCATCACAGAACAAAGAGTTTGTATAAAGGTTTTTAAGCTCACATGATGTTACAGTTTGACAAATTGATTATAACTATATAACTGCTAATTTATTTCAAAAATTGTTTTATTGCATATATTAAACACATAGTTGAACATTTTCATGCTTAGTCGTTTCTCTAATTTGTTCGTTTTAATGGTTAAACAAAGGGATGAACTTTTGCTTGAGTTTCCCGTATGTATTCTGTTACAGATTAGTAAACACACATAACTTTTATTTTGATGAATAATTTTCAAAGATATTTTATAGTAACATAATAGACACATGAATGAACAAATTTCATATTGAAACATTTGGATAATTCATCCATTTTATTGGTGTAAAATGAGCATGAAGTTTCTGCAGTATAATAACACATTCTCCACTATGGTAGAAAGTGTATAACTTTTAATGACAATGTATTTTTCAAGTATTTGATAAATAAGTTCTAAATATCATAATAAAAACATATTATTTTGAAATTATCATGACATATATACATATACTTATATATGTATAATTTTATTATGTTGAAAAAAGATACTATACATTCTTAATTTAAGTAAGATATCTATAATATATATACACCTTTGTAGCTTAGGTGTGAGCACTAGAGAATCTTAGCGCGTTAATAACGTGACCTCCTTTCTATCGACCCTAAGTTGCCGTTTATATTTGGAGATAAGAAGGGTTATCCCTAACTCAACCTTAGTTAAAGAGTGTTCAAAAGGTGTTTACATTACATGTTAGGCCCGACGGATAACCCCCGTGCCCTTGTCGGCCCGGTGTATTTGCACGGTAGCCAGGGATTAATAGGCCGCCCATTTGGGCGGATAAAATGTAGCCCTCGGGTTTATTTAAGGAAAATTATTATTGTACACCTGAAATTGGGGATATGAAGAGAGATAAGAGACATGTTGAAGTGGTACCTCTTTACCCTGGAGATCCTCTGCCACTGGACATTCTCTTCCACCATCATTTCTCTTTTCTCTCTCTCACTCACAAACAGATTGGGATATGATAATTTGAAAAAGAAGAAGCCTATATACACTATTTTTGGATATGATACTATTCACAGAAGCATATATACGCTATTGGGGATTTGATAATTTGAAGGGGAGGAAACTCTTTTTGGATTTTTGCAGATCTACATAGTCGCCAGCGATTTACAGATCGGCAAACCCAGATGCAGATCTAAATTACAAGATTTTAGCGATGTCCAAATTATTCTTCCCCTCTTCTTTCACTCTATTCACTCTCATCACCATTGTCTCCACCTTCTCCATAATTACCTCATCTGTGGCTTAAGCGACAGCAAGACGATGATCCCTGTTCATCGCCGACGTGTTCTTATGCAACTTGTGCCTTCGAAAGGTAACAGTACCCGTGATTAAAGTGATTTCACTCCTAACTTGAAATGTAAACAGGTTGAGGGTTTTAGTTATGAAAGGTTAACCTCAACCAAAGAAGGAATAAACCCTAGTACCAGCTATCCCTGCCATCGAAAGTAAACAGCGCCGTGAGATAATATAGTGTTCTAAACGTGAGATAGTGAAAGAAACTTAAACAACTTTTCTAAGATGGTATATCTCACTAAGAGACACCGTCAGTTTTTCTACTATGATATTATGTCTCTCATTCTATGCTCCTCAATTATAACGTAAAAGAAAAGATTCAACATGAAGGTCCAGAGAAGCACCAGTAACCCGTATATGAGGTGGAACCAAATAACCAGTACCCTTATGAATAACTAGGCCGAACCAAAAAATGCCCTCATGAATAATAAACAACCAAATGTTTAAAAAGTTATTATATGGCTACTTCATTTGACCCTTGTTTTCTCAACACACAATTTTAATCCACAAGTATGAAGGATATCAATTGAAGTTTCGAAGGTGACCAAGTTAAATATCGAATCCACGAGATGGATAAATATTACTTTAGTTATTTTCTAGCAATTATGACTATGTTGAGAATTATAATTGTTGGTTTGTAAACTAAGCAACAATTAAAATAGCAAATAAATAACAAGAACAAGAGAAGAGTTGTTGTGACCAAATAAGATGTTAGGTAGTTCGTCAGGCCATCCAGTTTCATTCGTTAATTCATACTTTCGTGTGTCTATATCCGACTCTGCCTTGTGGAATATGGACGCATCGCTAGACCATGCAAATCTATTCTATAGACACAAATAGATAAGCTTTTGACACGTGTGAGTATCCTCAGAGTAAGACGTATACTTTACCTCCCTTTCTAGGTACTATCATAATCAATTATTTCCCGTGCACTTAGTACTCTAACCCGATTTGATCTTCCTTTTTAGGTACTATAAAGTTATACTCTTAATCCTACTTGTTAACCCAAATTCAATTCAATTAACAAATATTCATATAAGACGGTTCTAATAAAACCTCAGAATCCCTTCACTTAGAATTATAACAATAAACCCTGGTCATTAGTGAACGCACTCAATCAATAACCATGTTATGCATTCAGACTCTACACAACGATTATTGATGCACAAAACAACTATGAGTACGGATTAAAAACGCACAATTTTATATAAAATAAACTACAAGTAGTGTTGTACGGAGTATACACACGAAATACAAATCAACTCATGAAACCTTCATAACCCTAGAACTACCGAAGTGGCTCTAGCCCATGATTGATCTAGGAACAATCATGGTTAGATGGACCAATCTTACTTGAATCTCCAGCTAAACCTCTGTCACAGCTCCTCCTAATCTCCTCTTGTGCTTCACGTTCTTATGCTCTCTAAAACTCTCTTGTATTCTTCTTGTTGTATATTGTGTCCTTGGTGATGTCTTCCTTGACTGCATGAGCCTCCTTTTATACTTGTAATCACGTCTCTAGGGCTTGGAATGGGCTTTTCAAGTGATCCCACGCGTTTTGGCCTAAAAAATCCAGATAAGGTAAGTTTCCGCACGACGGTTCGACCTCAGCAAACAGGTCGAACCACTGGCCACAGGTCGAACCACAGGTCGAACCCACTTATTAGATAATTTTTGCACTTGGTTCGACTTCTTGTACAGGTCGAACCCCTCGAGTCTTGGTCGAACCACAAACGTCGTGGTCGAATCAACTTTCTCGCAAACTGGTTCGACCATGGTTCGACCTGATAGACAGGTCGAACCCCTCGAGTCGTGGTCGAACCCCTCTCCTGCACTCTTTCAACGCTGGTTCGACCTGCTAGAGAGGTCGAACCCTCCTCCAACAGGTCGAACCCATCTCTCTTCTTGGCGGTTCGCGTGGTCTCGACTTCGTCTCTTCGATTCTTGGCACTTCCACTCCGATTTTGCTATGAAAACCACTTAAATAGCTCCACTAACACCTGATTCATGCTAATTCACAATATATATAGGTTTTCCACCTATTTCCACCTCAAAACTCTCCAAAACTAGCATAAAACATGATGCCAAACTTGTGAATTTACACACTCATCAAACCCCCAAACTTACATGTTGCTCGTCCCGAGGCAACCAAATCAAACCACAGGATTCATGTATAATTCACCAAGATCAAGTACAACACATATCACACATGCAACTTCATTAAATCAAACAAGTATTAATTGCTTCATATATATCACTCATGCAAAACCAATCCAATCACACACCATTCGGAGTACTAAGTAATCTAGCTCACAAGATAAGTATTTATTCTCTTTCACTCAAGTGCGTGAGGCACTATATAGGCTAATATAAACACTCATATCAATCCATATTCACGCGTAACCATAAGCTTGGCTAAGGTCTCAAAAATCAACTTATAATCAACTCTTCACTAGGATCACAAAGGACTTGTTTTTGGGTTGTAATGTTGGCTCTTTGGAAAAAGGTAGGAAATTTAGGTAAGTGACTTAAGACACTAGTAGAGAGTTACCTTGGAGGTTCTCGATTTCTTCTTCTTGCTGCAATATCTCCTCCAACTTCTTCTCTTCTTTTCATGGATTTTCCTTCTTTTCCGTGCATCAACATCATCTCTTTAGATAATTCGGGTACCAGTTTTAGGCACTACCCTTCTTCTCTTTATCAATCAGCTGCTCTTAAGCTTAAACTTCATGTTATAAGCAATCGAGGTACCAGTTTCAGGCACTACCCCTAAACAAGATTTAACCATATTATTTTCATCCAACCATATTCTATCTTCCTTTTTCTTCTTGCAACACTTACTCACCTCAACTCTCTCTATCAATGAATTGGTTAATCAAGGCTCAAGTAAAGGTTTATAAGGTTATTTACTTTGGCTACCAAAGAAAAGGTTTTTTAACGGCTCAACGGGGCATCCAAAGGTTAATAAGATCATTAGGAAGGACAAAATTTGGCTAAGTAACTTAATCACAAAATAATGGCCTAAGATCATGTCCTAGCAATTTATCAATCATAAGTCTCACACAAGACTCCAAGCCAAGTTCTAGAATACGTTCATATGAATGATCCTCTCAAGAATAAAACAATCATGATCAAGCATGATTAACAAGGTTCAAATCCTCACATAGGTAAATAGAATCCTAAGTACTCCTCATAGCACATAATTAAGATCAATTCCACAAGAACTCTACATACTTATCAAATTATACATGCTTTTCATCAATAGAAATTAACACATGAACATATGAATGCACAAAATCAATAGCCCATAAACCGAATCAAATCATACAAATATCTCTACAGCCCAACTCATGCATCATAGAAGGACGGAATTAAGAACACACTTTCCTGGCTTGGTTCGACCTTGATTCGACATGTGGAAGAGGTCGAATCAACTTCATCGTGGTCGAATCAACATTCTGAACACCTTCTCCTTCGGTTCGGCTTGGGTTCGACCTGCTGACCAGGTCGAACCATATCGGCTTAAGTCGAACCACCCTTCTGTAAGTTTCATGTCACCAGTTCGACCTCGGTTCGACTTGCTGAACAGGTCGAACCAAGAACGTCGTGGTCGAATCGCACTTTTGGAATTCTGCTATCACTGGTTCGACCATGGTTCGACCTGTTGATCTGGTCGAACCATCTTGCATGAGGTCGAACCAGCTCTCTGGACAACTTTTGCACCATGGTTCAACTTCTTCAGCTGGGTTCGACCTCCTGGCACTGGTCGAACCTACCCCCTGGAAGCTCCAAAACGCGTGTTCTTCATTCCCTACACACTTCAAACTTCAAAACGAATCATTAAGTACCAACTAGAGCACAACTTCATCAAGAATTGGTTCTTTAAAAACTTATCAATCATGAGTAACTCCGCAATCATTCAAAATACGAAATAACAAAACACCAGGAACATTAGGCAAGTTACAAAAAATCGACACATACAAACCGGTTAAAGTTTTAAATATGCCGCAAAAAATTAACTCCCCTAACAAACGTCACAAAGAAAATATTATACTATTGGTGTTTATCAAGGTAAGTACATCACACTCCCCCCAAACTTAGTAGAAACTATAGTCGAAACTAAGTTTGCAAAGAGATGTAATTGCCGATAAGTAAGCACTTCAAATATAAAAATTTCTTACTCACACGAAAGAAATAAAGCATTAAAACAGGAGGGAAAGCCCCCAACAGGCGCTCATGTTTAACGTCGGAGAGTCACGACGGAATACCACTTAGAAGACTACTTGATCAGAGGATGATCATGTCGCATCCTCACCTTCCAATACTTTCTCCCCCTCTTATCATCCACACTTTCCACCTTACCATTCTTATGCACCATACGATCAGTAGAATCTCATTTTTCAAACTTTCTCTTCTCATTCCTGTCAATCTTCCACTCAATTTCGGAATAACTCCTAACTCCATCAAGATCAAAGTCAGGATAAGAACGAGAGTAAGGACTTTCAAATTTGTTGGTATCCGGTGGTAAGTTAGGAGGCTTCAAGTAGGCATCTCTTATTTTTCTTTGTCTACAGTCAGCACGGCACCTTTCTCGCTCACAAAAATATTATCATTAGAATTACCTTCATCCCATGGCCGTGTAGACTCTTCCGGGTCAATCTTCCTCTTGAATTCCGAATCACCTGATGGATCTTTTTCATTGTCACCAAGATAAGCATACGTCAAGTGTTCCGGTAATGGTTTCAGCTCCTCTTTCTTTTCTTCCATCGGAGTGCTCTCTCTCTCCAACGGCAAGTACTTCCTAGACCCTTTCGCTTCTTCAGCCTTAGCTTTCTCCAATGCATACCTAGCATCACCCAAAACAAGTAAATTCTCAAGATATTCTATACATACTTCGTTGGAGAGTCCGTCAAGCTCCGTAGTGGGATAAGTAAGAGACTCCATCAAACATGTCTCAAGAGGATCCTTTGACAGGATCAGAGACATATCCTCCTTCACAATCTCCTCCACCACGTCAATACTATAACACTGCGACTCCATGGGCATCTTCATTGCTTTGTCCAAGTTGAAAAGAACTTCTTCTTTATCCATCCGCAATCTAAGCTCTCCTTTTTGAACATCAATCATAGCTCCAGCAGTAGCAAGGAAAGGTCTCCCCAAGATTAAAGGGATATTATCCTTGTCTTCTTCCATCTCTAGCACAAGAAAGTCTACAGGAAAGACTAGCTTCTCCACTTTGACGAGAACGTCTTCAATTATACCTTTTGGAAACGTCATCGACCTGTCCGCCAATTGGAGAATCACTGTTGTAGGGGTCAACTCCCCTAAACCAAGCCTCTGAAAGATGGACAACGACATCAAATTGATGCTTGCCCCTAGATCGCACAAAGCTCTCCGTGCCGGCCCCTTTCCGATCTCACATAGAATAGTGAAGCTCCCCGGATCCTTCATCTTTTGCAGCAGCTTCCTTTGAATGATTAAGCTACAATTCTCAGATAAATTCACCATTTCAATTCTGGTTAAGCTCCGCTTCTTCAACAATATGTCTTTAAGAAATCGGGCATAGTACGGCATCTCCATGATTGCCTCTGAGAAATGAATGTTCAAGCTTATCTTGTTCATTATCTCTGAAAACTTCTTGAACTTCTCTTCCAATCCCTTCTTCACAAGCTTGTAAGGAAATGGCGGAGGTATCTTTGTTTTGGGAATCCCCCATTCATCACGATCAACCTTCTCCGCTTTCTCCTTTTCAGCTCTCAATCGCTTGGCTCTCTCCCACTTTTTCTTAGCTATTATCTCTGTACTTTGCTCATTCCGAACCACTGGAGTAGCATCAACATCATCGAGAGTGTTCGGAGTAGCAACAGACAACTTCTGGATGGGTTCAACCAGGGTTCGACCTGTGGAACAGGTCGAACCAGGCACGTAATGGTCGAACCGCTCTTCTGGACAACTGCTCTCTTTTTGAATTTGAGGTTCGACCTGGGTTCAACCTATTGAGTAGGTCGAACCACGGCCACCTAGGTCGAACCGACCTACTGTACTCCTTTCGCCCTCCGGTTCGACCAAGGTTCGACCTGTTTGATAGGTCGAACCATGTCCGTCGTGGTCGAACTGTTGCTGCGACAAAACAGAGTGCTCCAAGTTGTGCGGTTCGACCTGGGTTCGACCTGTTGGATAGGTCGAACCATTATTGATTTGGTCGAACCGGTGTTCTGAAAAAACAGAGTGCTCCAAATTGTCAGGTTCGACCATGGTTCGACCTGTATGCCTGGTCGAACCATTTGCATTTTGGTCGAACCGATGCTGCGATTCTTCCTGATCGTGTCCAGTGCGTTGGTTCGACTTCTCCTGTATGGTTCGACCTTCAATGTTGGTCGAACTATGGTCGAATCTTGCCCTAGACATGTCCAAATTTGATTCCGGCCTCATAGGTCCCTCGTACTGCGTTCCCGACCTCAATGTGATGGCGTTGCAGGACCTTGGATTCTCAATACTTTGAGACGGGAACTTCCCCTTCTCAAGAGTTTAAGTAAGCTTGTTAACACTTCCTGCCATCTCCCCCATCAGCAATGTAAGGTCCTTCACCTGCTTAGATATAACCTCATGGTTTGCATCAATTTTTTTTCAAGTTTGGCCTCAAGGCGGTTCACTCTTTCATCGTTCTTGGCCATATACCTATTCACAGTATCCTCAAAACTTGGTTTCCCTTCTTCCACCTTAGCACCCAGATCAACACCCATTGGAGGTTGAATCGCATTATTCGGATTGCTCCATGAGAACTCCGGCCTCCTAGGCTGTTGATAACCATCCGGGGGACCACGATTATTAAAGTTTCCTCGATAGTTCCCTTGGTAGTTCCGATTTACTTGATCTGGATACCTAGTCCCTTGAATACTTTGACCCATGGCATAGTGTGCCTCTTCCAACTCCTCTTGGATTTGTCCATCTTTCATTAGTTCCTGCTGCATGATTGGTACGCGTTGAGATAATTCGCTGATTTGCTTCTGTTGGGATTCAAGTAGCTTGTTGATATTGGACAAGCTAGAGACGATCTCATCCTCTCTACTTGTTTTCACCATTGCTTGTTCAACCTGAGCTACCTTCCCAAGGACATAAGTACCTCTAACTCTATCAGTTGGCCAATCCCTCGAATTCATCGAAATATCTTCAAACAACTTCTCGGCCTCTACGGATGACTTTGTAAGCAATGCTCCATTAGAAGAAGCATCCAATAACACTCGTGAATCACAGTCCAATCCATTGTAGAATATACTGATATATTGAGCTTTAGATAGCCCATGTTGAGGACACTTCCTAAGCATGTCCTTGAATCTATCCCATGCTTCATGAAATTTCTCACCTCCACCCATAGCAAATTGGTTAATGTCTTGCTTCATCTTAAACACCTTTGAAGGTGGCATGTACCTCTCCAAGAACTTTAACTACAGTTGCTCCCAAGTGGTGCACTCAGCTGCATCGATAGTGTCATACCAATCTCTCGCCTTTTCAGTAAGCGAGAATTTGAACAAAAGGATCTTCCTAGCATCTTCATGTTCTCCTGCATCTTTTTGAGTACTTGCATAGCCTAAGAACTTGTTCAGATGCTGCTGCAGATCCTCGAAAGACCCTCCTGAAAAGGAGTTCCTTTCTATCATGCTAATAAGAGCGGGATGAAGATCGAAAGCTGAATTAGTTTCCCTCGCTCCTAGAAGCCCAAAATTTCCAGCCCCATTATTTCTGAAAATCTCTCGGATGGCTAGATTATCCGGATTCGCTGCCATGTTGACTGTCTCTACTCCCGAATTAACTTCAGTTGTAGCTTCAATTGTCTGCGAAATCTGCTCGTCAACTTCAACTCCAAAATTCAGAGCTTCAGTTGGAACAATAGTCTTTGCCTTGCTCTTCTTCTTCTTCTTCTTTCTTGACGATGCTCCGATCTCAAGATTATAGGGTTCAAGTTCACCTTTCTTTGATCTCGTGAGCATACACCTAAAAAGAACTAGAATTAAAACAGCAAAACAAGATAAATAGCCCTAATAAACTAGAAATAACAAAAAGATATTTTAAGCCATCCCCGGCAACGGCGCCAAGAACTTGATGGGTGTTTTCTCAACACACAATTTTAATCCCCAAGTATGAAGGATATCAATTGTAGTTTCGAAGGTGACCAAGTTAAATATCGAATCCACGGGACGGATAAATATTACTTTAGTTATTTTCTAGCAATTATGACTATGTTGAGAATTGTAATTGTTGGTTTGTAAACTAAGTAACAATTAAAATAGCAAATAAATAACAAGAATAAGAGAAGAGTTTTTGTGATCAAATAAGATGTTAGGTAGTTCGTCAGGCCATCCAGTTTCATTCGTTAATTCATACTTTCGTGTGTCGATGTCCGACTCTGCCTTGTGGAATATGGACGCATCGCTAGACCATGCAAATCTATTCTATAGACACAAATAGATAAGCTTTTGACACTTGTGAGTATCCTCAGAGCAAGACGTATACTTTATCTCCCTTTTTAGGTACTATCATAATCAATTATTTCCCGTGCACTTAGTACTTTAACCCGATTTGATCTCCCTTTTTAGGTACTATAAAGTTATACTCTTAATCCTACTTGTTAATCCGAATTCAATTCAATTAACAAACATTCATATAAGACGGTTCTAATAAAACCTCGGAATCCCTTCACTTAGAATTATAACAATAAACCCTGCTCATTAGTGAACGCACTCAATCAATAACCATGTTATGCATTCAGACTCTACACAACAATTATTGATGCACAAAACAACTATGAGTATGGATTAAAAACGCACAATCTTATATAAAATAAACCACAAGTAGTGTTGTACGGAGTATACACACGAAATACAAATCAACTCATGAAACCTTCATAACCCTAGAACTACCGAAGTGGCTCTAGCCCATGATTGATCTAGGAACAATCATGGTTAGATGGACCAATCTTACTTGAATCTCCAGCTAAACCTCTGTCACAGCTCCTCCTAATCTCCTCTTGCGCTTAACGTTCTTACGCTCTCTAAAACTCTCTTGTATTCTTCTTGTTGTATATTGTGTCTTTGGTGATGTCTTCCTTGACTGCATGAGCCTCCTTTTATACTTGTAATCACGTCTCTATGGCTTGGAATGGGCTTTTCAAGTGATCCCATGCATTTTAGCCTCGAAAATCCGGATAAGGTAAGTTTTCGCACGACGGTTCGACCTCAGAAAACAGGTCGAACCACTGGCCGCAGGTCGTACCACAGGTCGAACCCACTTACTGGACAATTTCTGCACTTAGTTTGACTTCTTGTACAGGTCGAACCCCTCGAGTCTTGGTCAAACCACAAACGTCGTGGTCGAATCAACTTTCTCGCGAACTGGTTCGACCATGGTTCGACCTGATAGACAGGTCGAACCCCTCGAGTCGTGGTCGAACCCCTCTCCTGCACTCTTTCAACGCTGGTTCGACCTGCTAGAGAGGTCGAACCCTCCTCCAACAGGTCGAACCCACCTCTCCTTGGCGGTTCGCGTGGTCTCGACTTCGTCTCTTCGATTCTTGGCACTTCCACTCCGATTTTGCTATGAAAACCACTTAAATAGCTCCACTAACACCTGATTCATGCTAATTCACAATATATATAGGTTTTCCACCTATTTCCACCTCAAAACTCTCCAAAACTAGCATAAAACATGATGCCAAACTTGTGAATTTACACACTCATCAACCCTCAAACTAGATAAAATTAACAACTCTACTTTACATTAAAATAACCCAAAAAGATATTTTAATTATATTAATCTTGAACTAAAACTCAATAATCTTGAATTAAAAGCTAATTATCCAATAATGTGCAAGCATTACAGCAAGAACTAGCTGCAAGAACTTACCTTAAATCTAAACTGCTTTCTCATCGTCTTGGCCCTGTTATAGACGTCAGGATCCTCAATTCTAAGGACTAGATCAAACTCCTGATTCAGCAATCTGGCCATCTCCTTCCAAATAGTTTGCTGTTGAAACGAACAGAGACTTCATTGAGGTAACCATTTGACTGCCTAATTTGAATTAACAACTCCGAGATCCTCACATCTTTTGAATCTTACTTCATCATGCATCAAATAAAATTACGTTAGATATAATTTAGCAAAAGAGTAATAAAATTTTATGATAACAACAATAACGAATAATCTCTAAATAATTTATCGAAATACAGAAACGAAAAAAAAAGTCTCACTCACCACCACCATTGTTTTCGTCGATTTTTCTTCCTCTTGAAGGTTTTCACCAAATTGTTCTTTCTATTCTCTTTGGCGCTTCCTCCCAATAACCTGATTAGTCATAATATAGTGGGCATGACCAATTAAAGAAATTATCGAACCACAGGGAGGAAGGTACTAGGGTCTAAGCGATCTCGTGTTTGTCATAGTATTATAGAGATGAACGAGAAGGGGAGATAATCAAGAAATGACAATAAAATAAATGGATAGATGAATGGGAGATGGATGAATGAGCCAAGTAGATAGAGATGAGACTAGCAATACTTAAAGCATGGAAAATCTAGGTATCATGCAATGAATTCATATGTGTCATGGGTAAGAGACTAAGGGCCAACACTAAGATCACCTAAACTCCCTCTCGGAATGAATAGGATATGGTTCTAAACATAGCTCAATGGATTGGTTCTCACTTAAACAATTCCAACTAGGTACTAAGCTTAAATGAGAGTCCCTTCACATAATCTATTGACTTCTCAATCTAATAAATGATATGTTCTATCAAAGAGTTCTAAACTATGAAGGACTTCTCAATCTCTTCACAATCTATAATGCACATGAAGTGTTTGATGAAATGATTCACTTAATTATCCTAAATATGCAATTGACTTCTCAATCTAATCACATGCTTAAAACAATTAAACACACAAATCATCATAAACCTCAAGATCTAAAGCATCAATGATAGAAAACCAATTAACTCAATCAACATAATCATTCAATTGCAAAATACCAAAAATTATCCAACACAATATGAAATATGAGGGATAGCAAATAGATGTCGAGACAGCTTTCCTGATTGGAAGTCTTAAGGGAAACATCTATGTGAAGCAAGCAGAGTGATTCATTGCAAAGAGCTAAGAGCATTGTGATAGTGAGCTTAAAAGTGTCCATTCATGGACTAAAGCAAGCTTCAAGATCATGAAACATCCGTTTTGATGAGGTAATCCAGTGACATGGATCTAATCAATGATCGGATGGGTCTTGTGTATTGAAAAGAGTGATGGAAACATGATGGTATTTCTTGTACTATACGTAGATAGTATCTTGCTCATTGGAGACAATGAAAGAGTATTGTCGGGCGTATGGGTATGGTTGATAAAGCGGTATGAGATGAAGGACTTAAGAAGAGCAAAAATATCCTTTTGATCACGGTAATACGGATCACAAGAAAGGATGTTATGCTTATCTCAAGTTTCATATAATGATACGATCTTTACTCGTTTAGCATGTGAATTTATCTAAGTGAATGTGTCTTGTGACACAAAAGTAGATAAAGAAGATGAAAGCGGTTCCTTATGCTTCGGCAAATGAGGAAGCTTAATCTAAGGAATGCTATGCACGAGATTGGATATCTGTTTTGCCGATGGCATGAACAGTGGGTATCAAGGTAACCCAAAATAAGAATGTTGAACTGTGGTAAGACATATACTTATGTACCTGAAAAGGACTAGAAACTATATGTAGGCTTACCGAACAAATTCACTGATTCTTATGGGTTACATAGATTCAGATTTTTCAAATCAGATAGGGACGACAGTAAATCCACCTCAAAGGTTATGCGTTTAATTTTAGGAAGTAGAGTCATAATGTGGAGGAGTGTTATATAGAAATATATTTCAGACTCCGGATTCCATCATGGAAAGATGATAAATTGGAGCCTATGAGGCAGCCAAAGTATCTGTATGACTCTAGAAACTTCAAGATGGACTTCGAAGTGTTTCTAAGTTTGCCCAAGGATATCACAATTTATATTGATGATATTGGTGCAGTTGCAAACTTGAAGGAATCACGAGCCCATAAGAAAATTAAATACATGGAGCGGGAGTACCACCTGTTACGAGAAATCGTATGATGAGGGGAAGGTTGTTGTCACCTAGATTGCATCGGATGATAACCTAGTAAATCCATTTACAAGGACCTTAAGGCGAGAGCTTTTGATGGTCGTGTATGGGAGTGGAAATCAGATGTATGGCAGAAGACATGACAGCATAGTCTTTTAGTATAAGTGGGAGATTGTTGGATTGTATACTAAAAGTCTAGCTTTTTGTATGAACAATGTTATAACAATTAATTTGAAATGAGAATCATATGATCAAATGATTGCATCTTATAATTTATTTATATGTTCGATGCAATAGTCCACTTACTTTATACTGTCGATAATATATTGTGCGACAACACGCAGAAGATCATATTATCGGTTTCCTTATAAAGTATAAACAGATGCTCACAATCGAGATAGACGGGGACTCTCTATCGGGATGGTTGTAGTGTGGTTTGGTATTAGCTTGTCTTGGCTATAGAATCACATTAGTGCACTTGTGTGTATTGAGCAGGACCGCTTGAGATCGTTCGACTTATACTGACTTATAGGAGAACTTGATCTCAGTTATTATGGAAGTTCGTGCTCTTAATCCCTATACAATAACCTCGACACGTAGGGCAGTATGTATTTCTTTGATTTATCAATGGGTGAGATTTACATGTTATTAAATCAACAAACTCGATGAGTTGGGAAGTAGTGCTGTCTCTATGGTGTGCTGTTGATTGTAGAAGGAATCCGTGTCCGTCATAGGTTGATGATGTCCCCTTGAGGAGCTCATAAGGATTATCATGTAAACCCTGCAGGTGGAATTTATTCCGGCATGATAATGAGGTTGAGTGGTACTACTCTTGGATGAGATATTAATTAATTGAGTTGTCAGTAACTTAAATTAATTAATGGACATTGTATATCTTAAACATGGGGAGACTAACGGGCTCATAATAAGAAGGAGCCCAAAACGTAATTTTGGGATTGGTACGGTAGTGCAATAATAATATTTTAGTGGAATATATTATTATTATTGGACTTAAGTATAAGCTTTGGGCTAAGCTTGGATACTTAAGCCCAATGGAGGCCCAACCCAATTTCTCCTCCTGGTCCCTGCTGTAGCCCATGTATATAAGTCACCTCAGCTTATCTGGAACCCTAATCTATTCTAACTGATTATTCACGTGTGATGAGGGTTGAGAGCAGATTGAGGAGGTCTCGTAGATCGTCGCCCACACGACGTCAAGATCGGACTTGGGACATATAGCAGAAGATCAGAATGTAGTTTGCTGCTGCTATCCGCGACCTTGCGAAATTCATATAAAATCGTACAGTTCTTCGATTTTGATGTATCATATACTGATGGAAAGCCGTCGAAGAGAGGATCGTCTGAACACAAAGATCACTCAATTCCGACATCAGAAGATGAACTTATGGCTATTCTCGTGGGACTGCGCAGACTGCCAGCGAGAATTCAACCTCTACATCAACCCTTGGTGAAAGGTAATGCGTTTCATGTTTACTTGCTTCTGCTGCTTGTTAGAAATTCATGGAACCCTAACGGGTCACGTTAACCAAACGATCGAATGCCAACAATTGGTATCAGAGCTTCGGTTTCGTGGTGAAGCGTGACACGTTAGGCTAGGGTTTATGTGATTAATTTTTCGGAATTAGGATCACATGTTTAGGGTTTTGGTTTTATTGCGCAAACCATGAATATCCCTATGTAATATATACCCTATATCATATCTGTTCGTTGATGGTTGTGTGTGAGAGAATTCGACGAAAACTGTTCGTCAATTTCACATGGAAGGAAGAAATTGAGAGAAAATCCAGCGCAGTGATATTGCAGAGGCAATAACCGGAGTTTCAACCGTCGGATCAGGCTGATTTTTGGTCAGCACGTTCGGATTTTGTGGACGTACATTCTGAACGGTGAAGATCGTATTTGGAGCTTTGTGTTATCAGGAATACGCCGAAAACAGAAGCAGTTTTTTGGGCGATTCTGTTCTGCGCAGTCGAGAGAAAAGAGTCATTTCTCACAATATAACCGTTGGATTGATCTGTAATTTGGACATCATGTTCAGGACTTACAGTAGTTGATTCTGGACGGTGGAGATTGGATTCTGAGGTTCTTTCTGTTTCGAACTACGAACGACAGTTGGTGTAGTTTGGTGTTGCGCGTTGGGCTGAACTTGGTTCCATGCAAGTAGGCCCTTGGACGAGCGACAATCCGGGCGAGGGGCGCTCGTCAAGGCACTTGGGGCGCTCCCTGACATGATTGGTGGTGGGATATGATGATGGACGTCTTGGGGCACAAGCAATCCTGCTTGTTGCGTAAGGCATCGATTCCACAGTAGGAGTGTCGGACAAGACATTAAAATTTAGAGGCGTTTTTATTCCTAATATATATAACTGTCATAATTGATTTAATTGTCTATTATTTATATATATATATATATATATGGATGCCTGATCTCTATGATTTATTGTCTTATATAGAAGCATGCTAGATTGCGTATTATATTTGATATATTATATGCATGTATTGCTAGAGTGTTGGATAAGACATCCAATTTTAGGAAAACTAATTCCTAATATATAACTGTCATAATAGATTGTATATTATTGTTATATATGGATGTCGAATTAATTCATAATATATGACTGCTATAATTGATTTAATAATCTATTATTGTCATATATGGATGTCGAATTAATTCCTAATTTATAACTGCTATAATTGATTGTCTATTATTGTTATATATGGATGTTGAATTGATTCCTAATATATAACTGACATAATTGATTTAATTATCTATTATTGTTATATATGGTTGCT
The DNA here is from genome assembly GCA_023678885.1 of Pogostemon cablin. Taxonomy (NCBI): domain Eukaryota; kingdom Viridiplantae; phylum Streptophyta; class Magnoliopsida; order Lamiales; family Lamiaceae; genus Pogostemon; species Pogostemon cablin. The sequence goes on along the minus strand of CM042977.1, from coordinate 18,660,063 downwards.
CGTCGATATCGATAATTTTGATAATCTAGACGATATGACGATCGATATCGATAGTTTTGAAATTTTGATAATCTTGATATTTTTCGAATATTTGATAATATAGTTGATATCGATGATTTTGATAATCTGGACGACATCGACAGTCGATATCGATGGTTTCGAAAATTGGACAATCTGGAAATTTTGAAAATTTGATAGTCTGGAAGTCTTTGCTGATATTCGTGCCTGGTGGCGAACAACCGAATTCGCTGATATATAACTGTTAATGATTGATTTAATTATTGATTATTGTTATATATGTATGCATGACTCTCTGTGATTTACTGCCTTATGTGTCGTAATAGAAGCATGCTAGCGTTGCGTATTTTATTCTGAATATCATATGCATGTAAAAACCCTCGGTGTTAAATTACTAAGTGGGAGAGAGGATTGGTAAATATTCCCGCGGCCTCCATTATTGGTTTGTAAGTGATGTGAGTAAACTTGCGTGTTGGCAATAGGCCTTCCTCCCTAACGGATGAGTTTATTCACGGATCACTGGTACAGACTTCATTACATAATTATTATTTGTAATGCGGTACATGAACTTGCGTGTTGGCAATAGGCCTTCCTCCCTAACGGATGAGTTTATGCGGGGCTCGCTGGTACAAACTTATAATTGATGATTGTAGGAAGCTATCCGAGCGCGTGTGTACTTCTCCAACTGTAAGGCACACAAGCTCGCGCAGTGGACTTGGGATCAAATAATGGTGTACACTTAGGTGTAAATAATTAGTATCCTCCCCAACGGAGTCACTGCTATTATTTGCATGGCTAAAGAGGAACCGACTATTAATTATTTTGTCATAAAGTTAGGTTGACAAATGAAATTAATGGGTAAAACCTTCTCTTGTAAATGTTCGGGTTTGTAAACGTCCACACTAACGTGGCTTGCAGACTCACGGTGCTTGAGATGTCGGTGAATTTTATTTTTATATAGTTTTGAGGGAATCAATATAAAAGGATAAAATTCGAAGATTTGATCGGTATATTTATTTATGATTCTCTGTAATTTCAAATGGTTTTATCTCGCTTATTGTTGACTAAAAGAAATTATATTTACTGGTCCAAAATTAGATGATTAGAAAAGAATCTTGGTTTTGAATTTTACTGCTTAAGAAAATACATGTGTGTTCTCACAATGGACGTCTCATGATGCCTATTAAAGTCTCTAGTGAAGAGATGAGAGGTTCATAGAAATATGATGGTCTCATGTAACTCTTCGGATACTTGAGTAAGTTAAAAGGCAGAAGATCATGATTTAATTTGATGAATGAATTGGGAAAGCATGGAGTATAAATTGAAGGGAAACCTAGATCAATTTAATTCTTTGTGAATTGCCTAGATGTTTTTGAGTAAGTTCCACCTGAATTACAATAGGATGTATATGGTGGAAAACTTCTGGCAAAACATGTGGCAAAAGAAAGACATTTTCATCATAATGTGAGCAAGGTAGAATCTTACTTGCTAGTCGTTGAAGCATGATTAGTGATGTCACCTACTTATACATTGTGTAGATACCGGAATCACTAAATGTTTATTACTAAGTGAGGATAAGATTATTTTATACATGGATAAAACTACAAGAGTAGTGGCTATTGCAGTGGGAGTTGTCTATTTATTAAATGATATGAGTAGACGATTGATTTTATGAAATTGTCTTTACGTACATTTTCATAGAAAGAATTTGATTTCGGTTTCTATGCATTAATAGATGGATACTCCATTTCATTTAAATGATATGGTCATTATAATGAATGATAGAGTTGTAATCTGTTATGGTACGTTGGTGAATAATTTGTACACTCTTAAATCATGTTTATCCCCTGAATGCGACAAATAGTAATTAATAATGAGTCTTCTAATCTAGTAAGAGAAAGGTACCTTCGCAAATGAATTTCCCACCTTAATGGTGTGACGAATAGAAGGAATAGCACTCTTATGGTAGTGATTAGATAGATGATGAATTATTTGGAATTACTAAATTCATTTTATGGATATGCCCTAGGAACAGTAATTCGTAAGAATGTTTTTCTATTTGTGGGATATCCTAGAAAAATGAAGGATGATTTATTTAGTCCACAAGATCGAAGAGTGATTGTTAACATAAACACTAGATTTTTGGAAAAAGGACTATGTAATAAATCAAATACCCATGTATAAGTTGTTCTAAAGGAAGTGAGAGGAAAACACAAAGTATAAGTACCAAGTATACAAGAGGATATACCACAAGGTAAACTGCAACGCGTGTCACGTCTGATATACAATTGCATGTAGTGCCTTGTCGTAGTGGGAGGGTTCTTCGACAACTTGTAAGATACATGTTTTGGGAGAGTCGTGAGGCTTGGTCCCTAGTAAACATGGAGTTAACCTACGAATACGACGAAGAACTACAAGATAGAAATGCGAAATCTTAACAAATTGCAATGAATATTAAAATAGAACGATTTTAAATTAGGTCTGGATGCTTGTTGAACCGCTAAATGGCGTAAAAGCCATTGGAAGCAGGCATGCAAGAATAAAAGAGGATCATAGAATAAGGTGAAAACCTTGGAAGCAAGCTTGTTACGAAAAGGTATACTCAGAAAGAAAGGGTTCGATTATGAGAAAACCTGTTCGCCGGTAGCTATGCCTAAGTTGATCCGAACTCTTTTATTTGTTGCTACTCATATGAAATATGAGGGATAGCAAATAGATGTCGAGACATCTTTCCTGATTGGAAGTCTTAAGGGAAACATCTATGTGAAGCAACCAGAGTGATTCATTGCAAAGAGCTAAGAGCATTGTGATAGTGAGCTTAAAAGTGTCCATTCATGGACTAAAGCAAGCTTCAAGATCATGAAACATCCGTTTTGATGAGGTAATCCAGTGACATGGATCTAATCAATGATCGGATGGGTCTTGTGTATTGAAAAGAGTGATGGAAACGTGATGGTATTTCTTGTACTATACGTAGATAGTATCTTGCTCATTGGAGACAATGAAATAGTATTGTCGGGCGTATAGGTATGGTTGATAAAGCGGTATGAGATGAAGGACTTAAGAAGAGCAAAAATATCCTTTTGATCACGGTAATACGGATCACAAGAAAGGATGTTATGCTTATCTCAAGTTTCATATAATGATACGATCTTTACTCGTTTAGCATGTGAATTTATCTAAGTGAATGTGTCTTGTGATACAAAAGTAGATAAAGAAGATGAAAGCGGTTCCTTATGCTTCGGCAAATGAGGAAGCTTAATCTAAGGAATGCTATGCACGAGATTGGATATCTGTTTTGCCGATGGCATGAACAGTGGGTATCAAGGTAATCCAAAATAAGAATGTTGAACTGTGGTAAGACATATACTTATGTACCTGAAAAGGGCTAGAAACTATATGTGGGCTTACCGAACAAATTCACTGATTCTTATGGGTTACATAGATTCAGATTTTTCAAATCAGATAGGGACGGCAGTAAATCCACCTCAAAGGTTATGCGTTTAATTTTAGGAAGTAGAGTCATAATGTGGAGGAGTGTTATATAGAAATATATTTCAGACTCCGGATTCCATCATGGAAAGATGATAAATTGGAGCCTATGAGGCAGCCAAAGTATCTGTATGACTCTAGAAACTTCAAGATGGACTTCGAAGTGTTTCTAAGTTTGCCCAAGGATATCACAATTTATATTGATGATATTGGTGCAGTTGCAAACTTGAAGGAATCACGAGCCCATAAGAAAATTAAATACATGGAGCGGGAGTACCACCTGTTACGAGAAATCGTATGATGAGGGGAAGGTTGTTGTCACCTAGATTGCATCGGATGATAACATAGTAAATCCATTTACAAGGACCTTAAGGCGAGAGCTTTTGATGGTCGTGTATGGGAGTGGAAATCAGATGTATGGCAGAAGACATGACAACATAGTCTTTTAGTATAAGTGGGAGATTGTTGGATTGTATACTAAAAGTCTAGCTTTTTGTATGAACAATGTTATAACAATTAATTTGAAATGAGAATCATATGATCAAATGATTGCATCTTATAATTTATTTATATGTTCGATGCAATAGTCCACTTACTTTATACTGTAGATAATATGTTGTGCGACAACACGCAGAAGATCATATTATCGGTTTCCTTATAAAGTATAAACAGATGCTCACAACCGAGATAGACGGGGACTCTCTATCGGGATGGTTGTAGTGTGGTTTGGTATTAGCTTGTCTTGGCTATAGAATCACATTAGTGCACTTGTGTGTATTGAGCATGACCGCTTGAGATCGTTCGACTTATACTGACTTATAGGAGAACTTGATCTCAGTTATTATGGAAGTTCGTGCTCTTAATCCCTATACAATAACCTCGACACGTAGGGCAGTATGTATTTCTTTGATTCATCAATGGGTGAGATTTACATGTTATTAAATCAACAAACTCGATGAGTTGGGAAGTAGTGCTGTCTCTATGGTGTGCTGTTGATTGTAGAAGGAATCCGTGTCCGTCATAGGTTGATGATGTCCCCTTGAGGAGCTCATAAGGATTATCATGTAAACCCTGCAGGTGAAATTTATTCCGGCATGATAATGAGGTTGAGTGGTACTACTCTTGGATGAGATATTAATTAATTGAGTTGTCAGTAACTTAAATTAATTAATGGACATTGTATATCTTAAACATGGGGAGACTAACGGGCTCATAATAAGAAGGAGCCCAAAACGTAATTTTGGGATTGGTACGGTAGTGCAATAATAATATTTTAGTTGAATATATTATTATTATTGGACTTAAGTATAAGCTTTGGGCTAAGCTTGGATACTTAAGCCCAATGGAGGCCCAACCCAATTTCTCCTCCTGGTCCCTGCTGTAGCCCATGTATATAAGTCACCTCAGCTTATCTGGAACCCTAATCTAATCTAACTGATTATTCACGTGTGATGAGGGTTGAGAGCAGATTGAGGAGGTCTCGTAGATCGTCGCCCACACGACGTCGAGATCGGACTTGGGACATACAGCAGAAGATCAGAAGGTAGTTTGCTGCTGCTGTCCGCGACCTTGCGAAATTCATATAAAATCGTACATTTCTTCGATTTTGATGTATTATATACTGATGGAAAGCCGTCGAAGAGAGGATCGTCTGAGCACAAAGATCACTCAATTCCGACATCAGAAGATGAACTTATGGCTATTCTCGTGGAACTGCGCAGACTGCCAGCGAGAATTCAACCTCTACATCAACCATTGGTGAAAGGTAATGCGTTTCATGTTTACTTGCTTCTGCTGCTTGTTAGAAATTCATGGAACCCTAACGGGTCACTTTAACCAAACGATCGAATGCCAACAGGTGCCCGTGTTGCGTGAACTGATGCTCCCGCACGGCTTCTCCTTACAGGCCCGTGTTGGCTACACGGGTCGTGTGCTGCAACACGACACGAGCTCCACAACACGGCCAAGTGGTGGTCGTGTTGGATGAATAGATGTCGCCGCACGGCCATTCTGGACAGGCCCGTGTTAGCTACACGAGTCGCGTACTGCAACACGGCTCGTGCCACCGACACGGCCAGTCGTGTTGCTGTTGCCCTGATTCCTTCACTGTTTTGGCTCGTTCTCCCTCGTTTCAACTCCGAATTAAGATCCGCTTTTTCCTATATCTTCCTTATCATGTTTAAGCTCATTCACACATATTTTCATGAAAACACAAAACACAACCAAATAACACATAAAATACGGATAAAAATATACGAAAACTCACATAAAAAGATACTAAAATTTAGGTGAAAATATCACTCATCATAACCCTAGTTTTCTTTTCCTCACCTTGGTAGCTTAGGTGAGAGCTCTAGAGATTCTTAGAGAGTTAATACCATGATCGCTTCTCTATCGATCCTTACAGAACAATATAGTGTACCAAACGTGAGATAGTGAAAGAAATTTAAACAACTTTTCTAAAATATGTGTCACAACCTTACCTAATAAGTCTCATTAAAGTCATCATTATATATATACACACACATATATACCTTTATAACTTAGGTGCAAGTTCTGAGATTCTTAACGAGTTAATACCGTGACCGACTTTCTGTCGACCATTATAGAACAATATAGTGTACAAAATGTGCGATAGTGAAAAAAACTTTAAAAATTTTTCTAAAATGGGTGTCACAACCTTACCTGCGAAGTCTTACTAAAAGTGAACGTGAGTTTTCCTTCTATGATATTGTGGCTCTCCTTCTACACTCCTCGATCGATTATAACATGGAAGAAATGATTCAGCGTGAAGGGCTAGAGGATTTACAAAATTTTCTTTATGTTTACAGAGAGGACAAGATCTTGTTTCTGTGTAGATAGAACAGGGTTAAAGAGTTTTCTTGAGCTTTTTGGGCAAAAGAGAGTAGAAGTAGTGTTAAAGAGTTTTCTAAATATTTTTTTGAAGGAGAAAGTAGAAGCAGTGTTAAAGAGTTTTCTGGACAGGAGGGAATAGAACTACTTCTACACTTTTGTATACTTTGCCAAACCACATCTCTCCACCATACGGTTATAGAGCTCACGACTATCCGGGCAGCCTCGTCCCATGGAGGAGTCTCGCTCAGCATGTCTCACGCTGTCCACATCTGAGTAATGTGGATGTCAATGGACTCGAAGGGCTCACGCTAAATGCTAGCGCAGTATGCAAGTCGATCGACCTCGCTCTCAAGGTGCAACGTATAGGGCTGGATCCTACGGTGATACATCTGCTTATATAAAATCCTTTGTTACTTGTCATTTGACTATAATTTATAGCTTAAATATAATTTATTATCAACTCCATTTATTCTACTAAGATTCAAGTGTAACAAAATTAATAAAATATTTAAATCGTATAACCAATTTTCGTAGCTAAAGAATAACCAATCATGAAAGATTAAATATCTAAATCATATAACATTTTATAAATTTATATATATATATATATATATATATATATATATATATATATATATATATATATATATATATATATATATATATATATATATATATATATATATCAAAGTGTTCTCTAATATTTTACCTCGTGTGAGTAGCCGACGACGTGAATGAGTAGAGGTTGGAATCTTATGTTTCACGTTTTAAAATACGATTTATTTATTTTGTAAAGCAAGTCTACAGAATCGTAAACTTACTCTAATAAAATCTTGTCACGACCTAAAATTATTTTAAAGAAATATAATATTTTATAAACGAGGAAAATTAATATATGTAAAATTTAGGCCTTTTTTCTTTTAACTAAAAGAGTTAAATCACGTTTAATTGAATCTAAATCCACAATCATAATGTAGAAGATTAAAGCATATAAAAAGAAATAGAATTTGATTAAACACTTAGAGTACAAGTAGCAGAAGTCTTTGTTTTTCAAGCCTTTTTTTATTATTTATTTTATTACTTAAATTTTAATTATTCAACAATAAAATTTATGTCATAATTACTCTAAATTAGCTAGGCTGCTCCACTCCTCTATGTTATGGGCTAGCTAATTCCAAATTATTTTTCTAAATAAAATTTCATTGATGTATATTCTTCTTATATCCTGAGAAAGGTAATAGGGTATTTTAATTTTAAGTCATGTAAAGTACTAATATTTATTTGTATTGCTTTAAAAAAAATCATAATTATTGTTTCAGTAACTTTACACGAACATTAATATAGTACTCCCTCTGTCCCAAATTTAAGTTCACGTTTACTGTAGATACGGAGTTTAAGAAAAGTCACTTTTTGACTTACTTTTGAGGGTAGTATGGTATTTTTGGGTAATAAATAAATGATAAAGTATGTTATGTGTGTTAAAAAGGTGATGACAAATTTGAAATTAAAGTATATTAGAGGGATATTAGTTTGTTGCTTTTTCCTTTTATGGAAGTGTGAAGTTGAATTTGGGACGGACCAAAACGGAAAGTGTGAAGTTGAAGTTGGGACGGAGGGAGTAATTTAATTTAATTAGTAGTGAGTTAAGAGATATAATATTTTAATGGGCAAATGGTCGGATTGGACCTTCATCTTATTTCACCAGATCCAATAAGCCCCTAAATTCTAGTTTTGTTCTTTGAAACTCTTTTCATTTTTAAATTAGATTATTTTGGCCTAAATTCGTGTTATGAAATAAGCCTCACATATTAAGGTTTTGTAAAAAGTTTTTTAAGTTCGCATGGTGTTATAGTTTGGGAAATTGGTTATAACTATCCAACCGCTAATTTATTTCAAAACTATTTTATATGCATATATTAGACACATAGTTGAATATTTTTATTCTTAGCCTTTCTCTAATCCGTTCGTTTTAATGGTTAAACAAAGAGATGAACTATTGCTTGAATTTCCCGTATGCATTCTTTTACAGATTAGTAAAATATACATAACTTTTGGTTCGGTGAATATTTTTCAAAGATATTTTACAACAATATAATAGACGCATAAATGAACAAGTTTCATGTTGCACTATTTGACAAATTTCTCCATTTTATTTGTGTAAAATGAGCATGAAGTTTCTATAGTGTAATAACACATTCTCCACTATGGTAGAATGTGTATAACTTTTAATGACCATGTACTTTTCAAGTATTTAATGAATAAGTTCTAAGTATCATAAACACATATTATTGAAGTTTTTGAAATTATCATGACATATATACATATACTTATATATACAAACACATCTTTGTAGCTTAGGTGCGAGCTCTAGAGATTCTTAGCGAGTTAATACTGTGACCACCTTTCTATCGACCCTGACAGAACAATATAGTGTACTAAACATGAGATAGTGAAAGAAACTTAAACAATTTTTCTAATACGGGTGTCACAACCTTACCTGGTAAGTCTCACTAAGAGACACCGTGAGTTTTCCTACTGTGATATCTCCTTCTATGCTCCTCGATTATAACGTGGAAGAAAAGATTCAACATGAACGGCTAGAGGATTTACGAAATTTCCTTTGTATTTACGAGGAGGACAAGATCTTTTTACTTCGTAAAAAGAATAGGGTTTAAGAGCTTTCGGGAGCTTTTTGGGCAGAAGAGAATAGAAACTGTGTTAAAAAATTTTCTGGAGCTATTTGTGCTGAAGAGAATAGAAGCAGTTTTAAAGAGTTTTTTGGATAGGAGGAAATAGAACTAATTCTGTGAAGAAGAAGAAGAAGAAGAAGAAGAAGAAGAAGAAGAAGAAGAAGAAGAAGAAGAAGAAGTGCGTTGGGATGTGCGAATTGAGGAGTTGCCCTTTAGTATCAATAAGGTTTGTTATTTATTTTTTACGCTGGGTTTGATATGAATATTAATAATTATGGAAGAGAGCTTTTCTCGATGTGGGTTTTATAAGAATATTAATGATTATGGAAGAACTTTTTTGCCTTACGAAATACAATGTGTTATCCCTCCTTTCAGAGATTTTACCATGATTGTGATTGCACATCTTCCTTCCTCAAGAGGGGGTAAAGTTTTGTCTTAAGAGACTTATCTTTATCTATTTTGTTTTTTTCATTTAGTTATTATCATTATTATTATTATTAATAATATTATTATTATTATTTTAAAGTTTATTTATGAAGTAAAATAGGTGTTTTCAAAAATCATTTATTGATAATACTTTATATATATACACACACACACATCTTACACTATAAATTCATACGGGTTGATCCTCGACACTCTAAAATTCTAAAACAAAGAGTCTTTGATCGACGAGTGGACGAATACAATGAAAATTGTAGGAGGAGCACTGGAGTTAAATAAAGAAGGGTTCATAAGAAAACCTTAGCAGATATGCTAGATCGCATGGCAAAGATTTTCAAGATCCATTTCATCGAAGTTGATTACTTCAAAAGAATGCAAGAAGAAAAGAAGGGTTATAGGAATGCGCTATACATCCTGGAGTTAATAGACATATATCATGTAGATGAATGCACCAAACTCTTCACGGAGTATAGATGAAAGTCAAAGATAAAAGAGAATGAAGTTTTCCACATGTTTACCAAGTCCATAAAGAGCAATGTTGATCAAAGAAATGAACCATGTGAGCTGGACTCAATAGCAAGAGGATGTCCTTCCTCTAAGCCAAGATAACATAATGGTGTCACCAAGCAGCTCTGCATAAAACTATAAAAGATTAAGAGGAATCAACAAGACGCTACTCCTATGTTGTGAGAGTGATGAGTTTCCAACCATCATTGGAAGAGAGCCGAAAAAGCAAAAAAGAATAGAGGAAGAGTCATCCTTACACCCAACCAAGCAGAGAATGGAGGTCAAGAAGACCAAGATACTTTTGGTCCAAACAAAAGTTTCTAGACTTCAAATCGGGCCAAAGATCATGACCATTACAATGAAGGTCAATAAGTCAAGCCTCATCCTCGAGATGAAAACCAGAGTACCCAGAGAACAACAAAGAGAAAGTTTCGAAGAGCACCCACATAAGCAAATGAAAGATTCAAGTATTATAACTACTATACGTGAGGAGCCATAGGGCATGTCTCACCAGATTGCCGAAAAACTAGAAACAAAGAGTACGACAGTTTGAAACTATTCTAGAAATGAAGGGTGTATAAAGGTATATCATTTTGTTCAAAAGGGTATGCACATTAATTAATAAAGATATGATTTTTTTTTATTGAAAAGATGAGTTGAAATATGAATGGTATAAATGTTTGATTTCAAAATTAAAGTTTTTTTATCTCTAAAATTAATAAAGAGTACAAATTCTTATACTAAAGTGTATAATATTTAATACTAAAAGTACAACTTTTAGGAAGTGTGAAATTTGGGGGCACGGTGTCCCCGGGGACACGTAAGTTTTAGTCTTATTTATGATAACAAGGACTTGGGTGAAGAGTTGGTCTTTTGTGTCCATAGGTGCACAAAATATATATATATATATATATATATATATATATATATATATATATATATATATATATATATATATATATATATATATATATATATTTGTTCTAAAGGGTGCATACTTTAATTAGTAATGTTATAATTTTTTCATTGAAAAAATCGATTGAAATATGAATAGTATAAATGTTTGATTAAAAAAATTAAATTTTTTTTTTAGAAATTTAGTGTATAAGTTCTTATACTAAAGAGTATAACATGTAATAAAGGGTACAATTTTTTTAAAAAAAAATGAAATTTGGGGGCATGGTAAAAATATACTCCCTCCGTCCTAGGCAAAGAGGGCAATTTTACCATTTTAGTCGTCCCACCTAAAGAGTCTCATTTCCTTTTTTTGACACATGAGACCCACCCACACCACTAATATAATTAAAAATGGGGTCCCACACCCGCTAATACAACTACCCACAACATATTAAATAATAATACTCCTTAATCCACGTGCCCAAAAGCAAATGAGACTCTTAAGTTGGGACGGAGGGAGTATAATATTGTATTACCTGCTTTTTACAATCCCAACAACTTTAATTACTTTTTTACACTTTATTTATCATTCTCAATAACTTTATTTACTTTTTCTTTTTAAATTACTAATTTATCTCTATTTTTTCTAACATTATATATTAAAGAAATAACACGTCTTAATCTCCGTGCCCGTACAAATGGGTGAAAATACCGGAGGGTTTAGTTATAAAATGGATGAGTGTCTCATTTTACATACTCCCTCCGTCCCACCCAAATGATTCATTTTTTTCATTTTGGGCGTCTCACCCAAAGGGTCTTCTTTCATTTTTTTAACATATGGGACCCATACATACTTACTAATACAATTAAAATATGAAGTCCATATACCCACTAGTACAACTATCTCCTACATATTAAATAATAATACTTATTATTTCACTTGAAAAAAAAGTGATCACATGGGACGGAGGGAGTGTATGTGTATCGCGTTTCTGCGGAGCCTAAGATGTGGCGTTGGCCTCTCAAATCTAAAGACGCATCAATTTCTTTAAGCGACACGTCATCAACCTCCCCCACCTTCCATCCCATCTAACCCCTCTATTAATTTAAATGATTTTTTTTAACAACAGAAATTATCATCATTGGCTTTACGAACATAAGAAAACAATCGAGTTTAATTAAGTAGTAAGTACTCAAGTTGACTTTAGTTTTCAACTCTACTATTCGAAAAGTTGCACTCACATACAGAAAAAAAAAAATTAATAAAAGAAAATCTTAAGCTCATCTAAATATTTAATAAATACTACTCCTTGGGGCCTCGATTAAACATACAGTATTAAGAAAAAAAATATTATCCCAATCCCAAAATTATTTATACATATATTTTTTACTTAGATTAAAAAGTATAATACTCATTCCGACTACTTATAATTTTTTTACGTGAATTAAAGAGTATTATTATTATATGTGTAGTGAATAATTGTATTAGAAGAATGTTGTGGGGTATATGTGGATCTCTTTTACTAAAAAAAATGAATATGTTTAAAGTAGCCGTCCAAAATAGTAAAATTGATACTCCCTCCGTCTCGTTTCCAACTTTACATTTACTTTTTGCACGTATATTAAAGAATACTAGTATTTTAATGTGTAGTGAAGCGAGTGAAATAATATTTTAATGTAAAGTGGATAGATATATTAGTGTGATGTGTGGACTTACGGAGAGATAAATAATTAATTTATGTGGGTCTCATCTATCAAAAAGAAAAATTTAAAAATTGAAATGATACGTTTAAATTGAAAATATATAAATATTTAAATGAAACGGCAGAGTATCTTGTAAAGGTTGAAGGGAGTATAATATTTTAATATACAATAATAAACTAACTATATTAGTATGGTTTACTAAACCCAATAAATATATTATAGTAAAAGTGAATACATCCATTCTAAGAAGTACTACTATTCCTATTTGGTGGATTAATAAAGTATGGAGTAAAATTTTGGAGTAAAGCATGTTATGTACATGAGATAAAATGTTATTTTAAAAAAATAATAATAAAAAACTGAGAGAATAGCCTATTGAAATTATTATCATTTCTAAATGTGAGTATTTGTGGAACAAACTTATTGCTCACGTGGACTGAAAAATTACAAATAGTAGATTGGTGTGAATCGGATTTATACGTAAATTGTGTTTTTAAAAATTATTTAGTATATAAAAAATTATTATTTGAATATTAATATTTTTTTTATTTAGAAGAGTAATAATTCATCTATTTAAATAATAATTTTTCATATACTAAAAAGTAGAGTAATCGATAAATAAAAGTTTACAATATTTTGAAAAGTAATTTTTTTAGTTTAAAAGAGTAATATTTTATATCTTAAAGAATAATTTTTTATATACTAAAAAGTAATAATTGAAAATATGATTCACGTGTGAACCCAGTTTGTTCTAGTGTTCACCCATTAAAGAGATGTCATTGTAGCCTATAATGTTGTGACAATAAGTAAATACACAAATAACACAAACAGTAATTGAAGTTCGAAGATGTCATATTTACTTAATTATCCGAGAAGGGCACTAGTAGTTTAGCTACACTAAATAATGGAAAATTTTAAAGTATAGTGAAACGGGAGGGGTAAGGGAAAAAAAGTCAATAATTGAGTTTTTTTTTTTTTTTAGAAATTTATCCAGAAAATTGAACTAATAAAAAAAAAGTCAATAATTGAGTTTTTTTTTATAAAAATTTATCCAGAAAATTGAGAGTTCAATGAGTAATCTTAACCATTAAATTAATTTTTAATTTAATTTCCATCATTAAATAAAATAATATAATTAATTTTCTATTTAGAAAAAAATTGTCCACTAGTCATTTTAAACCTATAAATATGAGTGCATTGATGCACTAGGTACACCCTTAAAAAAATTGAATAGATAGATCAAGTAATAAAATAAAACCTGTGTGTCTACATGAAGACATTTTGTGAGAGGATTCATAACCTATCATTTGATACATAAACTTTCTAATATATCCCACCCTCCACATAATGGTGAATAAAGACATTTTGTTTAATTGTAATTTCATGCTTTTCTGACCCGACCGACTGACCTCAACCACTTGAGCTATCATCTGGACAAAAAATACACAATCTTAAAAGAGTTGTTCTAATGCAATAGGTCCAAATTTAACTCATTTACAAACATGAATCTTGAAGTAATAAATAAACTTAAACACATACAAGAGTTGAGATCAAATCCAATTTTATGTTGCAACAGGTTTATATAAAACTATTTCTCTTAATAAAAAAATCGATTGAAAATAGAGAAGAGAGACTGCACTGCATCCACCAAAAATACAAATTAACAAAGCATGCATACGACATCTTAGTAAAAGAAAACTAGAAAAAAAATCATAACAGTAATCATAAACATAGTAACCAGAGCTACCTAATATATATATATATATATATATATAGGGGCAGCAATCACAGTAGTATGTTTATCTCTGGATATGCCAACCTTGGTAACTATGTCCTGTCGTAACATCTTAAATAGCATCGCTTTCTAACTAAGATAAAACATGCATGCTGAACTTCGTTTGTAATGGGACTACCCACGTTAGATCTCTTAAGTTCACAACCCGCAGACATTCAGCAGAAGTAGAGCGAAATCTTACAGCTTATGACAGATATATGGGATTTGTATGAAGGAATCTATGCCCGTTGGGAAAGATCATCTGCCGATGCAACTTGCTTGAGGACAGCAACTTCTTTGAGCTCAGGCTTCTCTGATTAATCGACTCCTGAATCACCTGCAATGCATGTGAGCTACTATTAGATAACCAAGTTTCAATGCAAGTCGCAAAAGAAAATGAAGTTATAAGAGATGGAGAACAAACTCCGGGAAGAATCAGTTGACAAGCGATCAGGTGTCATTCCTTTTCTGCTGCCTGAATGAATACAAGGTTTCAGGAGATATAATCAGCAGTCGTCAGAGTGAATTAATCAACAATTTTAAATAATCAAAGAATCTGTATATCATCTCTCCGGTTTTGTAATATACAAAATTGAAGCTGAAGACATTGAATGTCTTCCGGGTTATAGCAATTAAAGAGATAAATACTGGCACTCAGTAATTGAATGACTGGTGACGGTACTACAATCAGGCAGGTAAATACGTGAAGTATCCCAAAGCAGAGCAACTGAGTCTGGAATGCAACATTTTGGAGAAAGAAGGGTTGCATTGTAGCAATGTGCAAGATACAACATACATATGCAACTAAAATGTAGCATGTTAATATACAAAAGTGGGCTAGAAAGAAAAATACGTCTTAACTTGAAAAACTCAAGAACTTTAAGTAGACTTAAACAGAAAGAAACAAGAAAAAGATAAAATCATCCCCATTAGTCACTTGCTCGATCAGAATTTGAAGTACACATATTGGGAAACAAAACTCTTACATACCTATATATATACCTCAAGAAAATAATTCAGTCAGAGAGAGAGAGAAAGGAGCTAAATCTTATGGTTGTGCTCATGATTTTCTAAGTTCTAGAGACCACATTTCTTTATGTTAATAACTTGCTGTATTACAAAAGAATAAAATACAACCTGATATTATGAATTGTGTAGTAATTACAAATAACAGCAATTTTTAATTCACATTTTTAGGATCTTAGAAGTTGGAAAAAACAAGATGGAGCAAATCTCAAACAAGGAAGATAGAAGAAATTGGAGAATTGATAGGGAAAGCACTAAGAATAATTGATGGAAATGGCTGGCTAATCTGCTAGCATTAAAGGTACAAAATCAAATATAAGTTGATATAATAATTTCATACAAGAAACCTCCAAAAGTTCAGTTTTTGTCATGTAGAAAGAGTATTCTTGTAGGCCTAGTCAGACAGGTATGTGATACTGTGAGAAATAAATGACAGCAAACACATAAGGACAGAGTAAGCATAAGACAGAAAACATAAATAGATAGTCATAGTAAAAATACATTTAAGGTTTGAAATATCATATCACAGGGTCATTATGTTGCCATTCCAATACAGCAGAATATGGTTACAATTCTCAGCTCAACCTAGAACACTCAATCATGAACTTGGAAGCGTATCTTTCTAGATTAGTTTTTGGGAACATATATCAATTAAGAAAATATTAAAAACTGTACAGTAAACATTATACATAAATTTATACGACGGTTGGAACTTGTAAGAAATGATCTAACAAGTAGGAAAGAAGACACTTGACTTGAAGATCAATTATACTTGGCGTATTCGAGAGTCGTAGCGAGAAGATGCTCTACTCTAAGTCTCTAAAATACTTCTTTAATTTGGTTTCATGATATTCCTACTATAAAATTTTGTTCAGAGCTCAACACTCCACAAAAACAATACGCATCAGCTAGATGAGAAGGAACTGAGAATAAAACATCATTTCAACCTGAGTTTCAAAAGTCTAGATCTTCATACTTGTTCCTTGGTATGAAAATAAAAAGTACATAAGCAAGGAGAGTTCTAGATGGAGTACAATCATCTCTCAGCCAAAAAATGAATACGTCAAAGCAAGGGTGGACCAGTAAAATTAACTATAAGCTCAGACAAGTTGTTTTATAAACAAAATCAATCCAACCATGTTGACATGAAAAGTTTCAATATTGTGCTCTCAAGTAGATGATGTTGACATCCCTAATTCTCACTATGCACATGGCTATTTGTAAAAAATAAGCCAGAAAAGGTAACTGATATAAAAGATGATATTGATATTACGTGGATCACCACAGGAAAAAAAAAAAAGAAGGTAAAATTACTAGAAAAATTGTAATAGACAAGTGGAACACTCACTCAGCGCTTTTAAGGTTTTGAAATATCTGAATGTGTAACCAACGAAACTCAGATCTTTTGGATCGCGCAACTGCAAGAAACGAAAGGAACAAGTAATCAGTAAGTATCCAAATATCACTCTCATTAAATAAATGATATAAAATGACATAAAAAGGAAAGCAAACTTAATATTACAAATCAATTATGGATATGAGATCAAATTCTAAGACCACTAAGATAAGATCTACATTTTCAAAAAAAAAAAAAGGACTCGTAAAGGAAAGTGTAAATAAATAAAATATTGATGGCAGGACATGCCAAAGTCCACGTGGCAAGCCACAATATGACAGTTAAGGAAGGGCATAATAGCATTCTTAGGTTATTGGAATTTTTGCAACTATTTTCAACATATGACATTGCTAATGCTAGTGAAAACTGTCAAATATTTCGCCACAACTCCCAGTACATCGACGCTAAAGCTAGCAGAAACTACAGCACAAAGATTAATTTATTTACCAGCAAATTAGATTTAATGGTACAATAATGTTTTTCCTATAAATCTAATATGGGAATACCGATATTTTAACAAGATCATATTTGAATTACTTCGACTCTTTCATGTTTGACTTAGTTTATTGCATGAAGCAAGATGCATTAAAAGAAAAGAACTCTTTTTCCATGTCAATCTCTTTCAGGTACCAAAGGTACCAAAACTCAATGATTCTCCCCCAAAAGCCTCAAGCTATGTGGAGTAAGTAATTATACAATATTGGATTTTCATAAAGATTGGTTTTGAATTACCAATACATGATACAGCTATGCTAGTTCTTATCAGTGTTTAACCCTCTAAATTATTGGTAACAGATAGGGACATAAATTACTACGATTTTTTTAATGTATTATTTGTTAATGTACAAACAAGGCTATCTATGAGACAACTATTAAAAAGAATGGATTAACAAGGTTGCTCAACAAAATTACCTTGGTGATTTAAGGATTTAAGCGTTAATTCACATTTCTTTATCAGTGTTAATGTTATATAACCAGCTCATCTAAAAGCTCAAGCTTGTAGAGATGTGCATCATATAATATTTAATCAATCACTCTAACATGCCCCCTCTGTGCAGGAGGGTTAATTTTTTTGTACTAAAGCCTTACAAGTGGAACTTTATTATAAATGGTAAGCAGTTATAAGCCATGGTTCTAATACCGCGTTAAATGACCACCTCATCTAAAAGCTCAGGTTTATAGACATGCGTTCATAATATGTAATCAATCACTCAAACAGTTAACAACAAAATTATTTCTTAAACAAACTTGTATTTGTAAACAAGTGTTGCATTTTTAAGATTGCAAGGGAAAAAGACTAATAAAATCCTCTCCAAAATGATTACACAAATAAAAGTAAAATAAGGAATCCACTAGATCAGTTTATCATGAACTAAATATTTTGTACCTTAAAATTTTGATACACCACTTATTCATTCGAAAAAGGTAGCATAGTGCTATTCATCTTATAATAATCTTTTCAGCTTTCCATTTTGCCTACGAAGCAAAACTTTGGAATCTAATTTATTATGTTTACACGAAAGGGGCTCTAAAAAGTTTATACTATCAAGTGATGCCAATGCATATAAATGTGTTCTAAAAATTTTGGTTCAAAAAGTTTGGGTATAAAAATGCAATTTACATGCAAGTCAACCGTTATATGGAATACTAGCAACACAGGTGGGTTCCTTCAGTACAGGCTATAAACAAGTTAAAATTTGGGAAGTGCTAAATAGATAAAGCGCAAATATCAGATAAGTTTGATAACTTACGATAGAGTATCATCAAACAACTAATACTTACTCCATTCTATATTCTTTGTATATGGAAGAGATTTAGTTACATTATTTCTTTTGATAATAATTTGAAATTTAAAGTTTAAATAGTAACATTGAATCTTATTTCCAGTTGATTAAACTGAGATTACGGACCTTCCTCCAGACCCCAGAGCTGGATTTTGACGGTGGTGGATCCACCTGTGATTATGTCATATACATCAGAAATTAGTAATCCCAAACATAACAAAAGAAACAGTTCCTGAGACACGTCATAACTTAAAAAATCATATATCATAAAAACTAGATGCCAGGGAATGAAAGGAAGCCCCCAGAGATCTGTGACATGGCAGAGAAGATCTATATATCATAAGTATCTTATATTTATGAAAAGTGATCAACTTAGCAATCGTCACATCAATTATAGGCATAAACAAACAACTCAATGATTCAATCAAAATTTCAGATGCTTTGATTGCTGTTATTTTCTTAGTTGTTATCTAGAAATGAGGAAGCATATAAGATGCTATCACTCCCTGGGTAGAATTAGTGTTCATTCGCATTTGTAGCCATTTTTCAATTTTTATGAACAACCAAAGTATGAATATGTTAAGACATCGATAATTGAAATTTTGTTGATCTGATCATTATTAAAATAGATCCACTAAAACTTGTTATTAAGTAACACATGAATACAATACCGAAAGGTAAGATTCAATGAATACTGAAAAAGTTGTAACTAAGGCAACAGAAATTTACAGAATCTTAAGAGTCTAATGTAACGAGCAAAAGTAGGGGAAGAAAATTGAACTTCATCATTGATATTTCTTTGCTTATATAGTGTAAACTAGTAAGTTAAGTGATCATTATGAATGAACACACCCACCAAGAAAATAAAAAAGAAATCCTTATAAGGATATGGTGAAAACGGTAAATGTCCTAATATGGGATAAACAATGAATTATTTAGAGAGCATAATAAAACCCTCTGCAGAGACAAGACAAGAGAATACCTTCAAATTCAATTCAAATGGAGTCCCGACACACATTTAATACACAAAAAATGAAAAATGATTTGCAACATCAGGAAAGATGGGAAAATGAATTTTGATGTGAATGAGAATATTTTCAGATCAACACACAGTGACACAGCATATTTTGCAGGTTGATACGTTAACCTGCAGGCTTAAAGAAACTAATAGTGAAAAATGACCTCTTAAAAGTTCACTTTCAGAAACCATACGAAAGATTGAGTTTATTTATACATTTTAGTATCTGCAATGGATAAGAATTCGAAGGAGGATTAAGAGATGTGGAGTTTCTTTTTCATAATTCTCTTACATAAATATGCAAGACATAACATAGATTTATTCTCAATGATCTCTTGAAGACTTTTGGGTTGCTTGCAAAGAATACAGATTTTTTTAAAAGTTTTGAGTTATAAGCATTATTTCTTAGGATATTTAGTTCACACTGATTGTCAACATTCTGAGAAACGTAAAAATTTAAAACTTCTGATCATGCTACAGAAAATGTCAAGATAATAATAGCCGAAATCGTGTTAGAGGTCTAGCTATGACCTGAAACTTTTGTAAATGTGATGTAAATGATGTATTGCTCTTTTCCATATATGCTGATACTGATAGTGAAATATCAGGCTGTGTGATCAAAAACTGTATCCATTTAAGAGAATGACCGTGCCAACATGAAGTACAAAGATGCTATATTCATATGTATTCATTTTGTATGTACTACATGTTACCTCATCATATTTCAAAAAATTCTGAGTATCAAGTTCCCCATTCACCTCCGGTTTATATGCTGCTTCCATTTCATAAAGCATGTCCCAGTTAATATCTCTGAACCACGGATGGCACTATAAGAAGTGCACAGCTTTAGTAAGAACATTAATTTCATCATGATAATATAATTTGGATAAGAAAAACAACCTTAATTTCTTGTACTCCATTAGAACCTAGCCTGTGTTTAGCATCACAGAGAAACCTACAAATCAGGTCTTTTGCTTCTGGAGTTAGCCTTGCTTCAGCTGGAAACTTGAGCTGATTTTCCCATTGAACAATCTGGTAAACATCATGAAATAGATTATCAATACAACAAAATTGTGCATTCCTATGTCGTAGTTAATGAAAACAGCTTTATAAAAAATATTAAGGAAATAAAATTTGGGCCTGTTTCCCTCCACTATGGATAGGAGTGACATATTTTCATGAATATCAAAAGATTAATGCATGTTTTGACTCCAAATATCTAAATAACATGTGCTTTCACATGAACTTTCATTTATGCTCGTTATGCATCTCCCTCCAGCTCACAGAGCTCAATAAAAAGCCATTTGGAAAGTAAGATTAAAGTAGAGAGTCCAAGATGGACTGGATTATTAATGTGGGTAATAAAGTCTGTGATAAACTACTAAATCCAAGTTATCAATTATGTCCCATATTTGTCTGTACATGTTAACAGAGTACTTTACGAATGCAGTTAATACAATCTATGATATTGAATTTTACAGTAAGATATACTCATAATAGAGCAACAGGTTAAAAGTTTTTCCTTAAACTGGCAAACCTAAATCACCAAAATGTCCTTTCATAATCCGTGAGAGAGAGGGGGATTTGCAGTTTTTAGTGGCTCATTATATTTTCTTGTAAACTAAAAGAGATAAGGTTTAAAGTTATCTAAAATCTGGAGAATAAAGGTTGTTAAAGAGATCAATAGTGGCACCTTTCTGCATGTTGTTAAGGAATCATCAGAGTAGAATGGGGGGTAACCAACAAGCATCTCATACATGATAGCACCTAGTGACCACCTGCAAGAAGAGCACTATTTTTGTTTCAAAATAAAATTTAACTCATTCATAACAAAACTGAAGAATTCTCCCTCTCTCTCTCTCTCTCTCCCCCACCCCACCCCAACACCCAATTGAGGACTTCGATACTGACCAGTCACACTCAATTCCATAGCCTTTCTTCAGAAGTACTTCAGGAGCAATGTAATCAGGTGTGCCAACAGTTGAAAATGCCTGTAATGATTAAAAAGAGAACCAAAAAATAAAATGATTCAAAAATTTCAGAAATTACTCCATAAGTTGTATGTTCAAACTGCAGTTTTGAACTAAGAGAAAGAGTTTCTTAACCAATGTTCTTCTGTTCATTTGCCAATGCTGTCGTTGTTCTTGAGGACTTATCCACTTGCTCCCATCTCCCTTATCAGGAAAGCATTCAGCAGTTTCAGCCCTCAAATTTTCATTCATCATTGGTTTCTGTCCATTTAGAGGAGACAAATTCGAGCAATCAAGAGGCTTGCAGAGGCCAAAATCAGAGAGCTTCATGTGACCCTTTTTATCCAATAAGAGGTTATCAGGTTTAATATCCCTGCAGAGAAATAAGGAAAAAGAATATAGATAATTGTCTACTTTGCACATCAACAGACACAAAAAATTTGATTACTGACCTATGAATATAGTTATGCTTGTGGATAGATTCTATTGCCAGAACACTCTGAGCAATGTAGAACCTAGCAACAGTTTCAGTTAAGGTGTCCTCTCGCATCAGCAAAGTCATAATGTCACCACCTGGTAGGTATTCCATAACTAGATACAAGTAATCTGCATCTTGAAATGAACAATAAAGTTTGACAATGTAGTGGCTGGCAACTTCTGCAAGCAAATTTCTTTCAGCTTTGACGTGTTCAACCTATAGCATTACAATACAATCTTCAAAATAAGAATATATGTATAAATCATTAACAATTTTTAAATTTAAATTCCAGAATTAGATAATCAATGGGTCTTCAGTGAAAGAAAACAAGAAGCAGCATTAGTTATATCTCATAACATGTTACTTGGATTAATTTATTACATTTCCTTTACTTGCTCTATTGTAAGATGCTAAATAATTTCAGATTTTCAAATGCAACTGCATCTCGGAGATTAGGCAAACTTAGTCGCTCATGGAGGCAAAGTCCAGGAAAAGCACCTATATATGAGTGACACAATAACAATTTCTTACTCATATATCTTATCTTCGACACTTTCAAAACAAAAGGCAGCTAAACCGATCCCTGGAAAATATTATTTTACAATTCTTACTCATATAGATAAACAAAATTGTATAATATATCTGTTACCTATGGTTCGCCAATTCTACCATGACATTAAAATTCAAGTCTATAAATATCATCCAAGGAAACTAGCAGGAAAAAAGAGGATGGTAACTTTCTCTTGAAAGGTAACAAATCAAATAAATGTGAGCATGAAGATTATTTGTACTTTTATTCATAAATCCAAAACGCCCATGGAATATTACATTTCACTAACTTAGAGCTTAAGCTTCTGTGTGTGTATTTGGACACATTTTTGGGATAAGAGATTTTAAAATTACTTAATATTTTATAACTCTTCCAACTAGTAGAATTTACAGCGGTAGGATAGGACAGGACAGAATTATACTGTATATAAATTTAATGATGCTTATGTCATTATTGCTTTGCTTCTCGTTGAAATTTTTATAAGCTCTATATAAATCTTTATCTAAATTCCTAAGGTCAATTAGTTTCTATCTGAGGGATCAGTAGGTATGAAGTTGTTGAGTATTAAGTATTGTATGAGCTACAAAGTTCTGCCATATAAGCTGAGTGGAACCTAAATATACGTGTAATGCATAGCACGTTGTAACTTTTTAAGAGCAACATCCCAATACATCAATGCGAACTGACCTGTCCTCTGCTAAGCATTTCTGACTTTTTCAATTTCTTCATTGCATATATATCCCCGGTTTTTTTCTCCCGGCACAATCTAACCTGTCAAGGGATTTTTTAAGTACCAGTATAACATAGATAAAAAAGATAATGACTTAAAGTTCTACATGTATATTTTAATAATGAAACACATTAAATCCCTGAGTGTCATCATTTTTTTTTTAGTTGTGTAATGTAAATTCATGCAAAATTGCAACATATCGAAATTAGCATAAAGATCAAATTTCTTCATTCTCTACATAAATAAACTCAAATTAGTAATGCATGGCTATCATCAATTCAAGTAATTTATCAGTTAAATGCAGCATGTTTATATCAGCCAATTCATTTAAGTCACGTAATTATTCAGTGGTATTGCTCAGGAGAAAGTTATAAAGCAGTAGAATATCGAAAAAGAGATTAAGAGTGTCTTTGGTTCATATCGAGTTAATATTACTCAATAGTACTTAAAAAATATATATATATATTAGAGAGTTCACACTTACTGCATTATCTGGGTGACAATAACCATGAAACTAATGAGAAAATAAAGGAATACTCATACTTAGACCTTATTTGCAACATTTTGAAGCTTTAGTAAACTCCATATTAAACTCAAGCATACTCTAATAATAAAAGCAGAATCTACTAATTTAAAGTAGAATCCAGAAACAATTTGGTATTAATGTGATTAGAAATGTAGAGTGGTGATGAAAAAAACATAAAGGAAGAGAACCTCTCCGAATGCTCCTCTTCCTATAATGGTTAAGAGCACAAAATCATCAACAGAAATCTTATGCCTCTTAAGCCGCATATATTCAGTCTCCTTGCGCTCCAGTTCCTTCATAATGGTCATCTGTTCTTCCTCTGGTACACCTGAATTAGCTAATGCCTTTTCTAGCACTTCACGCCTGCAGTTCACCCAAAATATATACTCAATGACCGAATCAACTCGACATTTAGGTTGTAATCAAAGTAAAATTCAAATCGGTGAAACTTAGAAGACAAAAACACCGAGGTGAACTGATAATTACAAGCAGCTATCATCTCCCTAACCTGAAATACTGCATACATTTTCGTTCATCTTATCTGATCCAATGAAGTTGCAGAAAGCAAGTGATTATTGAATTTCAAATAGGTGAGTAACAAAGACCGAATTGATTGCATTATGCAATATAAATGAATGCAACGATCATGTATCAACTTCGTCGCTCCCCCTCTCATCTCCTCTCCTCGACGGAATCCGAACACGTCACAGATTTGTAGGTAGGGATGTAATCGAACCGAGCCGAGTCGAACACTATTAGGTTTGAGGATCGTTTATTAAGAAATTATCGAACTCGAGCCCGAGCTCGAACTCGTCAAAAAAAAAATATCGAACTCGAGCTCGAATTCAAACTATTTGTTAAGACTCGCGAACATGTTCACGAACACATAAAGTAACTTGTTTATGAATATATTTTTATGAACATTTAAATAATTTTGTGCCTGGATATTAAAAGAATGTTTTGTTTATAAACATTTAATGTTATTCATAATATTAAATAAACAAACTAACAAAATATAATTATAAACGGTAAAAAATATTTAAATCTTTAAATAATCACTTAAGTTATTATCATATTTGTGTGGTTTAATATAAAATATTTAATTATTGAATATTAATAAATAAATAATAATATATAATTCTAAAGAAAAACTATAAAATTTACGAACGCGTTTGCGAGCCATTAGCGAGTCTATAAACGAATATGTTCGCGAGCTTTCGAGCAAAAACCCTTAGGCTTGAGTTTGATTTGATAAACTATTCGAACCTAAAATTCAAGTTTGGTTTGGCTCGTTAAGGTTAACGAACGAGTTCGAACGAACATTTAATCAAATCGAGACTCGAATAGTTCGCGAACGGTTTGGTTTGGTTACATCCCTATTTGTAGGTGAAGAGTTTTAGCTTTTAACAACATTTCGGAAACAAAATTCAGAGATGAACAAAATACCGACGAAGTGTAGCCTAGAGTTTTATGCGATGTCTGTAAGTTTATTTATTTATTTATTTTTTTAATAAAAATGAATGATTTATGTTTGTTTTGAGTTTTTGATATAATAAATTTTAAATCATATGTGTTAGTTAATTAATGTAAAATAAGATATAAGAATAAAGAAAAAGAATATTAATTGAAAATATAAAATATTCCAAATGAAATGTGAGTAAATAAAAAATGAATACTGTTTCCAGGTGAATTATCTTTTGGATTTAATGAGTTTTGAAAATCAATTTTCAAAATTACAAATAAACATAATCAAATACACTGTCTACACATTAAATTATTTTTTTTTTTTTTAAATTTAAACCAGATGGACTAGATTCCTCATTAAAGTAAGTGACCCAGTGAGTGACTCAGGTTAGATTTCCATTGGAAACGAATTAGGGCGGAGTTATAAGGAGGCTTGGAGAAAGGGGAATTATGGATACATGATGAACTAACAACTAATTATACTAAAAATAAATATTTACCGATTAAAAAATAAATAAATAAAATTGTAATTTACATGCAAAAAGCAAATAATTTTGTTTCAAGGGGATGGAGAGAGTATTTACTTTACACTTTATGTTTGTTGTCTTTAGTTTGAAATGTGATTAGGGTGGTGTTCGTTTCCGAGTTTTAAACCCAGGTTTTGTTTTCAAAACAAACATCCAGATTTTAAAAATCACCCCTATATATACCTACTGCATTCTCTTTCTTCAATTAATAAACTTTCTCTTTTTATCTCTCATCTTTCATTTAATTTTTTAAATAAATTAATACAATAATTTGACATAATGTTAAAACCTACCCTACTCAAAACTAAAAAAACATAAAATCACTATTCATAGTTTTCAAACCCCACATAACTCCAAACCAAACATCACCTAGTAGATTTTGGATCACATATTCCAACACCTATTTAGTTCCATATTTCAAGGGGATGGATGAGTGACACCTCATTCATTCATCAATTCTCATGGAATAAGGAATGAAATAGGTTTTGTAAGAAATTAGAGATGTGTCACTCATCCTTTCTCATGGAATAAGGAATGAAATAGGTGTTAGAATAGAGAATTTCAACACTTTACTCCTACTCATGAATGTGGGAGATGTGTCACCTATTCATCCTCATGTCATTCATTGAATATAGAATTCCAATACTTTGATGGTCACTCATTCATTAATAGGAGTGAAGTGATGTTATTTCAACTACTCCCCTCCTACCGAAATGTCACTATTTTACTATATTGGGCGTCTCATCCAAATGTCTTCATTTCCCACATTTAGTAAAAAAGTATTATATATGGTCCACCACTCACTACTAATACAACTACCCACTACACATAAAATAATAATACTCATTAATCTACGCATAAAAAAACAATCGGTGACGTTTGGGCGGGACGGATGGAGTACTATTTGTTGTGTGGATTATCATGGAGTATTTTATTTTTGAAGTACAAAGTGAAGACTATTTGTGGTATTAATATATTATTCCATAGCTCAAATTAGTTGGAGTAAAGTGATGTTATCTCAACTACTCCCTCCGTTCCGGGCAAAGAGATGCATTTACTGTAGCTTTTGTGAGAGCTTTATGCAGTCAAATGGGAACGGGAGTATTATTTGTTGTGTGAATAATCATGGAGTATTTTATTTTTTAGTACAAAGTGAAGACTATTGTGGTATTAATACATTTTTCCTCAGCTCAAAGTCAAAGCTCATGGTAAAAGTAAAACTCCAAAAAGATTGGATCTAAAAATTAATTGAAGACCTAAAGGGAGTAGTATTAATTAAAATTAAATAAAAGAAGCAGGAAAGAGAAAAGCAAAGCAAATCAAAGAGTGATGACCATATGATTCCTCAAATTAATTTGATTTGTGTTGCATTGGAGTGAAAGAAAAATATTTTATGCAGTCGACTATACTGTGCAATTATTATATTAGAAATTTAAAATGTTTTACATAAGATTGTGTATGTTGATAAAAATATAATTTATACTACATAATATTTAACCAATATTTCCGAGTGAAATAACTAGCATGTATTTTATATAATGAATATTAATTGCATGGTATGTACATAAATTGCCACAGATTTGACTTGCTTGCAAGAAAAATATTTTAGATTTTAATAAATTTTGGAATTTTTTCAAAATTGTAAAATGTGCAGTATCATACTTTTTTACGTTTTGATTCATCCTTTGAATTTCAGACCCAATAAATTTAAGAAAATTTATTTTTTAATTAATTTTATTAACTTTTAAAGTGTATTGTAATTTTTTTAGATAAATTATAAATTATATTATGTGTGATAAGTAATAATGATATTTTTTAAATTAAGATTAATATTGAGATTATATGATTGACGTGACGTTACCATTTTTTAATTAGTCTTAATATCTTGAGATTATACTTAGTCTTAATATTACTCTCAAGAGTATAGTGAAAAACCAACTTTATTGATATCGTACAAATAATATAGAGGGAGTATCCTTTAAATCCAGTTTCATATGATACTTTTGTGATCCTCATCTCTTCTTGGGTTAACTATAATCATATCTTTAAAATTAGCTAAGAGTATAATGATTCACAGAGAATAAAAACTATTCAACTATTCCATTGAATAATTTACTAGTAGCGTAATAAATATAAATAAAGATAAGTTCATAAAAGAGGGTAGTACTCCCCATCCCACATATTCATGTATATTTTTAATTTTGAGGTATACTATATATTTATACACATTCCATTAATAGTAAAAATACATTATTCATTTTACCTATTTTTAAAACTTTATTCATCAATTCCAACAATTGTATTTATTTTTCTATTATTTATTTATTTATCATTCCCAACAATTTTATTTATTTTTATTCTTTAAATTATCAATTTACCCCTACTAATTTATCTTATCCTATATATTTAAAAAATAACATTTCTTAATCTATTATATTACCGTATACAAGGGACGTAAAGAGTGGTATTCATTAAAGAGTTGCACTCTTGCACACAAGTTGGTTGGTGGATCTTTAATTCATGCCATTATCGAATCTGAATTTATTTTGAAATAAAAAACACAAACACTTGTGTAAATCGAGTTTATATAAATTTGTATGTAAACTATGTTACTTTTTAGCACATAAAAAATTATTCTTTAGACACAAATTGTTACTCTTCAAAATTTAAAAATAACACTTCAAATTCTTGTAAATTCAAATATTTCGATTATTAATCTTTAGTAGTATATGAAAAATTATTTTTTAGAGACATAAATTATTACTCTTCTAAAAAAAATAGTATTGCTTTTTAAAAAATAATTTTTTATATACTAAAGAGTAATTTTAAAAAATAGGATTTACATGAGACCTAATTTTCATTAGGTTTTACTTTTCATTAAAATGTAATCACTTTTTGTTCATTGAATAATAGACACAACTATCACTTTTTATCCATAAGTATCATTTTACATTCAAATAATATCGATTCACACGTAGAAACAATGTTAATTGTCGCTTCCTACTTTGAAAATATTACACGAATCTAGTCAAACAAAACACATCGAATATGAAACCAAGTATTAATTTGAGATTTTTTAGAACTTCAAATTCATTTTATTTCATGTACATATAATAAATTTAAAATTAATAATTTATACAATACGATCTCCATAATCTTTGTATTAATGAAATCTGAGTAGAAGACTGCATAAATCTAACTCAAGATATTGAATCGAAATATTAAAGTTTAATTAAACTACAAATTAATTAAAACCCCATCCCACCCCCACCCCACCCCATAGTGTAATCGCAAAATTATATCGTAAATCCGAAAATTTCAAGAAATTCAACAGGAAATTCTGCATGGCTATTTCATTAGAGATCCAACAAATCATGTATGCATATATTAATTATATTTATATATATGCATATATTCATGGTGATTTCGATTTTCCGGAGGAGCCGTTAAAAAGGGATAACCACAAAATCAATTAGTTATACATAAATTATGCAAATATGGAATATAATATATATATGTATATGTGTATGTGATGATGATGGGATGGTGATGATGACCTTTGTTTACGACGCTGCATGTCTTTCATCCGGGTTTTGTAATGATTTTCGATGAATTTCTTAGCAGCGGCGACTCGTTCCAGAGTCAGGCTGGATCCCAACTGCTCCTCCTCCGTCACTTCTCCCTCCGCCTCCACCTCTCCGCCCAGAATCTCATGATCCTCCTCCGCCATCTCTCTCCCTAGGGCGGCGGTGGTGGCGATGTGTATTCGAAGATCAAGTATGGGAATGGGATGAGGAGAGAGAGAGCAGAGGGGATCGATGCAATGGCCTTCTTTTGTTTTGCTTTCCTTTTCTTATAATCGGCCATTATATTATTAATTGCCTTCTCATTTTATTACCAAAATCCGAATAATAGAAATTAAATTAAATAAATTACGTGCCTTCATACGACGGCGTTTGTGCACACGTGGTGGATTTCGCGATCATCCACCCGCATATCACACTGATCTTATATTATCTGCTAAACAAATTAATAGTACGTCTCTCATTCAAAATAAATATATTTATTAATAAAAGTATAATGTATTTGTTAATGGATTTCGCCTAGGGTTTATGTGAGACGGATCGAAAGTGATAACTTTTATAGAGAAAGACTAGAGTACAACCAGTCCTATAGAATAATTAGTGCAACCGGATCTAAATCATAACCAAATTAAATCTCGCGGGTGTCCTGCTACCAAATCAATTCCAAATCATGTGAATCAGAACAGAAGTCCCCTTCTTCTCTCCCCCCATCGCTTCTTCTCTCTCCCCAAGTATTGAAACCTCTCTTCTCTATCCCATCGCCCCCTTCTTCTCTCTCCCCAAGTACTGAAGCCCTTCTTCTTTCTCTGTCTAAGCCTTGCATTCTCCGGCAGCAGCGGACGGCGGATGCGCGCTCGACAAAATCGTAAGGCTAATTCATGTCCTCAAATGGAAGTATATATTATATTCTGCTCGAATCTTGGAAACTGATGGGTGTCTTTGGCAATTCATGACCCATTTTTGTTTCTGGAACTCTTCTCTTTTTCTATGGAGGTAAGCTATCACTTGGAAGATTTTTGTAATCGTAAACATGGTGTACGATTTTTTGGTATTCGCAGTTTAA
The DNA here is from genome assembly GCA_023678885.1 of Pogostemon cablin. Taxonomy (NCBI): domain Eukaryota; kingdom Viridiplantae; phylum Streptophyta; class Magnoliopsida; order Lamiales; family Lamiaceae; genus Pogostemon; species Pogostemon cablin. The sequence continues at coordinate 18,629,565 of CM042977.1, read as the reverse complement.
TTATCGAGAGTTTGATCGACTCTATATATCTGGTCGGATTTCTCATTTCGTTTGCACAATAATGCTTGAAAATCGCGTTCTTATCTATTACTGAGGAATTCGTGTTGCAATTTGTGAAGGAGATGACAGTTGCTTATTGCCGAAGCTAATTATGCTAATTTCATGATTTAGGTTTTCATTTTTTATTTTATTTTATGGTGGGTTAATTTTTTTTTTCCCTTTTAAATTCTAATTTTTTAGGTTTCAGGAATGAATGAGGTCATGAAGCAAGAAACACATTTCATTAGCTTCTTCTTTTATGGATGGGGGGTTTCAGGATGCATGCAATGATTCTTGTAGCATATGCCTTGACTTCTGTGATAGCGATCCTCCCACGATGAAGTGTTTGATAGAATAATTGAATTGCATTGTTACAATACATGACTTTATTTTCAAAAAATTAAAGTATCAAATCAAAGAGTAACTCAATTCCCTGTAAAGAGTATTCTAAAGAGTAGCCTAAATAATTTGAAAGAGTAATCTAATTATTTTTATAGAGTGATCTAACAATGTATATATTTTATGTAATTTAATTAATTTCAAAGAGTGGTCCAATTAATTCCAAAAAGTGATCTAATTAATTTAAAAAAAGTAACCTAATTATTTTTATGGAGCAAATTAAATAGATGAAGTGATCTAATTAATTTCAAAAAGTAACCTAATTATTATTATGGAGCGAACTAAATAGATTGCATTCTATTTAATTAATTTTAAAGAGGTCCAATTAATTTCAAAAAGTGATCTAATTAATTCAAAAGAGTAACCTAATTATTTTTATAGGGTGACCTAACTAGGTATATATTGCATCTCAATTTAACTAATTTCAAAGAGTGTTCCAATTAATGCCAAAAAATTATCTAATTAATTTCAAAAAGTAACCTAATTCATTATAAAGAGTGACCTAATTAATAGAAAAGAGTAACCTAATTTATTGTAAAGAGTGACCTAATTAATAGGAAAGAGTAACCCAATTAATTGTAAAGAGTAACCTAGTTAATAGAAAAGATTAACCTACTTTATTGTAAAGAGTGGCCTAATTAATAGAAAAGAGTAACCCAATTCATTGTAAAGAGTAACCTAATTAATAGAAAAGAGTAACCTAATTTATTATAAAGAGTGACCTAATTAATAGAAAAGAGTATCATAATTCATTATAAAAAGTAACCTAATTAATAGAAAAGAGTCATTCAAAACCAAATAGAATAATACTACTCCAAGTCACTCTATCAAAATTGAAGGTGCAATAAAAAGAAAACAACAAAACCGGAAGAAAACAACAATCAACAACATATTGTAAATAAAATAGGAGATTGAAGCAAATAAAAGCTTAATTAAAATTAGGTAAAGAAGCAAGGAGATATTGATACATATACCAAGTAATGGAACAGTAAACTCTCAAAATATCCTCTCTCTCTCTCTCTCTCTCAACTACACACTCACTGAATGTCATCTCATATAATTTAATTTAAACTAGTCCTCTCCACTCCATGCTTCATCCCTTCATTTCTTCAATGAAATTAAATGCCTTCACATGATCATGGCCACCTCACATCTAATCCGTCGGAGGGGGATTCCCCCATTCCATAACTCCATGAAGGCACGAAGGATGACTTCGTGATGGTCCTCTGAATTCAGCTGCAGAAAGCACTCCAGCAGCTGCTCAAGATCATTCCTGGAGTACATTTCTTTCTCCATGATCATCTGAAGCATCGACTGCCGGAAGTCGTTGTACGAGTCCTCCGACTCTTTCACCACCGCAAAGCTCTTGTGGATTTTTGCACATGGGCTCATATTGATTCTTTCCTGGAACAAACCTAAAAAGTGACCTACTGTTATGCCACAAAACAACACAAAAGACAGCTGATTCTATTTAATACATCAGAATTCCCAAAGAATACATATTAAGTGGCCACCAAGTCCATAAAATAGGAGGAATAGAAACAATGGTTACCATCCAAAATGCTTTGGAAGGGCACATTCAGTACTAATATGGCAAAATAAAGACAACAAACAACTCAGAACTTCCAAAAATTCCCTACATCGAGTCTCAATATTAGAGGGCATTTAACCCCCATGAAACATGCCCATTATCTCCTCAATAATCCAGCTATACACAATCCAACATCCCATTCGCCAATCTCTATCTTAGCAACATTGCCTATAAATTTAAATTAATTACGAAAAAGATATGGAATCAATGGAAGATATATACGAAATCAAATTGTAAGGCACATCATTCCAACATTTCAACCCTAAAACTGAATCCAAAACTCAAAATTTCTTGCAACCTATCATATAAACCCACCTTTTCTTCTTCTTAAAATCGTCCTTAAACTCGGAAAGAGCAATATAAGCAGAAATTATGAAGACACAAGTGTTTCTCAGATATGGACCACAGAATTCTCATTTTTTTGAGTGCGAAAATCGGCTTCATTGGGCGGCATCGCCGCATCCGATTGACTCTGCTCCGAGTTCATCACCAAGAGTTGGTAATTTTAGGGGAGAAAGAGGTTGGTAATTTTAGGGGAGAAATTAATTACCTGCAATCTCTAATCCCTCCCAGACGGCGGGGCAAAATCCTCATCGGAGCCTATTAAAGACGGCGTCGCCGGAGTAGAAGCCTAGTTACTCGGCAGCGAGAGGAGGGCACCGTCACACTGCTTCTCAGACGGCGGCAATAAAGAGAGCGTGAAAAGAGATAGGAGGAAGAAGAGAGAAGGTCAACTGGAGACCCGTATATTAAAAATCTGATATAAAAGGAAATACATGTCAATTTCTATGGACACCTGTAACAACAAATTTTGTATTTATTAAAATAATAAACACAAAAGATATTACAATGATAATCCGAGATGGATTAAACTTGAGAATTTAAGTAAACAGTTTCTAGCTATCCTCTGATTCCTCTCTTGAGTTGACTTCTTTGACTTTATCAACTTTCTGAGCCGGATCTTCGGATGAAGCTTGTCCGTGCTCGGGGTTGACTTGAAGCTTTAAAATATTTATCCGGAGGCGTCGAGCCTTTGTTCGGATAAAACATTGACTTGAAGATTTGTTGTGAAGAATGCTGTTCAATTTGGTAGAACGTTGACTTCACGGAGACTGCTGGATGAATTTGATATGAAGAACGCCGGATCGGAGGGGCTTAGAACCTTGATCTCTGATCGGAGGCGGTTGGATGGAAAAATGCCAGATCGGAGGGGCTTAGAACCTTGATCTCTGATCGGAGGCGGTTGGATGGAAGAACACCGGATCGGAGGGGCTTAGAATCTTGATCTCTGATCGGAGGCAGTTGGATGGAAGAACGCCGGATCGGAGGGGCTTAGAATCTTGATCTCTGATCGGAGGCGGTTGGATGGAAGAATGCCGGATCGGAGGGGCTTAGAACCTTGATCTCTGATCGCAGACCGTTCTTGACTTGAAGATGCTTGAAGATCTTAAGTCTTGACTTGAAGATGCTTGAAGATCTTAAGTCTTGACTTGAAGATGCTTGAAGATCTCAAGGGAGCACTGCTCGTATTCTTGATCTCTTCAGAAGCGCGTCTTCAGATGTTTTTGGTGTGTCTGGAATGAGGACTGAAGGCCCTTATTTATATGTAGAGAAAATAACCACTTGAGAGATATTTTCTCCTTTAAAAGATATGTTGGGCTTTTTTCCTTTAATTAAGCCTGCTGGACTGGATAATGCTTAATTATCAATTATTTACTCATTTATTTTAGGAATTAATTTATTTAAATTCCTTAATAAATAAATAATTAATTGATAATTATTGCATTAATTTGCCACATATTTTATTTAATAGGCAATAAAATTCAGGTGCCTACAAATGCCCCCTCGCACTTTGTTCACGGACGCCTTTGTGTTGAAGTGAACAAATTGCGACACTCCATTATTGATCAACATGACTGAATTTTATTGCTTGTCTCAGCAACTTGATACGAATAGCCTGCATTATGACTGAACTTAGTGAAGTGCTAAGCGGCTACGTACCTCTTCACAGAGAATCAAGTCATAACGTAGTTCAAAGGGACATGATTTGGTTTGAATGGGGGTACCGTACACAGTTTATACTCATACGGGCCAGGAGTAACATGCCGTTTATGCTCGTGCGTTAAAGAGCTTTGAACTTGAACTTCCTGACAATTTATACTCATGTCAAGGAGTCTTCAATTTGAATTTGTAGACAGTTTATACTCTTCCCGATGAGTCTTGAGCTTGAATTTTGCTGACAATTTATACTCATATCAAGGAGTATAGAGAGTTTCGTCTCTTCTCAAGGAGATTTGATTTGAGTTAAACAGTTTATACTCATATCAAGGAGTGTAAAATATAGAGAGTTTCGTCTCTTCTCAAGGAGATTTGATTTGAGTTTGATAGTTTATACTCATATCAAGGAGTGTAAAATATAGAGAGTTTCGTCTCTTCTCAAGGAGATTTGATTTGAGTTAAACAGTTTATACTCATATCAAGGAGTGTAAAATATAGAGAGTTTCGTTTCTTCTCAAGGAGATTTGATTTGAGTTAGATAGTTTAAGCTCGTATCTAGGAGCATAACATTTGGAGAGTTTTTAGATAGTTTAAGCTCGTATCAAGGAGCGTAATGCAGACAGTTTTAGCTCGTGTCAAGGAGCATAACATTTGGAGAGTTTTTAGATAGTTTAAGCTCGTATCAAGGAGCGTAATGTAGACAGTTTTAGCTCGTGTCAAGGAGCATTGACTTTATTAATAGTTCATTGCCCCCAATCATTGGGTGCATTATTTTCTCTTGCTTTAACTTCATTTCTTTGAATCTTTATTGACACTGGCTTCTTTGACTGTGATTCCTCCTCGAGAGGTTCCTCAAGTGAAATGTCTTCAAATTCATAAGAGTTGTTGCTTGGCAATTCGAAATGACTTGATGTCATACTTAACTCCATATCATAAGCTCTTGTAGCTAGTTCTTCAAAAGTCTTTGGTTGAATCCCTTGAAGGATGTATCGCAGAATCCATTGCATTCCTTGAATGCACATGTTGATGGCAGAGACTTCGGACAATTGATCTTTACAATTCAAGCTTAGATTTCTCCATCGATTAATATAATCGATTACTGGCTCTTCTTTCCACTGGCAAGTGTTAGTCAATTCGATCATACTAACAGTCCTTCCAGTGCTGTAGAAGCTATTGAGAAACTCTTTTTCCATTTGCCCCCAACTGTCGATGGAGTTAGCTTCCAATTCGATATACCAATCAAAGGCATTTCCTTTCAGCGAGCGGACAAATTGTTTGAGCATATGATCATCAAAGGTTCCAGCATCGTTGCATGTCTCGACGAAATGCGCTATATGTTGCCTTGGATTGCCTCTGCCATCGAATTGTTGAAAGTTAGGAGGTTGGTAGTCAATTGGCATCTTCAAACTGTCAACTCTCTTTGTATATGACTTTTTATAGGCAACGGAAGAATTTGAGCTCTCTTTAAATTTATCTTTTATTGTCTTAGTACGATGCTCTTCAATTGGTTCATAGGGAGCATTCCGTCAGCAGAAATTTGTATATGTTCTTCAACTGGCTTCTTTTCAGAAAGATGATGTTTCGAAGAGTCTTCCTCCTCGTCTTTACCTTCAACTTGCTTATCATCTGCATGGCTTGTCTGTGCTATCTCCATCTTTTCCATCAGTTTGGATATCAACAGACCTTGTTCTTGGCTTTGTTTAGTGAGTGCAGCAACGGACTGAGTCAAACTTGCCAGTTGTTCTTCGACAGACGAAGCATTTGTTGCCATGGCAGAGGCTATGGATGAGTCATACGCTGAATTTTCTATGGATTGAAGAGTTTGGATGTTAGAGTCACCTTCACTATCTTTGTCGTTGTGCATTGGCTTATCGAGAAAGATCTCCTCCACAAGGTTTGTCATAGAGGAGCCTTCAGATATACTTCTTGTAACGACTTCGACATCTTTAGCCTGCAACTCTGAAAGCTTTGAGGCAGTAGATCTTCTTATTGCAATCTTGATTGGAGTTGTCCTTTGAATCTTCACAGTCTGCAGCTCTGAAGGCTTCAAGGTAGAAGATCTTCTTATGGCAATCCTGAGAGGAGCCATACTTTGTACTTTCAAACTTTCGAAGAGAGGAGATGAGAGGTAGAAACTGTCCCACTGGGCGTGCCAAAATTTGTAACAACAAATTTTGTATTTATTAAAATAATAAACATAAAAGATATTACAATGATAATCCGAGATGGATTAAACTTGAGAATTTAAGTAAACAATTTCTAGCTATCCTCTGATTCCTCTCTTGAGTTGACTTCTTTGACTTTATCAACTTTCTGAGCCGGATCTTCGGATGAAGCTTGTCCGTGCTCGGGGTTGACTTGAAACTTTAAAATATTTATCCGGAGGCGTCGAGCCTTTGTTCGGATAAAACATTGACTTGAAGATTTGTTGTGAAGAATGCTGTTCAATTTGGTAGAACGTTGACTTCACAGAGACTGCTGGATGAATTTGATATGAAGAACGCCGGATCGAAGGGGCTTAGAACCTTGATCTCTGATCGGAGGCGGTTGGATGGAAAAACGCCAGATCAGAGGGGCTTAGAACCTTGATCTCTGATCGGAGGTGGTTGGATGGAAGAACACCGGATCGGAGGGGCTTAGAACCTTGATCTCTGATCGGAGGCGGTTGGATGGAAGAACGCCGGATCGGAGGGGCTTAGAATCTTGATCTCTGATCGGAGGCGGTTGGATGGAAGAATGCCGGATCGGAGGGGCTTAGAACCTTGATCTCTGATCGCAGACCGTTCTTGACTTGAAGATGCTTGAAGATCTTAAGTCTTGACTTGAAGATGCTTGAAGATCTCAAGGGAGCACTGCTCGTATTCTTGATCTCTTCAGAAGCGCGTCTTCAGATGTTTTTGGTGTGTCTGGAATGAGGACTGAAGGCCCTTATTTATATGTAGAGAAAATAACCACTTGAGAGATATTTTCTCCTTTAAAAGATATGTTGGGCTTTTTTTCCTTTAATTAAGCCTGCTGGACTGGATAATGCTTAATTATCAATTATTTACTCATTTATTTTAGGAATTAATTTATTTAAATTCCTTAATAAATAAATAATTAATTGATAATTATTGCATTAATTTGCCACATATTTTATTTAATAGGCAATAAAATTCAGGTGCCTACAACACCCAAAAAAGAAAGTGTGTCAATATTATAGAACTATGAAGTGTTACTCTTCGAGAATAATAATACTATTAACTCTTGTTCAGAAAAAATCCCTTCTGTGATATAAAAGAGCAACTTTTTTTATGAAGGCTAAAACTTGTGTACTCTGAGTCATCATGCGCCCAAATATCTTTTAGTATTAAATGATACACCTTTTATTATAAGGACGTAAACTTTTTTATTTTTTTTAAAAAAAAATTAATGAAAGTGTTGTTCTTTAGAACAAAATGTTGAATTAATTAAAGTGTATACTTTTTAGAACAAAATGTTATATACTTACACATTTTGTACATCTAGAACACAAGATTAGACCAATTCTTCTATGAAACTGTTCAATAAAATTTTTGGTGCTATATATTACTTTTTTTTTTTTAATTTCATTACACGAAACGTTTTTTGTGAATAATCCAATCACTGTTTTGAGTCTGTCTTTAGTTATTATATTTTTATTTTTTAATAAGAAAAACTTTTTAATTAGAAATTTTAATAATAAAATAAAGTTTGCAATGAAAAAGAAGAAGCAGAAAGGTGAAGTAGTGTAAATAAGTTAGGTACTGCAAGTCAGTTAGGGATAAAGGTCAAAATCCCGATAAATAAAAATCGACAATAAAAGCTTGTCTGATTTTCACGAAACTAACACCGTGAAATCCGAGCAAAACAACAAACATGGGATACCTGGAAAGGAATACTAATGAAGAAAGTGGAGTAGTTTTAATAAATGCTCCATCTCTCCAAATTATGTAAATTTACTTTTCTAATATTTATAAATTACTTTTTTTCAATATCATTGATTTTTGTAAGGATATTTTAATATTTTTAAGTAATTTTTATCCTCCATGTTACTTCATGTATGTCAAAGAAAAATGTACTCCTTCTATCCCATTAAAAATTGCACTTTTTTATTTTATTTTATAAAGGAGTGGTGGAAATTGGGTGTATGTCAATGCATTAGAAAGTGCACTTTCACAAAATAAAAAATATTAAATTACCTCAATTAAATAATCTTTGGTCAACAATTGTCCGTCTCGAAACAAAATATACATTTCATTTTTTTTGTAGATGAGACCCACACAAAATAATTATTATATCTACATGGGGCCCACATATTAAACTAATACAACTACCGACTACACATTAAAATATTATTTCACTCACTTCACTACACATTAAAATATTATACTCATTAATCTGCGTGCAAAAAACAAACACATTAAAATATTATACTCATTAATCTGCGTGCAAAAAACAAACATATACCTTGTTTCGGGAGAGGGAGTATTTTTTACTAAAAATGTTAGTATAACTTTATTTCTATATACTATAAAGTATTCTAACTTTATTTCTATACTATAAAGTATTTATTAAATAATTTACTGCATCACCATGAGAACCGTTTTATATTTTTTTAAATAGTAATAATATTTTATAAATTTTAAATTTTTTTTATCATTTTCATTGAAAATGTTATCTCTTTTTTATAAAATAATTGGTTCATAAAATAATTCACTATACTATTATCACTATTTTTTTTATTACTTCTTATACATCTCATAGAAATCTAACTGTGAGACATAAGAGTTTGTTTTTTTTTTTTATCAAAATGCCATAATTTCTTATATGTTCCACAAAACTCATTTCTTAAGATAGTCTCACATAAATATATTTTAACTAAAAAATAATAGATAACAATGTACTCAGGGGCACGAAAGTAACTTTATGCACCCAATTTATTTTTTTGGGAAACAAACTGTATTATTTAATTCAATAAAATATATGATAATTTAATTAGATTGTTGCAAGTATACCCTAAGCCTTAAAATACGCCATGAGAATTAATTAAATTAATACAATTCAAAAAGTAAAATTTAACATGAACCGCAAATTTATAAATGTTACTCCTATTTTATAGGGTATAATCATAATTAATAATAATAATAATAATATGAGTTTTTTTTCCCAAAATATATACTAACTATATCAATCCAAACTCGAATTTTATTTTCTATAGATTGCAAGGGCCAATTTATTTATAAGTATCAGTTTAACCTCCACAACATTAACACTAGTGTTCCCCTCACCCTCAATAACAGATGGTATATATAAAATGGAGTGTAGGTCTTGCTCTCACGTTAATCTTTATGTAAAATGGATAAAAAATGATAATTTCGTTAATGAGAAGTGATACTCAATTTATGAAAAGTAATAATGATATAGTGAACTATTTTATAAATAATTTATAATATAAATAAAAAGTGATAATATTTTATAGCGAAAGTGATAACAATTTATAGTGAAAGTGATAATAATGTTATTACTTTTTATCCATCTTACATAAGGGCTTACGTGAGACGGTCTCACACAAGTCTTTGCCTTAAAATGGATCGTGAGATGAATCGATCTATATTGAGAGTGAAATTTCACGTATTTTATGTGTGCACATTACACAGTTTTGCTTAGAAAGGTTATTATTTTTGCATGGAATTATGTACGTTTGAATATTTACACGATTTTGTGGCTACTTAGGTGTTTTTGTGAGTTTTGAAGGGTGAAAACAGAGAAAACAGATCAAAGTACGAAGCATCATGGAACAGAGTCGGAACGGGTAGGGATGGCAATGGGACGGGTATTTTCGGGTATCCGTTCTACCTGAACCCTAATGGGTAGAGTACGGGTAGTTGCAAACGAGTTTGGGACGGGTACGGGTAGTTGTAAGAAATACCATTAGGGTTTGGGAAGGGTACGTGCAATTCCTAAAAAACCCGCGGGTACCCCGATTATATGTATATTTTTTATAAAATTTAATATATATTATATAATTTATATATTATAAGATATTTTATATAATTAATTAATAGTTATAAGTTTTATTTAATCATGTTTATTAAATATTTATTTAAAATAATAGAATTTATATTATATTTATTTTATATTTAATTAATAATAATGTAATTTTTATTATTATATTTATTAAGATAATAAAGAAATATAAATATATATAAAATAAATTAATATTAAACGGGTACGGGTACCAGCGGGTATTGATAAATGGGAATGGGACGGGTACGGGTACCATAATATTTTTTTAAACGGGAGATACGAATACGGGTAGTCATTTTTTAATCGAATACGGGTACGGGTACCCCAAAATAAAGCGGGTACCCTACCCGTTGCCATCCCTAGAAACTGGCCAGCTCGGGAGCTGCTCGGCAAGCAGCTCGGGCCGAGCTGGATGATTGGCGATATTTTTACCTAGATTTTAGTGTCTTTTTATATGTGTTTTCATATTATTTTATCCGTATTTGTGTACTATTTGGTTGTATTTTATGTTTTTTTATGAAAATATTTGAGAATGAGCTTAAACGTATGATTTCAGGTAAAAATAGATTTTAGACGTGAAAAGGAAGACGTGGAAAAAATAGATCTCAATTCGGAGTTGAAACGAGGGAGAACGAGCCGGAACGAAAGAAGAAGAACAGGGATTGCACGAACACGACCAGTTTGCATGCACACGAGCTATGTGCTTGCACACGACCAGTGTACGGAACACGCCCCTGTAAGCCAAGGACATAAGGATTTCGGATTTCTTAAATCAATCACATCATATTAATATACAATAAATTCCCTTTTTTAGTTTAGGATTTCGTGAACCTCCCGTTGAATGTTAATTTAATTATTGAAGATTTTTATTTTGAATCTTTTGTGTGAATTTATTCCATTACATGCCTTGAATTGATTTATAGTACTTTGATAATTATTTTAGGTTGGCCATCTAGATTAATTATTTAATTGCTTATTGCTATTTCGTGATCCGCAATTCGTAATTGTTGTGAGGATTGTATTGAGTAGCAAATAGAGATTATTCCCTCTAGATATAATGGGATCCAGGTTGTATGATTCCTAGCCAGTTTTCGTAGCCTAGTAATTCTATGTTTGGAGTCTTAATGCATTTTCGAGTTTAAATCCATAGGGTCACTCGGGAATAGTTCAATTTAGTGGTCGTACCCTAATTGATGATCTTAAGAATATTTGGGTTGATTGGTCGTACCATCAATCTAGGGATTTAAGTTTGCACACTACGTAAGATGTTTAATTTCTGTAATTAATTGATTCAGTAAATGGGAGGGGATCGTCGTCCTAATCTAGGTTTTTCTCACTTGGTAAATTTTCTAATTAAATTTCGTCTACGTACTTTGCTATTTAAAAAATTGAGTTGATTTATTGTTCGTGCTAATTTTGATTATGCTCAAACAAAACTTTCCCCTTATTTATTTTATTAGTTTGCAACACATCTATTTAATTTAATTTCATTATACTCCTTTGGGTTCGACCCGTACTCATTGCTATACTCTGTATTAGATTGAGTCGGAAATAAATTATAATTTTGTAAGCCGGCGACAACCTATCAAATTTGGCGCCGTTTGCTCGGGGAATAAAATTAAAATTTTGTTAAATCTCTGTATTTTTGATATTTTTCTGCATTTTTACAGGTTCTGGAAATTTATGAAATTTTTTATTTTTCCAGTAACATTGACACTGAACCCTTCAGTGTCAGTAGTACCCTATTTTCGAAAAATTTTCTATGAATGATCACTCGTTCTTCTGGTCCAAAACAGAAATTGAGAAAACTTCCTGGAAGTTGAGAAAGAAGTCCCAAAAAAAGAAGAAAACAAGTTCGTCCATTGACGGAACCGCCGAAAACCTTATCGAACTCGAACCTTCAGCTGATCCACTTCATCTTGGAGAGGAGAATTTTGAATTTTCTGATTTAGAGGAGGAAGATACCGTAGGTTCTGAATCAGGAGAGAAAAACATGGCTGAAGATGCAGAAAGAACTTTGAATGAATTGGCAAATCCGGATGTAGACTATCAACCTCTTTGCATTAACCTTCCTGTAATTAATAATAATACTACATTTGAATTGAAATCAGGATTGATTCACTTACTTCCTGCTTTTTATGGTCTTTCATGTGAAAATTCTCACAAGTTTTTGAAGGAGTTCTCGGTTGTATACACAAGCATGAAACCAACCGGAGTGACAGAAGAACAAATCAAGCTTAGGGCATTTCCCTTTGCTTTGAAAGACATGGCGAAGGATTGGTTGTATTATCTCCCTCCGGAATCGATAAATAAATGGGCGGAAATGGAGAAACTTTTCCTCCAAACTTACTTTCCAGCCACTAGAGTTGCTGTCTTGCGCAAGGAGATACCCGGGACTCATCAGCTGCAAGGGGAGAGTTTACATGAGTATTGGGAGAGGTTTAAACACCTCACATCAACATGCCCTCAACATCAAATAAGCGACCAGTTGCTGTTGCAATATTTCTATGAAGGGTTATCAATGATGGATCGAAACATGCTTGATGCCGCTAGTGGAGGAGCGTTCATGATGAAGACACCTACTGCTGCTAGGAGTTTGATTACTAGCATGGCTGCCAACACCCAATAATTTGGCACCCGTGATCCGTCGGTTAGAGAAGTTAAGGAGGTGCATGACTCCAAAATGGAGGAAACTTTGAACAAATTAACAGCTGTTCTTGAAAATCTTGCAAATGGAAGAGGGGTAAGTTCTCAATATTGTCAAAATTGCCTAACTTATGACCATTCAACTTTTGACTGCGGGACTGCACCTAGTAAGGAACAAGTAAACGCCGTGGGGCAACCTTATGATCCATTCTCACAAACCTACATTTAGGATTGGAGAGATTATCCTAATCTTAGGTATGGTAGTGGACAAGGAGGAAATAGGGTGCAACAACAGTTTCAAGAGCAAAGAGTGGTGAATAGGCCACAAGATCACCCTCAAGATGGTGGAAATCACCAACAAGGTGGGACAAGTTCCGGAGCTTCATTTGAGGAAATGATGAAAGAGATGGCTGCCAACAATCTCAAATCCCAAGAGATGACACATTCATCCATCCAGGACTTGAAAATGACAACCCAATCGTCAATCCGGAACCTGGAAAATCAAATGAGTCAATTGGCTACAACTGTAGGCCAGATGCAGGCTCCAAATAGTGGAAAGTTACCTTCACAAACAGAGGTTAATCCTAAGAATGTGAGCACCATTACACTGCTGATCGTTGTGAAATTCACCTAGATTTTAAGTGGATTTTTGTGGCTTTAATTTAATAATTGAGTATGATTTTAATGAAAATACTATTAATTGCTTGATTATTTGGAGAAAGGTATTTTTGTTTATTTTTGCAGAAAAATGGGTGATTTTGATAAAAATGGATTCTACAAGTGAAGAGGAAGATGTGGGAGAAAACGAAGCTCGATTTGGAGTTGAAACGAGCAAGAACGGGCCAAAGGAAAAATTATTATAAATCCCATTTTTGGTGCCATGAGCTAAATTATCCCACATTGGTTACTTACCACAAATTCCTCTCACTCTACTACTACATGACCCCACTTGTCCCACATTGAAAACTCACTCAAATTTCTCTTATCCTTACTACTATAAATACCCTCTTCTATGAAAGCCACCATTGATCAATTCTCACCCATTAAATTCCATTAAATTGAATCATTAGATTCAATAGTTGAAGAGAGCTTTTTAAGATCTCCATAGTTGAGATCCCTCCCCCTTTCGGGGTGAGGGATCCGTCCGTAGTTTAAATATTTTTTCTAGATTAGGATTTTATTGTTTTCCAAGAAGGTGGGGACACCAAGGAAAGGATGATCCTCATGGATGTAAAACTTCATTAAGGTGTAATCTAATCCTACTTATTATCTTTTTATTTTCTATGTTTTGCATGTTTAAGTGATGTTTAGATTATGGATTAATTTGTGATATTATTTAAATTGCAATCCCGGCTTTGATTAGTTTCATTTATGGATGCTTAATTGTTTAATCTATATGTTTGATTTGTGTGGTTAATTATCTAGTGCATGTGGTTAGAACGAGAGTTCAATTATGTGTTTTAGGAATTAATTTAATCATTTCATCATGTGGGTTATGTGGATTAATGTGGGAAGAGTTGGAGACGACCTCTCATGTTTAGAATTACATAAGTGGACACTAGAGAGGTTAGATCGAGAGGTCAATTAATCTAGTGAGGGGAACCCAAACTTAGTGAATTCATAGTACCTAGAAAGGGAATATTACCTATGATTTAGTACCTTTTAGGGAACTCATACATGTAATTAGTACCTATTGGGAGGTGTTCGCTATGATATCGATCCTATGTGCTACTTTGGGGTATTTGTAAGGGCCTACATCCTCTTCATCTCGAGAGAGAGTTTAGGTGAAAATAGTGATCGCTCTTACTATGATAGCTTAAATTGGGAGGCAATTAGATGTGTTACATGATTGATCAATTTGAATTGCATCATGAAGATTTCCTTTGCATTGAAAATTCCAAAAATATTGTAATTAGTTTCTTTTCTTGTTTTTATTATCTCTCTTCTCGGTCGTCCCTAACTAATACGAGACTATAACTTGAAGGTCACGAATCTTAAATTCCCTTGGGTTCGATATTTTGTTGCTTGGTCGCCCGGACTATTAACGACCAATCAACTACGAAGTGGAAAAAAGTTGAAGGAGGTTGTACAGCCCAAAAATCCTGACCAGGACGTGAAAAAAGATGACGTAGAACCTGCTGGAACAGTGGAGGATAAGAATGGTCAGTTTGGGACAGAAAAATCTGATGTGCAAAAATGTAACACTGACACTAAATCCTTCAGTATCAGAAGGTCTGAAAAAAATCAGGTTAAATTTTCTGACCTTGTTCCTTTTAATTATAACCATTTGCCTTTTCCAAGTAGGATGAGAAATCCGAACACCACTGATAAGGATAAGCAGATATGACATGCACCCCTGTTCGGAACCGCCGATTTCGGTTTCGAACCGGCGGTTTCGGTTCCAACGGAACGGAACCGAACCGGGGGCTAGGGGTTTCAGTTCGTGAACCGGCAGTTTCGGTTCCGGTTCGAAACCGTCGGTTTTTTAGTTTTTTTTTGTATTTTTTTATTTTTTTATGTTATATTTATACATCATACATGTGTTATCAGTTATTATGTGTAATTTATTTATTAAATAAGTGAAACATTTGTAATTGAAAATTGAAATATTGAATTTGAATTAATGTAATAATAATATCATTATAATTGAAAACATGATGTATGCACTATGCAATATTCAATAATGCAAGTAAAAATTTCAAAATTGATATTAAATTCCTAATAATCATATAATATTAATTTATGTGATCACATAAAAAATTTAATTATTAAAGTCTAAACCATTACAATTTACAAATGTAGAAGTGTAGAGAACACTACAAGTTTACTTCCATGTCAACTATTCTATTGTTACACTTCAAAAATTTTAAAAATACAAACTTTATAAGATAAAATACAACAACATAATAGAGGGGGGAAAAAAAGGACTTGAGCTTAAATTTAGGGTTAAACTTGAAAATTCAAGTTCAACTTAAATTTAAGTTGCCTACATATCCTCGAAAGGAATCAAAGCCCACGTAGTTCTCTTAACTTACCTCAACTTACCTCTTTGGCTTGGTGGAGGTGAATGGTGATGGTCTTTTTTGTTTACTCTACCAATCTAACTCGCTTCCATATTCCATAATTTCATCATCCGATCGGTCTTCTTCAATTTGATTTTGAATCCGTCTTTCTGCCTTTGACCAATCATCAAGCAAACACAAATTTTCTAAATTTGTCACAATTAAATTGGATCGTGTCGGATCCAAAGTGAGATTACCAAGACTAAATGCTTGTTCGACGGCAACCGTAGAGGCGGGAGATGCAAAAACCTCTTTTACAATCAATGATAAAATAGGGAATGACTTTGTTCTCCTTGACCACAACTTCAAAATATCAAAACTAGTTCCGCTTGTTTCAAACTCAAAAATGTTAGTAAAATAAGAATCAAGTTCTTGAAAAGGATTAGATATAACCCGTGCACGTTTTTGAGATCTAGCATCATAAAAACTATAAAATTTTTGAAGAGCATCATATTTCCTAGAATTATCAACACTATCACTACTATCATCACCACTAGATTGATCATCATTCATACCATTTTGTTCTTTATACTCCTTAAAAAGATCCTTTAGTAGATTATAAGTACTTGCAACTATGTCTTTAGGATTAGGAGCTTGTTGTCTAGTAGGAGAATCACAATTAGCATACAATGAATCATAGTAAAGAATTAACAATTCTTCTAAACCTTCTAATACGTGGATCCAACAATTTAGCAACTAAACACAAGTCCGGAATTTGAAAAAAATATTTTAACCACTTAAATTTCATGGAAAGAATAGCATTTGACAACAACGGGTGTGCTTCATTAGCACTAAAAACCATAGCAATTTTAACACAATTATCAACAACTAAATTTGAAGTAGGATAATAAACACCGGATAGTTCTTCCGTAGCATCATTAAAAATTTACAAAACATCACATAGAGTATAACATGTGTCCCATTGATTAGCAAACAAGATTTGACCACCCGCATCTTGTGAGTAAAAAGCACAAATATGATCTTTATAATCAAAAGAGTCATGCAACATTTTATACGTCGAATTCCAACGAGTTGAAACATCTAAAGTAAATTTTTTTAGGTGAATGTTCACAGATTGATAATATCTTTTCCACCTTTTAGTAACGAAAGGGTTTCTCATTATATACCATATAGCACTTTTAATAGGTTGAATGTATGTTTTCAAAGCACTTATACCATCTTGAACACATAAATTCAATATATGACAAATACATCTAACATGAAAAAATCTACCACCAATTGAGGGTTTGCAAATATCAATAAGACTTTCTAAACTAGCCGTATTAGCACTAGCATTATCAAATGAGATTGTAAAAATCTTTGTAACTAAACCATATTCTTGCAAAATAGTACTAATTTTGTGAGCAATATTAACGGCGGTATGAGGAACATTAAATGATCTATAAGCAATTAATCTTTTTTGCAAATTCTATGAACTATCAATCCAATGACAAGTAATACCCATATAATCCACTTTTTGCCAAAAATTGCTCCAAATATCTGAATAGATAGACACTTTATGAGTTAATTGTTGCAAAATTTGTTTTAAAACCAAACCATACTCTTTAACAACTTTAGCAACACCAAGTTTACATTTATTATGATGCAAAGGTGGGGCTTGAGGATTTAAAGTGAGATTTACCCAATCTTGAAAAAAAGCATTATCGGCAAAGTTAATTGGCAAATGTTTGGTGCACATAAGTTTAAGGTATAATCTCAAATAATTAGATTCATCAAATTTAAAAAGAGTGTTACCCGACGCCGATGAACCTTCTCCTCTGGAAAAGGTCGTGAACCCTCGTCCTATTTGTGTTTGACCGGTTGAGATGCCAATCTTGTCCGGATGCTTCGAGTTGATGTGCTTGATGAATGTTTCATATCCTCCGCCATTCTTGAATTTATACTTCGTGCCACAATAGTTGCAAATAACTTTGAATTCATTCGAATTCTCAATCGCCTCCTTCTTGAAATGAATGGAAAATATATCGGAACGTAACACTTGTGGGGAACTTCGAGTCAATCCTCCGCCTCCGCTAGAGCCTCCGGCTCCGTCTCCGGTACCCGTACCACCCGAGGTTGGTTGACTTCCACTCGTCCTTTGTTGTGATTGACCTTGAGTATTATCGTTGTCATCGTCGGAGGGAAAATCATCTCCAAGTATCTCCCTAACATTCAAGTTGAACAAAGGAGGGGAGATTTCTTCATTCGAAGGAATATTTTCAAGTTCAATATCTTCTAGAGTTGGTGGAAGTTGGCGTGGAGGTGGTGGAGGACAATTTAAGGTGTTGGGTATGGATTTTCCTCTAGAAGAAGAAGGTGAGGCACCGGATGAAGAAGAACCTCTTCTAGGCATTTTTTTTAGATTGAAAAAAGGATGAATATATAGGATTTATGAACTAAAACTAAGAGACTAGAAATAGAAGTATACTAATTAGTAGTATATGTGTGGGAAAGAATAGAAAATGATAATGAGAGAATTGAAATGAAAGTGATAATAAGAGAATTGAAATAAAAGACTACAATTTTTTTTTTAGTTTGATATATATGAACTAAAAAAAGAAACTTGAGACTTGAGAGTTGAGATGAGATGAGATTGAGAACTTGAGTAGTTGAGTAGAAATGTAGAATCAATCAAGAATGTGGAATAGAAGAAGAAGTAGTGTAGAGAAGAGAGTGTCGTAGTAGTAGAAATAGTAGATTGAATGTGAATGTTGTTTGCCCAAATTGATCACACTTGGGGGGTATTTATAGAGGATTGGAAGTGATCTCATCCATGCATTTCAAATTTTAAACACAAAAAAATCTCAACCTCAACCCTTGAATTTAAAAAAAAAAAATTGGTCGGAACTGCCGGTTCACCGGAATCGCCGGTTCAAACCGGAACCGCCGGTGCCACCATCCATCTCAACTGTTGATCTTCAACGGTCACACGATCTCGGCCGCACGTTTGAATTTTCGAAATTCAAAAATTCCCGCTCGGCCCACCTGAACTGCCGGTTCACCGCCCCAACGGTCACTTTTTTTGGGTCATCGGATCTCCAACGGATAATCGATCTTGGCCGTTCAAAAAAAATAGAGGAACCTCCAGTTTTAACTGTGAACTGGCGAACTGGCGGTTTGAATCGGCGGTTCCGGTTCGTGCACGGCTGGAATCGAAACCAAACCGTGTTCTACCAGTTTTGGTTTCATTTTTTCCAGTTCCGGAACTGCCGGTTCTGGTTCCGATTAAAACCGCCAGTTCTCTGGTTGGAATCGACAGTTATGGTTAATCGGTGCATGTCTAAGCAGATACTTGAGGTATTTCGGAAAGTGGAGATCAATTTACCTCTCATATAGACGATTAAGCAGATTCCGAGATACGCCAAATTCTTGAAGGAGTTGTGCACAAATAAAAAGAAGTTGAAGGGAGATGAAAAAGTGGTGATGGGAGAAAATATTTCAGCTGTCTTCCAGCAAACATTACCTCAGAAGTGCAAGGATCCTAGCATGTTTGTGGTTCCTTGTAAGATCGGGAATTTTAAGGTGGAAAGAGCCATATTGGATCTTGGAGCTTCCATTAATGTGATGCCTCGATCAGTATTTGAGAGGCTAGGAGTTGGAGAATTGAAGAAGACCGGAGTTGTCATCCAGCTTGCTGATCGAAGCCAGGCATACCCAGATGGAGTCATTGAGGATGTTCTTGTTCAGGTAGACAAACTCTTATTCCCTGCTGATTTTTATGTGTTAGAAATGAATGAACACCCATCGAATTCCACTCCGATTTTGTTGGAAGGACCGTTCCTCAACACGTTACGCACTAAGATAGATGTGAGTGAAGGTACTCTCACGATGGAATTTAATGGGCACATCATTAAATTCAACATATATGATGCTATGAAATACCCTGATGATGCTAACCTGCTTTCTGTTGTGAGTACTGTTGAGCCTATTGTCTAAGAACACTCCGAGTAGATACAGTCATTGAACATGGAATCATGAAGGAGGATGCTGAAAGATGGGATAGTGAGAAGCTGAATCACTATGTCAATACTTTGCACAGTTCTTCTCAGAGACCAAGCACCTTTGATGTAGCTTCTGTTAAATTGCCTGACATTTCTCCAAAAATTCTTCCATATATAGTGCAAGCACCGAAGCTGGAGTTAAAGGCACTTCCTGAACACTTGAAGTATGCCTACTTAGGGCCAGATTCCACTTTACCGGTGATCATCTCATCCAAGCTGATGGACGAGCGAGCTTGTTGCTTAATGTGTTGAAGAGGCATAAGACTGCTATTGGATGGACGGTAGTTGATTTGAAGTGTATCAGTCTCGCAATTTGCATGCACCGTATTCTGCTTAAGGATGATGTGAAACCATCTCGAGAAGCCCAGCGCCGGTTGAATCTGCCCATGATGGAGGTGGTAAAGAAGGAGGTGTTGAAACTTCTGAGTATGGGGATTATTTATCCCATCTCAGATAGTAAGTGGGTCAGTCCGACACAAGTGGTTTCAAAGAAATTAGGAGTGACTGTAGTTGAGAATGACAAGGGTGATATGGTTCCAACACGTTTGAAAATGGGTTGGAGAGTGTGCATGGACTACCGCAAGCTCAATAACATGACTAGAAAGGATCATTTTCCTTTACCCTTTATTGATCAAATGTTAGAAAAGCTTGCAGGTTATTCTTACTATTGTTTTCTTGACGATTTCTCTAGGTATTTTCAGATTGCAATTGCTCCCAAGGATCAAGAAAAAAACCTTCACATGCTCCTTTGGGACTTTTGCATGTCGTTGATTACCTTTCAGGCTTTGCAACGCACCTGCCACATTTCAAAGGTGTATGGTAAGCATTTTTTCTGAATTTGTGGGTAATATAATAGAGGTCTTTATGGATGATTTCAATGTCTATGGAGAATCTTTTAGTAGTTGCCTTGGAAATATTGAATTGATCTTGAAAAGATATGTAGAAACAAACCTTGTTTTGAATTGGGAAAAGTGTCACTCTATGGTCGAACAAGGCATTGTTTTAGGTCATGTTATTTCAAAGAATGGGATTGAAGTTGATAAGTCTAAGATAGACCTTGTATCTGCATTGCCTTACCCCACATCTGTGCGGGAAGTTTGTTCTTTTTTAGGACATGCAGGTTTCTATAGAAGATTCATCAAGGATTTCTCAAAGATAGCCAAGCCATTTTGCGAGTTGTTGCAAAAAGATGTGAAGTTTGAGATGAATGATGCCTGTAAGAAAGCTTTTGATAAGTTGAAAGAGTTGCTAACCACACCACCCATAATTCAGCCGCCGGATTGGATCTTGTCTTTTGAAATAATGTGTGATGCTAGTGACTATGCCGTAGGAGCAGTGTTGGGGCAACGAGTGGACAAGACTGCATATGTGATCTACTACGCTTCAAAAACCTTGGATAATACTCAAGCCAACTACTCCACTACGGAAAAAGAACTCCTAGCTGTGCTTTTTGCTCTAGAAAAATTTTGATCTTACTTGTTGGATATTAAAGTAACTGTTTTCTCTGATCATGCAGCTCTTCATTATCTCATGATGAAAAAGGAAGCAAAACCTCGGTTGATTTGGTGGATTTTGTTGCTTCAAGAGTTCGACTTGGAAATCAAAGACAAAAAGGGATCGGAGAATCTAGTGGCTGACTACCTAAGCCGACCGATTAGAGATGAAGATGAGTAGAAAATTTTAGAAAAATTCCCGGATGAACAGTTGCTGGCCATTCTGCAAAATCTGGAAAATTCGAGCCAACGAACACTGAACCCTTCAGTGTTAGAAGACTCTATTCCATGGTTTGCCGATTTAACGAATTTTGTGGCCTCCCATCAGTTTCCAACCCATATGAGTAAAGTAAAACATGATAAGCTTCGTAGTGATGCCAAGTACAACATGTGGGATGATCCGTATTTGTGGAAATACTGTTCCGATCAAGTGATAAGAAGGTGCGATCTTGAGATTGAATTTAATTCAATACTCGTCTTTTGTCATAGTCATGCATGTGGTGGTCATTTTGGTTTTATAAGAACTGCTTTCAAAGTGCTTGAGTGTAGATTTTATTGGCCGACAGTGTTTAAGGATACTTATGAATTTTGCAAGTCTTTTGATAGATGTCAGCGTGTAGGAAATATTTCTCAACAAAATGAAATGCCCCAAAACCCTATAATCATTTGTGAGATCTTTGATGTGTGGGGATGGATTTTATGGGACCTTTTCCTTCTTTGTTTGGCTTCACTTACATATTACTTGCTGTTGATTATGTGTCGAAGTGGGTGGAAGCAAAGGCCACCCGAACTAATGATTCTAAAATGGTTGCAGGTTTTCTTCGGTCTAACATATTTTGTAATTTGAAATTCCTCGAGCCATCATCCGTGACAAGGGCATGTATTTTTGCAACTTAATGGTGGAAGCACTTCTGCATAAGTATTCGGTGTTTCATAAAATCTCCACACCCTACCACTCTCAAATGAGTGGCCAGACGGAGGCATCCAACCATGAGATCAAGAGGATTTTAGTGAAGACAGTTAATCCATCTAGGAAAGATTGGAGCTCACGATTGGAAGATGCACTATGGGCCTATCGAACGGCCTATAAGACACCGATTGGCATGTCCCCGTATCGAATCGCCTATTGAAAGCCATGCCACTTACCTGTGGAACTTCAACACAAGGCATGGTGGACAATCCAGAAGTGCAACATGGATCATGATGAAGCCGGAGAACAAAGAAAACTTCAATTGCAAGAGTTGGACGAATTGAGGAATGAAGCTTATGAAAATTCAGTGATTTATAAAGCTAATATAAAGGCATTTCATGATGCAAGAATCTCAAGAAAAATTTTTATCATTGGGCAAAAAGTTTTACTTTACCACTCAAAGCTTAAATTATTTCCTGGTAAGTTGCGTTCTCATTGGATTCGTCCATTTATTGTGACTAATGTTTATTCTCATGGTGCAGTTGAGATAAAAGGCATAAATTCTGAAAGGAGTTTCAAAGTTAATGGGCACCAACTTAAAGAATATCATGAAGGATTCCAGAGGGTTGAGGTGGATCGAATGGAGTTGGAAGATGTGGTCTACAGTTGATAAAGATACACCTGACCTAAGTTGAGCCAACGACAATAAAAAAGACGCTAATTGGGAGGTAACCCAAATTTCTCATTTTATTTTTATCTATATTTTATGTTTATTTTTTTATATTGTTAGTTTAATTTTTATTTTCAATAAATTGTCTGATTCTTCACTCTTAATTTTCTGTTGTGATTAGTAGAAGTAATACAAACTACAAGGACAGCCAGAATTTTAATAATTTCGAAATTCGAATTGACAGAAATTGGGCCACGAAATGGCTTTACTACTTTGATTAAAATTTCACTTGTGGCCCAACTAATTTTTATTTTTTTTACAGGAAAGGGGCCCAACTCTCTTATCCTAGGAAGGAATTGGTGGAGCAATAAGGCCCAGGTCATACAATTGATCAAATTATGTGATCATCCCCAATCCCTCGTGAAACCCTTTCCCAATTCTCAATTATCAGTTCGTGAAAACCCCAAATTGATCGTGACTTCCACTGCACCACCTCGAGAAATTTCACCGTGGTGAATTCCAATTCCACCATTTTGAATTACAACGGCGAATCATCTCCAACCATGGCCAGATTATGTTCCAGTATTCGAGCAGGGAAGAAACAGAGGAGGGAAGATGAACTGGAACCGTCTCGGGCGATTGCCGTATTTTGTGAAGCATATGCTCCCAACGAACCCGTTGCCGCCGCCGCCCATACTGATTCCAACGAGAAAACTCTAGCACCGGAAGCTGCCGAGGGCGAGGCAGGTGAACGTCTCATCAAGAATTTGCGGGATCGTGGTTAGAGTTCATTCCAGAAATAAAATTAGGTGTATTCTATTCCATTTTTATATTCAATTTCTCTTTTATACTTGCTTTTGCTTGGGGACAAGCAATCGTTTATGTGTGAGAGGGATATGAATATGTTAAGTGGGGTAGAGTTGGTGGTAGTAATGTAAATATGTTTTATGATTTTTATTTTTTTTTCTGATTTTGGCGAGTTCCTATGGCTGTATATATTTGAATTCTTTGGTGGCTGTTATGCATGTTTTGGTAAGAGTTGATGGCTGTTGTCTTGAAAGCTGAAATGTGATGTTGGAGATCCTGATTTAGTGTAATTTGACTGGTTATCATTCTAAAATTTCTGATGTTGGATGGGTACTATTGATGAATTTTTTTATTTGTGGTGAAAATTTGCTGAATTTATTGTCCCATGTCATGTTCTTGTTGTCCTCTGAATTTTATGTTGATGTGGGATTTGAGAAATTGAGGAATAAAATCTTTTGAGGTGATGAGGGTGATGCATAATTGATGGGGTAGCAATGTTGTTGAGGAGCTATTGAAATTTGATATTCTTTGCAAAAAAATTTGTGATTGTAGTGGCTGATTTTTTTTCGAATTTCAAGGAAAATCTACCCAATTTTTGGTGAGCTTTTGAGCTTTAACGAGCTATCATCTATAAGCTCCATCGAAATTTCTTTCTTGAGTGCATTGAAGTTGAATTGCTCATTCTTGAACTTGTCTTTTTAATGCATTTCAAGATTGTATGATTGGTTGTATATGATAAAATGATAAGGGCACTTAGGTTTAATCCTCTTGGCTTATATTGTTCCACCCGATTATGAAAACTCTAGGGAAGCCACGTTGAGCCTAAGCCTGTTCTTTGAATTATGAGCACATAAATGAACCTTGAATCCCCATTTCTTTCTTTAACTCTTCCGTTTGAACCCTTCATTACTTTGCAATATGTGAATCTTGTGGAAATATTTTATGGTTGATTTGAAGTTGAAGGAGTAGAAAAAAAAAGAAGAAATGGAGTTGATGTAAAAAATTGGAGAAAAAAGGGAAAAAGAAAAGGGAAAATGGTTGAAAAAAAAGAAGAGAGAAAAAATCTTGAAAAAAAAAGAGAGCAAAACAGAAAAGTCGTAGTCTGTGTTTGCAGAATGTTTCTGGATAGTTCAGACGCTGATCCTTTCAGTGTTACACTTGCTGTTCCAAATCTCGAAAAGGAGCAGGTGTGGGAAGGTTATATGTGAAAGAAAATGCTGTTTTGAAAGGAAAAATTTGGGGATGATAGATGAGTTGATTTGTAAAGATCACATGTTGTAAAGTGGTGCATTTAGCCATTCTTATCCCTCTTATTACCTCACCCTGTCCTAAGGTCCCATTATTACCATATCAAAGACCCTTTGATTATTGCACATGATCCACTTAAAATTGGTGGAGATTTGATTTGGGAGCAAGCCTATGGTAATGAGTTTTCTTGTTCAATTTTTGAGTGATCTTACTACCTAAATATTCATTTGAGTGTTTTTGAGTGAATCTTTGTGAGGCCTTGGAATTTTGAAAGATTTGATGCCATGAAAGGTGCAAACTTTGAGTGAAGACTCATTTTTTATATTAGTTCCGAATGCTCATTGGTTACTTTTCTCTTGGTGTGTTGTGAATTTCATTTGCCTTTTTAGATGGAGTTTCTTGGTTTTCTGTCCTCTGTCATCTTTGATCTCAGTTTGCTTGTGGAAAAGCAAAGTTTAGGTGTGGGGAGATTTGATAACTCATATTTTAGCATGATTATTTGGTGGAAATTCAAGTCTATTTGATTGAATTATATGTTCTTTATGTGCTAATATTGACTTATCTTGTTTTTGGGAGATAAATGCTTTAATGTGATAATTTGATGTGGAAACAGGGTGTTTTGTGGAAGAAAATATTTCTGCCAGTTTAACCAACACTGAACCTTCAGTGTCAGTGGAATCGAACGGGAATTCAGAATAAACACGCAAAACAAATCAGCCAACATATCTTTCGCATATTTTCACGATCAGATCTCTTCTAAATCTGATGGAGTCACGATCAAGGAGGAAAAGCATGGTAAAGAGATTCTGGAAATCAAGAAAAAAGGAAAGAAATCAATTAGGTTTCTTGGGAGATAAGAAGATAAATAGGGCAGGTGGATACATTAGAACAGAGGATACGAGACATGGTTTTTCTGAGAGAACAAAGGAAAGAGGCGACTGCAAGGCAGTTTGGGAGCGTGAAGTGAAGAACAATTAGACATCATCGGTTCTTTAATTTTATTTCATATTTTGTCATGAACATGCGGGGCTAATCCCCTTTTCTAGTTTAGGATTTCGTGAAACTCCCGTTGAATGTTAATTTAATTTTTAAGGAATTTTATATTGAATCTTTTGTGTGACTTTATTCCATTACATGCCTTGAATTGATTTATAGTAGTTTGATAATTATTTTAGGCTGACCATCTAGATTAATTATTTAATTGCTTACTGCTATTTCGTGATCCGCAATCCGTAATTGTTGTGAGAATTGAATTGAGTAGCAAATAGAGATTATTCCCTCTAGATGTAATGTGATCTAGGTTATATGATTCCTAGCCGATTTTTATAGCCTAGTAATTTTATGTTTGGAGTCTTAATGCGTTTTCGAGTTCGAATCCATAGGGTCACTCAGGAATAGTTCAATTTAGTGGTCGTACCCTAATTGATGATCTTAAGAACATTCGAGTTGATTGGTCATACCGCAAATCTAGGAATTTGAGTTTGCACACTAGGTAAGATGTTTAATTTCTGTAAGTAATTGATTCAGTAAATGGGAGAGGATCGTCGTCCTAAACTAGGTTTTTATCACTTGGTAAATTTTTTAATTAAATTTCGTCTACGTACTTTGCTATTTAAAAATTGAGTTGATTTATTGTTCGTGCTATTTTTGATTTTGCTCAAACAAAACTTCCCCTTTATTTATTTTATTAGTTTGCAACACATCTATTTAATTTAAATTTCATTATACTCCTTTTGGTTCGACCCGTACTCGTTGCTATACTCTGTATTGGATTGAGTCAGAAATAAATTATAATTTTGTAGGCAGGCAACAACCTATCAATTTATTATGTTAGCTTGGGTGCGTTCATGATTGATATTATCTATCTGTTAGAGATTAAGGTAGTTCCGCTATAAACACTTTAATTCCATGAACTGATAAATAAGATACATGAATTGTTTAGTGGAACAATGCAGTTAGATATTCAAGTAGGAAGTTAATAAAATCTTATAGTAATTTCAGAGAATATCTTATTAGTCGAACTTACCATCCGGAGGTATTGTTATTTTCTTTGATTAGTATCTAGGAATGAGGCTTAGTAATATTCGCGCACCTTAGGGAATAAATCAAAATAGACTGTTAGATTAAAATCGGATCATATCTCGTGGGTTAACAGGATTGAGTGGTGTATTTTTGTTGATGCTGCATGAATGAATAATTGAAGGTCTAGTAACTCAAATTAATTGATCTATACCTGATACCTTAGAACTGTTGTTTGTCTCTTGATTCGAACTTGATTTATTTTTATTGCTTTTAATTATTTAGTTATTTATTATTTCAGTACTTTAGTTAATTAATTCCAAAACTCAGGAAATTGGTTACATAATTCTGGTTAGTTAGTAATTTAGAGTAAATAAACAATCAACTGTCTCATTGAGATTGATAATTTAGCTTGGTTGCTTGCGCTACAATTGACATCCTTACACTTGAGGATTTTAATTGAAGTGCGTAAAAAATGCCTATCAAGTTTTTGGCGTCGTTGCCGGGGACAATTTTAATTATTTAGTTTTCTTTTATTACTAATTTAATTAGAATATTTCTGTTGAGATTTAATTTTCTTCAACTTGATTTTTTCTTAAAGTTGCATGCACACTAGGTCAAAGAAGGGTGCACAAGATCTCAAATTTGATTCGAATGTTGAAGCTTCTGCAAGAAAAAGGAGAGGAATAGTAAAGAATCTCAAAGCACCTCCTAAAGCTACTAAGGTACCACCTTCGAAGAAGACAATGGAGGCACCAGGTCCTAAAGCAGTCTTAGAGGAGGAAAAAGAGCAGATTGAAAATCAGGCTATCCCAAAAGAGGTTGAATCAGAGGCTGAATCAAAAACAGAATCAGAAACAACAGTTATGGGAGATAGAGCATTACATGAGGATGACATCGTCATCTGAGAGACATTCAAGTCTACCAATGTTGGAGGATCAGACGTAGTTGGAGCCGTTCAAGCCGATGAGGCTAATGACATAAAACCAGCCCTGATAGATATGGTGGAGAAGAACCCCATCGCCGGAGGCATTTTTGATGAACCGTACGGCTATCTTAAATATTTCTACAGCTATATGGATACTGTGAAAGTCTCCGATGCTACTAATGACCGAGAGAAGATGAGACTTTTTCAGTTTTCATTAGTTGATAAGGTAAGTGAGTGGTATGAAAACTTGGAAGGAGATAGTTGTTCTAATTAGGCTGAGCTGCAGCAGTTGTTTGGTGATCGATTTATGCCACCGGGTAAGGTTCTTGCATTGAAACAGAAAATCAATCAAGTCAAGCAGCGGAGAGATGAATAGTTTGGAGAGGCATGGGAAAGATTTAGAGATACTTTGAGGAGATGCCCACAACATGGATTCAAAAAGTCCCAACTCATCAGTGTCTTCTACAATAGCCTTGACAACAATTTGAGAGTGTTAGTTGATGCTTTTGCTGGAGTAACGATTTTTGGCAAGACCTAAAGAATCATAGAGAAACTATTTGATGATATCTCTTTGAATTCTAAGGATTGGCCCTCTGAAAGAGTCCATGGAAGCTATGTACTTGAAAGAGTTGCTCAGATTGAAGAAAAGTTGTCTGAAACTGATAGGAATGATAAGGTTGTCTCTCAGTTGGATCAGATGAACAAACACCTAGTTACTCTGATATCAGGTAAGAATAGGGGAGGCAACCAAGGGACTGCTAGTGAGAATGTAGTCATGAACCTTCAAGAGGTTGAGGACGCGATTTGGGCAATGGGGCAGAGTCTCCAAGGTACAAGAGCACCTCAGAATTGGCAAGGAAATAGGTACCCTCAAGGAAATTCCAACTTCAGGAATAACCAAGGGGGAGGTCCTAGTAATTAAGGAGGGAATTAGCAAACCCAAGCGAAGCATGAGAATTTTGCTTATTCAAATCCAAATAACGCAGTTCTATTCCTTCCTAACTTTGATCATGGAGCAAAAACTGAAGAAGGAAGATATATTATTGATGAAGTGTTGGCCAGGTATATGAAGAAGACAGATGGAGATATTGACAAGATCAACAACTGCATTGTACTGATGGATTCGAATATGACAAAGTAGAATGAAGAAGTCAATAAGCAGTTGCAGAGTCTCACATATTCTATAGGTCAGATCTCAACTATAGTTAATCAGCAGCAGCAACAGATTCAGAAGGGGAAGTTTCCATCCGACACGGAAATTAACTCGAAGGAGTGAAAAACGATCACTTTAAGGTCAGGAAAGCAGTATGAAGGTCCAGAACTAATTCAAAACATAACTGGGATGGAGTAGAGCCGCTCGGCCATGGCTTGACTCCTAGCTCGGGCCGAGCTGGTTACTGGAGAAGCCGAGTTGCAGCTGAGTGGGGTGTAGACCGATTCAGAGGCGATTTAGGGTTCTGCTGGACACCAGTTCGGGCCGAGTTATCTTCCACTCTACGACTGGCTTGAGCCGAGCTATCCTCCGAGAGTTCTAATATGTTCAAATTCTGTATTGAGCAAATTTGATCAGATAATCACTGATAAAAAGTGGCAGAGAGCTAAGAAACTGAGAGAAGCGGAAGTGGTGTTTGAGAAAGATAGTTTGGGACTTCCAAAAACAAAGGTACCAATTCCTTTCCCTCAGAGATTCTTGATAAAAAGCTTGGATGAGAAGTTTAGAAAGTTCACTAATGTTATGAGGGATGTCCAAGTTACTATTCCTTTCTCAGAAGCATTGGATGAGATGCCATACTATGCAAGGTTCATCAAGGAACTCATCTCCAGAAAGAGAAAGGTGAACAGTGTAGGGACGGTGAATTTGATAGAAAATTGCAGCTCCATTATTCAGAAGAAGCTACCAGAAAAGTTGAAGGATCCAGGCAGCTTCATCATTCCCTGTGAAATTGGAAAAGGACCATCTAAGAAAGCACTGTGTGATCTAGGAGCCAGCATCAATTTGATGTCCTTCTCAGTATTCAAGAAACTGGATTTGGGGGAGTTGAAACCTACATTTTTTGCCCTACAGTTAGCAGATCGGTCTTTGACATACCCTGAAGGAGTTATTGAAGATGTGCTAGTGAAGGTATCGAATTTGACTTTTTCTGTGGACTTTCTTGTTCTAGATATGGAGGATGACAAGGATGGCGCGCCTCTAATCTTAGGGCATCCATTCCTTGCTACTGGAAGAGCTCTCATAGATGTGTTCAAAGGAGATTCGAGGCTGAGGGCCAATGATAAGGAAATTGTCATTTTGTTGAATAAGGAGATGCAGTGGCCTATAGATCAGCAGCAATGCAAGTCTGTGGAAGTAGTCGACACAGAGTTTGAGGAGAACTTCGCCTCGTCTGATGCAGAGTTTGAGAGTTTATCTAACGATGCATGTATTGATTATCTTGAGAATTTACTTGCATTGAGTGATGCCAGGGATGAACAGAGAAGGAAGACCACTGCTGACATGGTGAATCGGAATAAGAAGACCACTGTTGAAGAAGAGATGAAACCTGTTGCTAAGAAAGATAAACATGAGAGCAAAAGTATTGAAGTGGTAGAAGAGATCTCAAGAACAAGCGTATCTCTTACTTTTCCTACTACTAACTCTAATGTGATGTTTGATAATCATGTGGTTGCAGGAAAAATTGATGATCCATATTTGAAGCCTCCGAACTTACCTCCGGATTTTCATTCTTATATTAATGTTAAAAATTCTAACTTGTTTAATCCTTATTTTGCTATGCAGGTTGACTCTATAATTGAGAGTAGGATTGCCAAGGAGGAATCACGACAGTCATGGGAGAGAAGGAAGTCAAAGGATCTTGTTGCAATGACAAAGAAAGGTGAGATGGTTGGTGCAGTAAATAAGAGAGGAAGAAGTACTTGAAGGTAAGAATGTGAGAAGACTGTCCTCCGACCCAGTAGTCAAAAATAGGTATCCCGTCGTGACTCTCCAACGTTAAACATGAGCGCTTGTTAGGGGCTTACCCTCCCATTTTAATTGCTTTAATGTGTCTGTGTTGATGTAGGAATTTTATTAGGTATTGCTCGACTGCGGTATATACTTCTTTGCAAACTTAGTATCTCACTTCGTTTGATCTAAGTTTGGGAGGGTTACGTACATACCTTTGTCTTGCAGCACTGAAGTAAATTTTATGCATTGTGTTGTGTGCTTGGAGGGTCAATTTTTTATGAATTTTTAATATTTTTGATTTATTCGATGATGTTGAGGGTTCAATTTTTTTTGTAATTTTTCAGGTTTCGTGTTATTGTTTTGTTTGTTGTTTGTTGGTCGTAGTGTTAGTGTAGTCGATTTATGGTTCTTTAGGATGACTTTCTGATTTTTCTTAGCACTTGATGGTATTATATACTCCCTCCATCCCGCATTAACGCTGACGTTTGCTTTTTACATGGAGATTAAAAAATATAATATTTAATGCGTAATGAGGTGAGATAAATAAAATTTAATGTAAAATGAATAGTTATATTAGTGTTGTATGTGGGCCCTATATGAAATAATTAATTATTTTGTGTGGGCCCAACATGACATAAAAAGAATGTAAATCTTAACTTGGGACATCCCAAAATGGAAAACGTAAATCTTAACGTGGGACGAAGGAAGTATGTGATTTTGTTTGATATTGTAGTTTTATAATGAGGTGCTTGAATTTTAATTATATGCATGAAAGATTAGCTATGTAGCTTTATTAGGATTTCTCGTTCATTCCTATAGCCATGTGAGATTTGAGCCTTCTAAAATCATAAAAAGTTGCATGATTCAGTTTATTCTTGTGACTATCGTTCATACACACGTATTCTAGAACTTGGTTTTATATCTTGCTTGAAGCTACGTGTTTGATTAGACAATAGGAAATGATCTTAGGCCATCTTTTTTATTTATTAGTCACTAGCCAAATTATTATCCTACCTATTGAAATTATCCGTGGTCAACCATTTTGAGCCTAAAAGCCTTATTTGTTGGAAGTCTACGTAATTAGCCAATTGATCCCTTTGCTAGACTTAAAAAATCCATACCTAGTAGAGAGTTGAAGGAGTCAAGTTGGTGTCTTGTGAAGAAGAATATAAGGAGAAGTAATTTGGAAATGATGAGAATAGTTGAAAAGAGTGGTTAAAACTTGCATGAAGGGGTAGTGCCCAAAACTGGTACCCCATAAAAAAGGGTAGTGCCTGAAACTGGTACCCTTATTTGAAAAAAAAAGATTCAAGTAAGGAAGTAGAGCTTGAAAGTGAAGGAGAAATTCGAATTGCAAGAAGAGTTGAAGAGCATTGAAGGAGAAAGAAAAAGTGAAGCTGTTTGTTGAAAAGTTGTAAGTCTTCTTTGATTATCTACTAGTGAATTAGTCACTTAATCCATATATTTCCTACCTTCACCAAAGAGCCATCATTACACCCTAATGCAAGACCTTTGTGATCCTATTGTCGATATTATTCCTTTAGTCAATAGTTGAGTTGATTGCTAAGCTTATGGTTACGCGTGTGTTTGAATTGATTCTGAGTGTAAATACCTTTTCCTAAAGTGTATATCTCACACTTGAGCGATGAGCATAAATACTACCCTTGAGAATGGGTGGATGAGCATTCCAAAAAAGTGAGGCAGTATATTTGAATTGTATGTTTTTAGATGGAGGGTTATCTTAATTTATGAAGTATGGTTTCCAAATTGTTATATTGTTTTGGATGTGTTATGCTGTGAAATTTTCTTTCAATTACTCTATTGATTTTCTATGTTGTTGCATCAGGACGAGCAACATGTAATTAGTTTGGGGTTTATTGAGAGTGGAATTTTACGCATTTTATATGTGCACATTATACCATTTTGCTTAGGAAGGTTATTATTTTTGCATGGAATTGTGTACGTTTGAGTATTTACACGATTTTGAGGCTAAGGTGTTTTTGTGAGATTTGAAGGTGAAAACAGGAGAAAACAAATCAAAGTATGGAGCAGCATGGAACAGAGTCAGAATGGGCCAGCTCGGGAGCCGCTCAGCAAGCAACTCGGGCCGAGCTGGACCTGATCGCCACTCCAATCCAGCCGATCTGGTTGCAGAAGGGTCCCATGTGACGTGTCAAGTTCATCTAATGCAGCTCGAATGCCGCTCGGCAGCATCCAGACCTAGCTCGAGCCAAGCTGGGTGCCAAGCGGGTGCTTTTTGGTCCTAGTCTCGGTCTGTTCGATTCAACATTGTATTTATAACATTCAGATCGTATTTTGGCTCAGATTCGATGCGAAAAAGCCCTACAATCAGTCCAAGATATAAAAGGGAGAATCAACATACAATTGAAGGGAACCCACATCATCCATTGCTACTTCTCACGTAAAAATCCACACACATCAGATTAAAATCTGACTTTCATCATCCATCCATCTTGAAGGGGGTTCCAATTGCTAATTGAGGGAGATCGGACGATCGAAGCGACAGTGAAAGAACGTGGAACTACGCTTACGCTAGGGTTTCATGTTTCTCATCTTTCCCTTTCTTTTGTCTTGATTTTGATATGAATTACTTAGCCATGAGTGTTGCTTGTGACCTCATGGGCTAATTTCTTATATAGTTCTAGAGTTTGATGGTTTGATTTAATTGATTGGGTTAATTGCATGAAAAGTCCTGACCTTTTCGCCGATTGCAAATTAGTCCAAACTTTTAGATATTTACAAATAAGTATTTGACTTTAAACCTGTATTGCAATTCGAACAATCGGGCAGCTGGAGACCTGGATGGTGACGTGGAAAATAAAATTTTAAAAAAATAAAAAATTTTCATCCTGCAGCACTCTCTTTCTCTGTCCACACTCTCTCACCTTTTTTTTAATCCACGTAAGCTTCTTAACTTCAACCAAAATAGTACAGCCCCAGGAAATCCTTCTACCCTCCACCACCGTTGGTATACTTCTCCCTCATTCGCCTTTCAACGAACTCTCCCACAATTGCAAGCTCATTATGGATAATTAGATGAATTAGACATGCTTGTGTACATATATAAATGAGGTAGGTTTTAGATGTTGCAATGTAATAAAGAGAAGAGGGAGTGCTAATTGTGGGTTATGGTAGGAGGAGGAAAGACCAAGACGAAGTCTACTGAACACGTTCGTAGCCATGCCACACAAAGCATGCAAAAGGCTCGACAGAGTTCGGCAGGTCGACGGCGAAGAACTTGCAGTGAGCAGCGCGTGAGAAATGGCATCTATAGTGGGCCGGGAGATCTGCAACGTTGGTGGACGGCGACGAGAAGCAGCCAACTCCAGTGACGAGGGTAGAGAGAAGCAGTGTGACTAAGTTTAATAATGATAGCGGCTGCATATTCGACAAATGGTGGAACGGGTGGTTTATTCTGGCGAGGAGTCTAAGCAACCGATGCCCTTCTTCCATAGGAAATGCGATATAATACTGTGAGGTGGTAGGCAGCAGATTTCGATGGTGGCTAAGGTCCTAAGGAAGCAGATCTGCAGTGAGAAACTGGGCTTCCCTCAATGGTAGTAGTGGGTTCGCGACTCCGGCGGCTGGTGAAGAAGGATCGACGGTGTCGGCGGTGGCGTCCTGGCAGCCGTAGATGTCGGCGAATGTGATTTGTGGAAAGGGCTTGAAATTTTATTTTATTTTTTAACAAGTGGAATTTCACACTCGAGGGCCAAACATCGTCGTTTTGTCCATGTAGAAAGTGATGTGGAAGATAGATGGACACGTCAGCCACCGGGCAGGCCTCCAGTTGCCCGGTGGTTTGAATTGAAATACGGGCTAAAGGTTGGGTACTTATTTGTAAATATTTAAAAGTTTGGACTAATTTGTAATTGGCGAAAAGGTTGGACTTTTTATGTAATTAACCCTAATTGATTTGAGAACTTAGACCAAGATTGAGATTTTATGTAGTTGATATTCAGAATTTATTTATTTTATTCAGACTTGCTTATCTGCTTCGTAACGTCTTCATACTAATTCATGACATCCGCTATAATGCTTGATTTATTATGTTCGCTTGTGTGCGTTCATGATTGGTATTGTCTATCTATTAGGGATTAAGATAGTTCCGCTATAAATACTTTAATTCCATGAATTGGTAAATCAGATACTTGAATTGTTTAGTGGAACAATGCAATTAGATATTCAAGTAGGAAGTAAATAAAATCTTGTAGTAATTTCAGAGAATATCTTGTTAGTCAAATTTATCATCCGAAGGTATTATTGTTTGCTTTAATTAGTATCTAGGAATTATGCTTAGTAATATTCGCGCACCTTTGGGAATAAATCAGAATAGACTGTTAGCTTAAAATCAAATCATATCTGGTGGGTTAACATGATTAAGTGGTGTATTTTCATTGATACTGCATGAATGAATAATTGAAGGTCTAGTAACCCAAATTAATTGATCTACACCTGATACCTTAGAATTGTTATTTGTCTCTTGATTCACACTTGATTTATTTTTATTGCGGTGGTTGCCTAGGATTGCCCGTGTCGAGCCTCGTCGGGTTGCCCATGGCTACCTACGGTTGCCCACGGTTGCCTGGAAAGAACCCTGTCGGGCTGCCCAAGGTCGACACGAGCTCTGCTCGTTGCTGTGATGATTCATGATAACTCGAAGGATCGCACGACCCTCATGCCGGCGACTCATCATTCAAATTTCTGTCCTATTAACTTTATTTTAATTAAACAGTCGGATTCCCCTTGTCCATAAACAATGCCGACCAGGGATCGGTGGATGTTGCTTAAAGGACTCCGCCAGCACCTTATGAGAAATCAAAGTCTTTGGGTTCCGGGGGGAGTATGGTCGCAAGGCTGAAACTTAAAAGAATTGACGGAAGGGCTCCACTCCTTTTAATTATTCAGTTATTTATTATTTTAGTACTTTAGTTAATTAATTCCAAAACTCAGGAAATTGGTTACGTAATTCAGGTTAGTTAACTGTCACATTGGGATCGATAATTTAGCTTGGTTGCTTGTCGCTACAATTGACATCCTTACACTTGAGGATTTTAATTGAAGTGCGTAAAAAATGCCTATCAATCTATTATTAACGTATATTTGTTATACAAGTAAAATATGTTTATATTTATTAATAATTAAAATATACTTGTAGTAAAGTATACTATAACTCATTAAAAGCATGCTTTAATTCATTATTCATTATATTTTGGAAAAAAATACTTTAACTAACCATAAGCATATTTACCTACTCCTCCGTCACCATGAAAAAGGGTATTTTTTCCATTTTGGGCGTCCCACCCAAAGAGTCCCATTTCCTTTATTACACACATGGGACCTAAAGATACCCACTAATACAATTAAAATATGTGATCCACACTCCCACTAATACAACTACCCACTACGCATTAAATAACAATACTCCCCAATGCACGTGCCAAAAAATAAAAGACCCTCTTGGTGAGGGACGAAGGGAGTGATAACAATTATACTTTAGTAATGGATCGACTCATCTCACATTATTATTGTCTCATAAGAGACTTTGTCTAAATGTAAATGCTTTTGTTTTCTTTTTTCATTTTTTTTATATATTTTTTTGTTTAATTTCTTTTATTTCCCCTATATTTTTTTCCTTTTTTATAAAAAAATTAATTTTTGGATTATTGTAATTATACCTATGTGGTTTAGAGTATATTTTACCCCTATAGTTTATTATTTATCCTTAGGGTTTAAGATTAATTTAAGGGTACAATTGTAATTTCACCCTTATTGTTTAGAATATATTTCAGCCATAGGGTTTAGGGTATAATTGTAATTTCACCCTTATTGTTTAGAGTATATTTCAGCTTTAGAGTTTATGGTTTAATTGTAATTTCACCCTTATTGTTTAAGGTTTATTTCACTCTTAGGGTTTAGTGTATAATTGTAATTTCATAATTGTGATTTAGAGTATATTTTACCATAGAGTTTAGAGTATAATAATATTTTAATAATAATTAAAAAAAAAAAAAACCACTAATTGACACTACAAAAAAATATTTTTTAGCAACCCAATTTACCAACGGTCCGTTGCTAATTACCAATGGATTAGCAATAAAAATGACATTTTCGTTTTAGCAACGGAATGCCAACTGAATTATTCTTTATTTTAGCAACGGAATTCAATCCGTTGCTAATTACCAACGGATTACCAAGGGAATCATTATATAAATTACCAACGAAATTATTAGCAACGGATTACCAACGGAATTATTTACCAACCACCACTTTACCAACATAATTTTACCAACGGATTCCGTTGCTAATCTGTTGGTAAGCCAATTTAACAATGAAATTAAGACTTTTATCAATGAAATATTCCGTAGTAAAAAATAGTTTTTTTAGTGTGAAGAGGGGGCCAAGAATAATTAAAGGGGATCATATGTTAATTAATTAAGGGGAGTGGAGACTACATACTCTACCAAATAATTTGATAGGACTGGTTCTACCAACGTGACTCTCCCAGATTATATTTAAATAAAAAATTAAAAATAATTTAAGTTAATCATGCAGGAGATCATCGTTTATTATTTTTCATTTTTTCTCCACTTTATTACAATTTTGCTTGAAAATTATGCTATGTTTTGGCCGTTGCTGAAATATCAAACGCTTCTCATGTATTGTCGCCCCCCTATTAGTAAACTCTGCTTCTGACTCATGCTTTTCGCCTGGCCTCTTACAAGTCTTAATTAGGCATCTGTTGATAATTATCAATGGATTGAGAACAAAAATTGTATTTTTTTTAATAATTGAATGTTAACGGATTTATTCTCTATTTTATATCAACAGAATCTTTATATTAGTTGCCAATAGAATTATTAACTAGCAATTGATTACCAACGAAATCATTTACCAACGGATTGCCAACATAATTATTAACTAGCAATGGATTACCAACGAAATTATTTATCAACGGAATTGAATTTTCGTTGCTAAAAATTTAGCAACCACCATTTTACCAACAGAAATTTATCACCAGATTTCGTTGTTAATCTATTGATAAACCAATTTAACAATGAATTT
The DNA here is from genome assembly GCA_023678885.1 of Pogostemon cablin. NCBI lineage: Eukaryota > Viridiplantae > Streptophyta > Magnoliopsida > Lamiales > Lamiaceae > Pogostemon > Pogostemon cablin. The sequence continues at coordinate 18,591,697 of CM042977.1, read as the reverse complement.
AAGGTTTTCACCAACGTCAGATGGTAAGAAAAAAACCGTTTTTTAGTGATCCTGCGTCTTCAATCCATAATTTTTAATCAATTAAGCTTAAATAAATTACAAAATAATTCAAGTCTTAAAATAATTAAAGCCTTGAATGGATAATTTTTATATATTTTATGTTTTAGACAGAAAAAAAATATCCATAAACGTATTATTAATTGGACCGGTTGACAATGGTCTATTTATAATTTAAGTTAACATGTCCATCATCCCATTAGAATTTTTTAAATTAAAAATTATACTCCCTCCGTCCCGAGTATTTTTACCTGTTTGTACGGGCACGGAAATTAAGACGTTTTATTTTTTTAATATATAATGTAAGAGAAAGTAGGGATAATTTAGTAATTTAAAAGGAAAAAATGAATAAAGTTATTAGGAATGGTGAATAAAGTGTAAAAAAGTAATTAAAGTTGTTGGGATTGTAAAAAGTAGGTAATAAAATATTATGTATTTTTGCCAAAAATGGAATGGGTAAAAATACGTGGGACACCCCAAAATAGAAAGTGTGTAAAAATACGTGGGACGGAGGGAGTAATATTTTTTAAAAAATAATTAAAAAAAAACCAAAAATACTGGAAGACGGTTAATTCCTAGCGAGATTATAAGTTTTTTTTATTAATTTAATTAGTTATTTAAAATATATGAATATTATATATATATATATATATATATATATATATATATATATATATATATATATATAAAATAAAATATTATTTACACATGTATATGATCTTATCTTATCCAAACAAAAAAAAAATTACAGTATTAGTTATTTGAGAAGAATCAATATTAGGAATCCTCATTAAATGAGATATTACATCATTACATCCATAAACAATATTCCTATTAGCTATAAAGGTCACCGTGTTCTACAAGAAGAAAAAAGGCGTTCAAGAAAAAAAATTTAATCATCTCCGAGAGGTAATTTAATTTTCTTGATTTTAATTATAAATTAAATTAACTTAATATGCATGAATGTTCTTAATTTGGGATAAAAATCAATTCAATCCCGCAACTTTTCTCATGGTCTATTTTAGTCCCAATAAAGATAAGTTTGTCAATTTAATCTCACCGGTGAAGAAATAAGGCCGAACATGTCCTATTTTCCCCTGAAAAATGCTGACATCACCAAAAAACGCCACGTGAGACAACCGGAATCACCGATTTCAGGCCGACACGATGACGTGCGCCCTGATGGCAGGTGAATCAACGGGATAAAAATCAATTCAGTTCCGTAACTTTCCTCATGGTCTATTTTAGTTCCAAAAAAGATAAGTTTGTCAATTTAGTCATACCGGTGAAGAAATATGGCCAAACAAGTCTTATTTTTGCCAGAAAAAACGATGACATCACCAGAAAATGGCATGTGATTGTCACGTGACAACCGAAATCATCGATTTTCGGCCGGGACGATGACGTGGCGCCCTAATGGCAGGTGAGTCAATATTTTAAATGTTATTTAAATGTTAACAAGTCTTTTTTATTTTCTAAAATTTTAAATATTTAGAAAACAAAAATTAAAACAAAAAAGTACTAAAAAAATCGGCATTAAATAATTTTTATACGTTTTTTGGTTTTAATTTTTGTTTTAGAAAATGAAAATGTCTTGTTGGCATTAAAATAACTTATAATTTGTTGACTCACATGCCATCAGGGCGCCATGTCATCGTCCCGATCGAAAATCGGCTATTCCGATAGTCACGTTACAATCACGTGCCTTTTTCCAGTAATATCAGTATTTTTTGGCTAAAAGAGGACGTGTTTGACCCCTTTTTCTTCATCGATGGGACTAAATTGACAAACTAATATTTATTGGGACTAAAATAGACCATGAGGAAAGTTATGGGAGTGAATTGATTTTTATCCCGCTGATTCACCTGCCATCAGGGCGCCACATCATCGTGTCGATCGGAAATCAGCGATTCCAGTTGTCTCACGTGGTGTTTTCCAGTGATGTTAGCATATTTCCGTGAAAATAGGACGTGTTTGGCCCTATTTCTTCACCGGTGGAACTAAATTGACAAACTTATCTTTATTGGGATTAAAATAGACCATGAAAAAAGTTATGAAATTGAATTGGTTTTAATCCCTCTTAATTCTATATATATGATTGATTTCTTGAAACACTCTTACAATATCTTTAGTTTTCATGTTTGTTCTTGAATTTCATATATTTAGATTAACTTTACGAGATTGTTTAGGATTTAAATTTTATTAAGTTTGTGAATTATGATGATATATTATATACGCAAATTTGATTAATTATAGTATTAATTTTAATTTTAAGTTTGTGAGAACTCACGAAAGTTCATATTAATGTATTGTATGCATATTAAGCCAAAATCTCTTTTTTTTTTAAAAAAATTTTTTTATCGTTTTTTTATATTTCAATTACATGAATTAATTGCCATTTGTAATCATATTTTTTAAATACTGTTTTTTCCCCTTTGTTTTGAGGTATAATTATATAATAAATCAAATATTTATTTGTTCGTATAATTATATAATAATTTGATTTTTTCGTCGGAACGTTCGAATTACTCAACCCAACAATTATATGGCTTCTTGTCAACTGAATCCGTTCAAGGCTTCAAAGTTTCCAATGACTTGTCTGAAAATAGGAAATAATTGGGTACATATAAATAATATTGTTAATTTCTCTTTAAAATAATTAATTTCCAAGAAATTAAATTAATTAATCTCATAAGATAGTAAAATAATTGTAAGATTTGGTTGCAGTAGGAAAGTGCACGTGATGGTTGCGCAAGAGAAAAATTTTACTACAAGAAAAGAAAATTGGTATGGGAGTTTCTTACCAATAAAAAATTGTTGATCAAGATGGAAATATTTTGGAAAACTATTTGTGCTATTAATGTCGTTATAGGTCCAAATAAACCTTGAATTATGCAAATAGAGGTAATTAATTCAATTATTATAGGAATATATATTTTTAAATTCAATTGTTGTGATTTATCTTTTTATTATTTTCAATGATGGATTAATATTACAATATTACAGGTGGATAGATAGGCAGTCGTCATTCCATGCCGAAAACAAAACTATACCATTTAAACAAATTAAATGGGAAGCTTATCAAGATTTCACCGAGGGTGAAGCCACTAGAATCAGGTACATCCATTTCTTAAATACATTATTTATTTTTTTTGTCATTTTCGTACATTATCAACAATTATTTAATTTATTTTTATCATTATTAACTGTACGAGATTTACTCTTTAAAAATAACATTATATTATTAGATCATCTCAACATGATTGAAATTTTTTTTATAACAATAAAGGATTTGAAATAATTTGGAAATTATTTTTTATTAATATATTAGCAGTATACTAGATAACTTAGATTTAAAGAGATATGAGGAGTTTAGTTATTTTGATTGGCAGGATACATACATATAGTTGAATGATAGAGATGTGATCGATGATCATTTCAAGAAGCTAATACACAGCGATCTATTCCTCTTTCAAAAGTCTTTTGAAAATACCAATCTCGTGGACCAATCTTTAAGTGCCACGTGTTCCCATCCAACACTACACTTATAATTATTACCATCCTTCCACATTGATTAAAGGTACGACAAGTATACATATATGATATTTCTTTGGATACCCAAAACGTAATTATTTATTTTTTTCACGTGAATGAAGAAATATTATTATTTTATATAGTAAATAATTGAATTAGTGCTACATGATTGTTTATGTTTGCGGCCCTTTTCTTAAATCTTAAAAATTGTACATTTGTAATGGACGCAAAAAAATTAGTAAAATAAATAAATATCTTAAAAGTTGAAGGAGAGAGTAATTATTTAATTAGTAGAGTATTATTTTCAACGTGTATATATAAAACAATTGCATGAATTATGACAGCAAATATGAATGAAGGAGCATGCTTGAAAATGTCATCTCAAGACGAGCAAAGGTATACTTTTGCTAAGAAGATGTGTAACCAGCAAAATCACCAACAGGATGATGTCATACATTTTAAACAGAGAAACTACGAAGTAGCTCATAATTTATGTGATCTTCTATCATAATTCATGGGTACGCATGCTTGACATAATATACATCTATAAGTATCTTATATTATTATTAGTTTATTTTTTTTCTCTCATTGTAATAACGTACTTCATTTTATTAATGTATAATTATTTGATTTGTGACAGAGAACATGAATAAAAGGATGAGAGTTAACTTTCAAAATCAACATGAGTCCTTTGCAACGACGAGTAATAATCAACAAAATGACACCATGACTTTTCAACATCCAAACTATAGAACACCATACATTTTCAATTTTAATCCTCCAACATGCGGTATGCCATGATAGATATATATGTATAAGCATATTAAATTTATTTTTATTAAAAATGGGTTAGGGTTTTGTATGTATCATCATGACATGTATACTTATTTGATTTATGACAGAAAGTATGAATGAAAGGGCAAGACTCCACATGCCAATTGATCAACCCAGTTCTTTCACAACGACGACGAGTTGTAGTGACCCATGAAACAATATTGTTGAGTTTCAGTAAGCTAGCAATGGAAGCATCATCCTACAATAGCACAAATAATGATTTAGATAGAATGATTGATCAACTTTTTGGGAGATGATGACGTCAATGTTGAATGATTAACGGCTGAAGAAGTACAATGGGGAGATACGATGACGTCAACACTGCTCCAAAATGATGGTAATTGAGGAGAAACAAATACATTAGACTTCTTCTATACTTTAATTTTAATTCTAAGCACTGTTGTCAGAACCGGATCGGACCGACCGGTTGGACCGGTTGGACCGGAAACCGGTCCGGTGATCGGTCCGATCACCCGCTAAGAACCGTTTTTGGCTTAAAACCGGGAAGAACCGGTTCGAACCGGTCAAAATCGAAAAAACTGATTGGACCGGCCGAACCGGAAACTGCCGGTTTTGATTTTTTTTTTTAATTTTTTTTAGATTTTTATTTTATTTCAATTTTTTATTCCAAATTTATTTCAATTCAATATTTAATCAAATTTTCCTTCTAAATTTATTTCAAATTTTAATTCATAGGAATATTTATTATTAAAATGGATTAAAACAATAATTATTAGTATATATCTTTCCAATTTATTTATTTGTGATTGAACTAGTTAGCTATTATAAGAATTTAAAATTAAAAAATCATATTTCTTCACATTAAAATTTTCTCTTTCAATCTATTCCTATTGTTTTTTAATTATGTATTTATTTAAATGTACACTAAACATATTAATATATAATTATATATAAAATATATAAGATATTATAAAAAAAATGTAATTTTAGTTTTTCCGGTAGAACCGACGTTCGACCGATCCGACCGGTCCGACCGTGAACCGTTGAGGCCACCGGTTCGATCTCCGGTCCGATTATGAAAACACTGATTCTAAGTACATTTTGCATGTATTTCTCCTTATTTATGCAACATCCATGTACAGCATATGAGTTTTTCTTGATGCATTACATTTATAGCTTGTTTCCTTTCATCATGCACACTAATTTTATAATTTTTTTTGTCAAAATTATATTGTGCGAGAATATATTAGTCAGAATTAATAATTTTTCAAGGCTAACCCAATTCCGTGTTTTTTTTAATAAAAGTTATACCCTTAAGTATTAAATGTTATACTGTACCTTTTAGTATAAAAAATTGTATTATTTTCTGAAAAAAAATAATTTTTTAAATTAAACATTTATACTATTTATATTTCAGCCGATTTTTTTAATAAAATAAATTATACCCTTTAGAATAAAATGTTACACCCTTACACACTTTGTGTATTTGGGACACAAGAGACCAACTCATTTTTCAGAAGCAGCTATGTGCAAAATTGAAAGAAAGTAAGAAAGAATTATTGAAGTTTTATTGTTTATGATTTTTATGAGGTTATTAAAACTTTATTGTTATATTAGTTTAGCTCTTGGTCAGCCCACATAAATATATTGTATTCCATTTTGTAAATTAACTGCAGGATGATTTCAAACATTACTAAATGTTTGCGACGCTGCATGTCTTTCATTCGATATTTGTAATGATTTTCGATGAATTTTTAGTAGCTGCAACGACAATGGTGGATTTTGAATTTTCGAGGGGTGCGATAACTAATTAGTAAATAAAAAAATAAAAAATTTGAGATAAACCCACTAAACATAATTCATTTGATATTAAAATATTCAAATGTGTAAGTCAAACCATTTCTATTATTCTATCATTATCATAATCATAATCATAATATATATATATATCTATATTAAAAGTGGAAAAAGAGTGAAAAACATTCTCTTCGCATTTTATCCCTCTTTTATTTTAATTATTATCCTCTTATCCTTATTAATTATATTCATAAATTTATTAATTTAACTTTTGCTAATTATTCATTATTTAACTTTTGGAAGCATGTAACTCCAATTTCTAACTTAATACTATTAATTTTAAACTTAATGTAACTATTGAAATTCTAATACTATGTAGCGTTAATGTCTAAATTATTTGTTTATCACCTGTATATAATAATTAGGATCTTGTCATGAGCAAGGGAATTGGATTTGTTGGTGATGAACAACAGAACTTGATTTGTTGGTGAAACTGAAAGTGACATGGAGGATGATGGAAGCAATCTTGATTGCTCGATGAGATTAAAGAGTATAAACTATTTAAAGAAAGAGACGTGTAAACATCTTGAAGAGAGAGTAACGCAGAATAGTTTAAACAAATTATGTTGCAATTAATGTTCATAATATGAATCTGATCTCTATGTGTGACATAATTTGATGGCGATTCTCAAATTATGTTGCAATTAATATTCATAATATGAATCTGATCTCTATGTGCTACATAATTTGTTGGTGATTCTCAGAAAAGGAGAACTTCGAAGGCGATATGATTAGATTCATTTTCTTAATTTCATTAATTTAGTTGGATTCATGTATATCTGTTATAGTTAACCACTTATTTGGTAGTTTTTTTTTTAATCAATATTTTATTTATTTATTTATTTATTTATTTATATGTGAGGTTAAACATTTGAAGTGAAGTTCTTATATGTTTACTTAAGATAACATAACAATTTTTATCTATGATTATATGCTTGATGTGATTGGGTTTAACATTCAGGTTCAATATGAATATTTATTTAAGGGTTAATTGCAAAAAAAAAAAAAAGTCCTCACCTTTACTTTGATGGCAAATAAGTCTAAACCTTTGAATTTTAGCAAGTAAGTATACCACTTTAGTACGTTATTGCATTTTAGACTATCCATCAGATGTTGACCTGCCCGAAGCTGATGTGGATTTAAAAAAAAAAATTGACTTTTTTTTTTCACACCTTCAAGACATCTGTACGTTCCTTTCTCTCTCATCTCATTATCTCTTTGAGGTCAAACATCATCCCTCCTCTGCTTGTTATGTATCCTCTTTTCGAAGGTGAAACAAAATCAATACTTCAAATGAAACTGGAAAATAAATCGTGTTACAAATTTATTTTGGGGGAAATGGAAGATATTTCTCTGAATTAGGGATTTACACGCGTGCTACAATAAACAGAGGGACTATGAACTCTCTCTTCAGCGTGAAATTGGGCATGGCTTCTCGTTGGTACTGAGAAACATTTATCAAAATATTCGCAGTTCAGTTGAAGTTTCCACTACAAAAAAATATTTTTTAGCAACCGAATTTACCAACGGAATTCAATCCGTTGGTAATTATAAATGGATTAACAATAAAAATGACATTTTTGTTTTAGCAATGGAATGCTAACGGATTTATTCTCTATTTTAGCAATGGAATTCAATCCATTGGTAATTACCAACGGATTACTAAGGGAATTATTATATAAATTACCAACGAAATTATTAGCAATGGATTACCACGGAATTGTTTTTTTGTTGCTAAAAATTTATCAACCATAACTTTACCAACGGATTCCGTTGCTAATCCATTGTTAAGCCAATTTAACAATGGAATCAAGGCTTTTACCAAATGAATATTCTGTTGGTAAAATAGTTTTTTTGTAGTGTTCGCGACTTCACCGACAACGAGGTATATCAGATCCCCGACGGCATCGTAGGGGGAAACGGAAAACCGTTCGGGCTCCCATTGCTAGACACTCGTGGGAAACTCTGTGGGGAACCAGAACTTGGAATCCGACTCAATGCCTTTAGTCTTGTTGAAATTCTCCTTGTCCATGAGAAATTCATCATCGGTTAGAAACTCCGACGACAACCAGAAGCATGCTCCTTCCACGCCACCACCGGCCACATCCTGAGAGAACAGAGTAGAGTGTGGAAACTGTGGAGGCAGCTGGCTTATACATTTTGAAAATGGTTGCTGCTCGAAGAAGATATAATGATGTGGAGTGAGTGAGGGGGAGAGAAAGAAGGACCCGAAAAGATAAGAGAGAAATATAAAGAAGATTAGAAGAGAGAGAAAGGGAGTTGTTCATAAAAATCGACGGAATGGATTTGCTGGGCTGGAGTTGGGTACCCACGCGATCTTGGCGGAGACACCAGATCCTTTCTTCAGCATGACGTTCCGAGCACCGCCATTGCGCTGCTACATATACTCCATCTCTATATGCAGCTTCGGTCATGCTCGTATGTGAGATATTTTTTGTAATGAAGGCAGATACAATCTTAACATTGAAGAAAGATCGAGCCATTTTCTCTAATTGATCAATTGATTGTTGAGCTTAAGATGGAGATTTGGAAAGTGGCAGCAGAGTTTGAAAATCTTTTGTAGCAAATTTGGGAGAGCAAAGTGGGAAAGATGGAAGGAAATTTTAAGGTTCTAAATTTTGATTAATTTAACATTCAGCCAAAACGACGGCGTTTTAATGATGTGGAATGTAATTTAGAAGTGAGTATGACACGTTAGCACCATGGGCAGGAGGCTACTGCCTGATGGCTTTATTCACAAATCAACTTAAAAGGTAGTGTATTTTTTTTGCAAAATTCCAAATGTTTGTACTAATTTGCAATCAAAGTAAAGGTGGTGACTTTTGATGCAATTAATCCTTTATTTAATAGATATTTAAGATAATTATGTAATTATCTTAATTTATTAATTATCATATTAATTAATAATTAAAAATAATATTTTTAATTTTATTTTTCTAATTATAATGTAAATATTTAAAAATATCATAAAATTAGTTAGCAAAAATAAATTAATTTATAACTTTGAATTTACAAAATTATATAGGTGATGATGAAAATTAACTTTAAAGATTTAGTTAGGTTATTTATTATTATGTTGAAAATGAGAATTTTTAAAGTACAAAAATTAATTAAAAGAGACACTCTCTTATGAAACGGGTTTTTTGGTTGACGGTTGTGAGACAGGTTGACCCATTACTATAGTATGCTTATTATATAGGTAAAATGTGCTTATTTGTAGTTAAAGTATGTCAATAATGAATCATATTATAACACTCTAAAATCATACTTTAATTAATCATTTATCATACTTTAAAAAATATATAGTTTAACCATCATTAAGCATATTTTATGTATATATTAGGCATACTTTAACATGTCTCACAAACCGTTTCTCAAATGTCACGTCTCACAAGAGAATTTGTCTAATTAAAAAATAAAAAACATAAAAAATCACATTACAACTTGCATGCGATGAGCAACTCACGTCATAAACATTAGTTTATTGAAAATCACTACTCCCTCCGTCCCGCCCAAAGGGTTGTTTTTGTTTTTTGCATGTGGATTAAGGAGTATTATTATTTAATATGTAGTGGATAATTGTATTAGTAAGAGTGTGAGACCCATATTTCAATTGTATTAGTGGGTGTGTGTGGGTCCCATGTGTGTAAAAAAGAAAAGTGGACCATTTGAGTGGGACGCCCAAAATGAAAAAAAGAGACCATTTGAGTGGGACGAAGGGAGTATACTCCATGCTTGTTTCGTAGAAATGAACAGTGGCATTGTTTCCACGCTACTCCAGCATTTTCAATTTTTTTATTTAAAATGTGAGGAAAAATAATCAATCACCTTGATCTCGGTGAGCTGTATTGACTAGATTATATAGAACATATTTTACACATATACAAGGAAACAAATAAAGAACAGATACACTATTAATGCTATACAATTAAATCCCTAATTATACGCATTCATCCCTATACAATTAAATCCCTAATTATACGCATTCATCCTTATTACCCCCTTCAAGCGTCGCGTAGGGTGAAGGCAGACGCAAAGCTTGGACCGTAGGAATACAAATGCCGGCCGGGGCAAATTTTTTGTGAAAATATCAGCTAGCTGCAAATGAGATGGAACAAATTGAGCCTTGAGCTTGCCCGCAGAAACAAGCTCACGAACAAAATGACAATCTATATCAATGTGTTTTGCCCTCTTGTGTGCTATAGGATTCTGACTCAAGAAAATTGCACTTTTATTATCACAAAGAAGTAATGGACGAGCACATGGCAATGCTTTGAATTCTTTCAAGAGGTTTGTAAGCTAAACAATTTCTGTAGCAGTATTAGCTAGAGCACGATATTCAGATTCACAGTTGAATCTAGCAACCGTAGGTTATTTCTTAGCACTCCAAGAAACAAGATTACCACCAAGAAATATGGAATATTCATAGGTTGAACGACGTGTTTCAATACAACGAGCCCAATCAGCATCAGAGTAACCAACAATTGAAGACTCCGAACGAGAAGTAAAGGAAAGACCAAAGTGCATAGTTCCTTTAACATACCATAAGATTCGTTTAACTGCAAAGAAATGGTCTTCAGTTGGAGAATGCAAGAATTGGCTAACAAGGTTAACCAAGTAAGAGATATCCGAGTGCATGATGGTGAGATATTGTAACGCACCAACAAGAGAACGATATAAGGTTGGATCATGAAAAAGTTTACCATCACTTGATAAAGTTTCACCAGCCACCATTGGTGTAAAGATGGGTTTTGAATTAAGAGCCCAGCCCGTTCCAAAATATCATAAGCATATTTTGCTTGACCAACAAATAAACCATCTGAAGTATGAGAGATTTCAAGGCTGAAGAAATAATTAAGCTGGCCAAGGTCTTTGATGGCAAACTCAGCATGTGTACGTGTAACGAAATGATGAATCAATGCAGAGTCATTTCCTGTCACTATTATGTCATCCACATATAATAATAAATAAATGACAGAAGTTCCTCGGTGTAAGAAGAAAAGTGAGGAGTCAGAACGACTCTCATGGAATCCAAGACTTATAAGATATGTACTAAAGTGCTGAAATCAAGCTAAAGGGGCTTGACGGAGACCATACAAAGCCTTTTTTAATCTACAGACATGATCAGGAAATCGAGGATCAATGAAGCCAGGGGGCTGATCCATGAAAATTGGTTTATCAAGAATGTCATTGAGAAATGCGTTCCTGACATCCAATTGATGAAGGGGCCATTTAAATTGAACTGAGAGTGCCAAAATAACTCTTACAGTGGATGCTTTAACAGCAGGACTGAAAGTGTGATGAAAGTCAGTACCTGGAATCTGAATAAATTCTTGAGCCACCAGCCGAGCTTTATGTCTTTCAATAGAACCATCAGAGTGATACTTTGTTCCGAAAATCCATTTAGAGCCCACTATAATTGTGTCAGGAGGATGAGGAACTAAGTCCCACATATGATTGGAGCGAAGCGCATCAATTTCTTCCTGCACAGCCGACAGCCACTTTGGGAATTTTAGAGCAGATTTAAGTCCCCGCGGTTCAAAAGAAACAGCTGGAGCCACAAGTAGAGCAGATGATGCTAAGTGAACAGGATATCGAGGCTTGAAAATTCCTGATTTAGCACGAGTTGTCATCAGATGAGAAGGCAAAGGCACAGCGGCGATTGCTCAGGTGGTGGTTCTAGGTTATCATCTAATTCTAGTTCTGGTAATTGGTCATGCTGCTGGAGATATTGATGAGTGGCTGGGATGAAGTCATCATGAGCTGTTGGACAAGTGTAAGGAGCTTTAACACTTGAAGAAGGCTCAGAGACATGTGGAGCAAATCCATAGTTTGAAGGTGATCATGACTCATCCCGCAACTCCATGAAAGTAGTGAAATCATGGGAAGAAAACTGTGGTATAGATTTACCATTACCAGAAAAGGGAAAATTCTTCTCATCAAATTGAGCATGACATATGATATAAACACGAGATGATTCTGGATCGTAATACCGAAAACCCTTTTGTGCACAACTATATCCCAAAAAAATATAAGAGCGACTGCGAGGAGCCAATTTGTTAGGAGCATAATCACGTAAATAAGGGAAAACACGACATCCAAAAGGTTTGAATATTGCATAATTCGGCACAGAATCAAATAGCAACTCAAATGGTGATTTATCTCTTAGAACAGATGAAGGCAGTCGATTAATAACATACACTGTAGTAGCAAAAGCATCAAACCAAAGATTTGCAGGAGCATGAGCATGAAATAACATTGATAGACCTGTTTCAGAAATATGGCGATGTTTTCGTTCCGCACGACCATTTTGTTGTGGCGTGTAAGGACAGGAAAACCGATGTATTCCATGAAGGTTGATGAACTCACGAACTTGAGAGTTTAAAAATTCTGTCCCCCCATCACTTTGAAAAACTTTCTAAGTTGTAAAGAATTGACTGCATACAAACTTGTGAAATCAAACAAAAGTAGCAAAAAATTCTGACTTGGCATGAAGAGGGTAAATCCATGTAAAGCGTGAGAAATCATCAACAAAAGCAACATAGTAACGGTACCCATCAGATGTCGTAAGTGGAGCAGGTCCCCATAAATCACAATGAACCAAATCAAGCATATTCGAGGCACGTTTATCTTTTAAAGAAAAAGGTAAGCATTTTCTCTTAGCCAACTGGCAAGAGAAACACAAGCCAGGTGTAGGTAATACTGAAGTAACAGATAAATGTCCTAATTTGTTCAAATGTGAAATGGTAGAAAACGGAACATGCCCGAGACGTAAATGCCATAAATCAAAACTAGCCTTCATAGCTTTTGTATTAATAGCAGCAACCAAAGCTGGGATACCATGCTCCAAGACATATAACCCATTATCACATCTTCCTTGTGCTAGAACTTTCTTTGTTGCTCGATTCTGAATAGCAAAAAAATTATCAGAGAATACCACATCAACTGGATAGTTGGAAGTTAATTTGCTGATTGATAACAGATTTTTAGTTAAGTGCGGGACAACCAAGACATCTAATAAATTAACATTTGGTGATAATTTACTAGTGCCAACATGAGAGATAGAGAGTGCATTTCCATTACCAACAAGAACAGAACTGTTACCCGTGTATGGATCAAAAGAATCCAAAGTAGATGTTTGCGAAGTCATATGAGCAGATGCACTAGAGTCCACATACCAATCTGAGGATTAACCATTTTGTAGTTGGGATGACCAATTCAACAATTTATCGAACCACAGGGAGGTAGGTACTAGAGTTTAAGCGATATCACGTTTCTTGCAATTTTATAGAGACGAATCAACAATGGATAGGTTGTTCATATAAGAAAATTAAATCAATTGAAGCAAGCAATGATCAATCAAATAAAAATAGATGGATGAAGGGTGTTTTTCCAAGTTAAGTAAAAGTAAGATTAACAACAATCAAGAAGTGGTAATTCTAGGAATTATGTATCAAATTCATATATATCATGGATTTAAGATCAAGGGACAACACTAAGTTCACCTAAACTCCCTCTCGAGATGGATAGAATATGAATATCGAATAGCTCAACGGATTGGTTCTCGCTCAAACAATTCCAACTAGGTACTAAACTTGAAATTAGAGTCCATTCACACAATTAATCAACCTCTTGATCAAACCAATCACATGTTCTATCAAAGGGTTCTAAATTCTAAAGGAATTCTCAATCTCTTTACAATTTATAATGCACATGAAGTGTTTGATGAAATGATTCACTCAATTATCATAAACATATAATTGATTTCTCAATCTAATCACATATTTAGAACAACTAAACACACAAACCATCATAAACCTCAAGATCTAAAGCATCAATGATAGAAAATCCATTTACACAATCAACATATGAATTAAAATACACAAATCCCCAAAATTATCCAACAACTCTCATGTTGCTAATCTGACAAGGGAGATTAGCCTACCATATTCATAAGAACATTAACATAGACATTAAGATCCTTACAAAAGATGATAAACAATAGGATTCAATACAAAAGTTGGATGAAAACTCCCTTGGATGCTTCTAATGGTAATCTTCTTCTTCCCCTTGCAAGCTTCCTCTCTTCCTTGCTTCTTTTCCTCAATTGGATGAAGTTTTTGATGGTGGGATGAAGGTAGATCCAATGGATGGTGAATGGATGAAGATGGTGATATAAAATGGAGGAAATGGTGTGTAATGTGTATGAACAGGCTCTCAATTTCGGATCCTCTATCAAATGTTGAATAAATGGGTATTTATACTCCTTGGGAAGCTTCTAGAAGTTTCTGAAATTTTTCTGAGTCCAGCACCTACACGGCTCATGTGCGGTACACGGCTACAGGAGTGGCCGTGTAGGTGTTTCGAGTGTCAGTACGCAGCTTTCACTTACAGGGCCGTGTTTGGTACACGGCCCGTGTTTCTGCACATGGCTCGTGTGTAGTACACGGCCACAGGGGTGGTCGTGTAGAGGCTTCTGGCGATGGAGCACGATCACTTCTTACAAGGCCGTATTCAGTACACGGTCCGTGTCCTTGCAGTCATATTTTTTTCTTCTTCCGTTTTGGCCCGTTCTCCCTCATTTCAACTCCGAACTGAGATCCACTTTTTCTACGTCTTTCTTATCATGTTTAGAATCTATTTTTACCTGAAAATCATACGTTTAAGCTCACTCACACACATCTCCATAAAAATACAAAACACAACCAAATATAACACAAATACGGATAAAATAACACGAAAATACACATAAAAGACACTAAAATCTAGGTGAAAATATCATTTATCACATTCCCAAACTTAAAGTGTTGTTCGTCCCCGAACAATGAAAATGATAAATTAAGAGGAGTGATTTTCACCTAGGAAAAGACTAAACGAACGTAAGTAATAACACATCAATAGCAATAAGAACCACAATATATAATAAGTCATCCTATATCATTAAAATCATAACATGCAAAAAAATATTAACAAGTACAATCAAAAGAGAATAATAGTATAATATAGTCCCTTTTAGTCCAAGCCTCACATAGGTTATAAATGTCACTCAACACTCTGTAAAGTGGTAAAACAACACTCATCAATCGATTGGCTCGACTCGCTATAAGCTTGCTCGTGGACTACATTCACAAACCACCAAAGTTTTCATTAATGATCAAAAAGGTCTTTAATTAAGGTGTAATGATAGGCTCTTTTGCTAGGGTAAGACGAATATGGATAGTAGTGACTAATCAAGTGTAAGTAATTGAAGAGATGATCAACTTCCTCAACTTCTTCACTTTTCCTTCTTCTTTTGTTATCTTTGTAAATCTCAAGCACTATTCATTAACTTTCCTTGGATTGAACTTCTTTCAATGCATGCTTCCTTCTTCGAACTTTTAAGTACTTGAGCATATTATTATTGCTTTGCTCATTTTCTTGTTTTGAGGTTGCATGTTCATTTTTATTTTTGCTCTTTTCATCTTTTTTTCTTACTTGTTTACCATTTTTTTTTCTTTTTCTATCTCATCAAACCTTTCTGATCCACATCTCCTCAATTACTCACATAAAAGGTATGTATATAAAGCTTAAGTGGGTAATCATGGCTTGTAATGTGCTAAATTCACAAGAAATAGGCTTAAAGGCTCAAAGTGGTTGACTAGGGATGATGTTCATGGTATGAAAATATTTGGAAATGACTATAATAACAAGGATGGCCTTAGATCATTTCACTAATCTCCACTAATCGGGCTCGTTCCCATAGTCCTTGAGCAAGTTCTAGTTTATCAAACACAGCCAATCCACTCATGAAAATAAATACCATGTATACTCGACTGAGGCTCAAATTCTCACAAGCTTATGCATTGGACCTTAAGGAACTTATTACACCACATTCATCTCAAAATTGAACAAGTTAATTATAACATGTCACAATTTGAAGGTGTAGAGATTCTTAATCATATCTTGCCATCACTTACTACCACAACATGTCATCACTCATATTAAAAAATGACTCACAACATCCCAAAACAAACCACCAAATCAACCCTTAACAAGAATAAAAAAAATACACAAAACACAAAATAAGGACTCAATAAACAAGAAACAAAATAAAAGCACATAACATGCAAAAATAAACAAAACCATCCATCATAGACAATGAAGCACACATTCATATTATCCATAATCAATTAGGCTCACAAACATCCCAACCTTGATTGAAAAGAAAATCCTAAATTACGAAAGTAAACCTCCCACAAACATAACACATGAAGCAACATGCTAATCACATCAATCCAAATCAACATCAAAACATGTCAAGCTAATAGAAGTGGTAAAGTATAGAGTGAACTCCCTCAATAGGCATTTGGTAGTGGAAATGGTTGGCACTAGCTTCTGGATTGAATACACCACGAATCTCAACTTGATCTCCGGCTCAATTTGTGCTTCCACTACGCTTCATTCATGCTCAACAACTCATCAAAAACATTAGCTCAACGATTTCATTAAAAATATGGATTATCATGCACTTCAATTACTACCAAACGGACCAAAATCAAACCAAAACTCATGAGAAAATTTTTAAAATTGGGTCAATTTTACAATCACACTCAAGTGGTGAGTCACACCATATACTCTCCCCCAAACTTAAATCGAAACAAGTTGAGACTTAAGTTTGCCAAAAGTGGTGGGACTTACCCTTGTAGTTTCTATCAATGATCTTCTTGTGGAGAAGCATATGCATCCAATGAATTGAGCCATGTCTACCATGCACTAGCCCCCCCAAACTTAACTCGAGACAAGAGTCGAGAATTAAGTTTGCAACAAGTGATGCGACATGCCTATTCAAATCCATGAAGCACTTCTCTTTTCTTCACTATGCCTTTTCTCACAAGCACAATCCACCTACAAGACCAAACAACAAAACAAGCATCAAAAGATAAAAGAATGGGTTGCCTCCTATTTAGCGCTAAGTTTAACATTTTCAAGCCGGACGGAATTTTACGATCATTGGACCAAATGTTGGTCCACCACACTTTCTCCTCGCATCCTAACTTTGAACATTTGTTTAGCCCTCTTCTAGTCTACTAGCTCAACTTCACCATTCTTACTTACAAGCATCAAGTCATCATCAAGAAGTGATTCTAGTGGACTTTCTCTTTCTCCTTTATCTAATTTCCAATCGAACTTCGATGCTTTCATCCTATCAACATCACAAGAAGATAAGTTAGAATTCGACATTTTTATATAATCATGAAGAAATGAGTTTAAGTTGTCAAAGAGAATAGAGTCATGATCCATAAGATCATTCGGAGACTTCAAATGAGACTTGACTCCTTTTTCCTTATTGCAGAAGAATGTCACACTTCTTTCTTTTGAGATCAATGAAAGCTCTTCTCTACCAACATCAATTTTCGCTCTTCCCGTCGCTAGAAATGACCTTTCCAAAATGAGTGGAACTCGAGGGTCCGCCTTCACTTCTAACACCATGAAGTCGACTGGGAAAGCTAGCCCTTTCACTTTTACCTCCACTTCTTCAACGATTTCTAATGTCTTTACAACCTCACCATTTACAACTTCAAGACAGATAGTAGTAGGCTTTAGCTCTCCAATTTTAAGATCTTTGAACGTGGCATGAGACATCACGTTGACGCTTGCTCTCAAGTCACACAATGCATTAAGGGTACCCTTCCCCTCAAAATCACAAGGAATTATGAACTTCCCCGGATCACCAACTTTTGTAGGTCCCCCTTTTTGCATTGATCTACTTGCTTCGGGTTGCTCTTCTTTCCTTTTCTCCTCATACTTTTTTTGAGACATTTGACATGCTCCTCAAACTCCTTTTTCTTCTCCTCTTTTACAAATATTTGTGGATAGGGAATAGGGAATGGAGTGATCGAAATACCCCAATAATCACGTTTGTACTCTTCTTCTTTCACGTTCTCCTCCACTTTCTTTTCCTCTTGCACCCTCTTCCACTTAGGTATCCATTTAGGCCATTTCTCTTCTTTCTTACTTATCTCTTCATCTTCTTCACCAACCTTACTTTCCACCAACCCTTCTTCAACCTTTCGTTCCTCTTTCATATCAACCAATAAATATTGAGCTTTTGGATTAACCTCGGATGCAGCTGAAAACTTTCCTTTTTGTTGAGCACTTAAAGAATTTGTAATTTGTCCCACATTATACTCCAAAGCTTTGAGCCTCCTTTCATTTGCTTCTTCCGCCTCTTTCAAAGCTTCATCTCGAGCCTTGTTTGATGCTATCAATTGTTCAAGTAGCTCATCTATAAATGCCTTCACTTCACTGTTTGGTGCCTTGGCCCCCGGTTGATATCCCGGAGGATAAGCAACCGCATTACTCGAATTAGAGTAGGAAAAGTTACCTTGCCTTTGTTGTTGTTGTGGGTATGAGCTTCCACTACTTTGACCATTAAAGCCTCCTTGCCTTGGTGAAAAATTACCTTGAAAATTATTTTGGTAATTCCCTTGATAACCCCTTCCTTGCATGTAGAGCACATCTTCTATTTTTGGCATCGACATGGCCCATTGTTCTCCATTCACAATATTCGGAGGAAGCACACCTTGCTCACTTTGTAGCCCTTCAACCATGTTAGTTCCTTGATTCACACCTTGGTTCAAACTCATTTGCCTCAACATTTCCGTCGCTATCGCTTCAACACTTGGCATTTGTGGCACACTTGGCTCAACATTCAAACTCTTCACACTAAACTGTTGCCCTTGATCAAAATTCTCAAAACCATAGCATTCACTTACCCTCTCCGATGACCATTGATAAACATTCATAGGAATCTCATCAAATATCCTTATTGCCCTTTCCGGAGTCACACCAAGTACGGATCCACCCGCCGAAGCATCAACAAGTACTCTTTGACCATTCACTAATCCTTGATAGAAAAATCCAACTTGTTGATTATCTGAGAAGCCATGTTGTGGACACTTGCGTAGCATATCCTTAAACCTTTCCCACGCTTCATAAAAACTCTCTTGAGGTATTTGCTTGAATTGAGTAATCAAGCTCTTCATTTGAAGCGTCTTAGAAGGCGGGAAATACTTGTTCAAAAATATTTGTGCAAGCTCATCCCAGGTGTTGCACGTACCGGGAGTAATGGTGGATAGCCATGTTCAGGCGCGATCCTTCAACGAGAATGGAAACAACCTCATTCTTATACAATCCTCACTCACCTCATTCATCTTTATGGTGTTGGCAATCTCAATAAATTGAGCTAGATGAGTATTAGGATCTTCATTCGGGGTTCCACTAAATTGTTGCTCTCTCACTATAGAAATCAAGTCCGCTTTAAATTTAAAGTTGTTGGCATTAATTGGTGGACCCATCATATGTGGCACGTCCCTTGGCATGAAGAAATTCCGAATTACCCTTTGATCATTTTGAAATCCATGCTGCACCGGAGGTGGTGGTGGTGGCACATAAGCTTGTTGTGGAGGAGCATAAGCTTGTGGAAAACCTTATTGCCTTAAAACTTGTTGCACCATTTGTTGAAGCAAAGCTTGATTGTTTCTAACTCCAAAATTTTGTTGAGCTTGTTGAGGAGGATTAGCATTGACTTGAGGTGCGTTGTCTTGCACGTTCACATTTTGTCCTCCTTCCCCATCATGCTCTATCTCCACACGATTATCTTCTTGGAAATTCTCCATTAACTCACTATTTGTTGATTTGTTCTCCTTTCTTCTCCTTCTCAACGTATGCTCAATCTCCCAATCGATAGGTTCTATTTATTTCCCTTTGTATCTTGTTTGCATACACCTTCAAAGCAAAAGAAGTTAGAACAAGGTTTTCAAAAGCAAAACAAGTAAACTAATAAAATAAAAAAAATATCTCTAGTAAGATTACTCAAAACGATCCTTCTTCAAGCTACTAGCAACCGTTGCCTCCCCAAAAATGGTGCCATTTGATTAGCCATTTTGTAATTGGGATGACCAATTCAATAATTTATCGAACCACAAGGAGATAGGTACTAGAGCTTAAGCGATATAACATTTTTTTCAATTTTATAGAGACGAATCAATAATGGATAGGTTGTTCAAATAAGAAAATTAAATCAATCGAAGCAAGCAATGATCAATCAAATAAAAATAGATAGATGAAGGGTGTTTTTCCAAGTTAAGTAAAAGTGAGATTAACAACAATCAAGAAGTGGTAATTCTAGGAATTATGTATCAAATTAATATGTATCATGGATATAAGATCAAGGGCCAACACTAAGTTTACCTAAACTCCCTCTCGAGATGGATAAGATATGAATATTGAATGGCTCAACGGATTGTTTCTCACTTAAACAATTCCAACTAGGTACTAAACTTGAAATGAGAGTCCATTCATACAATTAATCAACATCTCGATCAAACCAATCATATGTTCTATCAAAGGGTTCTAAATTCTAAAGGATTTCTCAATCTCTTTACAATTTATAATGCACATAAAGTGTTTGATGAAATGATTCACTCAATTATCCTAAACATATAATTGATTTCTCAATCTAATCACATATTTAGAACAACTAAACACACAAACCATAATAAACCTCAAGATCTCAAACATCAATGATAGAAAATCTATTTACCCAATCAACATATGAATTAAAATATGCAAATCCCCAAAATTATCCAACAACGCTCATGTTGCTAATCTCACAAGGGAGATTAGCCTACCATATTTATAAGAACATTAACATAGACATTAAGATTCTTACAAAACATGATAAATAATAGGATTCAATACAAAAGTTGGATGAAAACTCTCTTGGATGCTTTCAATGGTAATCTTCTTCTTCCCCTTGAAATCTTCTTCTCTTCCTTGCTTATTTTCCTCAATTGGATGAAGATTTTGATGGTGGGATGAAGGTAGATCCAATGAATGGTGAATGGATGAAGATGGTGGTGTAAAATAGAGGAAATGAAGTGTGGTTTGTGTAAACAGGCTCTCAATTTCGGATACTCTATCAAATGTTGAATAAATGGGTATTTATACCCCTTGGGAAGCTTTTAGAAGTTTCAGGAATTTTTCTGAGTCCAGCACCTACACGGCTCATGTGCTGTACACGGCCATAGGGGTGGCCGTGTAGGTGTTTCGGGTGTCAGTACATGGCTTTCGCTTACAGGGCCGTGTTTGGTACACGGCCCGTGTTCCTGCACACGGCTCGTGTGCGGTACACGGCCATAGGGGTGGTCGTGTAGGGGCTTCTGGTGATGGAGCACGATCACTTCTTACATGGCCGTGTTCGGTACACGGCTCGTGTTCTTGCAGTCCTATTTTTTTCTTCTTCCGTTTTGGCCCGTTCTCCCTCGTTTCAACTCCGAACTGAGATCCGCTTTTTCCTACGTCTTCCTTGTCATGTTTAGAATCCATTTTTACCTAAAAATTATACGTTTAAGCCCATTCACACATATCTCCATAAAAATATAAAATACAACCAAATAAAACACAAATACGGATAAAATAATATGAAAATACACATAAAAAGACACTAAAATTTAGGTGAAAATATCATTTATCAAGGAATCAGAGACTTTGCATGAGGCATTGAATGCTTGAGAAAGATTAGCAGATGAATTTGTGGTATGACAATTAAGGAATTGAGGGCATTTGTCGGCGTAGTACTCACCACGACAAATTTGGCAGCGTGGGATGTAAGGCTTACGTCCCCCACGTCCACTAAGTTGATTAGAACGACCACCTGCTCCACTACCAAAGCTACCATGATGTTGGTTGCCAGCCGGTGGAGTAGAGTGACGTTGAGAGGACTGATTTCGGTGATCATAGGCGATGAAAGAAGCCTGTGGAGCAGCAGGAGGTTCCATGGAGCGCTGCAATATATCATACTGATGTGCCTGATGTAGCAAAACTTGAAAAGAAGGAACAGGACACATAGCCATGCATGTGTCAGAAAACCCCAAAAACTGGGGACCTAAGCCACGGAGGAACCAATGACTTTTGTCCAATTCATCAACTTGATGACCAATTGAAGACAATTGATCACATAGTGATTTGAATCTTCGCCCAAATTCAGCAACAGAAAGAGATTCACGTTGAAGAAATAATAGCTCTTCTCGAAGTTGAATGGCACAGGATGTAGAGGAATGAGAGAAAGCCGCTTCCAAGTCTAATCATGCTGAACGGGATGTTGTACAATTGACGACTTTGGCCATCGATTCCTCAGTAAGGGTGGAGAAAAGAACCCCAAGTAGTTTTTGATCATTGGTACGCCATATAGTATATTCAAGGTTGGGAGAGGCTACGTTGTCACCTGTGTTGATCGTTGTTGGGGAGGAGGGTGGAGCCATCAACAAACTCCAACAAATCAAAACAATTGAGCATAGGCATCACTTGACATTTCCAAAGAAGATAATTGGCTGAAGTTAATTTGATCGGAACCATGTGGATCATGGTAGCGATGAGAATTGGATATGTGGAGGGCCCAGCAGCCATGGTAAAAGAGATGAGGGAAGAAATTTACGGAAAGAAGACAAGGGTTTCTCAGTGAGTTAGGCGTGATACAATGTGAGGAAAAATAATCAATCACCTTCATCTTGGTGAGCTGTATTGACTAGATTATATAGAACATATTTTACATATATACAAGGAAACAAATAAAGAACAAATACACTACTAATGCTATACAATTAAATCCCTAATTATACGCATTCATCCCTATACAATTAAATCCCTAATTATATGCATTCATCCTTATTATAAAATATCATTTAATTTTATCTTATTATTCTATTTAATTTATATAATGATTTATAATATATATTTTTATATCTAGATATATATTTTTAATTTACTTTTTATGTTGGGTAAGTTAGATCGTCACACGTATACCATTTTACACCTTTTAAAATAGTTATGGGGTGGGCGAACCATCTTTTTGAACAATAGTTATCACTTTCGTTATAAAATTTTATCACTTTAGCTATAAAATGATATCATTTTTCATTTATACTATAAATTGTTGATGAAATAATATTATCACTTTTCATTAATTGAGTATTACTTTTCATTATAAAAGTTACCACTTTAATTTTATCGCAGTCTCACACTAAGCTCTTTACGTGTGACGGTCTCACACAAGTATTTGCCTTTTATATTTATTTTTTTTAATTTTTAATGCAGTAATAAATTATTAAGTATATAATTAATGAATTAATTTTTAACAATAAATAAATTATTTTAGTGATTTTGAGTCTGCAATCGATAGTTTTAAATAATTTAGCTTGAGTGGATATAAGAAATAATTCTAGTCTTGAATCCATAATTTAAATACTATATTTTTTAAAAAAAAAAAAAGTCAAAAATATATTGTTAAATGGACCGGTTAGCAATGGTCTATTTATGTTGACATAGCCATCATCCAATTAGAATTATCAATTATCTAAATTAAGAATTAAAAAAAAAAACTCCTAACAAGATTATATAATTTATACTCCCTGGGGCATTTTTATTGATTTAATTAGTTATTTAAAATATATGTCAATAAAATATAATTTCTTATCTTATCCAAACTAACAAGAAAATCACATTATTTGTTATTTAAGAGTTATAAATAATAGGAAACCTAATTACAATGGGATAGTACATCATTACATCTATAAAAGAGTTGTTTTCTGTCCAAGAAATATCCTTATTTTTTCCATAACAAGAGTAGATTAATATTGTAAACAATATTCCAGAGATTAATTCCAAAGCCTTGTGTTTGTGAAGACTCGACGAATCGTGCAGAAGCATACGCCATAGAAAGGGTGGCGGACTGCAACAAAGTAAAATCCTACGACTACAAGAAGAGAAAAGGGTTCTTGATTCAAGAAAAGAAAAGAAAATAAATCGAGGTAATTTAATTTCCTTGATTTTAATTACAAATTAAATAACTTAATATGCATGCATGTTCTTATTTCAATATATAATGATTGAATCCCGGCCCATTATTGAATTTCTTGTTTAGTTTTCATGTTCTGAAAAAAAAAATTATGATTGATTTCTTGTTTAGTTTTCATGTTATGTTCTTGTTCATTGTCTTTTAAAACGACGGGGTGTAGACTTACACTCTGTCGCATATAAGACCTAACGATGTCGAAAATCATGAAAGTTTCATATTAATGTGAAGACAAACACTTTTGTAAATCGGATTCAAGGTGTAAACTTTGTGGTCCCCTTTCGAATCCTATTATACCCTATGTATTGCTAGAATTTAAATTAAAGGAGGTCATAGGGTTTACACCGTAAACTCAATTCACATGACACTAACTCTAATGTGAATTATTTAGAAAGCCTCTCTAATGCTCCGTGGGAAATATTGCTTCCATCCAAGTGAAATTTTAAATAAATTCTTGCAAGCGCCTAATCGAGCTACATCCTTTTGATTGAACTGTTCTCACTACATGAATACCTGCATGTGACAGCCCTCACTTATTCATTATTTAATATTCCTACGTTAATAATTATCTAATTTTTGCGTAGGTACGAAGATCGAATTACTCAACACAACAACTCAATGGCTTCTTCTCATCAACTCGATCCGTCCAAGACTTCAAATTTTCCAATGACTCGTCTGAAAATAGGAAATTATTGGGTACATATAAATAATATTTTTAATTTCTCTTTAAAGCAATTAATTTCCAAGAAATTAAATTAATCTCATAAGATAGTGAATTAATTGTAATATTTGGTTGAAGTGGGAAAGTGCACATGATGGTTGCGCAAGAACAAAATTTTACTACAAGAAAAGGAAATTGGTATGGGAGTTTCTTACTAGTAAAAAATTGTTGATCAAGATGGAGATACCTTGGGAAACTATTTCTGCTATTAATGCCATTATGGGTCCAAATAAACCTGGAATTATGATAATAGAGGTAATTAATTCAATTATTTTAGAAATAATTTTAAATATAATTGTTATGATTTATCTTATTATTTTTAATGATGAATTAATATTAATCAATGTTTTACAGATAGATAGGCCACCGTCTTTTCATGCTGAAAATAAGACTGTACCATTTAAACAAACTAAATGGGAAGCTTATCAAGATTTCACTGAGGGTGAAGCCACTAGATGCAGGTACATTCATTTCTTTAATATAGGATTTTTATGTCATTTTCGTACACTATAACTATTTAAATCATTTTCGTAATCGTTATTAAGATTTACTCTTAATTTTTAAAAATGAAAAAATACTCTTTGAAATAATATAATAATACTTATTACTTTTCTGGAATAACAAACAATTAATCAAAATTTTCTCAACAATACAAAATTTGAAAGAAGTAAGCTGGATTTAGAGTGATACGAGAAGTTAGGTTGGTTTGATTGGCAGGATACATACAACTATGTATGATAGAGGTGTACTCGATGATCACTTCCAGAAGCTAATACACAATGATCTCTCCCTTTTTCAAAAGAGTAAAATACCTATTTCATGGATCAATCATCACGTGCCACGTGTTCCCAACCAACACTATGCTAATTACCATCCTTCCACATTGATCACAGGTATGACAGATATACTTATATGATATTCCATTGGACACCGAAAAAATAGTTGTGTTTTTTGCATGTGAATTAAGGAATATTATTATTTTATGTATATATAATGGAAAATTTAAATAGTGGTATATTGTGAGCTATGTGTGGGGCTCTTTTCTTAAATCTAAAATGAAAAAATTGATACATTTATAGTGGACGCCCAAAATAATAAAATGAATATCTAAAAGGTAGAGTGAGAGTAATTATTTATTTAGCGAAGTATTATTTTGAAAATGTATGTATAATAAAATTGCTTGAATTATTGTGACAGCAAATATGAATGAAGGAGCATGCTTGAAAATGTCATCTCAAGGCCAGCGAAGGTGTACTTTTGCAATGAAGATGTTTAACCAGCAAAATCATTAACGAAACGACGTTGTACATTTTTAAAAGGGTAACTATGGAGTAGCTGATCATAATGTATATAATCTTCCATCGTCATTCGCAGGTATGCATTATTGGCATAATTTACATTTACAAGTATCTTATATTATTATTTGTTATTTTTACTTTCATTGTAATGACGTACTCATTTTATTAATGTATAATTGTTTGATTTGTGATAGAAAACATGAATAAAAGGAGGAGAGTTAACTTTCATAATCAACAAAAGAGTCCGTTGCAACAACGAGTTACAATCAGCAAAACGACTACATGACTTTTCAACATCCAAACTACATAACACCATACACTTTCAATTTTAATCCTCCAACTTGCGGTATGGCATGATATATACTCCCTCCGTCCCTCCTTAAGAGGGTCATTTGCTTTTTGGCACGTAGATTAAAGAGTATTATTATTTAATGTGTAGTGGGTAGTTGTATTAGTAGGAGTGTGGGTCCCAACATTTAATTGTATTAGAGGGGATGTGTGGGTCTCATATGTGTAAAAAAAGAAAGGGGACTCTTTGGGTGGGATGACCAAAATAGAAAAATGACCCTCTTAACCTGAGAGGAGGGAGTATATAAAAGCGTATTTAAATTTATTTTTTTTATCAAAAATGGGTAAGGGTTTTGTATGTATCATGACATGACATGCATACTTGTTTGATTTATGACAGAAAGTATGAATGAGAAGACAAGACTCCACCTGCAAATTCAACCCGACTTTTTCACTAGGACAACGAGTCGTAGTGACCCACGAAACGACAATATAGAGTTTCAGCAAGCTAGCGGCACCCATGTTTATGGAGAATCATCCTACAATAGTAGTGATTTAGATAGAATGATGGATCAACTATTGGGAGATGATGACGTCAATGTTGAAGGATTGACGGCCGAAGAAGAACAATGGCTAGACACGATGATGTCGACACTACTCCAAGATGATAGGTTTGCACCCACAGCCACCGTAGAGAAGGCAACTACAGAGCAGCCTTAGCTAGGTTGCGTCCACTGAAAGAAGAGAAGAGAAGAGGCCCTGATTTCTAATATTTGACAACTCAAAAAGACCTTCATCGGAGTCCCCTACATAACGGAGAAGAGAAGCATCTATCTCAGTTTTGGACTATGCTGTCCTAACTCCTACATAACCAAACCCAACATTTGTGAGTCCCCCTGGGCAGAGATACTGAGCAAACTTTTCATGTTTGCTGCATCCCAATAAAAGACACATCAGTTATTGTTTCTTCTCTGTCTGTGAAACCATGCCTTGTATGCTCTATCCGTACTCTTCATGTTATGCCTTTACAAAACTAGGCAACAATCTCCTATCTCCAATACCATTTCTTGCACAAAGTAAACTCAAGGAAATCCCACTATATTTTTTAAGCACACTATATTTTTTTACTGGGAAAGACCAGAATTATCCATTCCTCCAAAAAAAAAAAAAAAAAAGGTGAGAAATTTAATATTGAACTAACGAGAATAATGCCACAAGAATGGATTTAAGAGCAAAATATATAGACAATGACTAGGGTGGGCAAGGGACACCAATATTAAAATTTATAACCTTCTTCCTTCATCTTCAGTGTGTTTTTCTGTTTCATCCAATTTCAGTTGGACTTGAGAGTCTTTGATTGTTTGTGTTTTCGTTTTTTTTTTTTAATTTACTGTTACTGCTATTTTTTTTTTTGTTTTTTTTATTTTTTATTTAATTTTAGGGATATAATTGTAATTTTATTCTTGTGGTTTAAGATATAATTTATTTATAGGGTGTAGGGTTTAGGGTATAATTGTAATTTTACCCTTGTGGTTTAGGGTATAATTTATCTCTAGGGTTTTTAGGATTTAGGGTATAATTGTAATTTTACCCTTGTGGTTTATGGTATAATTTATCCCTAGGGGTTAGGGTATATTGTAATTTTACCCTTGTGGTTTAGGGTATAATTTATCCCTAGGGTTTAGGATTTAGAGTATAATTGTAATTTTACCCTTGTGGTTTAGGGTATAATTTATCCCTAGGGTTTAGGGTTTATGGTATAATTGTAATTTTATCCTTGTGATTTAGGGTTAATTTATCCCTCGGATTTAGGGTATAATAGTCATTTAAGTATAATAAATTTAAAAGGGTTAATTGCAAAAAAAACCACGAACTTTACACCTATTGCAAATTAATCCTCACTTTTGAGAAATTGCAAAAAAACCATTATTTTTAAGAATAAGCAGAATTGTACTTTGCTCATTACTTTACTGTGACATTATTTGAACTACTGTGTTGCATTATTTATCTGCTGCATATTATATCAACTGACATATGCCTTGAGACTTATAATCTTTTTATGTCTACTATTCTAGTTTTCTCAATCAATTATGGATAGCATGTGTCTGTTATGCAAAAAATGATCATATGAGTCCAACCATTTAATAGAAACACAGGTTATTAAAACATTCTGTTTAAATACTAGAGCCTAGAGGCTGAGAGCTGGCTTAAGAGCATATTCATAAGCTTTTGAAACTTCCCCTTTGTTATTGGTTTGCAGGATAGAACATAAATGGGAGTTAAAGGCTCAAAATAGAGAAAAAAGCATACGGAAGCATCCTTGTCGGAAGAACGACCACTCTCTACCGTTAAATTTGCAAGTAGATAGGTATGTGGCTTGGAAATATTCATATGTCCTTCTATTGGAATGTTATCTGTTCAAAAGGGGTTTGCTTTTGGAGCACCATAAAATCTGTTGGAGTAAATCAGATTTTTAATGAGAAGTTTGAAAGTCTTTCTTCTACTCATTTATGTTGGTCAAGATTTTTCATTAATTTTCTAGTTGTCCTTCAACATTCTGCTCCTATAAATAGGAGATGTATTTCATGATTTGATGTAACACAAAAAGGTGAAATCACCTAAATCAATATATCAATTTTCTTGGCAGAATTCACGATCTGCAATCTTAGTTTCAACAAACTGGTATCAAGAGCCAGAAAATTAAAAAAAAAAGAAGAAGATGTCAAACCAACTCGTATCTCTTATTCCTCGGTTCAACGGCGAGAAGTTCGATTATTGGAGCAACCTCATGAAGTTGTGTCTTGAATCTCAAGACTTATGGAGTGTGGTTGATGCAGGCGTTGGTGCACCGGAAGATGAGTCAACACTCACCACTGCCGAAAAAGATCTTTTGAAGAGTAAAAGGCAGAAGGATAGAAAAGCATTATTTCAAATCTATCAAGCATTGGAGATTCCGATTTATGAAAGGATTTCGAAAGCATCATGTGCGAAGGATGCGTGGAATTTGTTGAAGACCACGTACTCCGGGCAAGATCAAGTAAAAAGGTTCGGCTACAGACGTTGAGGGGAGAATTCGAAAAGCTTGAGATGAAAGAAAATGAAAAAATTTCAGATTTTTTCAATCATGTTACATCCATTGTAAATCAAATGTCATCAAATGGAGAAGTCGTTGAGGCTCAAAGGGTCATCGAGAAAATTTTGCGAAGTTTGCCGGTCAAGTTCGATCATGTTGTTGTTGCAATTGAAGAATCAAATGATCTTTCTTCAATGACAGTTGAAGGTTTGCAAGGAAGATTGGAGGCTCATGAGGCTAGAATTCTTCAAAGAAGCTCTCAAACAAATTCTTCTCATGACCAAGCTTTAAAATCAAGCTTCACTTCAAATAGAGGTCGTGGTTCTTATCGTAGACGTGGTAGAGGTCGAAGTGGAAGTGGTGGAAGGCAATCTGGTCATTCTACAGAAAGAAGGAATGATGAATCAAAGAAGGAAGAAAAAGCACCCTTCCAAAACTTTCCAAGAGGAAGAGGTCGGGGGACGTATAAAGGTACGAAACCTTACTTTGAATGCAATTTTTGCCACAAGCCTGGTCACAAAGAAAATGATTGTTGGGAGAAGCATCCCGAAAAGAAACCAGTTGCTGGGTTCATGCATGAGAATGAAGGTGCGTGTTCGGAAACTTTGTTGATAGCCTCGGATGGAAACGTTGAAAATATTTGGTACTTAGATAGTGGTGCAAGCAAACACATGGCGGGAAATAAAAATCTATTCTCTACTCTTAAAGTAGCTAACCATGGGCAGGTGACTATTTGAGATGCAAAGTCGTATAAAATTGAAGGTGTTGGTGAGATAACCTTCGAAACCAAATCTGGAAAAATGGAGAAGATGGCTGAGGTATTTTATGTACCTGGTTTGCGCAGCAATCTTTTGAGTGTGGGTCACTTGGTAAGAAAAGGTTTTGATATAAAATTCTTTGGAGATAAGTGCATCATAAAGAAGAAAAATCAGCATGTTGCTAACATTGCTTTAGGGTCAAACAATCTGTTCCCTATAAAGCTAAATGTTATTGATAATTCATGTTATATTGCTACTTGTAATGAAGAAGTCTCGAAGTTGTGGCATGATCGATATGGTCATTTGAATTTTCGAAGCTTGAGAGAGCTGTCCAACAAAAGCATTGTTCAAGGATTGCCAAAAATTGCTGCTAACTATGAAGTGTGCAAAGAATGCCAATTGAGAAAGCATCATCGTGATTCTTTTCCATCAAAATCAAAATGGCAATCACGATCACCTTTGGAGCTTGTTCATACGGATCTTTGTGGACCTATGCAAGTTCCATCGCTTGGAGGAAACAGGTATTTTTTGCTATTTGTTGATGATTTTACAAGGAAGATTTGGATTTATTGTGTGAAGGAAAAATCAGAAGCACTCTTCCGTTTCAAAGAATTCAAGCTGCAAGTGGAAAAATCTTCTAGATTTCAAATAAAGAATTTGCGAAGTGATCGTGGAGGAGAATACATGTCTTCATCTTTTGAAGTTTTTTGTCGAAATCATGGAATTCGACATGAATTTACAGCACGCTATTCACCACAACAAAACGGTGTTGCGGAGCGAAAGAATCGAATAATTATGGAGATGGTTCGATGCATATTGAGAAAGAAAAATCTTCCAATGAATTTTTGGGGTGAGGCGGTGTCTTGTGCTGTTTATTTGATCAACCGATCACCTACGAAGAAGTTGGATGGTGCCACGCCAAATGAGGTTTGGTATGGTAAAAAGCCAAATGTTAGTCATTTGAAAAATTTTGGATGTCTTGCATATTCTCACATTCCTAATACTTTAAGATCAAAGCTTGATGACAAATCCGAGAAGTGCATCTTTATTGGGTACAGCCAAAGAACTAAAGCCTACAAGCTTTACAATCCAAGAACAAATAAAATTGTGATCAGTAGAGATGTTTGCTTTGATGAAAAAAATTGCTATGATTTTTCAGAATCTGTTGGAGTGCAGGAGTGGAGTACTCTTACCCTTGAAGAACCTTTGCAGCAAGAGTCTGATGTAGTTGTTGATGAAAATGAAGAGGTGCAAAATTCTCCAACACAACATTTTCCATCTTCGCCGCCAAGGAGAACGAGATCGTTGCGGGAAATTTATGAAACAATTGAAGAAGTGAGCATTGATGATCAAGTATACTTTGCTTTCTTTGCAGGAGAAGATCCTGTTACTTATGAAGATGCATCATCCAATGAAAAATGGCTTCATGCCATGAAGGAAGAAATGAACTCAATTGAGAAAAATGGAACATGGGAGCTTACTACGTTGCCTCCACACAAATCTGCCATTGGAGTAAAGTGGGTTTTCAAAACAAAAACAAATTTGGATGGCTCGATAAATAAGCACAAAGCTCGTTTGGTTGCGAAGGGATATAAGCAAAAAGAAGGAGAAGATTTCAATGAAGTGTTTGCTCCCGTTTCAAGACTTGATACGGTTCGATTGGTGATTTCAATTGCTGCTCAAAATGGTTGGAAATTATTCCAAATGGATGTGAAATCGGCATTCTTGAATGGTTTTCTTCAAGATGAAATTTATCTTGAGCAGCCTCCCGGGTTCATAAGAAAAGGAGAAGAAGAGAAGGTGTACAAGCTAAAAAAGGCGTTGTACGGGCTGAAGCAATCACCCCGTGCGTGGTATGATCGAATCAATGATCATTTTTTGAGGAATGGCTTTGAAAGGTATCCATATGAGCACACTCTTTACATCAAAAGGAGTTCCAAAGGAGATATTATGATGGTAAGTTTATATGTTGATGATCTTGTTTTCACTGGAAATAATATGGAGATGCTAGCAAAATTTAAGAAATCCATGATGGATGAATTTGAGATGACTGATTTGGGAGAGATGCATCATTTTCTTGGCATAAATATTCAACAATTCAAGAAAGGAATTTTCATTTCTCAAGAAAAATATGCTGCTGAGTTGTTAAAGAAATTCAAAATGGAGAATGCAAATCCAGTTGCAACTCCATGTGTTGCAGGTTTGAAATTGAGTAAGAAGGGAGAAGGAAAGCTTGTTGATACAACGATGTTTCCACGTTGCGGGATCCCATGACACACTTATGATATGCACCGGAAATGAGCTCATCACTCGATTTATTAGTTTCACAATATAAATATGGAACTGTTGTGAGCATTATCATCTCGTGCATGCATGACCCAACAAGCTTCCTATCGCTCGTCACTTGTCCCGCCATCAAGAATCTTCTCCCTCCACAGAGTCCCACGTGGTGCAGTCCGAGGATCCACCTTTCCTTACAGCCCGTTAGGGTCTATCACCAACTGACCCCTACTGCTCGGAAGTCCCCTCACTGAACAACACACTCTCTCTCATAATAATTCAAGACTGTGGCCCACTCTAGGTAGCTGATGAGAGTGAAAATAAGCATTTTTTAATATCCAATTTAACACCTTTTTTATTGATATTGTAGTCTTATATGAGCACAAGTGTCTTATATTCTATATATGTGAGAATCATATGCACTTGAGGTGTTTTATTGTGTTTTAGGTGGAAAAAGGATGAAAAGTGCAAAGTTGGAGAAAATGTGCAATTTGTGCAAGAATGCTGAAAATGCACATCCAATTTTCATAATTATTTTGTATTGTTGTGTAACTCAAAACTATTGGTGTGATATATGGTTGGAAAGCCACTGAAGAGAGGGTCATTTTGACATATATAACACCATCATTGAAGTCCGAACGAGGAAGTTATGAGCAAAGTGGTGATGCCGCGCGAGCTGTGCCGAACAGAATTGTAGTGCTATATTCCATGGCCTATTACATATTCAATTCTTGGAGTTTTTGTGATTTCTTTATATTGATAGAAAGCCAAGGAAGATAGAATCGCGTGAGCGTAAAAATCACTCAATTCGGAGGTCGGATGTGAAAGTTATACGCGAAACGGAGAGACTGCGGAAATTGGTTCGACCTGCTTGAGGTCAAACCGAGGTCGAACCATGCACCTGGGACTTCCAGTAGGTGGGTTCGACCTATGGTTCGACCTGCGGTCAATGGTTCGACCTATTTGCTGAGGTCGAACCATCGTGCGGAAACTTATGAAATCCGTATTTTCGAGGCCTAAACACGTGTGATCACTTGAAAAGCCCATTCCAAGCCTAGGAGACGTGATTACAAGTATAAAAGGAGGTCTATACAGCCCCGAAAAGAGGAGGAACACAACACAATACAAGAGAGGAGAAGAGAGGCCACAACATACAACACCCCACAAGGGGGGATCACCCCCCAACCATCATTCTTTCCTCCATCCATCCATCACTTTGAAGATTCGTTTGTGGAATCAAGAGGAGAACCAAGAGGAGGATTCAAGAGCGAGAAGGACGCGATGATGCCACATCTAGGGTTTATTCATTTCCTAATTTATCTTGTATTTTTTGGATATCCGGGTAAGATCTATCCAACACACATGTGTGTTTCCTACAACACCATGGGCTAGAGCCTTTTTGGTAGAACTAGGATTGTGAAGGTTTTATCTAGTTAATTGAACTTCCATGTGTATACTCCGTACAACACTACTTGTGGTTTATTTTATATAAGATTGTGCCTTTTTAATCCATACTCATAGTCGTTTTGTGCATCAATAATCGTTCTGTAGAGTCTGAATACATAACATGGTTATTGGTTGAGTGCGTTCACTGTTGAGCAGGGTTTTAAGTTATAATTCTAAGTGAAGGGATTCCGAAGTCTTATTAGAATTATCTTATATGAATACTTATTAATTGAATTGAATTCGGGTTAATAAGTAGGATAAAGAGGATAATTTTATAGTACCTATAAAGGGAGATCATATCGGGTTAGAGTACCAATCCTAGGGGGAAATAATTGATACTGATAGTACCTAGAAAGGGGGATAAAATTATATCTCTTGCTCCGAGGTTATTCACACGTGTTACACGCATGTTTACTTGTGTCTATAGAGTAGATATGCATGGTTTAGTGATGCATCCATATTCCACAAGGCAGAGTCGGACATTGACACATGGAAGGGAAGTTAATGAGTAAAACTGGATTATCCTAGAGCTACCTATTCTCCTACTTGATCCACTTTCGTATTCTTCGAGTGGTACTTTATTTTATTTGTTATTTTAATTATTTTTTTAGTAGTTGTTAATTAAATCCATCAAATCTTATTGCCTTGTCTTAATTAATTTAGATAATAATTAAATTAATAATACGCCGTCCCTTGGGTTCGATATTCACTTGGTCACCTTTCGAAACTACAATTGATATCCTTCATACTTGGGGATTAATTGTGTGTTGAGAAAACACCCATCATGTTCTTGGCGCCGTTGCCGGGGACGGCTGTTATTATTGATTTTATTATTTTTAGTTGATTAAGATTTTTTTTCTTTTTCTTTCATTTGTGATTATTTATTTCTATCTAACCTTGAATTTTTCCGAGTTGCTTGTGCGCTTGTAAAAGGAGATGAAGGAAAAGAAGGAATAACACATTGATCTAAACATGGCCGGAGCAAGGCAGAATTCGGATAATGTTTCCATTCGTGAAATTTTCACGAACTTTGGGAATGTCAACATTGGGTTGATAGGAGCAAGGGGGAAGATGATAATTTTGAGATAAATCCCGCTCTTATTAACATGGTAGAGAATAATCCCTTTTCTGGAGGTTGTTTTGAAGATCCATATCAGCATCTCCGAAAATTTCTTGGTTATGCAAACACTCAGAAGGGAACTGGAGCTAATGATAATGCTAGGCGGATCGTCTTATTCAAGTTCTCTTTGATTGATAAGGCGGAAGCTTGGTATGAGACTCTTGATGCCACATATTGCACCACATGGGACCAACTGCAGCAGAAGTTCTTGGAGAGATACATGCCACCCTCAAGGATCTTAAGAATGAAGCAAGAGATCACTCGATTTGTTATGAATCAGGGTGAGAAATTTTATGAGGCGTGGGACAGGTTTAAAGACATGCTCAAGAGGTGTCAACAGCATGGAATGCCGAAGGCTGAATACATAAGCATCTTCTACTATGGATTGGATTGTGAGTCGCGTGTTTTTATTGATGCATCATCAGGAGGAGCGCTGTTATCAAAGACAGCACTTGAAGCAGAAAAGTTATTTGAAGACATCTCTATGAATTCACGTGACTGGCCAATAAATAGAAATAGAGGATCATATGTACTTGGCAAGGTAGTGCATGTTGAACATCAAGTGGTGAAGCCGAATAGGTATGATGAGATCGTCTCTAGTCTAGCTAACATCAACAAGCTACTAGAGTCCCAGCAGAGGCAGATTACAGAGTTGACACTAAGGGGGCCTAGTGTGAAGCAGCACGAAGTGAAGAGTGATGAAGATACCTTTCATCGATACATGGCTGAGAACGATGCAAGGGTTGACCACATCGAAGCTAGAATGAATATTGATCATGCAGATTTATCTAAACAGATGAAGGAGCTTACCTTGATGATGGGGCAGATGACCACGAACGTGAATCAATTGACACAAAAATTGGAAGATAAAGCCATCACGTTAAGGTCGGGAACACAGTACGAGGGACCAATGATGTCGAAAGCAAAATCAAACATGACGAGGAGCCAGTTCGACTTTGGTTCGACCTACCATACAGGTCGAACCGAGAAGGGAAGGTCGAACTGGGCTTCTGAAAGTGTTCCAAGAGCAGCAGGCACTCGGTTCGACCTGGGGGCATTGATTCGACCAGGCCATCTGATCGAACCCAGATCGAACCACCCCATCTGGAGCACTCTGTTTTCACAAATTCTCAGTTCGGCCACGATTCTATCGGTTCGACCAGTCCATCAGGTCGAACCCAGGTCGAACCGGTGACCAAAAATCTTCCAGAAGATCGGTTCGACCACAGCTTTATTGGTTCGACCTGGATACCAAGTCGAACCCTGGTCGAACCGCATCAAGCGAGACACTCTGTTTCAGATCATCATTGGTTCGACCACGTCACTCATGGTTCGACCACACCTACTGGTCGAACCCAGGTCGAACCGGAGGCCAAAGACCATGCAGAGAGCAGATTCGACTTGGGGGAAAGTGGTTCGACCTGGTCACAAGGTCAAACCCAGGTCGAATCACATAATCAGAGAGAGAATCAAGTTTCAGAAGAGTGGTTCGACCACTACGTTCTGGTTCGACCTGTCGAACAGGTCGAACCCAAGTCGAACCCAAATTGGAAAGTGAGAATGGACTTCCAGAAGCTTGGTTCGATCACTATGTACCTGGTTCGACCAGTATCCCTGGTCGAACCCAGGTCGAATCCTCTCAGAACGCACCCGTTTCAGCGCCGAATACTCCGCATGATGTTGATGCTACTCCAGTACCATTACATGAGCAGAATACTGAGCTTACAATGGAGAAGAAGTGGGAAAGAGCAAAGAAGTTGAGAGCGGAGAAGCTTAGACTGCAGATGGATAATGAAGATGTGGTTTTCTCTCTTGATCATGCAATGAAGATGCCCATGGAGACTCAATCGTGCAAGAGCATTGATATGGTTTCTAACTTGTTTAATCTTGATTTTTCTAAGACAGGTGATTCTGAATTTAAGTGGAAGGTTGACAAGGAGGAGTCTAGACAGCCATGAAAGGAAGAAAATTTCAATGATCATATTTTTGTGACCAAGAAAGGTGAGGTGTTGAGTGTAGACAAGAATAGGGAAAGAAAGTATTTGAAGGTGAGGATGCGAGAAGACCGTCCTCTACCGTCGTGACTCTACAACGTTAAACATGAGCGCCTGTTGGGGGCTTGCCCTTCCGTTTTATTGCTTTATTTCTTTCGTGTGAGTAAGAAATTTTTATATTTAAGGTGCTTACTAATCGGCAATTACATCTCTTTTCAAACTTAATTTCGACTTACGTTTTTACTAAGTTTGGGGGGGTGTGATGTTATTACCTCATTGAAGCACCAGGAGTATAATATTTTCTTTATAATGTTTGCTAGGGGAGTTGATTTTTTGCGGTATATTAAAACTTTAATCGGTTTTGATGTGTCGATTTTTTGCAATTTGCCTAGTGTTCAGTGGTGTTTCTAGCGTGTGGAGTCGATTACATAGTCAATTAATTCTTTCTTATAGTTCTCCTATTTTATTATTAATGAATCCTGTGATGATGAGTTTGTTTGAGCTTTGATGATAGAAAAAGGTAAAATAGTGGCAAGACGAGTTCTACATTGAGGCTTTGACTCGAGGAGCTCGTGCGTACGTTGAAGAAAAATCAGGTGCCCTCGTTTCCTTTTTCTAATTTTTATATGTGCTTTTAATTCATAGGAGTGGAAGGATTGAGTTTTTGGTGGTGATCCATGTGAGCTTATTTTTAAATTGTCTTGGAATTCATATGCTCTTGAAATTGATGAAGGAAGTGTACTTGAGTTATATTGTGGTATGAAGTTCTATGTGTACTTGTGGGATATTACCTACTATGAAAAGTGCTCTGTTACTTGTTAAAAACCCATGTGAGATTTTGAGCCTCGTTGATCATGTACATAATCACATGATATTTCTTTTCTGGTGAGTATCGTTCTTGTGTGTGTATTCTAGAATTTGCCTCTTATCTTACTTGAAACTACATGTGTGTTAGATGATGGGAGATGATCTAAGGCCATCCTTGAATTTATGAGTCACTTAGCCAAATAATTTCCTACCAAATAATTATATATCCGTAGTTAACCCCATTGAGCCTAAAAATCTTATTTCTTTGGTAACCTACGAAGATAGCCACTTTGATATCTTATTTGAGCCTTAAATTCCTATATTTAGTGGAGAATTAAATGATGTCAAAGTGTGTGAATTGATTTTCATGGAGTTTAGAAGGAATAAAATATTTGGAGCTGTACAAGAGATTATGAGCAAAAACAAAAATATGAGCTTAAAAATAAGTTGCTTAGGGGTAGTGCCCGAAACTGGTACCTCGGGAAAAAAAAGATGTGCTTGAAGAAAAGAAAAAGTATGTTGAGCTTGAAGGAAGGGAGAGAAAAGAAAATTAGAAGAACATGAAGCTGGATAGCCTTGAAGTGTAAGAATCTGCAGTACAAAAGATCTCCGGTTTTAATTCTCTACTAATTGAGTCACTTTATCCATATGTTTCCTACCCTTATCAAAGAGCCAACATTACAACCAAAAGAAAAGTCATTTTTGATCCCATTGTCGAATCATACTTTTAGTGGTGAAGAGCTTGAGACGTTTGGCAAGCTTATGGTTACGCATGCACTTGAATTGAATCTGAGCGTAAACACTTTAACCCATAAGTGTACATATTTTACACTTGAGTGAGAGATCATATATATACTTCCCGTGAGAACATGTTGATGGAGCATTTGAATTGGTGGTGATTGTCTTAACTTGTATGCTTTGAATTGGTTATTACACGTGATAAGAGTTGCATGACCTAAGTTGATGACAATTGTATTTTGAATGGGGTATTGGTCATAGTCCTTGTTTCCCCGCTAATTTTCATACTCTCTTTCTCTTTATCTTTATTTTGTTGCCTCGGGACGAGCAACGGGTACGTTTGGGGGATTGATGAGAGTGAAAATAAGCGTGTTTTAATATCCAATTTAACACCTTTTTGATTGATATTGTAGTCTTATATGAGCACAAGTGTCTTATATTCGATATATGTGAGAATCATATGCACTTGAGGTGTTTTATTGTATTTTAGGTGGAAAAAGGATGAAAAGTGCAAAGTTGGAGAAAAGGTGCAATTTGTGCAAGAATGCTGAAAATGCATATCCAATTTTCATAATTATTCTGTATTTTTGTGGAGCTCAAAACTATTGGTGTGATATATGGTTGGAAATCCACTGAAGAGAGGTTTTGGCGTAAAGAACACCATCATTGAAGTCCGAACGAGGAAGTTATGAGCAAAGTGGTGACGCCGCGCGAGCTATGCCGAATAGAATTGTAGTGCTACTTTCTATGGCCTGTTACATATTCAATTCTTAGATTTTTTGTGATTTTTTTATATGGATAGAAAGCCAAGGAAGAGAGGATCGCGTGAGCGTAAAAATCACTCAATTCGGAGGTCGGATGTGAAAGTTATACGCGAAATGGAGAGACTGCGGAAATCGGTTCGACCTGCATGAGATCGAACCGAGGTCGAACCATGCACCTGGGACTTCCAGTAGGTGGGTTCGACCTGTGGTTAGACCTGCGGTCAATGGTTCGACCTGTTTGCTGAGGTCGAACCATCATGAGGAAACTTACCAAATCCGTATTTTCGAGGCCTAAACGCGTGTGATCACTTGAAAAGCTCATTCCAAGCCTATGAGACGTGATTACAAGTATAAAGGAGGTCTATACAGCCCCGAAAAGAGGAGGAACACAACACAATACAAGAGATGAGAAGAGAGGTCACAACATACAACACCCCACAAGGGGGGATCACCCCCCAACCATAATTCTTTCCTCCATCTATCCATCACTTTGAAGATTCGTTTGTGGAATCAAGAGGAGAACCAAGAGGAGGATTCAAGAGCAAGAAGGACGCGATGACGCCACATCTAGGGTTTATTTGTTTTCTAATTTA
Source organism: Pogostemon cablin (assembly GCA_023678885.1). Lineage (NCBI taxonomy): Eukaryota > Viridiplantae > Streptophyta > Magnoliopsida > Lamiales > Lamiaceae > Pogostemon > Pogostemon cablin. The sequence continues at coordinate 18,551,660 of CM042977.1, read as the reverse complement.
TCTTGTATTTTTCGGACATTCGGGTAAGATCTATCCAACACCTATGTGTGTTTCCTACAACACCATGGGCTAGAGCCTTTTTGGTAGAACTAGGGTTGTGAAGGTTTTATCTAGTTAATTGAACTTTCATGTGTATACTCGGTACAATATTACTTGTGGTTTATTTTATATAAGATTGTGCCTTTTTAATCCATACTCATAGTCGTTTTGTGCATCAATAATCGTTGTGTAGAGTCTGAATACATAACATAGTTATTGGTTGAGTGCGTTCATTGTTGAGCAGGGTTTTAAGTTATAATTCTAAGTGAATGGATTCTGAAGTCTTATTAGAACTATCTTATGTGAATACTTATTAATTGAATTGAATTCGGGTTAATAAGTAGGATAAAGAGGATAATTTTATAGTACCTATAAAGGGAGATCATATCGGGTTAGAGTATCAATCCTAGGGGGAAATAATTGATACTGATAGTACCTAGAAAGGGGGGTGAAGTTATATCTCTTGCTCTGAGGTTATTCACACGTGTTACACGCATGCTTACTTGTGTCTATAGAGTAGATATGCATGGTTTAGTGATGCGTCCATATTCCACAAGGTAGAGTTGGACATTGACACATGGAAGGGAAGTTAATGAGTAAAACTGGATTATCCTAGAGCTACCTATTCACCTACTTGATCCACTTTCGTATTCTTCGAGTGGTACTTTATTTTATTTGTTATTTTAATTATTTGTTTAGTAGTTGTTAATTAAATCCATCAAATCTTATTGCCTTGTCTTAATTAATTTAGATAATAATTAAATTAATAATACGTCGTCCCTTGGGTTCGATATTCACTTGTTCACCTTTCGATACTACAATTGATATCCTTCATACTTGGGGATTAATTGTGTGTTGAGAAAACACCCATCAGTAGCCTACTCTGGGTTTCCCCAGGTCGCTCCTTCCTAGGTAACCCCTTCCGCCACTCAGTGCATATATAGTGGTCGCATACACCATTAGTATCTTATTAATTTTGGGGAAAATACTTTTCATGATTATGCATTGTATGCAAGTAGGAGAAACTAAATATGCATCACATATTAATTAAGATATTAATATCAATATTTAATTAAAATAAAATAATTATTTCATCTAAGATCACATAGATCTTCATTTAGAATAATCTTTGATCACATACACCAACAAATATAAAACAACGATAATATCTCAATTCACATAGATCTGCAATTTGTATCACATATTAATCACAAATTAATAATTCATAACGTAATTAAACTAATAAAAAATAATTTATAACATAATTATCACACATTAATCGCAAATAATTCACACACAACATGTTTATGCATTGTAGTTGGATCTCTACTTACCTGAACTCCGACAATAGTAATACTATAGATCTCGTGAACTAATGTCTTCTTATTCCATCCTGACAACACACGCTTTCCTTCTCCTCCCCTCTTCTTCCCCCCTTCTCTCTCTCTCTCTCTCTTTCTCTTTCTTTTTTTTAAATGACGAACTGGTCGCTGTTGAACAAATGGGGTAATCCCCCAAATTTATAAGTGAGGTTGGGTTGAAAGTCAACATGACTTACCCACCGCCTCAAAATCCTCTTCTAATCCTTTTTTACTAATAATAGTATATTATTATTATTATACTATTTACTATTTATAGTAAATATAATAACAATAATAATAATAATTATTATTATGCATTACAAATATACGTGCAATACTTAATAGCTAAGATATAATACATTTATAAATTAATATACATATGTGTACATTTTCTTCACCACTATTATTATTACGAGAACACGTGTGACACTTAATAATTAAGAAATAATATATTTATACACAAGAGATAATTTAATTATATATCCAAATGAATGCAAGTAAATATTTATGTACTTATATATATTCACAAATTATCACCATTATTATCACGGATATGACAATTACCACATAATTGTCACATAATTATCACATAATTATAAAAATATGCAAAATACAAATTATATTATCATATAAATAGGAAAAATTCTCAAGTATTACACATTACATGTAATAATCAATTCATAGCATACAAGGTAAGACAATCACCACCAATTCAAATGCTCCATCACATCTTCTCACGGAAAGTATATATCACTCGCACTCAAGTGTAAAAAATGTACACTTATAGGTTAAGGTGTTTACGTTCAAATTCAATTCAAGTGCATGCGTAACCATAAACTTGCCCATTGTCTCAACTCTTCTTTTACTTATAGCTAGAAAATCATGCATAAAAAGGTCATTTATTTGGTTTTAATATGGGCTCTTTGAAAAAGGTAGGAAATATATGGCTTGGTGACTCAAAAATCGGATCGATCAAGCTGCAGTCTCTCTCGATTTTTCATTCTTCCCCATCACTTCAATCAAGCACAACATTCTAATCAAACTCTCCCATCTTTCTCTTTCAAGCACAACATATTCTTTTTCAACTTTTTCTAACTCTTCAACTCCATCATTCTTCTTTTCTTCAACCTTTTTTTCTTTTTTTTCTTTCTTTTGAGGTATTAGTTTCGGGCACTACCTCTCATATCATCCATAGGGTACTAGATTTAAGCACTATCTTAGGGTATTTGTTTCCATGGAGTACTAGATTTAAGCACTACTCCAGGAATTTTCCTTTTCATCCTTAATATTCTTCCTTCATCATCCCTCAAATCACCACTCTCTTCAATTAAGCTTTATTGGCTATCAAAAGAATTGATTTAAAGGCTCAATTAGGCTGACAAGGGATTTAATGAATTCAGGTAAAATATATGAGAATAGATGGGATATTCAAAGATGGCCTAATATCATTTCCATAATCCACTAGACTATATTCAATGTGACTTAAGGAAAATTCTAGAATACACGCACAAGAACGATACTCACCAAAAAAGAAATATCATGTGATTATTAACATGATCAACAAGGCTCAAAATCTCACATGGATTTTTAACACGTAACAGAGCACCATTCATGGTAAGTAATATCCCACAAGTACACATAAAACTTCATACTATAATATAATGCAAGTACACTTCCTTCATTAATTCCAAGAGCATATGAATTCAAAGCAAAATTTAAAAATATAAGCTCACATGGATCACCAAAACCAAGATCTCAATCCTTTCACTCCTACTAATTAAAAGCACACATAAAAATTAGAATAAGGAAACGAGGGCACCTGATTTTTTTCTCCTTCAAAACGTGCAAGAGCTCATCGAGTTGTTCAACTCGATCAGGTCAAAGCCTTAGTATAGAACTCATCTCGCCACTCTTTTACCTTTTCTATCATTAAATCTCAAGCACACCTCATCATCAAAGATTCATCAATAATAATATAGGAGAACTATAAGAAAGACTCAATTGACTATCTAATTGACTCCACACACTAGACACACTAACAGTACAACACACTAAATATTAGGTAAGTTATAAAAAATCGACATACCAACACTGGTTAAAATGTTAATATGTCGCAAAAAATCAACCTCCTAACAAACAAACAACCAATGAAAGAAAAATTATACCCTCGGTGCTCATAAGATGAGGTAAGTACATCACACCCCAAACTTAGTAAAAACGCAAGTTGAAACTAAGTTTGAAAAGAGATGTAATTGCCAAAACGTGAGCACTTCAAATATAATAACTCCTCACTCATATGAAAGAAATAATAAAGCAATAAAACGGAAGGGCAAGCCCCCAACAGACACTCATGTTTAACATCGGAGAGTCACGACGGATGTAACCTTTTGAACTACTGGATCAGATGGCGGTCTTATCGCATCCTCACCTTCAAGTACTTTCTTTCCCTCTTCTTGTCCATACTCAGCACCTCACCTTTCTTGGTCACAAAATTATGATCCTCAAAAATTTCTTTCTCCCATGGCTATCTAGATTCCTCCTTGTCAATCTTCCACTCAAATTCAGAATCATCTGTCCTATTAAAATCAAAATTAAATAAGTTAGAAATCACATCTACGCTCTTGCATGATTGAGTCTCCATGGGCATCTTCATTGCTTTATCAAGAGAGAAAACCACATCTTCATTATTCATCTGCAGTCTAAGCTTCTCGGCTTTTAACCTCGTTGCTCTTTCCCACTTCTTTTCCACTATAAGCTCGATATTTTTCTCTTTGGATGGTACTAGAGTAGAATCAATATCATGTAAAGCAATTCGGAGCTGAAAATTGTGTCAAACGAGGCAGTTCGATCATGGTTCGACCATGGGTACTGGTCGAACCAGATGTGTAGTGGTCGAACTGGGCTTCAGAAAGTATGGTATCTCCCGGACAGGTCGGTTTGATCATGGTTCGACCAACAGGATTGGTCGAACCATGATGGCCGTGGTCGTACCGTGCTTCAGAAAAAACAGGGTGCTGCGGACAGATTGGTTCAACCTTGGTTTGACCAAGAGGTTTGGTCGAACCAGAGCTATTTTGGTCGAACCCGACATCAGAAAAAATAGAGGGTCGCGGACAGACTGGTTCGACTGTGGTTTGACCTTTAGGGTTGGTCGAACCAGGGTGGTTCTGGTTGAACCGTCCGTCTGGATGCTCCAGAGGTTTCCCAAGTGCTTGGTTCGACCTACTTGCTTGGTCGAACCGAGGTTGAATCGAGCTCCTGGAGCTTCAGAATTCATTTCCGGCATCATCGGTCCATCATATTGTGTTCCAGACCTTAACGTGATGGCATGGAACTCTTTCAGGAATATTATTTTCTACAATATTTGTGTCAATTGATTTACGTTCCCGGTCATTTTCCCCATTATCAAAGTAAGGTCCTTCAACTGCTTAGACAAATTTGCATGATTAGCATTCATAGTATCCTCAAGATAATCAACCCTTGCATCATTCTTAGCCATGTATCGATTGAAGGTATCTTTAACACACTTCACTTCTTGCTTCTGCATAATAGGCTCTTTTTGAGTCAACTCTGCAATCTGCTTCTGCTGGGACTCTAGTAGTTTGTTGATGTTAGCTAAACTAGAGACGATCTCATCATTCCTATTTGGCTTCACCACTTGATGTTCAACCTACGCCACCTTGCCAAGTACATATAATACTCTATCTCTCTCTACAGGCCAGTCACGTGAATTCATAGAGATATCTTCAAATAACTTTTCTGCTTCAAGTGCTGTCTTAAATAACAACGCTCCTCCTAATGATGCATCAATAAGAATACGCGTCTCACAATCCAATCCATAGTAGAAGATGCTTATGTATTGAGCCTTAGACATCCCATGCTGTGGACACCTCCTGAGCATATCTTTAAACATGTTCCACGCCTCATACAATTTATCACCCTGATTCATAACAAATTGGGTGATGTATTGCCTCATTCTTAAGATCCTTGAGGGTGGCATGTATCTCTCTAAGAACTTCTGTTGCAGTTAGACCCATGTAGTGCAGTCTGCTATATCAAGAGTCTCATACCAATGTTTTACCCTATCAATCAAAGAGAACTTGAATATGGCGATCCGCCTAGCATTATCATTAGCTCCAAACCCTTTTGAGTGTTTGCATAATCAAGAAATCTTTTGAGATGCTGATATGGATCTTCAAAACAACCTCCAAAAAAGGGATTCTTCTCTACCATGTTAATAAGAGTGGGACGTATCTCAAAATCATCATTTCCCCCCTTACTCCTATCAACCCCATGTTGCCAATCCCATAGTTCGTGAAAATTTCACGTATGACAACATTATTCAGATTCTGCCTTGCTCCGGTCATGTTTAACTCAATGTGTTATTCATTCTTTCCTTCCTCTCATTTTTCTAGTGCACAAATACCTCAAAAAATTTAAGGTTAGATATAAATAAATAATCACAAATAGAAGTCTTAATCAAATGAGAAATAATAAACTAATAATAACAGTCGTCCCTAGCAATGGCGCCAAGAATTTGATGCGTGTTTTCTTTGCACGCAAAATTAATCCCCAAGTATGAAGGAAATCAGTTGCAGCTTAGTAAGCAACCAAGTGAATTATCGAACACAAAGGACGGCGTATTATCAATTAATTATTTACTAAATTAATTAAGACAAGCTAGCAATAATATTTGAAGTATAGAATTATTAATCTTCTAAACAATTAATTAAAATAACAATTAACATAAAATAAATACTAGAAGAATACGAATGTGACTCAAGTAGGAGAATAGGTAGCCCTAGGATAATCCAGTTTCACTCATTAATCTTCCTTTCGTGTATGAATGTCCGACTCTGCCTTGTGGAATATGGACGCATCACTAAACCATATAAATCTACTCTATAAACACAAGTAAATATGCATGTAACACGTGTGAACAACCATGGAGCAAGAGATATAATTTTAACCCCCTTTCTAGGTACTATCAGTATCAATTATTTTCCCCTAAGATTGGTACTCTAACCCTATATGATTTTTCTTTTTAGGTACTATAAAATTATCCTCTTTATCCTACTTATTAACCCGTATTCAAATTAATTAACTAGTATTCATATAAGATAGTTTTAATGAAGCTTCGGGGTCCCCTCACTTAGAATCATAACATGGAATCCTGTTCAGCAGTGAACGCGCTCAATCAATAACCAAGATGAACATTCAAACTCTATTCAACAATTAATGATGCACAAAACGACTCTGAATATGGATTAAAAACGCATAGTCATATATAAACTAAACCACAAGTAGTGTTGTACAAAGTATACACACGAAAGTTCAATTAATTCATAAAAATTTTCAAAACACTACATCTACCAAAACAGTTCTAACCCATAATGTTGCGAAGAACAATTATGGGGGTTGGATAGATCTTACGCCCATATGTCCAAAAAATATAAGATAAATTAGGAAATGAAGGAAACCCTAGATGTGGGCATCGTCGCGTCCTTCTCCATCTTAAATCCTCCTCTTGGTTCTCCTCTTAATTCCACAGACGAATCTTCAAAGTGATGGATGGATGGAGGAAAGGATGTGGATGATGGTTGGGGGGTGATCCCCCTTGTGGGGTGTAGGATGATTGTGTTTCTGTTCTCTCTTCCCTTCTCACATAAATAATGATGTAAAATATATATAGGTGTGAGAAGGGAATTAATTAAGGTAATAAAAGATATGGGTTAATCATGGAGGATTATGTGAGAATGAGATTAATTGTGCTCAAAGAAATAGACAATTTTCAAAAAATTTTAAAAATTCTCGGAAATTCTCGTCAGCAGCTGCGCGACCTCACGATTTTGAGCATAACTTCCTCGTCCAAATTCTGATTTGAGTAATTCTTTTACTCACGCGATCTTCTCTTCCTTGGCTTTCTATCCATATAAACATCTCACCAAAATTTCTACGGTTGAAGATGTAACAAGGTACGGTTGAAGATGTAACAAGTCATGTAAATTGGAACAGACATTTTGTTCGGCACAGCTTGCGCAACGTTACCAACCATGTGTCACGCTTTCTCGTTTGGACTTCGATTGGAATGTTCCTTATGCCAAAATATCCTCTCTTCTGTGGCTTTCCAACTATGTGTCACGCTTCTAGTTCAAAGCTTCACTCAAACACAGAAAAATTACACAAGTTTGACGTGCGTTTTTTAGCATTTTTACACAAGTTGAACATTATCTCCAACTTTGCACTTTTGATATTTTTTCCACCTAAAATATAATAAAACATCTCAAGTGCACCTTTTTCTCACATATATCAAATATAAGATATTTATGCTAATATATGACAACAATTCCCATCAAAAAGGTGTTAGGTTGGACACTAAAACACGCTTATTTTCACTCTCATCAATTCTCCCTATTACAAGTCCATAATATAATAAGTCATCTGTGATAATTTTACTCCTGTAACTTTTTTTAATTTTTAATTTTACTTTTTTTGCAAAAACCTTTCATGCATGTCCCATAAGTTTTTGAAATCCTATGAATTTAGTAATCTTTTTTGCAAAATGAGAAAATTTGAAAAGGTAAAAACTATACAAACTAAAATTGAATTCATTGATAGTTATAGGACCAAATTTGATATGTTCTCCACAAAATCTTGCATGTAGTTCACGTGGAAAAGATATTGAGATCTACACCAGTGGACAAAATCTACGTCTTAGTGAAAGCTGATGATCATTAAGCAGCAAGGCATCGTTTGGCAAAAGAAGTACGTTTTTACACACAAAAATATAAGAAAAAAAAAATACTACGATCAATTTTTTTATTTTTTTTTATGGTGTCGACATAATTAAATATGTGTTATTTTAGCTTGTAAATTCAGATTTATTCGGATGTCTTCGAGAAAAACATGGAAAATATTACGAAGCTTTAATGAAGGAGAAGTTGACACCAGTTGTTGGTAATATTTGCGAGCCAAACCTTGGATTGGACTCTCATTCTGCTACCACAATTATGGAACAAGTCAATGTCATAATTGGATCTGCAGCCATTACAACCTTAAATGGGAGGCAAGTTAATTTTCACTCTTTTCTATTTTTAAATAAATCATACTTCCTCCGTCCCTCACTAAGAGGGTCTTTTGCTTTTTGGCACGTGGATTAATGAGTATTATTATTTAATATGTAGTGGATAGTTGTATTAGTATGAGTGTAGGTCCCATATTTTAATTGTATTAGTGGGTGTGTGGGTCCCATGCACTACAAAAAAACTGTTTTTTAGCAACGAAATATTCTGTTGCTAAAAGCCTTAATTTCATTGTTAAATTGGCTTACCAACGGATTAGCAATGGAATCCGTTGGTAAAATTCCATTGGTAAAGTGGTGGTTGGAAAATTTTTAGCAACGAAAAATCAATTCCGTTGGTAATCCGTTGCTAATAATTCCATTGATAATTTATATAATGATTCCCTTGGTAATCAGTTGGTAATTACCAAAGGATTGAATTCCGTTGCTAAAATAGAGAATAAATCCGTTGGCATTCAGTTATTAAAATAAAAATGTCATTTTTGTTGCTAATCCATTGGTAATTACCAACGGATTGAATTCCGTTGGTAAATTTGGTTGCTAAAAATACTTTTTTTGTACTGATGTGTGTAAAAAAGGAAAGGGGACTCTTTGGGTGGGAAGCCCAAAATAGAAAAAAGACCCTCTTTAAAGGGGACAGAGGGAGTATTAATTTTTTTGGCAAATACTTATATCTTTTATTTTATTTTATTTTAAAATTTTTTTGGAGTAGAAATTGCTAATATGACGTCTAGCACACCAGATGTTCTGTGTCATTTTTGTACATCAACTTATGTGTCACACCTTATATGATTGACACATAGGAGGGAAAAAAATTCAATCATTGTCCCTAGGGTTTAAGCTTTTCTTTTTAGTGTATAGTTTCACTCTCCTTTCCTACGTGTTATTCATCCAATGGTGTGTCACATGAGATGATGTACCAAAACGGCACAAAGAATTCGAACCGGACATCCATCACTCGTGTTTTGAGTAGAATTCTTGACTAATTTAAGTCAATTCAAATCCCCTATTCCATCCCATATTACATGGGGTGGGATGGAAGACAAATGTCTCATTTCACACACAATTGAAATGGGACACTTGTCTCCCATCCCACCCCATGTAACATTAGATGTAACATGGGATGGAATAGGGGATCCCAGTGAATTTAAGTAGGCAAATTATTATGTGGAACCGTTCTATGTACTATAAAACATTTTTTTTGTCTTTTTATGTGGTTTATAACCTATTTTGCTTACAAAAATAGCCTTTCATGACATTGATAAATGTCATATTACAATGATTATTAATACACTTAATCTATTATGACATTTTAAAAGAATGTCATCTATTCTAATGTAGCAATAGATCTATCATCTATTAATACATTTATAAATGTCATGATAAGATTATTTAAACTACATTAATTAACTATTATTTTTTAATTTAAAATTAAAAAATTCTAAAATTTCAAAAACGAAATAATTACCACTACGCCTGATGGGATTCGAACCATGCCTAACTCATCTTCATAGAATATTTGACTCAATACTTAACCAATGAACCATACTTATTTATCGTATGATAATGCTTATATATTATATACATATAATCTCTTTATTTTTTTAATATTTAATAAATTTATTAATTATAAATAACTAAAATTAATTTATGTTATATAAATTTTATTATTTCTATTAAACATTGTTATTAAATTTATAAAATTTAGACATTTTTAAATATCTTGTACATAATCTAAATTATTATTTATTAATATATATCACATATATTAATATATAATTGTATAATTATGTATAAAATAATTATAATTTTTAGGAGTAATATCTTAGTTAATTATGAATTTATATTAACATTCGTAATATATTATTTAATATTTTTATACATATATATATATTAAATTTAATATTTATTTTTTCATTTCTACTTTAAATTTTTTATTTATATACGAATATTGAAATGATTTTAATAAACAAAATGCAATATTTTTATTTTAATTAAATATGAGTAATCTTATTTTATTATTTAATTTTTAAAATTTTAATATATACAATAATTGAAGTATAAATATATTATATATTAATTATAATTAACAAGAAAATAAAAAGTTATTGTGACAGTATATTAGTGTCTTAATAGAATTATATTAATACATTTATTAAATAGTGTATTAATAGATATTTAATAGTGTAGTTATAAATTTGATGTATTGATAGAATAGTTGTAAATACATTTTAGAAAAAAATGTATTAAAATTAGTGTAGTATTAGACCTTTTTCTAGTATTTAATTTACTTAGCTCTGGAAACAAAATGGGAACCACAAATGTGTTATTTCAAAGTGGTTCCATTATTGGACACTCCCTAGCTCTCCTTGAGCTAATAAGAACTGGGAGCTCTGAAAATGGGTTGGTAGTTGGGGTAATCACGTTTGTTGAGTTTGGTTTTTTTTATTTATCTGTTTGTTAGTATAGTTAATAGTTAATTCACCAAGTATTCTTATTTCCCCTTTCTCCATACCTCTTTATAACTCCCTCCTAATTCGTTCCCAATGAGAATCGAATCTGAGTCACATTCACTTTAGTGAGGTACTAGCTCAATGATCAAGTGAGTTAAGGTTTGTTGAGTTGGGTTATTGATTGGACATGACATATGTGGTGTGGGTATTATGTGGAAATAATTGGAATGGTGCGTTGAAAATTGACAGTAATAATTAGTATCAAAATTAAATTTCGAAGGACTATAAATTAATTTTCCGTATATAGAAATTTACCATATATGTACAGAATATATAGAAATTTACCATGTCTCATAAATATATTTATCTACTTGTTGCTCTATTAGAGTAAGGGTTGATGTGCAATTAATTATTTATTCTAATGATATGGCTGAATGTATCAGATACGATTATTTGGTTGACGCCAATGTGAATGGTGCTGAACGATTATTGAAGTTTGCTGGAGCTTGCAACAACCTTGAGCTGTTGGTCCATATTTCAACCGGTATGAGTATTATATTTTAGACAAAAACTTGTACGAAATCCACTTAAAAATTTGTATTTTATTAACGAGATATTCAGTTGGTAAAAACCTTAATTTAATTGTCAAATTTATTTACTAACGGATTATCAACGAAATTCGTTGATAATTTTCCATTGGTAAAGTGGTGGTTGGTAAATTTTTAACAACGAAAATTCAATTCCACTTTCCATTGGTATTCCGTTGCTAAAAAAGAATACAATTTTTGTTGGCAATCCGTAATTACCGACGAACCGAATTTCATTGCTAAAAATGAATTTTTTTAGTAATCGTCTCATAAATCTCATTCCATAAAACGGATAAAAAGTGATAACATTTATTTATAAAAAAGTGATAAGTTTTTCAAATGAACTATTGATAAACAATTTGAAATATAAATAAAAAATGAAAATATTTTTAAAAACAGAAAATTTGAAACGAAAGGTACCAGTCTCACACAAGACTTGTGCTAAGATCTAATTTAGACTCTCTTGTTCAATTAATGGTCCCACAAATGACTGAAATATATAGTTATGTGTTTCGTAGCATATGTGAGTGGAGGGGAATAAGGGATTATTTCAGAAAACCCATTGATAATGGGAGGGAATCCAAGAAAAGGAAATGGCGAAACGTCGTCGTGTTTGGTTGATGTGGTGATGAGGTGAATCTGGCAATGAGATCAACCACACCAACAACTAACTTTCAGATGACCACGGATATGAAAAGGCTAGGTATGGAGAGGTACGTACGTAATTAATATTTTTTAGATATATACTCCCTCCCATCTCAATTTACGTTTGCTTTTTATACGTAGATTAAGAAATGTAGTATTTTACTATATAATGAGGTGAGATAAATAATATTTTAATGTGAAATGGGTAGATGTATTAATAGTGTGATGTGTGGGACCATGGAAAGAGAAATAATTAATTTGTTATGGGTCTCATTTACTAAAAAGAGGAATGTAAAAATTGAAATGTGATACCCAAATTTTGTAAAGATTAAAATGAGATGGAGGGAGTATATATGTTTTAATATTTTAGTATATACTATAAGAGTATATACAAACTTTTTGAGGCAAGTGGTAGTGATTAGATGCATTTTAAAGCCTAAATTTTTCAAATAATTTTTTTTTATACAATGTCTGCGCCATATAATTATGTAACAATAATGAAGAATATTTTTTATACTAAAAGTTATTATTATCAATGTCTTTAGTGTGCCTTATAAAAAGTTTTTTTTTCACTCATTTTCTTAATACTAGAGTTATATTTAAAGAGAGTGACACTGTCATCCCTTTAAAAAATTTCTACCTAAAGTGAACCCCATATATATATATATATATATATATATATATATATATATATAACTCTTCATCTTATCATTTTGGATGTTCATTCCAAAGATATTTATTTTTTATTTTTAATAAAAAAACCCTTACATATAGCTTACTACTCACTACTAATACAACTACACATTATACATAAAATAATAATACTCTTTAATCTACGTAAAGAAAGCAAATGACCATTTGTGTAGTAGACAAAGAGAGTATATATATTCCCTCCATTCGCTTCTAAGGTGTCTATTTTACTATTTTTGGCGTCCGGTTCAGAGGTATCCATTTCCCCTATTTAGTAAAAAAGTACACAATATGACCTATCACTTCCCTCTAATACAACAACCTACTTTATATATAATAATAATACTCTTTAATCCACGTGCAAAAAGCAAACGGACACCTTAGAACCGATTGGAAGGGAGTATTTGATCGTAGTCATTTTCACCTAGATTTTAGTGTCTTTATTTGTGGATTTTTGGATGTTTTTATCCGCAATTGTGTGATTTTTGGTGGAGTTATTGCTATTTTGAAAAATATGGTATGAATTGATAGAATTATGTAAATGAGCTTAAATATGTATAAAATAGGTCAAGAAATGGATTAAAACGGAGTCAGGAGCGAAACGGAGACAGAGGAACAATGCATGTTTGAACACGGGCCGTGTGCGGAACACGGCCATGTAACAAGTGCCCGTGTATTATCATCAGAAAGTGTTGCTTGCCCAGGAGGAAGGTCGTGTGCTGGCACACGGGCCGTGCGTTGCTGCACGCCCCGTGTGCGGAACATGGTCCTGTAAGAAGAAGTCGTGTAATGTCATCAAAAAATGATACACGGCCATGACCAAGGCCGAGTAGTGCAGCTCGAGCCGTGTCCAGAAGCACGCACAACACGCCGAAGAAGGTGTGCCCTACACGGGCCGTGCGCTACTACACGTGCCGTGTAGGTGCAAAAACCTGTGAAATTTTTAGAATGTTTCGGAAGCTTCTAGAAGGTCCATTAGTGATATAAAAGGGTGACTTGTGCGAAATTTAAAAAAGAGATCAGATTTGAGAGCAGTTACACACACTCCACACCACATTTTCACACACTAGATCCATTTCATCTATCTCCATCCATTAGATCCATCAATTTTCAATTGATCTCCATTAATCAATCCATCATCCAATCCATCCATCCACCATTTGAGAAGAGGAAAGCATCAAGGATTGAAGGAGTTAGCATATTGAAGAGAAGGAAGGTTTCTCCATGAAAGAGAAACCAATCTACTTTTCATTTGTTGATTTTCTTCTTATTTTTGGCTCAAATGGAGCAAAACTTGATTTGTATTGATTTAAACACAATATTTAGTGGCTAGTCCTATATTAGGGCTAATCATATGAATAGTTGAGATGAAAGCTAGATGTGTAGAACTTGAGAAGTGAATGTAGTTGAATTGTGGATTTCCTTTTATGATATATGAATCATGTTTCATTTCAATACTTGTGTGATTAGATTTTCTATTCATGGTATTAGGATGGCAATTTCAATGTTATGAGTAGATGTTTAATTGAATCATATATTAAAATGTGCATGCATGTTAGTGTCAGGGGAGGTAAGCCATACCCTTCTTATGCTTAGAATACTCATAGGGGGACACTTAAGAAATTGAGTGAAAAGAACTAACTTATGATCATAGTACCTTAAGGGAATTCAGATTAAGACCAATCCTAGGAGATTTAGACTTGTAAAAGAGTCAAGAACCTAGTTGCCCTGGCCATAGGGATTAGGGGTAAAATTGTGATGCTTTTACTCCACAAATTAATGAAGTTCACCATCAAGAGTTATGCATATCTAGCTAGAGTCTTAACTATGATTATGATTAGCCTTGCTCTCTTCTCTAGTAAATTCTACCTCCATTCCATTCATCATTTGTGTGTTGTTTGAATCATTACTTTGTTAGTTCAAATTCTTAGTTCATTGAGTAGAAAAATAATTAGTAGCTTAAACAATCAAACCTTCAATCTATCATTCTTACAAATCATAAATCAATGAAAAGTCCGGATACAACCTAGAGTTAACTTTTCCTTGGAATGACATTATTATAAATTTTATACTTGGTCACACGTTTACTCGACAATAGAGTCTCTTACTCTTACACATTTTTACAAGAAATGCGACTAAGAATAGTATTATGTAAAAAAAACTCTTTTAATAGCTAGCACTTAAGTACCACGGTGTGCTAGCTATGTATCCGCACAAAATATTAATTTAATTCTCTATTTTCCTATTTCTATTCAATTATACTCCCTCCGTCCATTGTTAGGTAAGTAATTTGTTTTTTCACTTGGATTAAGAAGTATTATTAAACATAAAGTGGGTGGTTGTATTGGTGGTGACTGATAGACTATGTGTGGGTTTCTTTTGCTAAAAAGGGAAAATAAAGTAACTTTAAAGTGAACGACCAGAATTACAAAATGATACCTTGTCAATGGGATCTTGGATGCCCTGTTATATTTTGGTGTTACATCTTCGGTTACACGCGTTAGATGAGTGACACGTATGCGGAGAGGAAAATCACAACCTTTTCCCTTAGGGTTGATTGTTAGGGTATAGATTAGTTTAACCTACGTGTCAATCATCCAATAGTTTATAACAGGAGATGTAACACCAAAATATAACGGGAGATATTGCTTTAACCTCATAGACTAATTTCTTTAAATTCAATGGGTGCCCATTGTACACCAAGTTATTCCTATACCTCCACATCGTCCAAGTCACCGCGATCCATATTGTAGAGGCAATGAGAACTCCCTTCTTGCGACCCATGCTATCTCCGTGTTGAAAAAAATTGATGATAGGATGTATGTGAGTCCTCACCTAACCAAACATGAATTTGATGCCAAATCTTCCAAGCCACATCACAAGTGAAGAATAGATGAGAAACATCTTCAAGTTCCGTACAGCCCCACGAACAGCGCATATCATCAGCATTTGAAATGATACCAATTTGGTTGAGCTTGTCTTTTGTTGGTAGTCTCCCATGTAATAGCTTCCATATAATAGCTTGAAATCTTCTTGGTCCAAAACAGATCCATAGTCTGTAAAATGACAATTTTGTAATCTCCATTATCATATTACTCTCTTGCCTTTTTTCATTCCGCAAATATGCATTCCTTGCTGTAAATGAACTATTTGAGGAGTGCTTCCACCACCATTTATCTTCTTCTTCAGGTTTGATCACGACCCTGCTAAGACAATCAAGAAGTTCGTTAGCATAACCATATTCTCTTACCCTTAGCTCCCTCCTCCACTTAAGATCATAATGCCAACAGGTACCATCCAAAAAACCCATCTCACCAACTCTCGCCTCTCTTTGCAAGCTTAGATTATAAAGCCTATGAAATCTCATCCTTAATGAAATATCCCCAATCCACAAATCTTTCCAAAAATATGTATTCATACCATTACCCACCATCCTATCAATATCTTTGTAAATACCACTTCCCCTCTTCCCTATATATATATTACAAATATCTATCCACCACCCCGAAAATATTTTTGACACTCCCAATCCCCCTTCGTCTAGTCTCCTCACTTCTTACAATAGTCTCAAACACCAAATCAAAACCCCTATATCTAGAGTGAATAACTCGAGCCCATAATTGATGAGGTTCATTAATAAACCTCCAAATCCAATTGCTAAGAAGTGATTTATTAAATTGCCCCAGGTTTCGAATTCCTAGTCCCCCCATTTTCCTATCTTTGCAAACTTTTTCCCAATTAACCCAACAAATTTTATCTCTCCTCACAAACACCCTCCCCCCCCCTCAAAGAAAGTTTCTTTGAATAGAAATTAGTTTTTTGGTCACTTTGTTTGGTATATGGTAGAAAGAAAGGCAAAAGATTGTAATAGATGAAAGAACAGACTGAACCAATGTAATTCGCCCACCAAAAGAAATGTGTTTGTTATTCCACTTCTCAAGTCCTTTCTTGACTCGTTCCACCAATTTCCTCCAGGATGAGATTTTCCAATGACTTATGCCTACATTGTGGCCCAAGTAATGCATTGGTTGCTGCCCAATTTCACAACCCAAGTAGTGTGTCATTTTCTCCAATATTTCCGAACAAACGTTAATCCCCATCAGACAACTTTTATTGAAATTTACTTGTAGACCTGAAGCCAATTCAAAATTTCTCAAAATGTATTTTATAAATCTTAGATTATCAGGCTTATCTGAATATACGAACACCGTGTTATCTGCATATTATAAATGTGATACCATAATCTTATCTCTCCCAATTGTAGCGCCTTCAATCCACCCTTTGTTCACTGCCAACTTAATTAAATTGTCTGAGCCTTCCGCAGCTAGTAGAAATAAGAAAGGTACAACAGGTCTCCTTGTCTAAGACCATGTTCAAGTTGAATTTCTTCAGTTGGGCTGCCATTAACTATTACCGAGGCTGAAGCTGTTGAGATACATTCCATCATCCATTTCCTCCAAGTACTGTTAAACCCCATACAAGCTATTATTTCATCCAAATAATCCCATTCAACCGAGTTGTACACCTTGGCAAAGTCAATCTTAAAAATAAATCTGCTCAGCCTTTTTCGTTTTGCCTCATCTAATATCTCATTAAGAACCACAACTCCGTCAAGAATTTGACGACCACCAATGAAGGCTGTTAGATTTTCTGAAATTAAAGAATCTATCACCTTACTTAATCTTCTGGCCAATGTTTTTGCTAAGATCTTGTATAGACAGCCTATCAAGGATATAGGGCGAAAATCATCTACTGTGTAGCAATTTTCCTTCTTCGAGATAAGAACAATGAAGGATGGGTTGAGCCTTTTACTAGCTTACCATTAAGGTGGAAGTCATGCATCATTTCCATAATTTCTTCCTTAAGCAAGTCCCACTGATCTTTAATTAATCCAAAAGTGAACCCATCTGGTCCTAGGCTACGATTAGATTCGCAAGACCATATTGCATCTTTAACCTCCTCTTCTGTGAAACGGGACATGAGCATTTAGAGTTAGGGTATAGAATTTAGAAGAAATCTAAATTCTTTACCCTAAATTTAAACCATTAGGTTTTAAGGTTTAGTTTTTCTCTATTTCCTAGGTGCAGAGTATGAAATAATACATTATAACTGAAATACATTATACCAATAATTTTTCTTAAATTCCTAAAAAAATATAAAGTTAATCAAATAGTTTTTTTTCTTAAACTCTGTAACTACAGTAATAGTAAAGTTTAATTCGGGTTGAAGGAAGAGTAAATCAGTTTGATTCTTTTTTATTTATAGTGATGGCTGATTAGCCATTTGTAGTCGGGATGACTAATTAAAGAATTTATTAAACCACAGGGAGGAATGTACTAGGGTCTAAGCGATCTCGTGTTCATCATAGTATTATAGAGATGATCATAAAGGGGAGATAATCAAGAAATGACAATAAAATAAATGGATAGATGAATGGGAGATGGATGAATGAGCCAAGTAGATAGAGATGAGACTAGCAATACTTAAAGCATGAAAAATCTAGGTATCATGCAATGAACTCATATGTGTTATGGGTATAGACTAAGGGCCAACACTAGTTCACCTAAACTCCCTCTCGGAATGAATATGATATGGTTCAAACGTAGCTCAAATGATTGGTTCTCACTCAAATAATTCCAACTAGGTACTAAGCTTGAAATGAGAGTCCCTTCACACGATTAATCAACCTCTCGATCAAACCAATCGGATGTCCTATCAAAGGGTTCTAAATTCTAAAGAATTTCTCAATCTCTTCACAATTTATAATGCACATGAAGTGTTTGACGAAATGATTCACTTAATTACCCTAACCACATAATTGATTTCTCAATCTAATCACATATTTAGAACAATTAAATACACAAATCTTCATATACCTCAAGATCTCTAGCAACAATGATAGGAAATCAAATACCCAATTAACATATTCATTCAATTGCAAAATGCCCAAAATTATCCAACACAATTCATATTGCTAATCTCACAAGGGAGATTAGCCTCTCATGGTCACAAGGAGTTCAACATAGACATTAAAATCCTTACAAAACATGATAAACAATAGGTTTCAATACAAAGTGTAGATGAAAACTCCCTTGGATGTCTCCAATGGTGATCTTCTTCTCCCCTTTGCAATCCTCCTCTCTTCCTTGCTTCTCTAGCTAATTGGATGAAGGATTTGATGGTGGGATGATGATAGATGATATGGATGAAGAATGGATGAAGATGAAGGTGAAAAATGGAGGAAATGGTGTGTGAGGTGAGTGCAGGGGTGAAACTCTAGCCCAAAACTGATCTAATGTTGAAATATTGGCTATTTATACCCCTTGGGAAGCTTCTAGAAGATTCTGATTTTTTGCAGGATTTTGCACCTACACGGCCCGTGTATGGTACACGGCCACAGGGGTGGCCGTGTAGGCATTTCTGGTGTCAGAACTCGCCAAAAACACACAGGGCCGTATTCGGTACACGCCTCGTGTAGTTGCTGGTTGTGCAGTCTCACCGTTTCGAATATAACTTCCACATCCGATATCTAATTTAAGTAATTCTTGCGCTCACGCGATCCTCTTTTCCTTGGATTTTTATCCATATAAAGATCTGAAAAAACTTCCAACATTTGAAGGTGTAACAAGTCATGAAAAATAGCACAACCGTGCTGAGTAGGAACAGCTTGCGCGACGTCACCATTTTAATCATAACTTTCTCGTTTGTGCTCCGATTGAAGTGTTTCTTATACCAAAACAATTTTCTTTTCTGTGGCTTTCCAACCATTTATTACACTTCTAGTTTTGAGCTCCAAAAGAGTACAGAAAAATTGTACAAGTTGGACGTGCATTTTCAGCATTTTTCTTTGACTCATTCTCCCTTGTTTCAACTCTTAATTGAGATTCGCTTTTTCCTACGTCTTTCTTTTCGTGTCTAGAATCTCTTTTTACCTGTAAATCATACATTTAAGCTCATTCTTACATATTTCTATAAAATACAAAAAACAACAAAATAGAACATAAATACGGATAAAATAATACAAAAACACATATAAAAAGACACTAAAATCTAGGTGAAAATATCACTCATCAATGGCATTTTGTATGATGATTAGGTACCACTTGACATTGTGGTGAACACAACGATAGCAGCAATTGCAAAGCATGGTTGCATTCCTAAATCAGATCAGTTGACAGTCTGCCAGGCAGCATCTAGTGTTGCCAACCCTTTAACATATTCACAGTTCTTTGATTATATATGAATATTTTTATTCAAAATCCTTTGACAGAGTCGAAAAGTAGTGGTAAAATCAATCTTGCACGCATCAAGTATTTCGAATATTTCAATGAGTTCTCTAATTTTACACGACAAGAAATATCTCAACGTGTTGGGATAAAAATGCAATAGACATCGATGCGAAGATTGGAAATCCGACTCCAGAAAAGCAATGCAAGGCTCAGATCATATATGCAGAGAATTTATACAAAATGTATAGATTTTTAGGGTTCTTCAACGGAAGGTACGTACCCATTTCATTGCATGCATATTCATCGGGAAAGTTGCAATTTCAGGACAATAACTTAGTGGGTTTTGTATTTTTAAGACATTATGTTTTCGTGCTAACAACTAACTATAGGACATTATGTTCTATAATTTTTTGGTTAATGATAATAATTAAAACATAATATTCTATAAATGTGATGCAGCGAGAGCGTATTAAAGATAAAGATATGTAGAACAATCTCTATAATCCGTTGATTCCTAAAGAATACCGGAAGATAGACTTCTCAAATACGTTGTTTCTTATAGAATACCGTAAAAGAGGCTATGAGACAACTCTCATTTTCAGTATAAAATTCAACTCCCTTCTTACAATAACATGAACACCTATTTATAGGTGATAACAAAATTTAAAGTAATAATAACAATTATAAATAAAAGAAAACAAATCATAACATAATTATATTAATTATTCTATATCTCCACCATATCTGCATCATTCTCCTCTGCTTGGAAACGATTCGTCCTCGAATTGTGCAGGTCGTATCACAAACAAAATAAGTGCGAAGGCGCGCCGAAACATCTTTAAATTCATCTAACTGAAAATCCTTCAGTCGAGTACCTTAATATCCAGTAGTATGACTAATTATAAGATCTATAAAATACGAATCTTTTGGATCAAACAAACTTTCGCATTAAGCAAGTCATAATTTGCAACAATTTCAATCATCTCTACATCAAAAACTGAATCGCCATTGGCACCGTGGAAAATTGCATCGTCTTCTTCATCAAAGATTGGTGGGGTATCATAACTACCATATGAATCTCCTTCATCAAAGATCGGTGAGCCATCATATTCACCTAGAAAACTTCACCATATTCCTCATCGAAGATTGGTGGGCCACCATCAACAAATTAGTCTTCTTCATCGAAAATTGGTGGTCCATCGTATACCTAATCGGACACCAACAAATTATTTTATTGGTAGATCTGCATAGTATCATCTTCATACGATGACTGATCATCATAAAAGGTATCATAAATCACTTGAAATCTCAAATCCAGCATCAAGATTCTGGCTCTGATACCAAATGATGCAGCGAGAGCGTATTAAAGATAAAGATACGTAGAACAATCTCTATAATCCGTTGATTCCTAAAGAATACCGGAAGATAGACTTCTCAAATACGTTGATTCTTATAGAATACTGTAAAAGAGTCTATGAGACACTTATTTTCAATATCAAATTCAACTCCCTTCTTACAATAACATGAACACCTATTTATAGGTGATAACAAAATTTAACATAATAATGACATTTATAAATAAAAGGACATAAATTAAAACCTAATTATATTAATTATTCTATATCTCCATCATGTCTGCATCAAAATGTCAGCCCGACAATATAGTATCACGAAATAATGAAATTAAGATATTTTTTCAGTGAAATATTCTATTAGTACACTACAAAAAATATATTTTTTTACCAACGTAATATTCTGTTGGTAAAAGTCTTAATTCAATTGTTAAATTGGCTTACCAACAGATTAGCAACGGAATCTGTTGATAAAATTCCATTGGTAAAGTAGTGGTTGGTAAATTTTTAGCGATAAAAAATCAATTCCATTGGTAAATAATTACGTTGGTAATTCGTTGCTAATAATTCTATTGGTAATTTATATAATGATTCTCTTGATAATCCGTTGGTAATTACCAATGGATTGAATTCCGTTGCTAAAATAGAGAATAAATACATTGGCATTCCGTTGCTAAAACAAAATTATCATTTTTGTTGCTAATCCATTATTAATTACCAACGGATTGAATTCTGTTGGTAATTCGGCTGCTAAAAAATATTTTTTTGTAGTGATTATTACAACTGACTTTCAGATGACCACGGATATGAAAATACTGGGTATGGAGATATACGTACGTAGTTAATATTTTTTTAGATATATACTCCCTCCCGTTTCAATTTACGTTTACTTTTTACACGTAGATTAAGAAATGTAGTATTTTACTGTATAGTGAGGTGAGAGAAATAATATTTTAATGTGAAATGTGTAGATGTATTAATAGTGTGATGTGTGGGCCCATGAAAAGAAAAATAATTAATTTGTTGTGGGTCTCATTTACTAAAAAGATGAATGTAAAGATTGAAATGTTACACCAAAATTATGTAAAGATTAAAATGAGATGGAGGGAGTATATATGTTTTAATATTTTAGTATGTACTATAAGAGGATATACAAAATTTTTGAGGCAAGTGGTAGTGATTAGATGCATTTAAAGCCTAAAATTTTCAAATAATTTTTTTTATACAATGTCTTTAGCTGCGCCATATAATTATGTAACAATAATAGAGAATATATTTTTATACTAAAAGTTATTATTATCAATGTCTTTAGTGTGTATATATATATATATATATATATATATATATATATATATATATATATATATATATATATATATATATATATATATATACTCTTCATCTTATCATTTTGGGCATTCATTCCAAAGATATTTATTTTTTATTTTTAATAAAAGACCCTTACATTTAGCTTACTACTCACTACTAATACAACTACACATTATACATAAAATAATAATACTCTTTAATTTATGTAAAGAAAGTAAATGACCATCTGTATATATACTCCCTCCATTCGCTTCTAAGGTGTCCATTTTACTATTTTTTGTGTCTGGTTCAAAGATATCCATTTCCCCTATTAAGTAAAAAAGTACACAATATGACCCATCACTTCCCTCTAATACAACTACCCACTTTACATATAATAATAATACTCCTTAATCCACGTGCAAAAAACAATCAAACACCTTAGAACAGATCGAGAGGGAGTATTATTTAAAAAAAACTCTATTAATAGCTAGCACTTATGTACCCGGTGTGCTAGCTATGTATCCACACAAAATATTAATTTAATTCGCTATTTTTCTATTTCTTTACAATTATACTACCTCTGTCCATTGTTAGGTAAGTAATTTGCTTTTTCACATGGATTAAGAAGTTTTATTAAATATAAAGTGGGTAAACTGTATTGGTGGTGAGTGATAGACCACGTGAGTTTCTTTTGCTAAAAAGGGAAAATATAGTACCTTTGAAGTGAACGACCAGAATTACAAAATGATACCTTATCAGCGGGATCATGGATGTCGTATTACATTTTGGTGTTACATCTCCTGTTACATGCGTTATATGAGTTACACGTATGCGGAGAGGAAATTCTCAACCTTTTCCTTTAGGGTTGATTGTTAGGGTATAGATTAGTTTATCCTACGTGTCAATCATCCAACAGTTTATAACAGGAGATGTAACACCAAAATGTAACATGAGATATTGCTTTAACCTTATAGACTAATTTCTTTAAATTCAATGGGTGCCCATTGAACACCAAGTTATTCATATACCTCCACATCGTCCAAGTCACCGCGACCCATATTGTAGAGGCTATGAGAACTCCCTTCTTGCGACCCAAGCTCTCTCCGTGTTGAAGGAAATGATGATAGGATGTATGTGAGTCCTCACCTAACCAAACACGAATTTGATGCCAAATCTTCCAAGCCACATCATAAGTGAAGAATAGATTGGAAACATCTTCAAGTCCCGTACAGCCCCACGAACAGCGCATATCATCAGCATTTGAAATGATACTAATTTGGTTGAACTTGTCCTTTGTTGGTAGTATCCCATGTAACAACTTCCATATAATAGCTTGAAATCTTCTTGGTGCAAAACAGTTCCATAGTCTGTGAAATGACAATTTTGTAATGTCCATTTTCATATTACTCTCTTGCCTTTTTTCATTACGCAAATATGCATTCCTTGCTGTAAATGAACTATTTGAGGAGTGCTTCCACCACCATTTATCTTCTTCTTCAGGTTTGATCACGACCCTGCTAAGACAATCAAGAAGTTCGTTAGCATAACCATATTCTCGTACCCTTAGCTCCCTCCTCCACTTAAGATCCCAATGCCAATATATATCATCCAAAAAACCCATCTCACCAACTCTCGCCTCTCTTTGCAAGCTTAGATTATAAAGCCTATGAAATCTTATCCTTAATGGCATATCCCCAATCCACAAATCTTTCCAAAAATATGTATTCATACGATTACCCACCATACTATCAATATCTTTGTAAATACCACTTCCCCCTTTCCCTATATATATGTTACAAATATCTCTCCACCACCCCAAAAAAGATTTGACACTCCCAACCCCCCTTCGTCTAGTCTCCTCACTTCTTACAATAGTCTCAAACACCAAATCCAAACCCCTATATCTAGAGTGAATAACTCGAGCCCATAATTGATGAGGTTCATTAATAATCCTCCAAATCCAATTGCTAAGAAGTGATTCATTAAATTGCCGCAGATTTCAAATTCCTAGTCCCCCCATTTTCCTATCTTTGCAAACTGTTTCTCAATTAACCCAACAAATTTTATCTCTCTCCTCACAAACACTCCCTTCTCAAAGAAAGTTTCTTTGAATAGAAATTAGTTCTTTGATCACTTTCTTTGGTATACGGTAGAAAAAAGGCAAAAGATTGGAATAGATGAAAGAACAGACTGGACCAATGTAATTCGCCCACCAAAAAAAATGTATTTTTTATTCCACTTCTCAAGTCGTTTCTTGACTCATTCCACCAATTTCCTCCAGGATGAGATTTTCCAATGACTTATGCCTACATTGAGGCCCAAGTAATGCATTGGTTGCTGCCTAATTTCACAACCCAAGTAGTGTGTCATTTCCTCCAATATTTCTGAACAAACGTTGATCCCCATCAGACAACTTTTATTGAAATTGACTTGTAGACCTGAAGCCAATTCAAAATTTCTCAAAATGTATTTTATAAATCTTAGATTATCAGGCTTACCTAAACATACGAACACCCTTTGTTCACTGCCAACTTAATTAAATTGTCTAAGCCTTCCGTAGCTAGTAGAAACAAGAAAGGTACAACGGGTCTCCTTGTCTAAGACTACGTTCAAGTTGAATTTCTTCAGTTGGGCTGCCATTAACTATTACCGAGGCTAAAGCTGTTGAGATACATTCTATCATCCATTTCCTCCAGGTACTGTTAAATCCCATACAAGCCATTATTTCATCCAAATAATCCCATTCAACCGAGTCGTACACTTTGACAAAGTCAATCTTAAAAATGAATCTGCTTAGCCTTTTCTGTTTTGTCTCATCTAATATCTCATTAAGAACCACAACTCCGTCAAGAATTTGACGACCACCAATGAAGGTTGTTTGATTTTCTGAAATTAAAGAATCCATCACCTTACTTAATCTTCTAGCCAATATTTTTGCTAAGATCTTGTATAGACAGCCTATCAAGGATATAGGGCAAAAATCAGCTACTGTGTAGCAATTTTCCTTCTTTGGGATAAGAACAATGAAGGATGGGTTGAGCCCTTTTACTAGCTTGCCATTACGGTGGAAGTCATGCATCATTTCCATAATTTCTTCCTTAAGCAAGTCCCACTGATCTTTAATAAATCCAAAAGCGAACCCATCTGGTCCTGGGCTACGATTAGATTCGCAAGACCATATTGTATCTTTAACCTTCTCTTCTATGAAATGGGCCGTGAGCATTTAGAATTAGGGTACAGAATTTAGAAGAAATCTAAATTCTTTACCATAAATTTAAACCATTAGGTTTTAGGGTTTAGTTTTTTTCTATTTCCTAGGTGTAGAGTATGAAATAATACATTATAACTGTAATACATTATACCAGTAATTTTTCTTAAACTCCTAAAAAAATATAAAGTTAATCAAATAGTTTTTTTATTAAACTCTGTAACTACAGTAATAGTAAAGTTTAATTCGGGTTGAAGGGAGAGTAAATCAGTTTGATTTTTTTTATTTATAGTGATGGCATTTTGTATGATGATTAGGTACCACTTGACATTGTGGTGAACACAACGATAGCAGCAATTGCAAAGCATGGTTGCATGCCTAAATCAGATCAGTTGACAGTCTACCAGGCAGCATCTAGTGTTCCCAACCCTTTAACATATTCACAGTTCTTTGATTATATATATGAATATTTTTATTCAAATCCTTTGATAGAGTCAAAAAGTAGTGGTAAAATCAATCTTACACACATCAAGTATTTCGACGATTTCAACGAGTTCTCTAATTTTACACGATAAGAAATATCTAGACGTGTTGGGATAAAAATGCAATAAAATTAATGCGAAGATTGGAAACCCGACTCAAGAAAAGCAATGCAAGGCTCAGATCATTTATGCGGAGAATTTATGCAAAATGTATGGATTTTTAGGGTTCTTCAACGGAAGGTACGTACCCATTTCATTGCATTCATATTCATCGGGAAAGTTGCAATTTCAGGACAATAACTTAGTGGGTTTTGTATTTTTAGGACATTATGTTATCGTGCTAACAACTAACTATAGGACATTATGTTCTATAATTTTTTGGTTAATGGCGATAATTAAGACATAATATCCTATAAATGTGATGCAGCGAGAGCGTATTAAAGATAAAGATACGTAGAACAATCTCTATAATCTATTGATTCCTAAAGAATATCGAAAGATAGACTTCTCAAATATGTTGATTCATATATAATACCGTAAAAGAGGCTATGAGATAACTCTCATTTTCAGTATAAAATTCAACTCCCTTCTTACAATAACATGAACACCTATTTATAGGTGATTACAAAATTTAAAGTATAACGACAATTATAAATAAAAGGAAATAAATTAAAACCTAATTATATTAATTATTCTATATCTCCACCATATCTGCATCATTTTCCTCTGCTTGAAAATGATTCATCCTCAAATTATGCAGGTCGTATCACGAATAAAATAAGTGCGAAGACGCACCAAAATATCTTTAAATTTATCTAACCGAAAATCCTTCAGTCGAACACCTTCATATCCAGTAGTATGACTAATTATAAGATCCATAAAATACGAATCTTTTGGATCGAACAAAACTTCCGCATTAAGCACGTCATAATTTGCAATAATTTCAATCATCTCTACATCAAAAACTGGATCGCCATTGGCACCGTGGAAAATTGCATCGTCTTCTTCATCAAAGATTGGTGGGGTATCATAACTACCATATGAATCTCCTTCATCAAAGATCGGTGAGCCATCATATTCACCGTAGAAAACTTCACCATATTCCTCATCGAAGATTGGTGGGCCACCATCAACAAATTAGTTTTTTCATCGAAAATTGGTGGTCCATCGTATACCTAATCGGACACCAACAAATTATTTTGTTGGTAGATCTGCGTAGTATCATCTTCATACGATGACTGATCATCATAAAAGGTATCATAAATCACTTGAAATCTCAAATCCAACATCAAGATTCTGGCTCTGATACCAAATGATGCAGCGAGAGCGTATTAAAGATAAAGATACGTAGAACAATCTCTATAATCCGTTGATTCCTAAAGAATACCGGAAGATAGACTTCTCAAATACGTTGATTCTTATAGAATACCGTAAAAGAGGCTATGAGACAACTCTCATTTTCAATATCAAATTCAACTCCCTTCTTACAATAACATGAACACCTATTTATAGGTGATAACAAAATTTAACGTAATAATGACAATTATAAATAAAAGGAAATGTGGTGGTATTGCCATTTACACTTTAGACTGGACCCATGAGTAAGCCCGAATCAATATTTAAAGACAAAAGGAGAAGGTTGTACTCACGCTCTCTGCCTAAGCGAGGAGGAGAGCAAGGAAGACCGAGAGAAGGAGGAGCACGCGCTCGTCCCATCCTTCATGGAAGAAAGTGGGGGCTTTTTACTCCCTCTCTACCTACTTGCACCCATTACTCCCTCTATCTTCACTCATCCCCTCTCTCTACCCACTTGCAACCATTACTCCCTCTCTATACTCATTCTCCCTCTCTACCCACTTGCACCGACTCCATCTCTACTCTCCCACCATACCGAGTCTCCCTACTCCCTCCTTACCCACTTGCTCCGACTCCCCCTCTTTACTCTCCCACCATACCAAGTGTCCATATTTCTCCCTACACTTCATCTCTCTCTACTTTCCCTCTCTACCACCCACTTGCTCCACTTGCTACCTTCCTACCACCCAAGTGTCCCACTTGGGCCTGACACCCTACAAGTCTAGTAGATATCCCCTAAGATATCTGCAAGGAAGATAATCCTACCGCATATCTTTTAATAGCCTCATGCGGATATGCATTTAATGTCCACTTGCTGCTAGGTTCACCCCACTTGTATAAGAAAAGGCGGCACCTTCATCTTCAATATCAGATCTATCCTCATCCTCACCTCTGTCTTCAACCTCAAGATTAGTCCATCTTAACCACTAACACCAAGCTCACCACCATTACCACTGTAAAAGGGGAATTATCTCCTCCACCACAACAAAAGAAAACACACAGAGAAGTAAACTCTCTACTTTAACTCCCATAAACATGGGAGGAATTCTATGTTCTTCTTCTTCTATGCTTTCTCCATATTATGTTAGATTAGTCCGATTAAATCATATAACAGCCACATTAAACCATACCTCACCCATAAAAAATCGACAATCTACAGTAAACAAATCAAAACCTAATTATATTAATTATTCTATATCTCCACCATATCTGCATCAAAATGTCAACCAGACAATATAGTATCATGAAATAATGAAATTAAGATATTTTCAATGAAATATCCCATTGGTACACTACAAAAAATATATTTTTTTACCAACGGAATATTCCGTTAATAAAAACCTTAATTCCATTGTTAAATTGACTTACCAACGGATTAGCAACGGAATCTGTTAGTAAAATTCCGTTGGTAAAGTAGTGGTTGGTAAATTTTTAATAATGAAAAATCAATTCCGTTGGCAAATAATTCCGTTGGTAATCCGTTGCTAATAATTTCGTTGGTAATTTATATAATGATTCCCTTGGTAATCCGTTGGTAATTACCAATGGATTGAATTCCGTTGCTAAAATAAAGAATAAATCCGTTAGCATTCCGTTGTTAAAACAAAATTGCCATTTTTATTGTTAATCCATTATTAATTATCAACGGATTGAATTCCGTTGGTAAATTCAATAGCTAAAAAATATTTATTTGTAGTGGTAGTCTATTGAGTAAGAATAAAAAATTGTCCCAGAAAAAGTTATAAAATTAAGAGATTGACTTAGGTGACCCGTGGTCATGGGTGACCACGGTCACTGAGGCCCGTTGGATCCATCGTATTTTAATACACACCATTGGATCAAAAAAATTAATTTTTAATTTAAAAGCTACCGGTTTTCCCTGTAAAAGTGGGAGGGTGTGATTATTTTGAAGAGAGAGAATGTGAGAGTGCGTTGTCCCAGTGCAGAGAGTACTTCCCTTCCCAAAAAACACGCAACTATACACCCTTTTCGATGCACCGACAACACACACACCACCTCCCCATTCTTCTCTCTCAGCATCCATTCCAAAATAAGAGTCCATTGCATAAGAGTCCATTTCTGCCACAATTGTGGATTCAATTTCATTTCTATACAGAGGAATTGAGTGAATTTGTGCGATATAAACGGCGTCGGAAAATTTGATGACGATGGAGCAGCCATGGATGCTCCGCCCTACAATCGCCGTCGATGCTTGGATTTCCGACATCTTCACCAAGGAAAACGACACTCTAACGAAGGCACTGCAGAAGTCGTTCTCGGCGACGTCCTCCGACGCCGACGCCTACTCCGCCGAATTGGTCGAGTCTCTCTTCGTGCAGCCGGCACCGCTTCAGACGCTGACTCCTTCCGGCGGCTCCGAGAATGAATTAGCTCAGCTGTAGAAGCTGCGCCGCGGTGGCGTTGCGAGCGTCGAAGCGCGCGATCACGACGTTTATCACGGCGGATCCAGCCAATTTCCGGCAGATGGTGCAGCAGGTGACCGGCATGAGGTTCGGCGGCTTGAACGGGCATCTGCCGGTGGCGACGATGGTGAAGCCGGAGCCTCTGAGGACAATCCACCGGCTTCAGACAAGCAGCGCCCTGCCGACGATCGACGCGCCAAAATTCTTCAACGACGGCTCCGTCTCTGGTGGCGCAGCCGTACACGCCGTCGGCGGTTACAGCGGGGCTGGACTTCGACAGTTCCGACTCTGGAGTCGTGGGGAGTGATGTAGTTAAGGAGAAAAGCGTGAGGACTGCACATAGTTGCAACCAATTTTCTGGCCCTTTTTTCCGTCAATGGATAGGAGAAGAAGCATATTTCACTGATTCTCATTTTGGGAAGAGAGATATTGATTAGTTTGAGATCAATTTTGACTTTTCAACATGCTCCTCACATGATTTGCTCTCGATCAACAACTCAATTCCTTCAAAACTATTAACTGGCCCTCAAATTTCATTATTGAATTTGGGCTTTATGGCAATTAATCCCATAAATTTACTTTGGCTATTTATAAAATTTTAGATTTTTAATGTAAATAAAAAAAATATTACCCTCTAACCCTACCTCCACACCCCTCCCAAAAAAAAATTTTATATAAAATTTTAAATTTTAATATTTAAATAATAAAAATATTATCATCCAATCCTACCACTCTATTCATCCACCCATCCCAAACCCCCCACACCATCTCCTCCACCCATCAAATTTTTTTAAAAATTAAATTAAATTTTAATGTAAAAAAATAAAATCTAAAATTTTATTTAAAAAAAAAATTATTTGGGTGGAGTGGTTGGAATGGGGGTAAGGGGGTGGTAACTGGTAAGGCCGTAAAGTTTTATAATTTTTTTTTTTAGTGCGGGGAGAGGGTGGTGGTGGTGGTGGGGGTAGAGGGGGTGGGGTGGCCCCGAGGGTGGGGGGTTAGGCTGTAAAGTTTTATAAATAAAAAATAAAAAAATTTGGGGTGTGTGGCGGGGTGGCCCAGAGGAGGTGGGAGTTAAGCTGTAAAAATTTTATAAAAAAAATTTTTTTTTTTGGGGGGCTCTTTTAGGGAGCGGGGGTGGGGAGTTTATATATATATATATATATATATATATATATATATATATATATATATTATTTATTTAATTTTTAATTTTATATATTAATATATCGATTACCCAACAATGAAAGAATTTCAAATGATAGGGTTTCAGTGAACATTTGAAATTCATTAAAAACAACTAAAAAAATTTTCAAAATGAAATCCATGATTTGAAATTTATTGATTTAAAATTTTAGATTTATAAATTCATTGATTTTAAGTGCGATCAAACATATAGGAGGAATTTGAGGAAAGGATTTATAAATCCCTCTTCAAATCCTCCCATCCAAACACAACCTATAATAATTAAACTCTATTTTTATATTTTAATATTCTATCTTTTGTTCTATTTTGTAATCATCTTTTTATTATTATTATTTTTTATCTTTTATAGATTCTACTTTCATTTATAATCTACTCTAATTGATTTTGTGTTTTATACTTTTATATGATCTTATATGTAGATTCAATCATTCTCCTTAAAGGTATCATTATATTTTTTAATGTATTTTTTTTTCTCTTCGATTTTTGTGTTTTTTTTAATAATTTTATAAACTCTATTGTTATAATTTCATTAATTTTATCGTCTTTTATATTTTTATTTGATTGATATTATTTTTAGGTGTAATTATTACCATATTTGATCTTATTTGTAGGTCCAATTATTCTTATTTGAAGTATGTTCTCTTTTTTTCTATATTTTTTCTCTTTAATTTTTGTGTTTGTTTTATAATAATTCTATGAAACCTATTTTTATATTTTAATATTATTTCTTTTGTTTTTTTTAATCATCTTTTTTTATTATTTTTTCTCTAATACTTCTTCATTTTCTTCTCTTTTATAGATTCTACTATCATATTATCTATAATATACTCTAATTTGCTTTTCTTTTATATAGGTTCAACCATTCTCCTTAAAGGTATTATTATAATTTTTAATTTTTTGTCATTTTATTTTTTTCTCTTCAATTTTTGTATTTTTTTTCATAACTTTATAAACTCTATTTTTATTATTTAATTTTATTATCTTCTTTTATACTTTTATTTGATTGGTATTATTTTTAGATTTAATCATTCTCATATTTGATCTTATTTGTATGTCCAATCATTCTCATTTGAGGTATCATTCTTTTTATTTTTTGTCTATTTTTTTTTCTTCAATTTTTGTGTTTGCGTTATAATAAATCTATAAACCCTATTTTAATATTCTTTCTTTTGTTTTTCATTTTAATCATCTTATTATTATTATTTTTTCTCTAATGCTTCTTCATTTTCTTCTCTTTTATAATCAGTTTTATCTATTTCATACCGTTTGAAAAGATTTTGACTTGTATTCAGAAATTTATGTATATGGTGTTCAGATATTTAATTTCAAAATTTAATAATTAAAAATCAATTTTTTCTCATCCACATCGATCGAAAAGATTTTGACTTGTATTCAAAAATTTATATATATGGTGTTCATGATATTTGTGTCAAAATTTAATAATTAACTTTTCTTAGATTTCTTGTGTTGAGAAATTCATATACGTGGTGTTCAGATATTTAAGTTCAGAGTTTAATAATTAATAATCAATTTCTCTCTCACACTGTTCGAAAAGATTTTAAC
The DNA here is from genome assembly GCA_023678885.1 of Pogostemon cablin. NCBI lineage: Eukaryota > Viridiplantae > Streptophyta > Magnoliopsida > Lamiales > Lamiaceae > Pogostemon > Pogostemon cablin. The sequence goes on along the minus strand of CM042977.1, from coordinate 18,518,674 downwards.
TTGTATTTATTGGGCTATAAGTCATATTTTTAAATTTTAATTACAAAATATATAATTAACTTGTATTTAAGTTTACAATTATAAGTCATATTTTTAAATTTTAATTACAAAATATAATTCGTGTCATTATTGGGCTAACTTGATAAGAACACGATCATATTCGTATCAATCCGCTTAATACGATCAATATTAACATTTGACCCAATAACGTATTAGCAACCCATAATCTTTTAATGACATGATAAAATTTGTTTAGTAGTAAACTATTGATGATATACTACATATTATTTAAAAATATTAATTAATATTCCCTCCGCCATGAGTTTTAGAAACCTCATGTTAAACATTAAAAATTACTCTACTATTTATGAATTAGTACATCAAAAATTACTACTATTATTTAAAAACAAAAAATTATTAGTATATATCTGTAAAAAAGTTATTGCTCTTAAAAGAGTACTCTTCTGTCCCACGTCAAGGTTTACTCTTTTCATTTTAAATTATCTCAGGTTAATGTTTACATTTTATTTTTTGTTAAGTTGGGCCCACATAAAACAATTAATTATTCCATGTATGACACACACACAACACTAATACAATTATCCACTTTACATTAAATATTATTTCTCTCACTTCACTATTTATTAACATATTATATCACTTAATTTTTGTGCAAAAAGCAAACGTCAACGTTAATGCGAGACGAAAAGAGTATTTCTTATGTATTAAAAAGTACTATCTCCATCCTATAAAACAGTTCACATTCTCCTCACTTGTCCCTCAATACCTTTCATTCCAAAAAAAAATAAAAATAAAAAAATGTTATTTTATTTAACAAAAATCCAAACAAGTAACTCCTAAATATTTTTTTTAACGAAAGATTATCACAAATGGTCTTTAATGGCAAAACCCACCATTAATCGTTTAACTTCTAAAAATTTCAACCGTTCTTTTTAATCCAATTATGTCCTTATCTTCAATTTTGATCCATTATTATGTTTAATTTTAGTCCAAATTTCCTAAAAAAAATTCACAAACCTACTGGAAGTGATCAATTTCCGACAAAACATATCCACATGGCATTTTTTTTTTTAATTTCAGTATCATCAAAACTATACTACACTCTCTCTCACACACAAACGCGCACCAATAATTGAAGACCGAGTTCAGGTTTCATCCCCTCCGCGACAACAGCGCCATCACTTCTCCCTGCATCACCGCCCCCTCCCTCTCCCAAATTCGCCGGCTGGTTCTACAGCGCTCTCACCCGCAGAGGCTTCTCCGCCGTTCTTGGGAACGCAAACTCTAGATCCCTAAATCTCAAATCAGCCCAGTTCCTCAAACGACACCGAGGATGATTTGGACGATGCGGTCATTGCATTCGATTCAGCGGACGATATGGGAAAAGACCAATTTCATGGCGATATACTGGAGACCTCAGACCGTCCTCTCGCACGTGCCGTTAGTTCATCTCGTTCACAGAAATGCACTCTACCTTCCTTCATGTCCTCTACTTCTACACTCTTCAAAGAATTCCTCTGTTACTCGTCTTCCTTCCCATTCTCTTTCGCTTTTGACTCGGCGGCGACTCAGGTGGTAGCGGCGGCCGCCGCCGCTGCATTTTCAACCTCATGGCTTCCTCAAGACTCTTCTGCCCGTGAGCCATGGCCATTGACGAGGGCTCCACTTCTCTTCATGTCTCTCTGCTTTTCGATCTTCAGCCTCACAATTATCCAACCCGATCCACCAGCTTAGAGTCCGTTTCTTCATCGGATTTATCTTCATGTTCCTCAGAAAACCCCATCTCTTCTCCTTCCTATTTGTGCTCCATGATTGAAGAATTAAGTTTTTCAATTTGATTTAAAGTAGGAACAACAATTTGATTTAAAGTAGGAACAGAGTGTTCAAATGATTAAAATGGTGAGATAAAAAATGGTGAGGGCACTCTATTAGTACGAAGCCTGACACGCCAATATTATTGCTTTTCAGAATAAGAATTCTGCATGCGGCAGCTTTTTTGTCCCTCAAACTTGTAACCGGCCAAGAATGGGGTCTTTGGTGACCACGGTTCAGCCAATAATCACCCTATTAAATATAATATACGACTATCAAAGTTGCATCAATTTAGTATTTACCTGAAATTGTAATTTTTATCTGAACACATGTCGCTTGCCGCCCATGTGTCATTCGTCAAACAGCAAAAATTACCATTTTCAATGAAAATTAATGTAAATTAAAAAAGATGATTACTTATGTGATTCGTGGTCACTAGTGATCCTCACATGAGAGGTGCATATATAGATATATGTACCCCTCATGAGAGGGGTGCATATATGGATATATATATCCCCTCATGTGAGGGGGTCACCCGGTGACCACGGATCACCCAAGAATTACCCTAAAATAATTTTAAAAATTGTGAGGCTAACTAAACTGGATTTTTTAATATTTTTTAGATCATTTTTAGAATAAAATGGAAAGTTGTGGGGCTTTTACGGTTTTTAACTCATATTTATTGGAAGAGAGAGATTTATACTCACTCCGTCTCGGGCAAAGAGATGCATTTGCTTTTTACACGTAAATTAAGTGGGCTATTGGTGGGCCATTTTTACTAAAAAAGAAAATATTGCAATTTGGATGAAACGCTCAATATAGTAAAATGATACTATTTGGGTGGAACAGAGATAATATATCTTTATTTAAGAGAGACAAGTTTTTTTTTTTCCTTGTGACAGGTTCCATGCTGGCAACACTCAAAAGTTATGTTTAGAAATGTCAAAAAAAGAGAAGATTGGCTTCGACATTGATATAACAAAGATTGATTGGAGAAAGTATATTATCAAGAAATTCATATCACTTGTTTGATAAAGCACGTGATTAATTAATGACAAAGTAATGTCTGTCTAATTACTTATTTGAAGCATGAATTTGAATAAATGAAATGGATTTTAATATCAAAAGTTGTCATATATTACTCACTTCCTCCGTCCGCCGGTATATATTTTGTTATGGGCGTCCGCACTAAAAATATACATTTTTTTAAATATATGGGACTCACACACATCACTTTTTATTTAATATATGGGACTCACACACCACACTGATACAACTATCTACTACACATTAAATAATAATCACTACAAAAAAATATTTTTTAGCAACCCAATTTACAACGGAATTCAATCCCTTGATAATTACCAATGGATAACAACAAAAATGATATTTTTGTTTTAGCAACCGAATACCAATGAATTTATTTTCTATTGAATTCAATCTGTTGGTAATTACCAACGGATTACCAACGGAATTATTTACCAACGTAATTGATTTTTCGTTGCTAAAAAATTTACCAACCGCCACTTTACCAACGAAATTTTACTAACAAATTCCATTGTCAATCCGTTTGTAAGCCAATTTAACAATGGAATTAAGGCTTTTACCAACGGACTATTCCGCTGGTAAAAAATAGTTTTTTGTAGTGAATACATCTTAATTCACGTGCAAAAACAAATGTATACTATTGGACGAAACAGTAGTGGACCCAGATCATTTTGGAGGTACGATATGTCAATGCCCAATTTATCGCAACATGTGTAAGGGTTTAAAAATCATTAACTTGGGTATAGTTTTTTTTAATAAAAAATGTTTTATGAAAAATAAAATGAAATACTCCTTCCATTCCATAGAAGTTGACACATTTTTCTTTTTGGTTTGTTCCATAGAAGTTGGCACATTTCCTTTTTAATACATGGACCCACACAAAAACAATTACTAATTTATTCTCATAGGACCCACATACCACCTTTAATACAACTACCCACTACACACTAAATATTATTTATGTCACTTCACTACTTTACATTAGATTATTATACTCCTTAATCTCTATGCAAAAAAAATGTGCCCTTAATTTGCGTGCCCAAAAAAATAGGTGACACTTCTCCGGGATAGAAGGAGTACCATTTTGAAATAAGAGATTTGAACCTACAATATATTTCTCTTTATTTAATTCGTAATACATACTAATTTTCTTTCTTTTCTAGTTTATTGTATACTTATTTTAACACTCTAAAATGGAAAATGTCAATTAGCATTATAAACTCAAAACAGAATTTAATTTTAAGATTATTATTATATATTTCTATCTTTTTTATTAAATGAATTACTTTATAATTTATTAATTACCTAAAAAACAATTTTTCATAAAGTTATTAATAAGTAAAAGGAAAACCAGTATACTTAAAAAAAAGGGAACAGATCGATATATAAAAACGTAGGTGGTTAAAAATTAAGAACGTTGGACTTGATCTTGAACCCCAAGTGTGTACGTTGGACTTGATCTTAAACCCCAAGTCTGCAACGGATATATATCCAAACTGAATCAGGTGCCACACTAAAATATATATACAAATCAAAGAAACGCGAGAGAAAGAAAAGATTAAAAAAAGGAACAGATATATAAAAACGCGTAGGTGGTTAAAAATTAAGAACGTTGGAGTTGATCTTCAACCCCAAGTGTGCACGATCTTGAACCCCAAGTCTCCAACGGCTCTTTAGTTGGACTTGATGCCCCTACTTAATTTTGTTAATTAATCACGACTTGATCTTCAACCCCAACTCTAAAAGACGTTGATCAACTGCTCTTAATTAATCAGCCAAACGTTGGACTTGATCTTGAACCCCATTGATATGGGACGAAAGAAGATGAAGATGGAGCTAATCCAAAACAAGAATTCAAGATTCATCTGTTTCAAGAAACGACGAGATAACTTGATCAAGAAAACTGAAGAACTAAGCATCTAGTGATCTAGGGTCCTGATGAGGGAGTCGCTGTTTGGCCACCCGATCCGCATACCGTTATTGGGCTTTACAACTCGACCATCAAAGCTGGAAAATCATGCAAGTCTTTTGGAGTTTCCGATTTTGGGAACGACAAACTCAAGAAAGCAGAGGAAGATGTGATGAAATTAAGGAAGACCAAGTATCCGTGCTCGAATGCTATTCTTGATTCGGTGAAAGACCCTCTCTTGCTGAGGAGATTTGCGGATGGACTCAAGGAGAAGATTGATGTTGCCCACGCCAGAATCGATTTCTTGAAGTAACAAGAATTCAATATCAATCACAATCAAGAAAATGATTACAACAATCAAGAAAACGATCAGTTTTTGTTGGCCCAGAATACGCTGCCTTTGCCTTGCGTGGACGGTGGGGATTACTCGACATATCTCCACGGCCTCGACTTTCTGCCGGCGCCGCAAGCTTTTCCGACACCAGAACCTTTCCCGATGGTGGATATGGATGACGATGACATCAGTGGACTTCTTGCTTCCCTGAACGATGGTGGTGAGGCTTTTCCGGAAACTTTCCCGGTGATAGATATGGATGACGATGACATCAGTGGACTTCTTGCTTCCCTGAACGATGGCGAGGCTTTTCCGACACCGGAACCTTTCCCGGTGATAGATATGGATGACGATGACATCAGTGGACTTCTTGCTTCCCTGAAGGATGGTGAGGTTTTTCCGACACTGGAACCTTTCCCGACGATGAATATGGATGAAGATGACATCAGCCAACTTCTTGCTTCCCTGAACGATGGTGAATGTCAATGGTGGAATTGATTATCATCATGGAATTCCAGTTAGCTAATTAGTAATTTTTGTATGCGTTAATGAAGTGGATTAGAGATCATTACTTGTGGAGTTAAAATCATTTTTGTCCTATAACTATAAGGAATTTTTGATTTTATCCCAAAAAAGATAAATTCTTCAATTTCGTCCCGTAATTCTTGAAATTGGCCAATTTTGGTCCCAAAGTCACGGAACCCCATTTTTTGGCCGGAAATTGGAGCTTTACGGCAAGGTAATCCACTGGCGTCACGGGTAGAGAAGGCCACCTGAATATAGCCAAGCTGCTCCTCCTAACCGACATCAAATTTGAAGGAAATTGGGGTTTGATGAAAGATGAGAAGAAATAGAAAGAAATATTGGAAAACCAGAGAATCCATTTGAAGTAACTTGAACAGAATCCTTTCTCTGGATTTCTGCTGTTTCTTGCTCCATGCAAAACCCTCATCCTCAGTTCCTCACATAACTACCCTCCTCTCTCTCTCTCCTTTCTCACAAAAGTTTGCAGAATTATCAATTATGGAATTTTTCAGCAATTCAGGAACTCCATCTGCAATGGCTACATCCTCCTACAACAATACACATCAATCATCGCCAATTAATCAAAATCCTAATTAGAGTAACAAATTTTTAAAGATTGCGTACCAGTGTGTGAAAGCAAGAACCAAAATCATGGGACGCCTCGAAAACGTTGCCAGCGCTGAGGCTGTTAAATGGTAATTTGTAGAGTCATTCAAAGTATGTCTCTTAGAATACTTGAGTCAAGTCAAAAATATTAATTCATGTGGTGTTTCCTAGATTCATCACACTACTATATATTCTCATGTAAATTGTTGAATATGCATCAGAAATATTATCAATAGAAAGCAAGAGCAGTAGCTTTGCTATTCACAATTCTAAAAATATTATTCTAGTATCTCCAACAGAGGCTACGGTTCCAAAACGGGAAGTGATGGGAAAGTCGGCGGATGGCAGCGGCGATGAGTGTACGAGCGTGCCCGGGAAGCCATTAACGGTGCTGAAGTTGCAGGAAACGTAAACACGAACGAAGAAGAAGTCAGCTTCCCATGGGTCCAATGTTCTTACATCACTCTCCATCGATCAGGGCCACCTCGGATGCTAATAAATGGCAGCTGCAACGGTCGTTCGGTAGCCAATCGGAGTTGTACTTCGACGGCAGTTCGTAAATGTACACCTTCATTCCCCTCATTTACCTCATCCGCCATTGCATCGGATTACCTTGCCGGAAAGCTCCAATTTCCGGCCAAAAAATGGGATTCCGGCGACTTTGGGATAAAAATTGGCCAATTTTAAAAGTTACAGGACGAAATTGAAATTTTTATCTTTTTTGGGACAGAATAAAAAATTCCTTATAATTATGGGACCAAAAATGATTTTAACTCTTACTTGTGGTTTATCAGGATTTTCATTGCTGCAATCTTGAAGCTTTATTATGGACTACTTTTTGTTTATTGTTTGTATTTTAAATTCATATGCTTCTTCTTAAACTATATTCATTTAATTTCCTTTCCTTTAAATGATGGGATGGCATTTATGTAGAATTGCTTCCCTGATTATGTGCAGGAAATCAAATCACTAGATAAATAACTAAGATATGATATCATCCATAAAACATGTCCTCTGTGTGAGTTGAATTCTGTCATAGATCAAACCTCAAACTCACCTATTTAAGAAACTAAAATGCGATTACAAAGATAAAAATAACAACGGCTCTGTACATTTAACTTGTGATCAATGGAAAAGGTGCCAACAGTTGCAACTAATTGAAATTGCTCTACATTCCCAAATTGATCATTCATGTTACAGCTTTTTCTGATTTTTAATTATTTTTGGACCAAGAAACCTGTAATGTTTGATTGCTTGTCCAAAACATTTTTCCCAATTATAAAAAGATCAGGTAGGTCAGTAATAAAAATTCATAGGTAGAGTAAGAGACATGGCATGGAGGTGTTTCTTGGCGCAGGTATTTGTATAGAATATGTATTGTATTCATCTCATTTACGCTCTGTTTTAACTAGAAAATCTAGCAGTAATGAGTGAAACTGATCTTGTTTTAACTAAACTTGTAAATACGGATCTCTTCTACTTGTTGAATCGTCTTTTCTGATTGCTTATGCTGTCAATACTTTTCTTGGTTCAAGAAACACAAATCCTCTGTTAATTGTTGGGCTTGCCCAAATATAATTGGCCCAACCAACTGAATTAAAGGAGCCCAACTTTAATTAATTAATTGTGACCCACTTATTTGGCCCATTGGATGGACTAAAATCAATAAATTGATTTTAGCAGCTGGGACATGAGGTGTGCAGAGAAGCAAGGAGGGAGTACAGAATCAGAAAACAGGCGTGAGAGGGAGAAGAGGGTTTCGAGAGAAATTCTTCAATTTGGAGGTCCGTTTCTTCACCATTTCACTCCAAATTTGAAGGGGGAGTTCGTGGTGACGTACTCTACACATTGATCGGAGTGGATTTCGTAGAAATATCTCCGGGAGGTACAAACGAGAATTGGGATATTCGTATTCTCTTTGTGCTATTTTATTATCTCTTCTCCCATTATTGTCTTGTATTCCAAGAGTGATTCTCTTGAGGTTATTTTTGGTGATTCTGTGGTGTGCCTCTATTTGTAATAGAGAGATAAACGGTGTACTCTTGCTTGATAGTGGATTATTTCCTGGACAGGGTCCCGTGGTTTTTACCCTTTACTTGAGGGGTTTTCCACGTTAAAAATATTGGTGTTAATTCCGTACATTTCTGCATATTTATTTGGTTTGTGGTTTCTGTGATATTTGAGTGGAAGGTTGTGCATTGATATTATTTGGGATTTATTGTGTTTCCGCTGTGCCGGATATATCATTGTGCATTGTTTGTCCTAGTTGGATAGGAACCCCATTCCACAACAGTGGTATCAGAGCTTTGGTTAGGCAGAAACCATGGAGGGTAGTGGCTCGATGATTAAGCTGAATGCTGAGAATTATTCTTTATGGAAGCCTATGATGGAGGATTTACTTTACTGCAAAGATTTGTATGATCCTATTAGTGGTAAAGATGCTAAGCCGAAGGACACGGATGATATAGCATGGGAGAAACTTGGTAGGAAAACAATTGGTACAATCAGGCAGTGGGTAGATATCAGTGTATTTCATCATGTGGCTACGGAGACTGACCCAAAGGAATTATGGACAAAATTGCAGGAATTGTATGAAAGAAAGAATGCACAGAACAAAGCTTTTATTATCAAAAAGTTAGTGAACTTGAAGTATAGAGATGGGAGTTCTGTGGCAGAGCACTTGAATGTATTTCAGGATTTGGTGAATCAGCTTTCTACCATGAATATTACATTTGATGATGAAGTGCAGGCTTTATTTTTATTTAGTTCTCTACCTGATAGCTGGGAGACTATGGTGGTGACACTCAGTAATGCAGCTCCGAATGGAAAGTTGACATTGAACATGGTCAAAGAAAGTATGTTCAATGAAGAGACTAGAAGAAAAGAAGTAGGGGTTGGATCTTCGCAGGCACTCGTCACGAAAAATAGAAGTAGAAGCAAGAGCAGAGGACATAAGGGCCATGGTAAATCAAAAGACAAAGATTACAGGTCTAAGTCCAAGGAGAAATTTAAGTGTTATCATTGTGGTGGACCCAATCACATAAAAAGAAATTGCAGACTCTGGAAAGAACAGAAAGAGGGGAATCAGAAGAAAACAGAGGATAAGAATACAGCAGCTGTTGTCACTCATACCAATGATGATCAGACCGTGGTTTGTGTCAGTGATGAGTGTTGTCATGTGGAGGATCCCGATGTTGAATGGATTGTTGATTCGGGTGCTTCTCATCATTGTGCTCCGAAGAGAGAGTTGTTCACAAGCTACCGAGCTGGAGACTTTGGGAACTTGTTCATGGGAAACAAGAGTGTTGCACCGGTAGTTGGCATTGGTGACATGGTTGTTGAGACAGAATTGAGGTATAAATTGACATTGAAGAATGTGAGACATATCCCGCAGTTGCGCCACAACTTGATTGCTGTTAATGTACTTGATAAAGAGGGGTTCGAGCAGAAATTTTCACATGGAAACTGGAGACTCATCAAGGGTTCTTTGCTTGTTGGCAAAGGGAAGCTTTGTTGCACACTCTACAGGACAAAGCTTAAGATTGCTCGGGACCAGTTACTAGCAGCTGTTGATGATTCTTCCCCGAACTTGTGGCACAACAGACTTGGACACATGAGTGAGAAAGGATTGCAAATCCTGGCCAAGGAGTTTCTGATCCCCACTACACAAGGTAAGTCACTTAACCCATGTGATTATTGTGTATTTGGTAAACAAACTAGAATATCTTTTCGTTCAAATTTTAAACGAAAGAATGATGTTTTGGAACTAATACATTCTGATGTTTGTGGTCCTCTCGAGGTGGAGTCCCTAGGTGGAAACAAATATTTCCTCACTTTTATTGATGATGCTTCACGGAAAGTTTGGGTATATTTCTTGAAGAACAAGAGTGAAGTATTTCAGTGTTTTCAGAAATTCCACACCATGGTTGAAAGACAGATAGGAAAGTTGCTAAAGTGTCTGAGAACTGATAATGGTGGAGAGTACACTTCCAGAGAGTTCAAAGAATATTGTGCTCGACATGGTGTGAGACATGAGAGAACAGAACCTGGTACTCCACAGCATAATGGTGTAGCAGAAAGGATGAACAGAACCATTATGGATAAAGCAAGGTGTATGTTGAGTTTGGCTAAACTACCAAAGACTTTTTGGGGTGAAGCCGTGTTGACTGCTTGCTACTTGATTAATAGATCTCCATCGGTTCCTTTGGAAGGTGACATTCCTGAGAGAGTATGGAGTGGGAAGAACGTCTCTTATTCCCACTTGAAGGTGTTCGGATGCAAGGCATTCAAGCATGTACCAAAGGAGCAAAGAAGCAAGCTGGATAACAAATCTACACCTTGTATATTTGTTGGTTACGGAGATGAGGAGTTCGGATACAGATTATGGGATCCAGAGAGGAGGACACTTGTCAGAAGCAGAGATGTTGTCTTCCATGAGAATGAGACGATGGAAGATGAGAAGAAGGGGGAGAACACTACACAGATACCTACAGTTGTAGTTGATCTATCACCAGATGTGATTCCTACCATTGATGCGAGAGATGGTGGAGAAGATGGTGAGAATGAAAATGAAAATGAAAATGAAGCTGAAGCTGAAGCTGAAGATGGTGAGCAGAATGCATTTAATCCTGATCCAGTTGAGCCAGATACAGGCGACGTGGAACAAGAGATGCAAGATGTACCGCCAGAAACTTCAGGAGAACAGAGTGGAAGACCTGTGAGAAGGCGGAGACCAAATACATTATATCCGAGTTCAGAATGGGCATTGATCACTGATGATGGGGAGCCGGAGACTTTCCAGGAGGTGCAGTCTATGAAAGACAAGAATCAGTGGTTTGAGGCTATGCAAGAAGAGATGAGTTCTTTGCATAAGAATGAAACATATGATTTGGTCGAGCTTCCGAAAGGCAAGAGAGTTCTGAGGAACAAATGGGTTTTCAAGCTAAAGAAAGATGGAGACAAGATAGTGAGACACAAGGCAAGATTGGTAGTCAAGGGATTTACTCAGAAGAAGGGAGTAGATTTTGATGAGATTTTTTCACCGGTGGTGAAGATGACTTCCATCCGTATTGTCTTGGGATTGGCAGCTAGCTTGGACCTTGAGATTGAACAACTTGATGTTCGAACAGCGTTCTTGCATGGAGAATTGGATGAGCAGATTTATATGAACCAGCCGGAAGGATTTGAGATTAAAGGGCAGGAGCACTTGGTTTGCAAATTGAGAAAAAGTTTGTACGGGTTGAAGCAAGCTTCAAGACAATGGTACAAAAGGTTTGATTCTTTTATGACTACCCAGAGTTATAAAAGAACGGAGGCAGATCATTGTGTTTATGTCAAACACTTCCCGGATGGTAATTTTATTATTTTGCTGCTTTACGTTGATGATATGTTGATTGTGGGAAAGAATATTGTGATGATTAGCAGGTTGAAGGAGGAATTGTCTAAATCCTTTGACATGAAGGATTTAGGTTCAGCAAAGCAAATATTGGGAATGGAGATTCTTCGTGACAGGAAAACAAGAAAATTGTGGTTGTCACAGGAGAAGTACATTGAGAAGGTGCTTGAGAGGTTTAACATGAAGTATGCTAAACCCGTGTCCACGCCACTTGCTAATCACTTCAAATTGAGTAAAAGATCGTGTCCCACAACCAAAGATCAGAAAGATGAGATGGCAACAATACCTTACTCCTCTGCAGTTGGTTCTTTGATGTATGCCATGGTATGCACGAGGCCAGATATTGCTCAAACTGTTAGCTTGGTGAGCAGGTTTCTTTCTAGTCCAGGGAAAGAACATTGGGAAGCTGTGAAGTGGATTTTCAGATATTTGAGAGGGACTTCAAAATTATGTTTGAGCTTTGGAGGTTCTAAGTCGAGACTTGAAGGATTTGTTGATGCTGATATGGCAGGTGATCTCGATGGGAGAAAATCAACTTCAGGCTACTTATTTACATTTGCAGGGGGAGCTGTCTCATGGCAATCAAAGTTGCAGAAGTGTGTTGCCTTATCTACTACGGAGGCGGAGTACATTGCAGCAAATGAAGCTGGAAAAGAAATGATGTGGATAAGGAGACTTTTCCAGGACTTGGGATTGAAGCAAGAAGAGTACAGAGTATTCTGTGACAGTCAGAGTGCTATAGATTTGAGCAAGAATTCCATGTATCATGCTAGGACGAAGCATATTGATGTGAGGTACCATTGGCTCAGAATGGTGCTGGAGAAGCAGCTTATGAAACTGGAGAAGATTCACACCGACAAGAATCCCGCGGATATGATGACTAAAGTGGTTACCCGCGAGAAGCATGAATTATGTGCCGGGTTGGCCGGCATGAGCTCGAGATAGGTGTGATGATAGCCAATTATATTGGGAGGGGGAGATTGTTGGGCTTGCCCAAATATAATTGGCCCAACCAACTGAATTAAAGGAGCCCAACTTTAATTAATTAATTGTGACCCACTTATTTGGCCCATTGGATGGACTAAAATCAATAAATTGATTTTAGCAGCTGGGACATGAGGTGTGCAGAGAAGCAAGGAGGGAGTACAGAATCAGAAAACAGGCGTGAGAGGGAGAAGAGGGTTTCGAGAGAAATTCTTCAATTTGGAGGTCCGTTTCTTCACCATTTCACTCCAAATTTGAAGGGGGAGTTCGTGGTGACGTACTCTACACATTGATCGGAGTGGATTTCGTAGAAATATCTCCGGGAGGTACAAACGAGAATTGGGATATTCGTATTCTCTTTGTGCTATTTTATTATCTCTTCTCCCATTATTGTCTTGTATTCCAAGAGTGATTCTCTTGAGGTTATTTTTGGTGATTCTGTGGTGTGCCTCTATTTGTAATAGAGAGATAAACGGTGTACTCTTGCTTGATAGTGGATTATTTCCTGGACAGGGTCCCGTGGTTTTTACCCTTTACTTGAGGGGTTTTCCACGTTAAAATTATTGGTGTTAATTCCGTACATTTCTGCATATTTATTTGGTTTGTGGTTTCTGTGATATTTGAGTGGAAGGTTGTGCATTGATATTATTTGGGATTTATTGTGTTTCCGCTGTGCCGGATATATCATTGTGCATTGTTTGTCCTAGTTGGATAGGAACCCCATTCCACAACAGTTAATATGTCTGAGTAAGCTTGGAAAGGAATGACCAACTTCTTTGGGTTGATCTTTCATCCTTAGGGTTGAATGCAGCCCCAGTCCTGGATACATCTATGAGAAAATCCCTTTTACTGATTACAACTTTTGTGGCGATAACTTGGTTGTTGTTGTCGCTGGTTCTGACTATGTTGGGGGATTGATGCTTGGAATAAATCATCAAGACCCAACATTTCACATTCTTCTGGCGCGTAATTTAAAAAGTAGTCGAAAATGAGAATACCCGACCCGATACCCATTCCGCCTGGTTAAGGGTATTGCTGAAGAATTTTGAACAAAATGTCGACTCCAAAATTCTGCCTCAAGATGTGGATGTTGAATTTGCAGAAGCGACCTTTTCGGGTGGGAATAATGAAGTTGTGATTTAAGGCTGTGAGCTGTGGATTTACAAATGTTAAGGAGCTGACCTTTGTAAAAGAACTGCATCTTAGGTAATTCTTAGTTTCCTTGAGTCCATAAGATTAATTGCTTGCTGTGAAATTGGATGCTTATGTGAAGTTCTAAGCCACACGAAGCTTCAGTTTGATTTAGAGAAACAAATGTGCATTTTACCTGTTGTTGTGTACAAGTATCCAATTGGTTGGTTTGATCAAAACATTTGTATATTGTTTTTATCCACAACGGTAGGTTGGAATCAATGACTCGGGTGAGAATTGCATTGTGCTTGTGATTTTTCTTTGCATTCGGAGAATGATATTTGATCATTTAATGTTTAAGTCATTTGTTGTGAAACTAGAGTTAGCTTGGTTGAGATATGTAATAGCTAGCAACCAAAATGTCCATTTTGTAATAATGTATCTTTCTGTTTGGCTTATTATAAATGGCATTATCGAAGTAGGGTTCTTTTGTGGAAGCTCTAGAAAGAGTGTATGTTTCTTTAATGGGTGTTGCTGCAGTATTTTGAATTTTAACTTGTGTTTGACATCAAGGACGTTGCATGCTACTAAAGAGAAACAAAATCCAATTTCAGTGGGAGATATATGAATGGTCTCATTAATTGCCTTTGTTGCACCTCACCTCCCAACACTTGAAGAGATTTTAGTGTTTTCTTCTTGGATATCTGATTTGAGTGAAAGGGTTTAAAAAATGTTTTAATTGAGCCTAGGGCAGAATTTAGGTATCATCAATTGGTGAAAATAACTAACAGTTGGCAATTTCTTGACTAAAGCATGCTATTGAGCATTATTGGTGGCAATCTCTCATCTGATTCCAATTGTTTTTGGTGCATGTTGTAAAAATGAAACGTCTTGCACATTCTACATTCTGTTTGCTAATAGTATATATCCCCTTGAACATTGCAGTATGATGCTTTTAGCATTGGATTTGTTACGACAGATGATTTCACAACCTGCTGCTGCCAGTAAATTACTGAATGAATGGACCAAGGATCAAGCAATTCCAGTAGTCACCGGCTTCCTTGCTCTTTATTAACAGTTGCATATTTCTTTCTACTGTATAATTAAGCAGAATGTCACTTTGCTGGATGTAGTTAGCACTCGGATGTTGGGTCAGTTTGTTTATAAAATGGGTAGTGGTGGGTGGTTTTATTTTTAAAAAAAATTAGTAGCTAACCCGTGCGTTGCACGATATGTGTTAGTTTTATGGCAACAATTTCGCTTAATTTATATGATTTGTTTAGAAATAGATGACCAGGATTGAATTATTATTATAGTTATTTAATTATTTTAATAGGTAGCTGAGAGGTGGCTAAGATTTGTTTAAGAAATAGATGATCAAGATTGTATTTATTCTAGATTGGACTAAATTATTTCCTAATTTGAAAAAATTATAATTATTAATTCCAGCAATTGAGCTATGCTCCCCCGGTTTAACAACAAGCAGAGCTCCAACATTGTGCTGAATCATCAACTTCACAGCATCATACACCGTATCATCGGTGGTGCACCAGAGTCAGGATCCATCTGCACCCTTCCCTTTGGCTTTCCGAACATCATATATAGTAGTGCTTTCGAAATTGTATAGATTCGTCGTATGACTTCCTACCATCCTCACACAATTAATAACTCAAGAACAAAACACTTGGAGTTGTATGTACAATTAATCATCAATTAAATAATAATTAAAGTGAGTGAAATTAGTCTTACATGTGGAGATGATTAATTATAATAAATTAGGGATTATGGGCATTATGGGCACCCGTGCGTTGCACGGGATGTGTTATTTTTAGGGCAACAATAATTTTACTTAATTTTATGATTTTTGAACCGAATAATATTTATTTGAATATGAAGTGAGATTATTCATAATTACAATTATTTAATAATTTTAATGAGTTGATGAGATTTGTTTTAGAAATATATGGTCAGGATTTTACCCTCTGGAAATATTATGCCATAAACTCTAAAACCCTAAAACCTTAAACCCCTAAATCATAAACCCTAAACCCTTTGATGGTTAGGATTGGATTTATATTTAATATTATTAATTTTTTAATAAATAATATTTTGATTCTTAATTTGAAAAAGTCATAATTATAATTATTTAATTATCTTATTTCCTAATTTGAAAAAGTTATAATTATAATTATTTAATTATTTTAATGGGTGATTGAGATTTGTTTGAGCTTCTCTCATCCGATTTTGGTGTGGTTTGAATCTTATTGTCGTATTATTTCTTTATTTATTTTTTTGATTATCTCATAATATGACAAATTAAAATGCAACAATAAAATTTTCATTTTTCTAAATTATAGGAGCAGATTCTATATTACTAATTTACACAATTCAAAACCATTTATTGTTTATACATCTTAGTGAATTGACGAACCCTCTCGAACGCAATATTGGTTACAATATAAATAAAAGAATGTTTCATCTGAAACATGTAGATATTCGATATTTATTGCAGAATAAGTTGTTTTGAAAAATTAATACTCCCTCCGTCACATCCAAAAGAGTCTATTTTTTCCATTTTGTTCGTCCCACCCAAAGAGTTCACTTTCCTTTTTTACACACATGGGACCCACACACACCCACTAATACAATTAAAATATGGGACCAACACTCCCACTAATACAACTACACACTACATATTAAATAATAATACTCCTTAATCTACGTGCCAAAATACAAAAACTACCCTTAGTGTGGGACGGAGGAAGTATATAATTGAGTTCAACTTAAAAAATGCATACCGTTTTTTTTGTGGATAAACATTGTGGGTGGCTGAGATTTGTTTAAGAAATAGATGGTCAAGATTGGATTAATATTATTAATTTTTTAATAAATAATATCTTATTTTCTAATTTATTATTAATTTTTTAATAAATAATATCTTATTTTCTAATTTATTATTAATTTTTTAATAAATAATATCTTATTTCCTAATTTGAATAAGTCATAATTATAATTATTTCATTATTTTAATGTGTGTCTGAGATTTGTTTGAGAAATAGATGACCATCATTGGATTTATTCTGGGTGACTGAGATTTGTTAAAGAAATAGATAATCAGGATTTGATCATATAGAAATATTATGCCACAAATCCTAGAATCCTAAAAGCCTAAACCCTAAACCACTAAAATCAACCCTAAAACCCTAAACCCTTTGAAAACATTAAATTAAATAATTATTTTAATGGATGGTTTGGTCAGGATTAATATTATTAGTTTTTTTAATACATAATATCTTATTTTCTAATTTTAAAAAGTCGTAATTATAATTATTTTGTTTAAGAACTAAACCCTAAACCATTTGAAAATATTAAATTAAACAATTATTTTAATTGATGGCTTGGTCAGGATTGGATTAATATTATTAATTTTTTAATAAATAATATCATATTTCCTAACTTGAAAAAGCCATAATTATAATTATTTAATTATTTTAATAGGTGATTGAAATTTGTTTAAAAAATAGATGGTCAGGATTGGATTAATATTATTAATTTTTTAATAATTAATATCTTATTTTCTAATTTAAAAATATTATAATTATACTTATTTAATTATTTTAATTAGTGAAATTATTTCCCAATTTGAAAATTTCTAAACCCTAGATCATTTGGAAACATTAAATTATTTTCTAATTTGAAAAGGTTATAATTACAATTATTTAACTATTTTAATGGGTGGTTGAGATTTGATTGAAAAATAGATTTTTAGGATTGGATTTATATTTAATATTATTAATTTTTTAATAAATAATCTTATTTCCTAATTTGAAAAAGTCATAATTATAATTATTTAATTATTTTAATGGGTGGCTTAGATTTGTTTAAGATAAACCTTGAAACCCTTAAACCCTAAACCCTTAAACCCTAAACCCTAAAACCCTAAACCCTTTGGAAACAATAAATTATTTTTTAATTTGAAAAAGTTATAATTACGATTATTTAATTATTTTAATAAATGGTTGAAATTTATTTGAAAAATAGATGGTTAGGATTTGATTTATATTTAATACTCCCTCAATCTCGAGTATTTTTACCCATTTGTACGGGTACGGAGATTAAGACGTGTTATTTTTTTAATATATTATGTAAGAAAAAGTAGGGATAAATTTGTGATTTAAAAAGAAAAGGTAAATAAAGTTGTTGGGAATGATGAATAAAGTGTAAAAAAATTATTAAAGTTGTTGGGATTATAAAAAGTAGGTAATAAAATATTATGTAATTTTTCTATTAATGGAATGGGTAAAAATACATGGGATAGCACAAAATGGAAAGTAGGTAAAAATACGTAGGATGGAGTGAGTATTATTAATTTTTTAATAAATAATATATTATTTTCTAATTTGAAAAGGTCACAATTATAATTATTAAATTATTTATTGGGTGACTGAGATTTGTGTGAGAAATAAATGGCCAGAATTGGATTTATTATAATTATTTAATTATTTTAATGGTGTAAATTTATTTAATAAATAAATTGCCAAAATTGAATTTATTCTAGATTGAACTAAATTATTTCCTAATTTGAAAAAGTCAAAATTACAATTATTTAATTTAATTATTTTATTGAGTGACTGAAATTTATTTGTTTCTCTCTCAATAGAATGCACACTAATGTACATTCGTATAAATAACGTATTTTTGTTTCCATTTTAACAATGCACACTAATGTACGGATATGTATGGGTATTATGGGAAAAACAAAATATATTTTTGTATTTATAAATAATTTTCTGAAACGTATGTATCGTTTAGTAATTCTTTAATATAATTATTTCAATGGGTGCCTGAGATTTATTTAAGAAATAGATGGCCAGGATTTGATTTTTTTTTTTGTTGAGATTTGTTTTGAAAAATAGATGGCTAGGATTGGATTTATATTTAATATTATTAATTTTTAATAAATAATACTCCCTCCATCCCGCAATAATGCTTACGCTTTCTTTGTAAATTACAAAGGAAGCGTAAGCATTGATGTGGGACGGAGGGAGTATCTTATTTCCTAATTTGAAAAAGTCATAATTATAATTATTTAATTATTTTAATATCCCAATATATACCGTCCAAATTATTTTAATCTTGCTGTTTTTTGTATTAGGCCTCTTCCCACAGCAAAGTTTGAGTTGTGCAAGAGGTTGATTGGTGCTTGTTAATTCAAGGAGGAGTTGCTGCTCGAAGTTAGAGCGGTATTGGGGCTAGGAGGAGCATGTTTGGTTTGAATAAAGTTTAAGGAGGAGAATTGTAAAGATTGGGTGTAAATATTCATCCAATGGGTCATGAGTAACGTTGACTACGTTTGTGGCCTGTAAATCTTCATTATGAATCTTCTCATGGACACCAAAAAGAAAGAATGAAAGTTATAAGCATATTTCAAATCAAATCCTATAATATGAAAATTTGGAGTTAGTTTTGTCACTTTCATATTAATAGTTTGTAAATTTTAAGAGTTCTTAGAGTTTCTCAGCAATAAAAATAGAATGGCAACAAATAATTTATCAGACTTTGATTTTATGTTTTGATCGAAGATTCAGGGAAGGTGGGGGAAACTTGAGGGATGAATCATTCTTCCTCAATTCTAAATGTACTCCCTCCATTACGGTGTAATAATTGCATTTACCTTTTCTATGGGATTAAAAAATATAATATTTTATTGTGTAGTGAAATGAAAGAAATAATATTTTAATGTAAAATATGTATTTGTATCAATATTGTGTGTGAGTCCCAAAAGATATATTAATTATTTTGTGCGGGCCTTATTTACGAAAAAGGTAAACTAACTATAAGACACCTAAAATAAAAAAAGGTTAACTATTATTGTGGGTCTGGAAGTAGTACAACTTAATATAGAGGAATTTATGTGTTTTGAGCATAATCCATTGATTTATTTTAGAAATTCTTCATACTTAGCATGTTAGTTTTTAGGAATGGATGAATAATCTCTTCTTTCTTTTACTCTCTCTCTCCATCCTATGTTAGTTTCACATTTTTCATTTTCGATGATCTCACATTAAATTTTACCAAAAAAAAAAAAGTCATGTCCTCAACCTTAAAAATATATCTTGATTACCATTTTTTACTACTCTCATCTATAATACACATAATATACTTTGTAATTTATTTATCACCTAAAAATATTATATTACAATAATGGGGCAATCTAGTCGGGAGGGAGTACTAATTAATTCATTTACTCAATTTTTTTAATTAATATTTCATATTTAATATGATGCCAAAGTTAACAATTATACATGTTAGAAGATTAGGTGTTAGTAATGTTGAGTATTCAATAGATAGTTTTTAAATAATTTAGCTTGAATCTATACAAGAAATAATTCTAGTGTTGGATCGATAATTTATACTATATTTTTTCGAAAAAAAAAATTCCAAAAATATATTTATTAAGGGAAAGAGTTGACATTGTATTTTTATTGTATGTCCACATTCATTGTATTCATTGTATGTATTCTTGGCTTTGATTTGATCTCCATAATTTACGCAGATTATGTAACCACTCAATTGTATATAATACGATTTCTCCTCATCATCACAGCAAGTGATGATCGCATAATTCTTGTTTCATGGTATCAGCCTGAATCCAAAACCCTAACCCTACTGCTTTATTTCTTCTTCTTCTTCTTCACGACTGCCCTTTTCTCTCTATCTCTCTTTTCTTTTCTCACCATCATCATGGCCGTAGCAGCCCCCACTCTCTCTTCTCAGACAACGGCGATGATCAACCTTGTTCAGATTAAGCTTTCCACCTCCACCTACTTGATGTAGAAATGACAGTTTGTTTCCATGGCTACGACGTTCGAGATGTTGGATCTCCTTGATGATTCTTCTCCTTCTCCCCCGAAAACCATCACGTCCCCCGCCGGTGAGGAGTCTTCGAATCCAGCCTTTACCGCTTGGAATCTGCGGGATCAGAAGTTGTTAGGTATGTTGTTTGCAATGCTGGAACCGGAGGCTATGGCCGAAGTGCTGGACTGCTCCACTGCTCGGTCTGCGTGATAGGCGCTTGAGTCAGCCTTCGCTCATGCCTCCACGTCGCGTGCCAACCAACTGCGTGAGGAACTGCTGTAACTCCATCGCGATGATCTCTCGGTTGCAGATTACGGCCGACAATTCAAACTCTTGTGCGACCAGTTGGCAGCAATCCAAAACCTGTGGAGGAGAGTGATAAAAGTCACTGGTTTCTCCGGGGACTTGGCTCTTCGTTCGTAAATTTCGCGGACACGAGAATGGTGATGCAGTCCGTTCCCTTGTTCCGAGATCTTCTCCATCAGGCTGTGTAGTATGATCTCATGACTCGCTCCATGGAACGTCCTGCTGCCGTGAGATCTCAGGCTGCCTTCATTGCGGACGACACTGCTGGCGATGCGCGGCGCCTGTCTGGTCAGAATCATGGACGCGGAAATTTGTTTCCAGCCGCTGCTCAGCGTCGTGGTGGCAGTGCTGGGCGTGGCGGCCGCTGCTCGTACGTGCCTTGTTGCCAATTGTGTCGTGGGGAACACTATGCCGACAAGTGTCCCCAATTTCTGCAGCTCCAACATAACTCACGGGGTCGTGAGTATCCCAGATCCGTATCCACTAACTCGGAACTTGCTCAAGCTTTCCATGTGGCTTGCAATGTTTCTTCTCCGAGTGCAGCCTCCGACTGGTATGTGGACTCCGGCGCATCCGCGCACATGACTCCTCACACTACGCAATTGGACTCTTTTGAGCCATACTCCGGTAACAGCTCAGTCACTGTTGGTAATGGGAATTCTTTACATATTTCTCACATTGGTTCCGGTTATATTATGTCTTGTATTGATTTATTGAATGTTTTGGTTGTGCCGGGCCTTACTAAAAACTTGCTCTCTATTAGCAAATTAACTTCGGATTGTGATGTTGATATTGTGTTCTTTGACAAGAAATTTACTTTTCAGAATCGTCTGACAAAGACAGTTCTGGCTCAAGGAAGGTGTGAGAATGGGCTCTATGTTTTGGAAAGAGGTTCTGCTGCTCTTGTTGCTGCTCTTCATACTAAAAATTTACGAGCTAGCTTTGATTTATGGCATTTACGCCTAGGCCATGTTTCACCTAGTGCTATTTCCTTGTTAAATAAATTAAGACATTTGTCTGTTACTTCAATTTTGCCAAATCCTATTGTTTGCTCTTCATGTCAGTTGGCCAAAAGTACGAAATTACCGTTCTCTTTAAATGAGAAACGTGCTACATCTGTTCTTGATTTGGTTCATTGTGATTTATGGGGACCTACTCCCGTTGTTTCCTCTGTTGGGTATCGTTATTATGTTGTTTTTGTTGACGACTACTCACGTTTTTCATAGCTTTATCCGTTGTGTGCCAAATCTGACTTTTATGATGTACTTGTTGGGTTTCATACCTTTGTCTGCAACCAGTTTTCTCGCTCCATTAAGGTTTTTCAATCTGATGGAGGAACTGAGTTTGTGAACAACCGGGTGGCTGAGTTTATTGTTAAAAATGGTATTTTGCATCGTTTATCTTGTCTTTATACTCCGTAGCAGAATGGACGGGCAGAAAGAAAACACAGACACATAACTGAAACCGGCCTCTCCATGCTGTTTCATGCTTCTGCACCTGCGTCTTTCTGGTTTGATGCTTTTTCTACTGCCGTGTATGTCATAAATAGGTTGCCATCCATTGTTCTCAATAATGAATCCCCATATGAAATGTTGTTTGCCAGTGTTCCAGATTATGGTATTTTTAAGCCGTTTGGTTGTCGGGTTTTCCCTTTCCTGCGCAACTATGTTGCTAATAAGCTTTCACCACGCAGTCGGCCTTGCATTTTTCTAGGGTACAGCAGTACTTACAAGGGTTTTTGATGCTTCGATCCAGCTTCCGCCCACATCTACATAACTCGACATGCTCAATTTGATGAGCGGGTCTTCCCTTTTTCTGGAAATACTCCTCAGTCAATGCAGGACTTGACTATTTCTAGTTTTCTGGACCCTGTTCTCTCCACCTCTCCTGAGACCAGTTCTACGGCTCCATCTCCACTCTGTATGGACCTGGAATCCATTGATGAGCCTACTACACCCATCCCGGACGCCGACCAAGTTGATGAGCCTCCAACTTCTGTTGCTAATGTTCCACCTTCTCCGGAACATCCAGCGCCGCCGGCACCACGGCCCCCCAAGCACCGCGCGTGCCCAGTCATTCTATGGTCACTCATGCAAAAGCTGTAGTTTTCAAGCCTCGATATCCCGTTGATTTGGCCTACACAGCTCTCTGTTGGCCTGGTTTCAGCGGTTCAGTTCTTATTTATTGGCTCTGGGATTTCGGCAGTCTCACTGCGACTCCTCCTTGTTTTGTTTCCAGAAGGGGTCGTCTCTTCTATATCTTCTTTTGTATGTTGACGATATTATTCTTACAGGTAATGATCAGGATCTTCTTCGGTAATTTATTGCTCGAACTCATGAGGAATTTGCTATAACAGACCTTGGCAAGTTGACTTATTTTTTGGGATTGGAGGTGTCTTATACTTCTTATGGCATTTTTGTTTGTCAAACGAAATATGCTCACGATATTTTGAAACATGCCTCTATGCTCGAGTGCAAGCCTGTTACCACCCCACTTGCTGCGCGAAGTTCTTTGCAGAGTTCTGGGTCATTGTTTGATGATCCAACTCTTTATCGGTCAATTATTGGTGCCCTACAGTACCTTACAATCACTAGACCTGATCTTTCTTTTGCTGTTAACACGGTCAGTCAGTTTCTCCATTCTCCTACTGATGATCATTTTGCTGCTGTCAAGCGTATTCTTCGCTATGTGAAGGGTACAATCCATTACGGTCTTAACTACACTCATCATCCTGAGAAGACAATCGTGGGGTATTCTGACGCAGATTGGGCGAGGTGCTTGGAGACTCGTCGCTCCACCTATGGGTATTCGATTTTCTTTGGGGGCAATCTTATTTCTTGGAGTGCTAAAAAGCAGCCTACTGTTGCTCGTTCTAGCTGTGAATCAGAATATAGGGCTATGGCTAATGTTGGTTCAGAAATTATTTGGTTGGTGAATTTACTACGGGAGATCTATCAGTCACCCATAACTCCTGCAACGCTTCTCTGTGACAACAAGAGTGTTATTTTTCTGAGTCAGAATCCGGTGGCCCACAAACGTGCCAAGCACATTGACATTGATTGTCATTTTATTCGCGAGCTCGTTTCTTCGGAAAAGTTGCGTACTGAATTTGTTCCGTCTCATCTTCAGCTTGCTGACATTTTCACTAAAGCATTGCCACAACCAGCTTTTGAGTTCTTACGCACCAAGCTTTGCGTTTGCTTACATCCCACGCAGCTCTTGACGGGGGGTATTAAGGGAAAGAGTTGACATTGTACTTTTATTGTATGTCCACATTCATTGTATTCATTTTATGTATTCTTGGCTTTGATTTGATCTCCATAATTTACGGAGATTATGTAACCACTCAATTGTATATAATACGATTTCTCCTCATCATCATAGCAAGTGATGATCACATAATTCCTGTTTCAATATTATTAAATGGACCGGTTAGGAATGGTTTATTTAAGTTAACATGGCCATCATCCAGTTAGCTAGAATTATTTAAATTAAAAATTTATAATATTAATTTAAAAAAAAAAAAGCAAAAAAAAAAAAAAGAAAAACTACTAGCGAGATTATAATTCATAGCGTCTTTTTTATTAATTTAATTAGTTATTTAAAATAATTAATATTACATAACCAATAAATATTTCTTATCTTATCCAAACTAACAAGAAAATCACATTATTAACTATTTAATAGGTATAAATATTAGGAATCCTAATTAGAATTGGATAGTACCTCATTACATCTATAAAAGAGTTGTTTTATGTCCAAGAAATATCCTTATATTTTCCATAACAAGAGTTTATTAATATTATTTTATGAACAATATTTCAGAGATTAATTCCAAAGCCTTGTGTTTGTGAAGACTCGACGAATCGTGCAGAAGCATACGCCATAGAAAGGGTGGAGGAGTACTACAAAAGAAAAAAAGAAAAGGGTTCTTGATTCAAGAAAAGAAAAGAAAATAAATCGAGGTAATTTAGTTTTCTTGATTTTAATTACAAATTAAATAACTTAATATGCTTGCATGTTCTTAATTCAACATATTATGATTGAATAACATTATTGAATTTCTTGTTTAGTTTTCATGTTTTGAAAAAAAAAATTATGATTGATTTCTTTTTTAGTTTTCATGTTATGTTATGTTCTTGAATTTTATAAAAAGGACACCATGAGGTTTATGGAAGTTGAGATCATGAGAAAGGCCTAAAAAGAAATTAAGTGTCAATCTAGAATGTAACGAGTTTATCTCCTCCTGTGAATTGGGTTTTACGGTATAACTCTTTAGTCTTCTTTAATTTAAATCCTATCAATACATATGGTATAATATAATTGGCAGGGGACTATAAGGCCCGGTTTACACAAGTATTTGCCGCATGGAATTCATAAAACCGACTCAAGTCTTAATTAACAAGGGTAAAAGTAGATAAGACAACGGCGCTTTTTAATACATTGTCTCGTGGTTTAAGCTTTGGTAGTCATTTTTTTGTCTTTTAAAATGACGGGGTGTAGATTTGCACTCCGTTGCATATTAAGACTTAACGTTGTCGAAAGTCATGACAGTTTCATATTAATGTGAATTATTCAGAAAGCATCTCTAATGCTCCATGGGAAATATTGCTTCCATGCATTCTTTTTAAATAAATTCAAGCAACTAGTCAAGCCACATCCTTTTGATTGAACTGCTGATCTCACTACATGAATACCTGCATGTGACAGCCCTTACTTATTCATTATTTAATCTGTTATATTAAAATTTGAGATTGAATACCATACTTATATTTATTCATACGTTAATAATAAATTAATTTTTGCGTAGGTACAACATTCAAATTACTCAACACAACAACTCTATGGCTTCTTCTCATCAACTCGATCCATCCAAGACTTCAAATTTTCCAATGACTCATTTGAAAATAGGAAATTATTGGGTACATATTAATAATATTGTTAATTTCTCTTTAAAGTAATTAATTTCCAAGAAATTAAATTAATCTCATAAGATAGTGAATAATTATAACATTTGGTTGCAGTGGGAAAGTGCACGTGATGGTTACGCAAGAGCAAAATTTTACTACAAGAAAAAAAAATTGGTATGGGAGCTTCTTACTAGTAAAAAATTGTTGATCAAGACGGAAATACCGTGGAAAACTATTTATGCTATTAATGCCATTATGGGTCCAAATAAACCTCGAATTATGCTAATAGAGGTAATTAATTCAATTATTTTAGAATTTTTTAATTTAATTGTTATGATGTATCTTCTTATTATTTTTAAAATGATGGATTAATATTAATCAATGTTACAGTTAGATAGGCCGCAGTCTTTCCATGCTGAAAACAAGACTGTACCATTTAAACAAACTAAATGGGAAGCTTATCAAGATTTCACTGAGGGTTAAGCCACTAGATGTAGGTACATTCATTTCTTATATTTAGGATTTTTATGTCATTTTCGTGCATTGTCATTAACTATTTAAGTCATTTTCGTTATCATTATTAAGATTTACTCTACATTTTTAAAACTGAAATAGTACTCTTTAAAATAATATATAGTATTACTTATTACTCTTCAAGAATAACAAAAAAATTACTCAAAAATTTCTCAACAATACAAAATTTGAAAGAAGTAACTTAGATTTAGAGAGATATGAAAAGTTAAGTTGGTTTGATTGGCATGATACATACAACTATGTATGATATAGGTGTGCTCGACGATCAATTCCAGAAGCTAATACACAACGATTTTTCCATTTTTCGAAAGAGTAAAATACCCATTTCATGGACCAATCATCAGGTGCCACGTGTTCCCAACCAACACTACGCTAATTACCTTCCTTCCACATTGATTACAGGTATGATAGATATGCATACTCCCTCCGTCCCGTTTCAATGTTTACGTTTCTGTTTTGCGCGTTTCATTTCAATGCTTACGTTTTCCTTTTTAGGAATATGAGACCAACCTAAAAAAATTAATATATCATCCAACACTGATACACCTATTTACTTCACATCAAATATTATATTTTTCCACCCATTATCTATTAAAATATAATACTTTTCAATCAACGTGCAAAAAGCAAACGTAAACATTGATATCCCTCTAGACACCGAAAAAATAGTCGTGTTTATTGCACGTGGATTAAGAAATATTATTATTTTATGTATAACGGAAAATTGAAATAGTGGTACGTGGTGGGCTATGTGTGGGGCTCTTTTACTAAATCTAAAATGAGAAAATTGATACATTTATAGTGGACGCCCAAAAGAATAAAATGGATTTCTAAAAAGTGGAGTGAGAGTAATTATTTATTTAGTGAAGTATTATTTTGAAAATGTATGTATAATACAATTGCTTGAATTATTGTGACAACAAATATGAATGAAGGAGCATGCTTGAAAATATCATCTCAATGCCGAGAAGGGTGTAGTTTTGCAATGAAGATGTGTAAGCAGCAAAATCACGAACTGAACCACGTCCTACATTTTGAAAAGGGTAACTATGGAGAAGATCATAATGTATATAATCTTCCATCGTCATCGGGTACGCATCCTTGGCATAATATACATTTACAAGTATCTTAATATACATTTGCAAGTATCTTATATTTTTTTTCTCTCTAACGTACTCATTTTATTAATGTATAATTGTTTGATTTGTGACAGAAAACATGAATAAAAGGAGGAGAGTTAACTTTCAAAATCAACAAGAGTCCGTTGCAACGACGAATTATAATCGGCAAAACGACACCATGACTTTTCAACATCTAAACTACATAACACCATACACTTTCAATTTTAATCCTCCAACTTGTGGTATGACATGATATATATATATATATATATATATATATATATATATAGAAGCATATTTAAATTTATTTTTATTAAAAATTGGTAAGGATTTTGTATATATCATGACATGCATACTCGTTTGATTTATGACAGAAAGTATGAATGAAAGGGCAAGACTCCACCTGCAAACTCAACCCGGCTCTTACACAACGACTACGAGTCGTAGTGACCCACGAAACAATAATATAGAGTTTCAGCAAGCTAACAATGGAAGCACCCATGTTTATGAAGAATCTTCCTACAATGGCAGAGATAATGATATAGATAGAATGATCGATCAACTATTGGGAGATGATGACATCAATGCTAAAGGATTTACGGCCGAAGAAGAACAATGGGTAGACACGATGACGTCAACACTGCTCCAAAATGAAACCTTTGCACCCACAGACACTTTAGAGAAGGCAACTGCAGAGAAGCCTTAGAAGATCAGCTATTGTTTCTTCTGTCTGTGAAACCATGCCTTAATTGTATGTCATCTTCTCATCAGCTCCTTGCTCTATCCCTACTCTTCATGTGTTGCCTTTACAAAACTAGACAACAATCTCCTATCTCAAATACCATTTCTTGCCTATCACATAAAGTAAACTCAAGGAAATCCCATATTCGATAATTTAATTTTCAACAAAGGTGAAGCACACTAAAGCATCTATACATATTTTCTTACTGGGGAAGACCAGAATTAGACCACAAATCCATTCCTCAAACTAACCCAAATAAAAAAAAGAAGTGACAATTTTAATATTAAAGTGACAAGATGTCTTTTGTGTCCCCGATTGTATAAGGTGTGTAAGAGTACACTATTTTGTTTTAAAGGGTATACACTTTTATTAATAAGGGTACAACATTTTGTTTTAAAGTGTATACACTTTTATTAAATTTTTTATATTTTTCAAAAAATAAAGGGTACACGTTCTTATATTAAAGAGTATACAATTTAATATTAAAGGGTATTTGGATGCACGATATCCCGCGACACACAAGTTTTAGCCCAAGATTAATGCCAAAAGAATGATTTAAGAACATAATTGAGTATATAATTTATCTTAAAATACGTGAATTAAGCTGTTGAATATTATGGAGCGAAATAACAAGTACCATCATGAGTTCGAGTAAAATCTTTAGGCTGTAGCAAGAAACTTCAATACAAAAGAAAAGATAAATTAAAGCAGCCAATACAATAGTCATCTGTTACAATAAAAAAAATAATAATAATAAAAAGGATGCAATGCTGAATTAATGAGAAGAACCATAATGAAGGAAACTTCCACCAGCTTTCATCAGTTGTCTTTTGCCTCAAATAAGGCACACACAAGTGAAATAAAAAATTCTCTTTTAAAGCAACTGAAGTAGACATTCAACCACTTGCATCCAATTAAATGCCATTGTAAATTCAGATCATGAAAACTCATACAGAGATCCAGCAATGGTGGTCTTTCAAATTCATTCTCCTCTGTCGGTATGATACATTTACAATGTCTTTTGCCTGCCCATCATTACTATCTCTAACATGCTCATCAATAACTTTCTCAAAGAAATCATCCTACACTTTTGCAACTACCTTCAATTTCTTTGTAAGCTTGTGAGAATATAAGACTCCATGGAATAGGACATAATCTCCCAAATTAGGGACTGTTGCCAATCTAATCCCTTCATTAATCACCGTTTTGAACCCCCTCATTAATGTCCTTATGACCATACTTGTTCCCAAATATCATTCTGCAGCTCATCTCCACCCGAGGGACGGAAACTGGCGTTGCAGTCGATGTCAGCACCAAAAATTTCGTTCCTCATGGCGGAGATGGTTGCAGAATGGTGTTTGACAAGAAGTATTATAATGAAGACATTGATGAGAAGTATTAAATTCTTGGATTCTGTTTGGAATTTTTTGGGCGTGACTAGTGCTGTGGTTGTAACCAAATTCAGGCAAAGCTGAATTAAAAAACAGAGTAATTTACATAACAGAGCATCCATCCAGTTTCCTTTGCAATATAATAATATTATAAAGACAACTTGCATGTCTTAGCAACTGGTAAGTTCAGTACATAGTGAATTTTTATGTTTGATTGTGTAGTGATTATAGGCCGATTGATATATATATATATATATATGTTCGATTATGGGATTGTATATTTGTAAATTGATTCAACTTTATGCACAAGACAAAGTCCCTTTTAACTGTTTGATGAAATGTTTGTTCCAAGTTTTTGTCCTGCGTTTTTATAGTTTTGGTTTAACTATTACCTAACAGAATTCACCAAAGTTATCACGTGGCTGTAATTCCAAAATATACATTCATGTTATCTCTACACTTCTGTTGTATTAATTTAATTTCTTGAGAGTATACTACAAAAATCTGTATGCTTCTATCTGTTCATCCCATACGTACTAATATGAATTGACACATCATTAAATAATTATATGTATGTATTTTTCTTCATTTATAGTGATGGATTATAACTTGGCTACATAGTTAGTCTTTCTAGTTGACTTATGGGTATTTTAAGCAATTCACTCTTTATCTTGACAATCATAAACTGGCCAACAATTGAGTAGCTTGTCTTTAAAGTTAACTTGTATGTTGTTCACTTAGCTCGGATCTTTAATTCAATCCAACGGCTTGATTTTTAACAATGAAGTTGGAGGTAAAAATGCAAAATAATTGGTTCAACAAATAATGTCAAGTCTATAAATAGATCATTTACTACAAAGTTGGAATAGTATACCATAATAAAATCTCTTAGTCTTCCAAAATCTGTTCTGCTTTTATTGCAGCTATAACGCTTGTACCAAAATTTCAATATTTCATTAATCAAGAGAAAAAAAGAAAAAGAGAAAATGATTGATGATAAAGGAACTATTGTTAACTTCCTGGTGATCATTTTCTTGCTATGCATGGATTTATGCAAGATTCCATGCTCTTGAGGAGATGGTGCATGGCTGATGATGCTGCAAATGGAGGGGTGTTCATTGCAGCAACATTGCTGGTCAAGTGATTGCCCTTAATCTTCGAAGTCCTGTATGGCTGCATATCAATATCACATTATGGCTTTCTCCACAAATTGAAAGGTAAAATTACTCCTGCCTTGCTTGATTTGCATTATTTGAAGAAGTTGGACTTAAGTGGAAATGACTTCGGAGGGAATCGAATCCCACAATTCATCGGTTCCATGAGAAGTTTGGAACACCTGAATGTCTACTCTAGCAACTACATATTTTAATTGTATGAGTGGATGTCAATATTACTCCCTCCGTCCCGTCCTTATGGTTACGTTTGCTTTTTGCACGTGGATTAATAAGTATAGTATTTTAATGTGTATTGACGTGAAAGAAATAATATTTTAATATAAAGTGTGTAGGTGTATTAGTGTGATGTGCGGGTCCATGGGAGAGAAGTAATTAATTTGTGTGGGTCACATATGCTAAAAAAGAAAATGTAACCATTAGGATGGGGCGCCCAAAAAGGAAATAGGTACCCATTAGGATGAGACGGAGGGAGTACTTCTTTTTTCAGGTTTAAAGAGTTTTATTTACTTTTTTCACGTAGATTAAGGAATATTATATTTAATAAATAGTGGATAGTAGTATTAGTAGGTGTATGCACTCCATATTTTAATTGTAATAATTGGTGTGTGTGGGTCACATGTGTTTAAAAAATAAAATGAGACTCTTTGGGTAAATTTCCAAAACTGAAAAAAGACTCGTTAAAGAGGGCAGAGGAAGTACTCTTCAGAGAGTAATTTTTTATGTACTAAAGAGTAATTTTAAAAAACATGTGAACCTAGTTCACACAAGACTACTCTTGATTGAAATGTTATCATTTCTAATCAGTCTCACGAACTCATTTCGTGAGAAAGTTTCACACAAGTGATTGTTATAATCTTAAAATACATTATAATTAAAAAAAAAAGAAAAATTGATATCCCGTGTACTTGGGGCACAGATATAACTTTATGCACCCAGTTTTTTTTTTAACAAACTGTATTATTTTACTTTAATAATGTATAGTATGTGTTTTTTAATAAATTTAATTAGATTATTACAGCTATACCCTAAACCCTAAAATACACTAAAAAACTATTAAATGAAATTACAATTAAATCTTAAAAATGAATTAAATCAATATAAATCTAAAAATAAAATTTTACATGAACCACGTACAAAATCAATGTTAATTTATAGGATATGATTATCTTTTAATTATAATTACCGGATGACTAATACTAATGTGCAATTCTGGGTGCACCCCAAGATACTGTGCACCCAATTTCATAAACGTATGCAATTATAAATAAAAGCATATACAAATATGAAAAAAAATAGGGTGATTCTTGGGTGACCCGGGGTCACCCATGACCCTCTCACATGAGGGGGTGGGGTCCACCCCCTAACATGTGGACCACACCCTCTCATGTGAGAGGGTCATGAGTGACCCCGGGTCACATAAGTAGCCCTCAAAAAAATATATACAATTTGTATGTTAGTTTTTTTTAATGAAAAATTGAGTGTAAAAAAATATACAACTATTAAAAAATATGTATACACTATTGAATAAAATATTATACATATATAGATGCTAGTTTTTTTAATGAAAAATTGAGTGTAAAAAATGTATACAATTATTAAAAAATATGTATATATACAAAATAGAATAATATATATACAAAATAAAATAAAAAGTTATACACATATGAGTGCACCGAATATCAACTCTTACCAGATAAGCTAATGGCATATTATCAACTCTACCAATTATACCTCTGATCAGGCGTACTCTTATTCAGTTATTTAATTAGTAATTTAAAATATGCATATTACGTATCCAATAAAATATTATTTCACAATATATATCTTATCTTATCCAAACAAAAAAATCACGAGAAATGAGGTAGGGTGCCCAAACTAATTATGACAAGATCAAATATGCACAATTTGACTAGAGATGAGCAAAAATGC
Source organism: Pogostemon cablin (assembly GCA_023678885.1). NCBI lineage: Eukaryota > Viridiplantae > Streptophyta > Magnoliopsida > Lamiales > Lamiaceae > Pogostemon > Pogostemon cablin. The sequence continues at coordinate 18,485,944 of CM042977.1, read as the reverse complement.
CCATTTTAGAGCTAATTTTACTAATTTATCCCAACTTTTTGTGTCAGTCATTTTCAAACTACAAGACAAAATAAAAAAAGGTTGAGTGACCACCAAGTTGGATTGGATTGGGGTTGAACTTATCTATTATTTTTTAATTATTTTGCAAAGACCAAGTGAATTTAAGATTAAAATGAGTGACCGAGTTTTTAATTTAATAGATTTTTTGAGAAATTAATAATGGTGGTTACAATCTTAATATTAATTATTGGATAATCATTTAATGTATTTTTTTGATAAAATTTGGATAAACACGTTCAAACTACTTCTTAATTATCATTGAAGTGGTCAAATCTTAATATCATGCCAGCAAATTAAGTAGACAAATCTTAGTATCATATCAGTAAAGACCGAGTTTAGTGATTGTCTATTTGGGCATGAAGTATAAGATCAAGTGATCAAATCTTAATATTTAATAAGTTTTATCGTCAAATCTTAATACCACGTTAGCAAAAGACCGAGTGGCTATTTGTGCATGAATCTATTTTTATCCTAAAATCTTAATACATGTTAGAGCAAGTGATATTTAAGAATTAAAAGAAGGCATTAGTTAAAGTACTCGGTCTTTCATAATATTAGTGGGCTACTCGGTCTTTCATACTACTCGGGCTTTCATTTTCTTTTGCCAATTTTTTTTTTCAAAATAATATTTAATATTAAATTATACTAATAAAAATTGATATAAATAAAATATTTTATCTTAATTTGATAGAAATAAAAACTTTATTGGATAAATTTTTCAAAAGAATATTTAATATTAAATTATACTAATAAAGATTGACATAAATAAAATATTTTATTTTAATTTGGTAGAAATAAAAAATTTACTGAATAGAATTATCTATAAAAAAAATATTGACGGGATACATGAGAATTGAGTCATTCACATAATGGTTAATCAATATTTAACAGTATAAGTATCATCCATTATTTTATTATAAATTATGTAATTTATATTTTAATAAAATATCATTATTTATTTTTTCAAATTTTTTGATATTAATTATTTTATAATTGTAATATACTGTAAATAATTTATTCTTCAAACTTTAGACGTTTTTATTTATAAATATTAATATGTTTTAAACTTTTATGTTGATATAATTTATTCTTATAAAAGTTTTCTAAAATAATTTTGTATATAATTAGTTAGGTTGTTACAATCTTAATATTAATCATTGGATAATCATCTAATGTATTTTGCGTGAATTGGATAAAATTTGTATAAAGACATTCAAATTACTCCTTAATTATCATTGAAGTGCTCAAATCTTAATAATACGTACTAAAGACGAGCATGAAGTTTAAGACCGAGTGATAAAATCTTAATAAGTTTTGTGTCAAATTTCAATACCACTTGAGCAAAAGGCCGAGTCAGGCATGAATTTGTTTTTATCTTCAAATCTTAATAAATGTCAGAGCATGTAATACATGTTCCGAGTGATATTTAAGAATTAAAAGACAGAGTGGGCAGAAATGATTACTCCTCCTCAAAAAATTTTAAATTGTAAAGTCCGAGTACTGGGTAAAAATGCACAGTCAAACCCCAGTCAACTGACACATCACAAATATGGGGTATTCTGGTAAAATTGCATTAAAAATGGGAATTTTTGCTTTTTTTCTTTTGAACCGGGCATTTTTGTATATTACTTTCTGACAGTGGACAATGTAGCACCGAAACCAAAAATCACACTATTAGTTATTTGAAAATATACATATACGAAATCCTAATTAGAATAGGCTATTACATTATTACATCTATAAGAGTGGTTGCTTGTACAAGAATTATCTTTTTATTTTCATAACAAGACTGGGTTATAAACAATATTCCTATAATAGGTGTTCATGAGAAAATAATATCCTAGGTGTCTACAAGAAGAAAAATAAGGGTTCTTTAGGATTTAAATTGCATTAAATTTGTGAATTATGATGATATGCTCCAATTTAATAAATTATAGTAATAATTTTAATTTTTGTTCAATAATTAATCCATATCTGCCGGTGATCAGTCTCACGTAAAAATCTTAATGCATTGAATCTTTTTATTTTCCCTAACAAGATTAATTGTTGAGGCAAAGAAGGGCAGTTCGGTCATGTGAGATTGAATACAAGAAGGGCTAGTTCTTGCACTTCTGGTATATCTATAAGAAAATAATATCCAAGAAGAAAAAAAATTAAAGGGTTCCTGATTCAAGAAAAGAAAATAATTTATTTTTTTTTATTTTAATTGCAAATTAAATTAACGCATGCAGGTTCTTAATTCTAAATTTTATATATATGATTGATTTCTTCTTTAGTTTTTATGTTTTGTTCTTAAATTTCATAAAAAGGAGACCATGAGGTTTATGGAAGTTGAGTTCATGCGAATGGCCTAAAAAGAAAGTGTCAATGTAACATGCAATTCATAAGACAGACTCAAGTATATCTTAACTAAAAAGGGCAAAGTAGATAAGACAATGGTGCTTTTTAACATATTGTTTTACTTACGGTTGAGTTGATATACTGTGCACCGTATGTTAATTTTTATTGAAAAGTGAATATGTATTTCTTATAATTGCATAACTTTTATTTATTTGTGGGTATAATTATATAACAATTTGATTTTTGCATAGGTAGATTCGAATTACTCAACACAATAATTCTATGGCTTCTTCTCAACTTGATCTGTCCGAGGCTTCAAAATTTCCAATGACTCGTCTGATAATAGGAAATTATTGAGTACATATACTTAAATAATATTGATAATTTCTCTTTGAATAATTAATTTCCAAGAAGGGTGGCAAGAAATTAAATTAATATATCTCATAAGATAGTGAATTAATTGTAACATTTGGTTGCAGTGGGAAAGCGCACGTGATGATTGCACGAGAACAAAATTTTACTACAAGAAAAGAAAATTGGTATGGGAGTTTCTTACTGATAAAAAATTATTGATCAAGATGGAAATATCTTGGGAAACAATTTATGCTATTAATGCAGTTATGCATCCAAATAAACCTGGAATTATGCACATAGAGGTAATTGTGTTGGTTGGGTGTCAACCAAAGTCCCACATCGGTTAGAAGTGGGGTTGGCGAGGGGTTTATAATTAAGGGATGGACTCTCCCTAGCATGAGGCCTTTTGAGTGTGAGGCTCAGAGTGGTAAAACCGTGCGGGCCAGTGGGCGGCCCAAAGCGGACAATATCATGCTAGTGGATTGAGTGGGCCCGGCTCCCTGGGCAGATAAACCCAACAAGTGGTATCAGAGCCAGGCCCCAGACTTAACCGGCCCAGCCCGGGGTTGGTGGGATGTTCGGACCTCAAACTGGATGGTCTAGCTGCAGGACTTTGTTTGAGGGGGAAATGTTGGTTGGGTGTCAACCAAAGTCCCACATCGGTTAGAAGTGGGGTTGGCGAGGGGTTTATAATTAAGGGATGGACTCTCCCTAGCATGAGGCCTTTTGAGTGTGAGGCTCAGAGTGGTAAAACCGTGCCACATAATCGGAAAGGGGGAGATTTGTTGGGTTGGGTTTCCAAATATGTGAAGAGCCCAATAGCCAACAATGTTAGGTTAGCCCAAGTAGGCCCGATACTTGGTTTTATCTTGTCCCGTAAGTCATTGACGGAAGAGAGAAGAAAAAGAGGGCAAAAACACAATTCACGTTTTTGAGAGAAAATCCAGCGCAGTGATATTGCAGAGGCAATAACCGGAGTTTCAACCGTTGGATCGAGCTGAATTTTGGTCAGCACGTTTGGAACTTGTGGAGGTACATTTTGAACGGTGGAGATCGTGTTTGGAGCTTTGGGTTGACGGGAATTCGCCGAAAACAGAAGCCGATTTTCTGGGCGATTTTGTTCTGCGCAGTCGAGGGGAAAGAGCTGTTTCTCACAAACTAACCGTTGGATCGAGCTGTAATTTGGACAGCACGTTCAGGACTCACAGAGGTTGATTCTGGACGGTGGAGATCGGATTCTGAGGGTTCTACAGTTGCGAACTCAGAACGTCAGTTTGCGTAGTTTGGTGAGGTCTTTCTAATCTCGTTGTTTGTTATCAAGTATTGATTGTCTTGATACGTTTGTGGTAGTTCGTCTGTGGTGGCAGATTGTAACTCTTGGATTTTTTGTCTCATAGTGAAGTGTTTGGTGGGCTTCGGTCCCGTGGTTTTTTACCTTCTCACATTGAGGAGGTTTTCCACGTTAAATTGCTTGTGTTGTGCGTTGTTGATTGCTTGCTTTATCGTGCATTATATTATTAGGATTGTTTCCTGCTAGATTCACACAAGAGAGGGATAATTGATCATTCCGCTGCGTAGACGAATAGTTTATTATTTGATTATTCGTGTGTTTATCCCAACAAATTGAATCAATTATTATTATTTTAAAATTTAATTGTTATGATTTATCTTCTTATTATTTTTATATTTTTTTTATCAGACAAATATATTTTATATAAAAAGTGGAATACAAGGGGTACTCTGAACTTGGTTTCAATTTTGGTTAAATTGATTTAGAGCAAGTGTACTTTATCGTTGTAGCACGTAAGCGGCAAAATGCACAATTTATATAATATCGAACCCAAGTACGAAAATGGGTAGCCGTGTTTGAGAAGTGTTTCACTCTAGTAGGACGAATCAGAGAAGGAGGGGATTGCTTATACTACAAACTAACAACTAAGAAAGCAATTAAAGATAGAACATGTACAAATGAGATGGATGATGGGTGAAAGTGAACAATCTAAATTATGTAAGGCAAACAACATCCATGGTAAGGTATATATAGACTCACACACACACATGCATTGATGGTTTTCATGTTATGATATTAAGGGCAATCACGTTTATACCCTAACCCCTATGGCCAAGGTGACTAGGTTTTCAACTCTTTTACAAGTTTAAATCTCATAGGATTGTTCTTACTCTCAATTCCCTTAAGGTACTATGATCATAAGTTTGGTTCCCCTCACTAGTTCATCACTAATGTCCTATCATGAGGTTCTAAGCACTTGAAGGGTATGACTTACCTCTCCTCATACTAACTAAGTCATTGCATGCAATCAATGATTCAATTAAACCACTAAACATAATATTGGAATGGCCATCCTAACACTATGAATAGTGAATTTAACCACAAAAATCATACATAAAATGTGAATGAGCATTCATGATAGAAAATATTCATAACAATCATTTCATCAAACATGTGGTGTGCAAAATCTACATAATACCTAACCAATCATATTGCTAGCCTCACATGAGGACTAGCCACTACATAGCATTACAAATTCATTATAATCCAAGGCATGCTCCATTTGAGCTAAATAATGAAGAAAATAACAAAATAAAGGTAAGTTGACTCTCCTTTGATGGTGAACTTCCTCCTCCTGATCATGCTAAAATCTTCAACCAATGATGAATTCCTCTTCTTAGATTGGTGGATGGATGGATTTGAAGAGATCAAAAGAATTGGATGGATGAAGTGAAGGATGGAAGAGATGGAGATGAATGTGTGTGATTTAGGTATCTAGTGTGTGTGGAAACTGATCCAAAATGATTTCTCTCGTAATTTGTGATCAATACTTGCACTTATACCCCATGGAACATTCTAGAAGCTTCTTGAAATTCTCTGATTTTTAAGCCCAGCTCGGCTCGAGTTGCAAGTCGAGTTGGGCCTTGCAACTCGAGTTGGCTCTCGGGATGATTTTCTCTGCCCCGCTCGGCTTGCAACTTGACCTGGACCATACCCAACTTTACTCAAGTTGATAACTCGAGCTCTCGTCTGTCAAGTAGTGTTGGATGAATCAAAAACTAAAATTTTTGCGGGCTTCAGCTCAACTCGAGTTGCAAGTCGAGTTGGACCTTGCAACTCGAATTGGGCTTCTGGATACATTCTGGAGTGCAACTCGACTCGAGTTGGCAACTCGAGTTGCACCTTGCAACTCGAGTTGGGTTGTTTTCAGCAGCGCAGTCTCACCGTTTCACGCATAACTTCTACATTCGATCTCCAATTTGAATGATTCTTGAGCTCATGCGACCCTCTCTTCCGTGGCTTTCCAACCATATATCACATGCTCTGTTTTGAACTCCACATGAATACAGAACAATTACACAAGTTAGACATGTATTTCTCAGCATTTTGCTTTGACTCGTTCTTCCTCATTTCAACTCCTAACTGAGCTTCGTTTTTTCCCACATCTTTCTTATCGTGTCTAGAATCCATTTCTTCCTGAAAATCACATAAATTATACCAAAATATTAATTCTCTAAATATTTATAAATATCGCGCATTGAAGGCACTTAATTATGAAAATCACACATTTATCTTTTCAAAGAACAAAATCTCCATATCTTTATATAACACCACCAAATGATATACAAAATGAATAAAAACACAAAATAATACCTAATAAAAGACACTAAAATCTAGGTGAAAATGATACCGATCAACCTCCAAACTTAAAGTGTTGCTTGTCCTCGAGCAACGAAAATGAGAAAACGAGATGGGGAATTTTCACCTAGAGAAAGACCTAAAGAACATAAACAACAACACATCATAAGTAATAAGGACTACAAATCATATCAAGTCACACTACAACATTAAAATCATGACATAAAAAATTAACAAGTTCAAGTCTAAGAAAATTAAGAGTAATAAAGTTCCTTCTGGTCCAAACCTCACGTCGGATATCAAAATGCAATCAACACTCAATGAAGTAGGGTAATTTTCACTCATCAATTGATTAAACCCGATGCACCATAGGCTTGCTCACGGACTATATTCACAAGCCACCATAACTTCAATTAGTGATCAAAAAGGTTTTTTATTTTTGGATGTAATGTTAGGCTCTTTGGTAGGGTAAGAAAATTTGGATAAAAGTGACTATTCAAGTGTAGATAATCGAAGAGATGATCATCTTCTTCAACTTCTTCACTTTTTCGTCTCCCTTTATTTTCTCCTTTAATCACAAGCACTAATCATTATCATTCATTGGATTTCTTGAGCTTCTTTTGATTTGCATGATTCCTTTCTTTGACTTTTGAAATCCTTGAGCCTATTTTTATTTTGCTCATTTTCTTGTGTTGAGGTTGCATGTACACTTTGTTTGAGCTCTTTTCATCATTTTCTTGCTTGTTTACCTTTTCCTTCTTTCTTTTGCATAATTTCACCATCAAACTTTGTAAACCATCATCTCTTCAATCAGCCACACAAAGGTTATATATATATATAAGGTTTAAGTGGGTAATCATGGCTTGTAATGTGCTTATATCACAAAAATATGCTTTAAGGCTCAAAGTGGTTAACTAGGGATGATGTATAAGGTAAGAAAATATATGACAATGACTTTAAAGTGACAAGGATCTCCACCAATCGGGCTCATTCCCTTAGTCTATGAGCAAGTTCTAGTTTATCAAAGCTCAATCGATCCACTCATGAATAAAATTAACCATGGATGCACGGTTGATGCTCAAATGCTAACAAGCTTTTGCTCGGACCTTTAGGAATCTATTACACCTCAATTCATCTCAAAATTGAACAAGTTAAATAGAACATGTCATAATTTTAAAGAGTAGAGATTCTTAACATAATTCGCCATCACTTATCACAAACAACATGTCATTACTCACATTCAAAAATGACTCACAACATCCCAAAACATACCACCAAACAATCCTATACAAGAATAAAAATACAAACAAAATACATAAGAAAAGACCCACCAAACAAGAAACAACACAAAAACACATAACATGCATAAACGAAAATTCATCCATCAAAAGAAAATCAAGCACATATCCTCATCATCCAATATCATTTAAACTCAAGATTTTGCCACCTTATTAAAAATAAGAAAAACTAATAAAGCAAGTAAACTACCTAAATAAAGCAAGTAAACCTCCCAAGTACATAACACACGAAGTTGCATACTAATCCAAACAATCCAAATCAAATCAAGTATATGCTAAGCAAATAGAAATGATGAGTATTAAAGTAAACTCCCTAAAAGGACATTTGGTAATGGAAATGGTTGGCACGAGCTTCTGGATTGCATGTACAACGAATCCGACATTGATTTTCGGGCTCAATTCATGCTTCCACTACGCTTCATTTATGCTCAACAACTCATCAAACCATTAGCGCAATAATTACTAGCAAATAATGAACTAGCATGCACTTCAACACAATCAAACGATGCAAAATCATACCAATACTCATGAGAAAAATTTTAAAATTTACCCAATTTTACATGAAGACCTCTCAATTATCATAATAAGCACACTCAAGTGGTGAGTCACACCACGCACTCTCCCCCAAACTTAAATCGAAATAAGTTGAGAATTAAGTTTGCAAAAAGTGGTGGGACTTGCCCTTGTAGTTTCCACCAATGATCTTCTTGTAGAGAAGCATATGCATCACAACACTCAAGGTACGACACACTACGCACTATCCCCCAAACTTAAAGTGAAGCAAGAGTTGAACTTTAAGTTTGCAAGAAGTGGTGAGATGTCCGTTCACACTTCAAATCAAGTTCTTCTCGTATTTTCAATACACATTCTTCTCATGAGCACAATCAACCTACATGCCAAAATTACAAAAACTAAATCAAAGCATTTAAATGAAAGCAATAAAATAAATAATGGGTTGTCTTCCATCCAGCGCTAAGTTTAACGTCTTCAAGCCGGACGAAATATGGAGAACTCTTTGGAATGGCCAAGGATATCATTCGTTCTTGCCATCAAATTTTAATCTTTGTGCTTCTTCCTCTATTAGGCATTTGTGGCAAGTAACGACCATAGTAGCATCCTTTGAGATTGGCTTTAAAAATTCCACTCTTTTGAGCTTGCATTCCATTAACCGCTATTTTCGTGACCACCACTTATTCCACTTTATCAAATATGTCCCCAACATCTCTTCAAGCTCTCTTTTGTACCTAAGGCATCGAGAAGAATCAATAGGTAAAACAAAGTCAATATAAATAATATTTTAAAAATCAATGCAACTTGAAGAGTTAAAAGATGTAGAAATGCTCATTTCACTCCCGAACTCCTCATCAAGTGCTATTAGACCTTGTTCCACTTCATCGAATTCATACTCATCTTTTGATTCTTCATCTTCACTTGAACTTTCCTTATCATCACGAGACAAGAACTCATAGATAATGTCTTCCACCTCTAGGCTTTCTTCCACCTTAAGCTCTTTACTCCTCTCACTTTCATCCTCTAAGCTTTCTTTTCCCTTGTCTTCCTCATCATTAATAAGCTCAACATCTCCTGAGTCTTCTTCATCCCCCGAACACTCTTCTACCTCTAACTCTTCTTCAATCTTTTCATCAAAATTTTCCATGTCGTAGAGAGTGTTCCGTTCACTTATCATTTGACTCAATTGACGTTCTATTGCTTAAAATCTCCTCTCATTTTCTTCCTTCTTTTTCTTCCTTTCTTCTATTTCTTCTTCAATCATTTTCAACACTTCACTTAATTGATCTTGCAAGAAAGGTTTCCCATCATCATATAGTGGACACTCTTCTTGGAAATTCCCTTGGACATACCCATTTTGCATACTTGTTCCATTCCCCATTTGGTAGTTGGGCATGTTCCACACTTGTCTCCCATTAAACTTAGAAGTAGACATTGAGTAGGAATTTTGAGGCTCATAACTTGAAAGACTTGGTTGAAAACTTGGCCTTGTATCACTTCCATAAGCATATCTTCTAAGCATTTCTATCAAGGCATTATTTTCGGATTGAGGAGTAACCGTAGGAACTTGATTGTTGTAAGAACTTGGTACGGAATAAGTGTTTCTTTGATACGGTTGAAATGTATTCACATTGTAAGCTCCTTGCCATCCCCCATATATTCCATTATTGTAGCATTGATCCATTTTTTCCCTTCTCTCAAGATCTACTATAATTCTTCTCCACTTACTATTTTTGGTTTATTCCTTCTCCCCTTCTTTCAAGGTTGATGTACCTATCAAGAAGAACAAGTTAGAACAAGATTTTTCAAAACAAATATAAAATGCAAAAATAAGAAAAAAAATATCCTACGTAGAGCTAGCAAATTCAAACACGTTACACCGAAGGCTTTCACCCAGGCAACGGCGCCATGAACTTGGTTTCAATTTTGGTTAAATTGATTTAGAGCAAGTGTACCCTATCGTGTGTAGCACGTAAGCGACCAAGTGAAAATTTTATATAATATCGAACCCAAGGGCGAAAGTGGGTAGCCGTGTTTGAGAAGTGCTTCACTCTAGTAGGACGAATCAAAGAAGGAGTGGATTGCTTATACTACAAACTAACAACTAAGAAAGCAATTAAAGATAGAACATGTACAAAAGAGATGGATGATGGGTGAAGGTGAACAATCTAAGAATTAAGTAAGGCAAACAACATTCATGGTAAGGTATATATAGACTCACACACACACATGCATTGATGGTTTTCATGTTATGATATTAAGGACAATCACGTTTGTACCCCTAATCCCTATGGCCAAGGTGACTAGGTTCTCAACTCTTTTACAAGTTTAAATCTCCTAGGATTGTTCTTACTCTCAATTCCCTTAAGGTACTATGATCATAAGTTTGGTTCCCCTCACTAGTTCATCACTAATATCCTATAATGAGGTTCTAAGCACTTGAAGGGTATGACTTACCTCTCCTCATACTAACTAAGTCATCGCATGCAATCAATGATTCAATTAAACCACTAAACATAATATTAGAATGGTCATCCTAACACTATGAATAGAGAATTTAACAACACAAATCATACATAAAATGAGAATGAGCATTCATGATAGAAAATATTCATAACAATCATTTCATCAAACATGTGGTATGCAAAATCTACATAATACCTAACCAATCATATTGCTAGCCTCACATGAGGACTAGCCACTACATAGCATTACAAATTCATTACAATCCAAGGCATGCACCATTTGAGCTAAATAATGAAGAAAATAACAAAATAAAGGTAAGTTGGCTCCCCTTTGATGGTGAGCTTCCTCCTCCTTGATCATGCTAAAATCTTCAACCAATGATGAATTCCTCTTCTTAGATTGGTGGATGGATGGATTTGAGGGGATCAAAAGGATTGGATGGATGAAGTGAAGGATGGAAGAGATGGAGATAAATGTGTGTGATTTAGGTGTCTAGTATCTGTGGAAACTGATCCAAAATGATTCATTTCGTAATTTGTGATCAATAATTGCACATATATCCCATGGAACATTCTAGAAGCTTCTTGAAATTCTCTGATTTTTAAGCCCAGCTCGACTCGAGTTGCAAGTCGAGTTGAGTCTTGCAACTCGAGTTGGCTCTCGGGATGATTTTCTCTGCCCCGCTCGGCTTGTAACTCGACCTGAACCATACCCAACTCGACTCAAGTTGATAACTCGAGCTCTCGCCTATCAAGTCATGTTGGATGAATCAGAAACTAGAATTTTTGCGGGCTTCAGCTCTACTCGAGTTGCAAGTCGAGTTGGACCTTGCAACTCGAGTTAGGCTTCTGGACACATTCTGGAGTGCAACTCGACTCGAGTTGGCAACTCGAGTTGCACATTACAACTCGAATTGGATTATTTTCAGCAGCGCAGTCTCACCGTTTCGCGCATAACTTCTACATCCGATCTCCGACTTGAATGATTCTTGCGCTCACGCGACCCTCTCTTCCGTGGCTTTCCAATCATATGTCACATGCCCTGTTTTGAACTTCACATGAATACAGAACAATTACAAAAATTAGACGTGTGTTTATCAGTATTTTGCTTTGGCTCGTTCTTCCTCATTTCAACTTCGAACTGAGCTCTGTTTTTTCCCACATCTTCCTTATCGTGTCTAGAATTCATTTCTTCCTGAAAATCACACATATTACACCAAAATACCAATTCTCTAAATATTTACAAATATCGCGCATTGAAGACACTTAATCATGAAATTCACACATTTATCTTTTCAAAGCACAAATCTCCAAATCTTCATATAACACCACCAAATGATATACAAAATTAATAAAAATACACAATAATACCTAATAAAAGATACTAAAATCTATGTGAAAATGACACCGATCATACTCCAACCCTTACATGATAAAAAATTGTTCATCATATAATTACAAAGTTTATCGCACCATTCCAAAAAGCTATAATTTCTTAATATGCTCGTTTTTGCTGCTATCCAACTCCAAGTCCTAACTTTGATTTCTCCAATTAGTTTGCTAACGTTAAGCATCTCCTCATGGAATATTACTCTGTTTCTATAGTTTCATATAACCCAATTCGTACATATCCAGATGGTTGATGCAACATTTACCCAATCTCTTCTATCCCAAATTTCAGAATGCTGTAAAAAATTTATGATTGGGTTTGAGTGTGCAACCATTGATACACCCAACCAATCATATATGAAGTTCCACACACATCGAGAAAAATCACAGCTTACGAACAAGTGGGTTGATGTTTCCATTTCTACGCCACATAGGATGCATCTTTTGTCACCTGTGAAAATACCAAACCTTTGAAGTTTATCTTTCATGGGCATTCTATCATGTAGCAATTTCCAAACTATAGCCTGATATCTTCTGGGTGCCCAACTCTTCCATAATCTTTTGAAAGCCAACTTTTTCTCTGGGTTATTGTTTTCGCTGCTATTGGCAAGTCCGTGATAGTAGGCTGCTTTTGTTGAGAATAGTCCATTGTTGGCAGGTCTCCATCTCCAATGATCCTCCTCCTGTTGTTTTACTTAAACCCTGTTAAGACAAGAAAGTAGCATGTTAAGTTGTTCTTGTTCCCTACTCCTCAATTCTCTTTGCCACCTCAATTCCCACCGCCAACCTAACTCTCCCCATGAGCCCATATCACATATTTTGGCCTCTTTTTGACTACTTATTCTGAAAAGTCTAGAAAACATCCTACTTAGTTTTTCATCACCAACCCATACTTATTATTTTATATTAATGATGGATTAATGTTAATCAATGTTACAGATAGGCTGCCGTCATTCCACGCAGAAAACACAACTATACCATTTAAACAAACTAAATGGGAAGTTTATCAAGATTTCACTGAGGGTGAAGCCACTAAATTCAGGTACACCTATTCTTAAATACTTTTTTTTTTTGTCATTTTTGTACATTATCAAAAATTATTTCATTTATTTTTGTAATGGTCATTAATTATATGAGATTTACTTTATAAAAATAAAATATAACTCTTTAAAGTAATATTATATTATTACTACACAATAACTCTTTGCGATCTTAAATTTTTAAAACAATACTGAACTTAAATAAAAGTAATATTTGCTTTCTAAAAGAGTAATAATAGTTATTTTTGAGTTAAATATTTGTTTGGTCCCGTAACTTTTTTTCTTTTTAATTTTAGTCCAAAAAAAGATATTTGTTTATAATTAGTCCCATAACTTTAATTTTTCTTTAATTTTGGTCCAATTTTTATCGGATTTGCCACTTGTTGCCGGAAACCGACGAGCGATGCTGACGTGGCTAGTCCAATTATTTCTCAATCAACCAAAGATTGATGAAACTTAAGAAGAAGAATGAAGACAACACCAAAGATTGCAAAAACGTTTATAGTCACCCCATACATAAACATTTTGCAATTTTTGGTGTTATCCTTCTTCTTCTTCTTAAACTTCATCAATATTTGGCTGGTTGGACTCGTCATGTCAGCATCACTTGCCAATTTCGGAAACAGGTGGCAAATTCGGCGAAAATTGGACCAAAATTAAAGAAAAATAAAAGTTATGGGACTAATTATAAACAAATATCTTTTTTGGGACTAAAATTAAAAAGAAAAAAAGTTACGGAACGAAACAAATATTTAACTCGTTATTTTTCAAAGAGTAGTATTTTTATTTTTTAAAGAACAAAGTCCTAATGTATCTGCACTGACCTAGTTGCAGGAAATAATTTGAAAATAAAAATTCTATATTAAGAGTACATTAGATTAGATAACTTAGATTTAGAGAGATATAAGAAGTTACGTTGTTTTGATTTGCAGGATACATACAATTATGTATGATAGAAGGGTGTTGACGAACATTTTCAGAAGCCAACTAGTGATCACTCCCTCTTTAGAAAGAGCAAAATACCCATCTTATAGATCAATCATCAGATGCCACGTGTTCCCAATCAAAACTACGCTTATAATTACCATCCTTCAACATTGATCATAGGTATCAAAACATATTCTCGGGATGCCCAGAGAAGTAATTGTTTGCTTTTTATATATAGATTGAGTAGTATTATTATTTTATATTTTATAAATAATTGGATTAATGGTACGTTGTGGGTTAAGTGTAAGGCCATTATTTTTGTAAAACTAAAATGAGAAAATTAATATATTTATAGCGGACGCCTAAAATAGTAAAATGAATATTTTAGAAGGTGAGGGAGAGAGTAACTGTTTATTTAATGGAGTATTATTTTGAAAACATATATATAACTCAATTGCTTGTATTGTGACATAACATCCAAAAAGTAATACTCCCTCCGTCCTACATTTATGTTCACACTTTTCGTTTTCGTCGGTCCCCTACTTATCTTCACCACCCAAAAATGAAAATTTCACATTAACCAATAATTTTAAAAGTTATCTTAATTTCAAAAATATCACTCCCACCTAACACACATAAAAAACTTTATAATTTATTTATTACCTAAAAATACCACAATATCCCTAAAAATACCACAATACACCTAAAAAGTCAATAAAGTTGGTCAAAAAGCAACATTTTTCTTAAACTCCGTATCTAAAATGTCGGTGAACTTAACTCTGGGACGGAGGGAGTATAATTTATTTTTATTAAAAATGAATTATGGTTTTGTATGTTTATTACATGCGTACTTGTTTGATTTATGACAGAAAGTATGAACGAAAGGGCAAGACTCCACATGCAAACTCAACCCGGCTCTTTCACAACAACGATAAGTCGTAGTGACCCGCGTAACGACAATGTATGGAGAATCATCCTACAATAGCGAAAATAATGATTTAGATATCATGATCGGTCAGCTATTGGGAGATGATGATGTCAATATTGAAGGATTGACGGCCGAAGAAAAACAATGGGTAGACACGATGACCTCAACACTGCTCCAAGATGATTGTAATTGAGGAGAAAAAAATACATTAGCCTTCGTCTATACTTTAATGAAAGAACGTAAGAAAATACTCCCTCCGTCCGCCTCAAAGGTGGACATTTGTTTTTTGCACGTGGATTAAGAAGTATTATTATTTAAGGTGTAGTTGGTAGTTGTATTAGTGAGGTGTATGTGTCCCATAAATTTATTGTATTAGTGATGTGTGTGGGTCACATGTGTTTAAAAAGAGAAATGTGGACTTTTGATGCGGACATCCAAAATGGCAAAATGTGGACCTTTCGGGCTGACGGAGGGAGTATTGAAGATTCTTTGTGTAAATTTTTATTGTTTATGATTTTTACGAGGTTGTGAATGATTAGTTTAGGTCATATGGTCCAGCCCAATTATTGAAATAACGCTGCATGTATCTTTCCTGTGGGATTTGTAATGATTTTTCATGAAATTCTTAGGCTTGGTGATTTGTCATCTGCCGGCAAGTAAGTCCGGCATCGTTCGAGGCCTCAGCCACGGCTCCGGCTTCTCCCTCATGAAGCAACGATGCTTTCTCCGATAATCTCCCTTTCTTCTTCTTCTTCTCATGACCTCCTTTCCAACGATTTTCCCTTAGCTTCGATCGGACTCTGAATTTTGAATCACTACCAGTTTGTGGAAGGATTGATTCACTTTTTCTTACGTGGATGAAGCCCCTAATTCAAAAATAAATAAATAAATAAAAGTAGAAATATTATATATGTGATATTAAAACGAAAAATAAAAAATATACAACAATTAACCACGTTGCGACACCTCATACTTTTAAAAAGTTATTTATAGCGCTCATTCGTAATTAGTATATATAGTTTAGTGGTTAGGCCCTCCAATTTAGGAAATAAAGTTACGGGTTCAGCCAGGAAAGCTGTGGGATAGGATATTAACTTACGGTCATCGGAAAAGAAGTTATTATTGGGCTACCTAATTGCAGTAAATTCCTCCAGGTAGTGTCCAGCAGCAGCGTGAGAAATTGGGGAGAAAAGGAGACAGGAGTACGTGAGAAATGGATGAGCTATCCCCATAAATATGTAATGTTTATATACTCCCTCTGTCCCTCGGTAAGAATCACATTTGTTTTTGGACACTTGGATTAAGGAGTATTATTATTTAATGTATAGTGGGTAGTTGTATTAGTGGATGTGTGGTCCCCACGTTTTAATTGTATTAGTGGGTGTGATTGGGTCCCATATGCCAAAGAAGGAAATGAGATCATTTGGGTGGGACAACCAAAATAATAAAATGAGACTCTTACCTAGGGACGAAGGGAGTATATATATTCTCTTTTAATTTTTATGAAAAATATTAATTAAAATATTAATATCGAAGCTCTTATTATTAAATCATAAAAATTTATCTTTTGTTCATAACATTAAAGGATAGAATTTGAAATATAAAAACCGTTTCTTATTAAACGTGATAATTATCATGTAGATTTCTCTTTGAAATTCCCTTTCAATTTTTATATAGAGAATTCTAGAATTTTAAATGCATGAAAATTCATTATTCATACATCTCTCGTGCTCGTGGTCAAGCTTCTATTCTATATATATGGTTCTTTAGCTTGTGAATTTACACACACAAAGAAAGTATATTATCTATGATAATAATAGTAAAATAGGAATCATAATTCAGATGTATAATTAAACTCTATAAATTACTGTACTCCAAAAGTTCATTAAAAAAAACATATTTGAAGTTTTATGAAATTAATAATTTTTTTTATAACAATAAAAGAATTTGAAATAATTTACGAATAAAATTTTTATTGATATTGAAATATGAGGAATTAAGTTATTTTGATTTGCATTCAGATAGAGATGTGCTAGATGATCATTTCAAGAAGGTATGTGCTGGATGATCATTTCAAGAAGATAATACACAGCAATCTCTGTCTTTTGAGAGAGAAAAATACCCATTTCATGACCAATCTTCAAGTGCCACGAGTTCCCAAGTATACATATATGATATCCCTCTAGACATTCAAAAGCTAATTGTTTGGATTAAGGAGTAATATTATTTTATTTATAGTGGATAATTTGATTAGTGGTGTGTGGTGAGTTATGCGTGGGGCTTTTTCCTAAATCTAAAATGAAAAATTGATACATTTGTAGTCAACGTAAAAAATAGTATAAAATGAATATTTTAGAAGTAGAAGGAGAGAGTAACTATTTGTTTAGTAAAATGAATATATTAGAGGTGGAAGAAGAGGGCAAGTAATATTTAATAGGGTATTATTCTGAAAGTATATGTATAATACAGTTGCTTGAATTGTGACAAGTAATATAAATGAAGGGGCATGCTTGAGAATGTTATCTCAAGGCCAGCAAAAGTGTACTTTTGCAATGAAGATGTGTAACCAGCAAAATCACCGGACGTCGTTGTAATTATGGAGTAGCGTATATACTCTTCCATCATCATTCATAGGTATGACATATTATACATCTACAAGTATCTTATATTATTATTTATTTGTTATTTTATTCTTATTTTAATAACGTATTCTTGTTTGATTTGTGACAGAAAACATAAATAAAAGGATGAGGGTTAACTTTCAAAATCAACAAGATTCGTTATTTACTTGAGGTATGGCATGATAGATATATATGTATAAGCATTTGAATTTAATTTTTTAAAAAATGGGTTGGGTGTTATATGTATCATGACATGCATACTTATTTGATTTATGACAGAAAGTACAAATAAAAGGGCAAGACTCCACGTGCAAACTCAATCCAACCCTAACACAACGACGAGTTGTAGTGACCCGTGAAACGATATTATAGAGTTTTAGCAACTTAGCGATAGAAGCACCCATGTTTATGGAGAATCATCTTAGCTGAAATAATGACTTAGAAAGAATGGTCGATCAATTAATGGGAGATGATGATGTCAATGTTGAAGGATTGTCGGCCAAAGAAAAGAAAGGGTAGACACGATGAAGTCCGAGGCTTTCTCTGATAACCTCCCTTTCTTGTTCTTCTTGTGACCTCCTTTTATTCACGTTTTCTCCGCTTATGTGGATGAAGGCCCTAATGGCAATAGAAATAGAAACCTTTAACAATTTAACCCATTCTACCCTAATATAGTGTAGAGAATCATATGTTATACTCCCTCATTCCCCTTTTCACCATTTTCTTATTTGTTTGTCTCATTACACTCTTCACCCTAAAAAAAATAGTAAAAAAGTTTCAAAACAAATAATCTCTCACTATTTTATTTTTTCAATAATGTCACTCTCACCTAACTTATATAACTTACTTTATTACTTAAAAATACAACAATACACCTAAAACTCAATAAAGTTAGAAAAAAAATAATATTTTTTGTTAAATTCCGTATTTACAGTAACGGTGAAGAAGTAATCAAGATGGGATGGAGGGAGTATTATGTATGACTGGCCTACACCAATCACTCTCTACTTCTTTTGTCCTCTGTGCTTTCTCATGTATATGTCATCATTGTCATGTGTTAGAAAGTGTACTTAATTTCAAAAAATTAAAAAATAAATATCTCCGTAAAATAATCTTAGAACAATAATTGCGTAAGACCGTTGTACATTTTTATTTAATATTCCCTCCATTCCAAGTATTTATTCCTATTTATATAAGCAGGAAGATTAAGAAGTGTTAATTTTTTAATATATAATATCAGAAAAAAGTAAGGGTAAGTTGGTAATTTATAAAGAAAAAATAAATAAAGTTGTTGAGAATGATGAATAAAGTGTAAAAAAACAAATAAAGTTATTGAAAATGATGAATAAAGTTTATAAAGTAAGTAAGATGTATAATATATTTTTACTATTAATAGAATGTGAATAAATACGTGGGACACTTCAAAATGAAAAGTGTGAATAAATATGTGGGTTGGAGGGAGTATAATTATTTATTAAATTTTTTTATTAAAAATATTATATTTTTTTTTAATATTACAAAGGTTATCATTATACAATAACACATTTCATTATTCGTTATCATTTTTTTTTATTAAAACAAGTTCACATAAGTGGTGTGAACCTCGTTCACACGTGAATCCTAACTTTATCGATTATTTTTTAACACATGAAAAATTACCCATTAAATAGATAAACTATTACTCTTTTAAATGAAAAAATGACACTTCAAATTCACGCACACCCTGATTTATCAATTACTCTTTATGATATAAAAAATTACTCTTTTGAATAAAAAATATTACTCCTTTTGTAAGGTTTAAAGAGTCTTATTTGTTTTTTCACGTAGATTAACAAGTATTATATTTAATGTGTAGTACTTAATTATATTAGTGGGTGTATGCACACCATATTTTAATTGTATTAGTATGTGTGGGTCTCGTATGTCTAAAAATTGAAATAAGATTCTTTATAGCGAATGCGCAAAACGGAAAAAAAGAGGATTGAGGGAGTACTCCTACAAGAGTAATTTATTTATATATGTACTAAAGAGTCATTTTACAAAAACTGTGAACCTAGTTCACACTAGACTACTCTTTATTAAAATGTTATAACTTCTTATTAGTTTCATCATGAGACAATTTCACACAAGTGATTATCATAATCACAAAGTACATTATAATTTTTAAAAAAAATTATTGTGTTGTGTACTTGGGGCACATATATAACTTTATAATGCACCCAGTTTTTTTATTTTTGTAACAAACACTACAAAAAATATACTCCCTCCGTCCGCTTCTAAGGTATCAATTTTACTATTTTTGGCGTCCACTTCAAAGGTATCCATTTTCCCTATTTAGTAAAAAAGTACACAATATGGCCCACAACTTTCCTCTAATACAACTACCGACTTTACATATAATAATACTCCTTAATTCACGTGCAAAAAACAAATGGATACCTTAGAACCGGATAGAGGGAATATTTTTTAGCAACAGAATTTATCAACGGAATTCAATCCGTTGGTAATTACCAATAGATTAGCAACAAAAAATATCATCATTTAACAGAAATGCCAACGGATTTATTCTCTGTCTTACCAACGAAATTCATTCCATTGGTAATTACCAACGGATTACCAAGGGAATCATTATATAAATTACCAACAGAATTATTAGCAACGGATTACCAACGTAATTGATTTTTCGTTGCTTAAAATTTATCAACCACCACTTTACCAACAGATTCTATTGTTAATCAGTTGCTAAACCAATTTAACAATTGAATTAAGAGTTTTACCAACGGAATATTCCGTTAGTAAAAAAACAGTTTTTTTAGTGAAACTGTATTATTTTAATTTAATAAATTATATGTGTATTTTAATAAATTTAATCAGATTATTACAATTATACTCTAAATTCTAAAATACACCATAAACTATTAGGTGCAATTACAATTATATCCTAAAAATTAATTAAATTAATATAAATCTTTCAATAAATTTTTACATGAACCTGCACGTACAAAATTAATGTTAATTTATAGGATATAATTATCTTTTAATTATAATAATTATTATAATTAATAATTAATAATAATAATAATAATAATAATAATAATAATAATAATAATAATAATAATAATAATAATAATAGAGTTGATCTATTGTACACAAGTAAGTGTACACTACTACCCAACTCATATTAAAAAATGGGTCACACATTAAAAGGAAAAGAGCCCGTCATTTCTCCATTTCTTTTCTTCTCCATTCTCTCTCTTCTCACGCCCAAAATCAAGAAGAAGAATATCATGCCTGATTTCTCCTCCAACTCCACCCAGGGCCGGCCCTGACATTTCGGAGGCCATGGACGAACTAAGAAAGTGAGGTCCTGTATATTCCTTTTAGTTATATACTTCCACTTTTTTATACGATTGTTTTTCTCATTTTTTTCTGTCATTTTCATATTTACGTTCATATTAAAAAAATAAAATGGCACTCAATCTCACAACCTTAAAAATATATTTAGTTTCAGAATTAACATGCATTTCTAACGAATTCTCCTATAATTTATTTTAAAATTATTTATCGTCTAAAAATATCAAACTACCTAATTTTTTTAAATAAAATAAGTAGAAAAAAATCAATTTATTTTAATATTGATGAAAAAAACAAGTGTGAACACTTAGATAGGGTGAAACTTTAAATATATATTTTTTTTATTTCCTCTCATTATTTACTAAACACTTTTTATTCTTATAAATTCTAAATGATATGCATACTTCTAATGTAGAAATCTATATAATACCAATACGCTCGCAATACTATAAATTTCTCAACAAAATATCACCTTACTTTAAAAACCTAAAAAAAAATCTTTATTTCTACACGCAAAAATATTTATGCAAATTATTAGAACGTAGGGAATGTTATATGAGAATTTTTTAAAAAATACATTTTATTTTATAATAAATTTTTTAAAATATGTAAATTAATTATTAAAATAATATATATATATATATATATTTTTTTTGTGGGGCCCCTCAAAATTGGGGGCCCTGGGCCCTCGCCCCTCCGGACACCCCTCAGGGCCGGCACTGACTCCACCGCTCCGTCTCCCCTTCAACGTTCTCCTTCCTATCTCACCATCTTCGTCGGCCTCCATTGTGAGTGTTCATCCTCCATATCCGCCTCCGCGTCTACCTCACATTTCTAATTTATAGTGTTGCCATGGTTGCCTCCACCGCCGAAGTGATAAGCAAGATGACGCGGACGATTTCTCACATCAGGACATCGGATCTACTTCATCATGTACTTATTTTGAGCGATTCATTGGAGGTCGTCTTCCATCTCTTCAGATCTACCTTTATCATGAAGTGATTCGCTGGCTTCTTAGAGATCCATCTTTTTTTTAGATCTGCATTGGCCACGTCGTTCGAGTTAGAGATCTGATTTAAAAGACCTCTCACTACAAAAAACTGTCAAATTACCGACGGCAAATTTTCGTCGGTAATACTTGTAAAAATCGTCGGTAATGAATTTACCGACGGTATATGATCCGTCGCTGAAACCATGGTCGGTAATTCATTACCGACGAAAAATAAATTTCGTCGGTAATTACCGACGGATTATGGACGTCGGTAAATTAATTTTTCCGTCGGTGAGCATACAAATAAAATTCGTCGGATGCTGTAAATTAGCGACGGATTTACCGACGGAATTGGCCGTAGTAAATTACCGACGGAAATTCCGTCGCAATATAAAAAATAAAGAATTTGTTATCCGTCGTAATTCCGTCGTTAATTACCGACGGATTAATCCGTCGCAAATTTAGTGACGGAAGATTCCGTCGGTAACTGTTTTTCTTCAAATTATAAATTTTATTTACCGACAAAATATTCCGTCGTAAATTTATGTATATATTTTAATTTTATATCATAAAATTAATATTAATACCTGTTAAATAATATAAATTTCTAATTAATTATATCTTCAAAACACAAGCCCAATCTAATATTTAAATTCAACAATCTCCACAATTTTAAATAGTTTATTCAAATTTAACACAAAGTATCAAATTCTACTCACTCCTTGACATAAAACATCTAAATACAATAAACATGATCACAAGTCTCCCAAATCAGCATCAACCTCGTCATCAACATCAATATCGTCATCAGCATCAATATCATCATGACCGACACCAGATGTAGATCCACCACCATAAGGAGAAGTCATTGTATTTCCACCTCGCACAATTTCCATAAGTTGTTGCACTTGGGCTTGAAGCGCTTGAATTTCTGATTGCATCTCAGTACGCACCTCCAATATCTTTTCATCTAACTGTTTCTTGCACTCTGATTTTGAACAGACACCTTGAGTAACACTAGATTGGCTGCTTGAACTTCTTTCTCCCAAATTTCCAATGCCGAAGATGCGACCTTTTTTTGGGTCAACAGTTTGACGGAAGATATCTCCCATATTAATTTCAGGAGTATCAGACATTTGACTCAGGTCATCTTTCTTTTGTTGGATTGCTTTCTGTGAATTTACATGGTTAATAATGAATTATTAATCAAATATTATAGATTTATCATTTTACTTAAAAGCGTAAATACTTTAAAAACACAAAATATTATACTTACAGCCACATTTTCAGCTACTGCATAGGCGTACTTTCCATTTTCATCCGGAGGGTGGAAGTTTAAAAAGATGCCATACTCATTGGCTTCCATTTTATGCTTTTTGGCCTTATTAACAAAGAAAACAAATTAAACATATTTGTATACCAACACAATCTACAAAAAATTAAACATATATGTCATATTGGTATTTCTTGCCATCAATTTTAGCTCAATCATTAAAAAGATTAATTAACACAATAGATATTCATAAAAGATAAGTGAATAAGAGATAGAAACTCACAAACTTTTCAGCAAATTCACAAGCTCCTACTGAACCTCCTTTGTGACAAGAAATACCAGTACCCTCTCCTGCAGGCTCGCTTCGACGATTTTTCTTATTCTGTTCAGCCTTTGCTATCTCTTTTGGATCTTGCCAGTGAGCAATAAAGCTAGCCCAAGCCTCATCAGTCATATATTCTGGTTTTTCATTGTTATCTTCCCATATTTTCTTCCAGTCGTGGACAATGTCACCATAACGACGAGCACATAAAAAGTTCCATTTGTCCGGAACTAGTGCATCGATGTCTTCGCTCCACACGCATTTTTTCTACATATATTAAATAAAAGATTATATTATATCAAAATAGAACTCTAAACTTTTTAATACATACCTTAAACTCTTCAAAATATATACGTTTGGTCTCCGCAGAGATCTTCTTCCAACGAGTTGCTCCTTTTTCAACCCGACCTAAAACTATCTCTCTAAACATGTGGGATAGTTTATGACCAGGTTGTGAACTACAAATTAAGCAAATCATGGTTACACAACATAATTTATAATTATACCCACTATAAGAATTATAAGGAAAGAATTACCTTCCCTTAATGATCCGTACTTCTTGCTTTTTGGTCGTAGTTTGAGAATTCACTACAGCAGATGATGTTGATTGTGCTGGTGCAGATGGTATAGTAGGTGGAGCTGAGGTTGATGGTGCAGAAGGTATGGGAGGTGGAGCTGAGGTTGATGGTAAAGATGGTATGGGAGGCGGAGCTGAGGTTGATGGTTCGGAAAGTATAGGTGTTGCAGCTGAAGTTGATGCCTCCGAGTCGGATGGATGTTCCATGCCCTGATCCTTGTCGTGATTAGCATGCCACCTCATCTCTTTAGCCATAGCTTTAGAGGCATACAATCTTTGTAAACGCGGAGCCAAAGGAAAGTAATACATAATCTTCTTGGCTAAATTTTTCTTATCATATCGAGGTTCATTACAGAACTTGCAACAAGTCAACTCCTCATCTTCTCGCCAATAAATCATGCAATTCTTAGGACAACAATCAATCTTTTGCACTGGTAAGCCCATTCCCCGTAGCAATTTCTTGCACTTGTAAAAGTCGTCAGGAACAGAGTTTTCTTCAGGTGCTAACTCTTTTACTAATCCGAAAACCTCATTAAACAACTTCTCGGACATGTGATTATCTGATTTCATGCTCATAAGTCGAGCAATGAATGATAATTGTGAATGACTACATCCGGGCCACAAGTCATGATCTGCTGCTTCAAGCATGTCAAAGAATTTTTGAGCTTCTGGATTAGGATTCTCTTCATCAATGTTTTCAGCATTAAAAGCTGGTCCAGCCGCATCCATGACCATTTCGTGGTATGGACTATATTCTTCCTCATTCATTTCATGATTAGATGAAGGAATTGATCTATCAGCATCTATTTCCATGTCATTTCTCGACCATTGCTCACCATGGAACACCCACTCAAAATAATCTGGAGTGAATACATTTTTGACTAGATGTCCTTTTACTACGTCAACAGGTAAAAAGCCTTTGTTTCGACATTTTCTTTTAACACATGGACACTTAATTTTTTCACCATCCTTCCACTCATGTTGACTAGTTGCAAATTCAATGAATTCATCAACTCCTTTCAAAAATTCATAAGTCAATCCCCCATTTCTCATGCGATTGTACATCCACAAATGAGTTGACTTCATTGTGCAATCTAGTCTGTATAATCGTAATGTTAAATGTTTTCATTGTGCAAAAGATTAATGTATATTCAATTATTACCCCCTTAAAAAATAGAGTATTATGACATTTATAAGTGTATTAAAATTAGTGTAGTAATAGGTCCTTTTTCTAGTAGTGAATTCACATCAAAATAAGACATAAATTTGAAAGTAGGAACAAAATCTATATCAATTTTATTTTTGTAATAATAAATACAAGTGATATCAAATCCTAACTATAGATATGGAATTCTAAAATTTAAATAT
The DNA here is from genome assembly GCA_023678885.1 of Pogostemon cablin. Classification (NCBI taxonomy): domain Eukaryota; kingdom Viridiplantae; phylum Streptophyta; class Magnoliopsida; order Lamiales; family Lamiaceae; genus Pogostemon; species Pogostemon cablin. The sequence goes on along the minus strand of CM042977.1, from coordinate 18,460,478 downwards.
AGTATTTACTATTTACCTTTAAAAAGGAGATGATTACCAATTTTCTTTGAGAAAATTTGTGTTACTTATCAAAAATTAATTAAACATATTTTTGAGGAGGTAGTCATAAATATTGGCAACTTATGTAATTAGAAGGAATGAATAAAATAATTACTTATATCACTAAAATGAAAAATCATCTTGTTTATAGAAACATCGCACTCACCGCTAATCATGCTTAATATCCTAATATAGAAACAAAATTCACTTTTTCTTAACGTCAATTTTGTGCATTTGAAGGAAATTTTAGTTATATTTATGTGATCTAAATAACCAATTAAGAAAATTAAATAATAGTGTTGCATATTTATACTACCTTGAATAATTTCTAATTATTACAAATATCAAAAGTAGAGTTATAGGAAAATTATGAAATGGAGCTGGACCTTTCGTAAGAGCGCTCAAAAGTCAAAGAGTGAGTGCAAGCACCCAAAGTCAATATGGTTGAATCTGAACAAGAGATTGTCAAATTATTTAACCAGAAGTGGGCCTAAATCTTAGGTGGTTAATTTGAGCAGGTAGAGACAAAATCAAACCTCTTTGGACTTGAGCTATGCATCACCTTCTCCAAGTATCAATAAGAATTAAGCCCATGTTTCCTTCTTGGAAAATGGTAGATGTTCTTTTTTTTTTTAGGAAATGAAAAAAAAACGTGTCAAAAACAGTACTATAATATAAAAGAAATTTCAAAGTTGCAAAACTAAAGTAAAACAACAAAAAATGGTAGGTGTACTCTTTGAGTGCAGCAGATTAACAAAATAATTTGCAAAAAAATAATAGCCATATTTAGCAAAAGGGAGAGAAATGAATTAATTGGTGAGAGACAATAGACTAGGTGTTACAGTGACAGTGAAGGGGCAGTCTAGACTCCAACACTCTTTCAATCAGTCTGTGTGTCCTTACCAAACTGACTTAAATTAAAAAGTATGCACATTCAAATAGCCACCTCAAACCCAACTAGCTCAAAACAGAGGAAGTAATAGGTAACTACCATGAATTCTGTACTATTATTACTATTTCCTATCTTGTTACAAGCTACTACATTCGTTGAATAAATGAAACAAAAAGACACCGAGATACACCACAACACTCTTATAATTTAACAATAATATGATCCCTCCATCCATTCCATTGCATTATACCAGTAAAACATTGTTTTTGAAGAAGGGATTTTAGAAGAAATGTGAACTGGTAGTGGTAAATGCACAGAAAGGGCTAGGATATGGAGAGGAGGTTGTACCAGTGGCAGTAGTACTAGTACTTGTCACATAATTCGGCTGCGGATTCAAAATACAGCAAGAATAAGGTGGGAGAGAGAGTACCGTGATAGGAGAAAATGGCGATGGGCGGGCACCGCTGGCGAGAGGAGGGCTAGTGGACGGACGGTTGAGACTAGCGGCAGGCGGGCAGATGTTGGCAGCGGATGAACAGCAAAGGCGACTCAGCGAGCGACACGGCGGACAACGTCGACAGGCGAATAGCAAGGGCGAAGGGCGATGGCGACGCGGAGAGCAGCGAAGATGGACGATGCGGCGGGGAACGGCGACTGGGGTTTGCAGCGAAGGGGGCGACGGCGACGCGGAGAGCAGCGGAGATGGACAATGCACCAGGGAACGGCGAAGGGGGCGACGGCGAAGCGGCGAGCAGCGGAGATGGACGATGCGGCGGGGAACGGCGACTGGGGTTTGCGGCGAAGGGGGCGACGGAGAGGGTGTTGAATTAGGGGAAAATGTATGTCTGGGAATAAACCTTTATTCCCAATTAAATAAAATTTAATATCCTTACCGACGGAACATTTCCGTCGGTAAATTAAATACAAAAATATTTTATATTTACCGACGGAAAAAGTCCGTCGGGAATTAAAAAATAAAATTATTTTTTAAAAAATAAAATTTAATATAATTACTGACGGATTAACTCCGTCGTAAATTAAAGACTAAAATATTTTATATTTACCGACGAATTTATTCCGTCGGTAATTAAAAACTATAATTATTTCTTCAAAAATATAAAATTTAATATAATTACCGACGGATTAAATCCGTCGGTAAATTAAAGACAAGTATTTTATATTTACCGACGAATTTATTCCGTCGGTAATTAAAAAATAAAATTATTTCTTTAAAAATATAAAATTTAATATAATTACCGACGGATTTAATCCGTCGGTAAATTAAAAACTAAAATTAAATTTCTTTAAATAAAATTTTATATATCTACCGACGGATTAATGCCGTCGGTAATCTTCCGGGATTTATTTCCTCCAAATTAATGACGGATATATCGACGGAAAATAATATGTCGCTAATTTCCGTCGGTAATCCGTCGTTAATTCCGTCGGTAATTTTTATTGATGATTTTTTTTAAAATTAATCATATTTAATCGGTAAACCGTCGGTAATTACCGACCGTTTAATTCCGTCGGTAAATCCGTCGGTAATCTAGCAGTTTCTTGTAGTGTCTTGATTTGAGCAATTTTTCTATCTTCAATACAAATTTCCACCTTATTCAAAGTTCTCCACGATTATTCTGATAATTGTCATGTTTAGATCTTCTGGTCTCTGTTAAATGATTAACTGTATATGTTTTAGTGATTAAGTGTAAGTTTTATACGTATAGTGTACTTTTTTCTGTTAAATAACAGAGATGGTTTGTAATTGAAGGTTAGGTAGGTTGAAGATGTAAATGGTTGAAAGGTTAGAAATACATGTGTATTGGTTGTAATTCATTAATGTACATGAATAAATGTATTTTTTTTTATATTTAGAATTGTCTTGTGATTTAATAAAGATAAGAGTGAAAGAGGTTCTGATTTGAAGCTAGTAGGGAATTATATATCTATGAATGAAGTAATTTTCACTGTAAAGTATCTATGATATGTACACTTATTAACAAAATTATATACACTTTCTCAATAAAATTTATACACTTTGTTTAAAAAAGATTTGCACAAAACTTATGTACAAAGTTTATGAAAAAATATACATTTATTATTAAAAACTTATACACTTAATACTAAAAATAATTGATTAATAAATATAGAACAAAGTCATATTTAAAATAATAATACAGTTGAGAACAAATGGTAATACATTAATTTAATACTAAATATACAATAATAAATTAAAATAATACAATCTCATTTTATAAAATAAACATTTATTAATAAAAACTTATACACTTAGTAATCAAAATGTATACAGTTCGTCAATAAATTTGAAACTCAATCTTATTCGCTGGCAAGTTCTTTATCACTCAGTCATTTGTCTCGGTTCTTCATCGCCATGTCGAGGTTCCTCATCTCACAGTATTTGAACTTCTGAAACTTCTACCAACTAGACTCATCAAAATGATATTGGTGAAATTCTTCGAAACTCAGATTTGAAACTCTTCGAATAAATACATTAAAGAATAAAAAGTAATACAGTTATTTTAAATAAGATATACATGAACTCGAAAATACTTGTACACTTGCATCCAAATCTAATAAATAAAAATCTAATAATTACATTAAAGACTAAAAGGTAATACAAATTATTTTAAATAAAATATACACATCGTCTCAAATCTGAAGAGTAACACTTAGTAACGCTTGATCTTTCAGTTCAGTTCATCTCTTTCAATTCTCTATGAAGGAGCTTCATCTTCATCTCTTAGGTCTAGGTCTATCTTCATCTCTTAGATCTCCAGATTAAGAATGATTGCTGCTATCAATTAGATCAAGAAAATCAATGTATACAAAAGAAAAATAAAAGTTCGAACAATGACTAAATTGGAACTAAAATAAACATGAAAAATATAAATTGAAATATCGAAACAAAATCAGTATATAAAATTCAATGAAATTCAAAAATCGATTGCTAAAATCATACATATGTACGAGTCACAAAAACTTACACAAACCATAAACCAAAATATAAAACATACTTAAAAAACCTAAGAATTACGAACACGAACCCGAATTGACACCGTGAATGAGAGGGAAGCACCGTCGTCCAATGCGCGGTGAGAGGCTGCAAGGAAGACTGACGAACAGGTGGAATCGCCGAGAAATTCCACCGAGAAAGCGCGAGGTGAGGAAGAGAGATATTTTACAGAAAGAAATGGTATAAACGACGCTATGAAATTTGAAGATGAACTCAGATTCACCAAATTGACACCGTGAATGATAGGGAAGCACCGCTGTGGCGAGAGGCTGTGAGGAAGAACGGGTGGAATCGCCGAGAAAGCGATGAGGATGAGAGAAAGGAGGGAGAGAGATTTTACGAGAGAAAGGAAGAAACGGCTGTGAATTGTGAAGCCCTAATGACCCATGGATAAATTAAATATATATATTCGGGTCATCGGGTCAAAATTGACCCGATTGTACCTTAACAATTGGGTACAGTACACTTTGCCATAATAATATGAGTGTATATTAGGTGCACCCGGGTGCATCCTTGCACCATATTTATATAACTTTTTATTCTATTTTGTATACATGTTATTCTCTTTTGTATACGTGTTTTGTAATAATTGTATATTTTTTTCACACTAAATTTTCATTAAAAAAACAAACATTCATATGTGTATAATTTTTTATTCAATAGAGTATACATGTATTTTAATAATTGGATATTTTTTACACTCAATTTTTCATTAAAAAAATTAACAATTAAATTGTAAAATTTTTTACTCACAATTCTGTATGTTTTTGCTTATATTTGTATGTGGGTGCACACTATATTTAGCCTAATAATATACTCTCTCGGGCCATGGCAAACATATCAATTTGCATTTTATGCGTAAATTAAAAAATATTATTATCATATGTGTAGTAAATAGTTATAGAGTGTATATTGGGTGCACCCATATGTGTATACCTTTTTATTCTATTTTGTATACATATTATTTTATTTTGTATACGTATTTTGTAATAATTGTATATTTTTTTTACACATTGAATTTTCAATAAAAAAACTAACATCCATATGTATATAACTTTTTATTGAATATTATATACAATTTTTCATTAAAAAAATTAACAATTAAATTGTATACATTTTTACTCTTAATTGGGTGCACCATATATTTAGGTGCACCCGGGTACACACTCTACATTGTCATAGTTATATATATTAGAGGCAGGGGCCATTTGTGATTGTGTTCTTTAACTGAAAAGAGGAGATTAGTCATCTTTGGATTGACAGTCCAAATGATAAAATTGATAAGGGACCGGCTAGCATTGGTATGAAGGTCTGAATTTTATTCAAGATAACGTGGGCCATCATTAAATTAGAATAATTTAAATTTGAACTTAAATAGTATTAATTAAATTAAATAATATTAATTAAAATAATAAAAATCAAAATTTTAATAAAAAAATAAATTAATATTATTAAGATTAAAATTAAAAAATAAACATGAAGTTTATAAATAAAAATTACCGGATAGGCTAATGGCATATTATCAATTCTAGCAAAACTATACCTCTAGGCGTACTCTTATTTATTCATTTAATTAGTGATTTAAAATATGCATATCCAATAAAATATTAGTTCACAATATGTATATCTTATCTTATCCAAACAAAAAAATCACACTATTAGTTATTTGAAAAGCATACGTATTCGAAATCCTAATTAGAATAGGTCATTAAATTATTTCATCTATAAAAGAGTTGTTTGATACTTGTTAATCAAGAAATATCTTTTATTTTCATAGCAAGACAAGGTTATAAACAATATTCCTATAATAAGTGTTCATGAGAAAATAATATCCTACGACCACCGGTGTCTACGAGAAGAGAAAAAAGGTTCTTGCATCAAGAAAAGAAAATAAATCGTCTCTAAGAGAGGTAATTTAATTTTCTTGATTTTAATTATAAATTAAATTAACTTAATATGCATGCATGTTCTTAATTCTATTTACTTTGATTAATAAAGTTTTCATGTTTTGTTGTTGAATTTGGTATGTTTAAATAATTTTTACGTGTGATACTTTAGGGTTTAAATTGCATTAAATTTGTGAATTATGATGACATGCTCCAATTTAATAAAATATAGTAATAATTTTAATTTTTGTTCAATAATTAATCCATATGACTCACGGAAAAATCATAAGGCAGTGTATCTACTTGCTTTTTTTTTAGAGAGTATTTGATGGATGGATGTATATATGAGTTGGTTTAATGGTTGTCCAAAGAATTATTTTTTATTTTAGTTTTTTTTTTTTTTAAAGTGTATTTTAGGGATGTATGTATATGACTTGTTTAATGGTTGTCCAAGAATTATCTTTTTATTTTCCGTAACAAGATTAATTGAAAGGGCTGTTCAGTCAGGTGAGATTGAATATAAGAAGGGTTAGTTTTTGATAAAAATTAATTAAGGGTTCTTGATTCAAGAAAAGAAAATAATTTAGTTTTCTTGATTTTAATTACAAATTAAATTAACGCATGCATGTTCTTAATTCTAAATTCTAGTATATATTATGATTGATTTCTTCTTTAGTTTTCATGTTTTGTTCCTGAATTTCATAAAAATGACGCCATGAGGTTTATGGATCGAAGTTGAGATGAGAATGGCCTAAAAAGAAATTAAGTATCAATGTAGAATGCAATTCATAAAACCGACTCAAGTCTTAACTAACAAGGGCAAAGTTGATAAGACAACGGTGCCTTTTAACATATTGTTTTATGTACGATTGACTTGATATACTGTGAACCTACGTGTATTAATTTTTATTCAATAGTAAATATGTATTTCTTATAATTGTGTAACTTTTATTTATTTGTTCATATAATTATATAACAATTTGATTTTTGCATAGGTAGGTTCAAATTACTCAACACAACAATTCTATGGCTCCTTCTCAACTCGATCCATCCAGGGTTTCAAATTTTCCAATGACTCGTCTGGTAATAGGAAATTATTGGGTATGTATACTTAAATAATATTGTTAATTTCTCTTCAAATAATTAATTTTCAAGAAAGGTGGCAAGAAATTAAATTAATCTCATAATACAGTGAATTAATTGTAATATTTGGTTGCAGTGGGAAAGTGTACGTGATGGTTGTGCAAGTGCAAAATTTTATTACAAGAAAAGGAAATTGGTATGGGAGTTTCTCACTAATGAAAAATTGTTGATCAAGATGGAAATACCTTGGAAAACTATTTCTGCTATTAATGCAGTTGTGGATTTAAATAAACCTGGAATTATGCATATAGAGGTAATTAATTCAATTATTATTGGAATATTTTTAAATTTAATTGTTATAATTTATCTAATTATCATTTTTAACGATGGATTAATGTTATTCAATGTTACAGGTAGATAGGCCGCCGTCATTCCACGCAGAAAACAAGACTATACCTTTTAAACAAACTAAATGGGAAGTTTATCAAGATTTCACTGAGGGTGAAGCCACTAGATGCAGGTACACCCATTCTTAAACATGGTTTTTTTTTCATCATTTTTGTAAATTATCAATAATTACTTCATTTATTTTTGTAATTGTCATTAACTATATGTAATTTACTCTATAAAAATAAAATATTACCCTTTAAAATAATACTACTATATTATTACTATACAATAACTCATCTCAACAAGTTCATAAATTTTTAAAACAATACAGAACTTGAACAAAAGTAATATTTGCTTTCTAACATAATAATATTAGTTCATTTTTTCAAAGTGGTATTTTTATGTTTTAAAGAACAAAGTCCTAATGTATCCACCGACCTAGTTGCAAGGAATAATTTGCGAATAAAACTTCTATATTAAGAGTACACTACATATCTTAAATTTAGAGAGATATGAGAAGCTAAAGTTGTTTTGATTGGCAGGATACATACAGCTATGTATGATAGAGGGGTGCTTGACGAACATTTTCAGAAGCTAATACACAGCGATCACTCCCTCTTTCGAAAGAGCAAAATACCCATCTTATGGACCAATCATCAGATGCCACGTGGTGTTCCCAACCAAAACTACGCTTTGATCAAAAGTATGACAGGTATAAAAACATTTCCTCTGAATGCCCAAAAAGTAATTGTTTGCTTTTTATACGTGGATTGAATAATATTATTATTTTATATGTAATAGATATATATGTACAGGTATTTAAATTTATTTTTATTAAAAATGGATTATGGTTTTGTATGTATCATGACATGCATACTTGTTTGATTTATAACAGAAAGTATGAATGAAAGGGCAAGACTCTACCTGCAAACTCAACCCGGATCTTTCACAATGACGATGAGTCATAGTGAACCGCGTAATGACAATATAGAGATGTTTCAGCAAGCTAGTAATGGAACCGCACATGTTTATGGAGAATCATCCTACAATAGCACAAATAATGATTTAGATAGAATGATCGATCAACTATTGGGAGAAGATGACGTCAATGTTGAAGGATTGACATCCGAAGAAGAACAATGGGTAGACATGATGGCATCAACACTGCTCCAAGATGATGGTAATTGAGGAGAAACAAATACATTAGGCTTCTTCTATACTTTAATGAAAGAAAGTAAGAAAGAATTATTGAAGATCGTTTATGTAATTTTTTATTGTTCATGATTTTTATGAGGTTATTAAAATTTTATAGATTGGTTTAGGTCATATGGTCCAGCCCAATTATCGAAATAACACTTCATGTCTTTCATCTGAATTAATTTGTAATGATTTTTGATGAAATTCTTAGCTGAGGCAACGTTGCTCTATCCGTACCCTTGTTATGCCTTTACAAAACTGGGCAACATTTCCCATTTCCAATAACATTTCTTGCCTATTAATTACCTAAAGTATATTCGATAATTTCAACGTACATATTTTCTTACCCAGAATTAAACCCCAAATTCATTACTCAAAATAACCCAAAAAAAATGAAGAGAGAAATTTAATACTCCTAAACTAGGCCTGCTGATTTGTCTTCTGCCAGAGAGTAAGTCCGGCACCGTTCTAAGCATCTCAGCCACGGCTCCGGCTTCTCTCTCATGAAATGATCATGCTTTCTCCGATACTCTCCCATTCTTCTTCTTCTGGTGGTCTCTTTTCCGGTGAGTTTTGGGCGACTACATTAGAATTTTCCTTTGGCTTCGATCGGACTCTGAATTCAGAATCACGACCAGTTTGTGGAGGGATTCATTCACGTTTTCTCCGCTTACATGGATGAAGGCCTAATCCAAAGATAGGATTATATTAAAAATAAGTTAACCCCTCTTAACTTGCTTCTATCTTTACATACAATGAGTGAGACTCTTGTGCCCGGGAACACCGCGCCCCTTTGCAATTTCCGTATCCCTTAACAATTTAAAACCCTAGCAATACATAAGTTTAAATAGAATAGAGAGGGGAAGAGTTGTGTTTCTATGGGGACAAGGCGTGTCCCCGGGGGCGCAGGAGTTTTTGTCATATACAATTAAATCAACAAACAAAAAATGTGCTCATATACTCAATAAAATGTAAATTTACAAAACTTGACTTCCATATTTTCTTAACCGGTGATAAGATTGTAAGTCTACTCACTTAATTTTATCCCTTAAGGGAAGATACAAATAGTACCAGAAAAATAAATGACAAACCACTCTTTGGAAAGCCACTCCATAGAAGCATAAACACGAATCTTTCCAGAATAGCTTGAAATCGATATAAAACTCTAGAAAACAAAATAGACATAGAAACACGAATAAGGCTGCAATTACGCAAATTCAACCCAAACAAATACTATATTATTGAAGTATTTGAAAGAGAAGGAGAATTGGGAGAGAAATTTGCCACTCACTTTTAAAGTCACAAAATAAACTGCATCCTCCTCTTCAAACCTTGAGGATCCGTCCAATGTGAACGATAATTAGGGTTTTTAGAGTAGCTTTGCGGAAAGGACAATTAAAATTGCAATCAAATCTTTCAATTCTTCCGCAATTTGAAGGAGGCTCCGAAAATAATATTAATTGAGATATTAAAATAATAGAAAAACTGAGGAATTGATAGTAAGCCTCAAATTACTCCCATAATCACACATCAACAATAATTAGTATTTAAAATAGAAGGAGAATTAGGAGAGAAATTTGCCACTCACCTTTAAAAATTGTCCCATAACTCCTAAAAATTTTCAGATAGCTATGGGGCTAAACCAAAAATTTTAAGTAATTTGGGACGAAAATTGGATTTGGCAAAACCTATGGGACTAAAAGTGCATTTAACTCTCTATATGTATTGTATTTTTTCTTAAATATGTTCACATGAGCAGAAGAAGGAGTTTACTCACATATTGATCAATGATTAGTATCATAGACGACTAATCTTTGCAACATTGAATTAGATGTTGGGGTTTTCTGCAAAATAGTAGTATATCATCAGTGAAAAGTGTCGGCTAATTAATCCTGTTCTTTTTTTTAATTGATTGTTATACTCCTTTTTCTATCTTATATATAATAAAATCTACTCTGCATTAGTCATAAAGTTTAATTGTTTATGGAAAGAGAGATTAAATAAAAAGATTTGTGGTTAATATAGTGTTGAAGTACATTTTGAAACAATCGGACGTACGAAAGAATGAACTGACGAAGAAGTTTACTCACAGATTGACTCAACTATTAGTATCATGGACTGCAAAATCTTTGCCACATTGAATCAGATATTAGGATACCCTACAAAACAGTAGCAAATTTATCATTAGTAAAAAGGGTGGTCATGAAAAAGCAGGCTTTAGATGGTGAAAACGAATGGGCAGCTACATGTTCTTTGTGGCATTAACATTCATAGACAGTAATTTATAGGACGCTACATATTTATTGAAGTATTAAACTTTGGGTGTAGTGTCTTTTCAATCACATACAGAGCAAGAGAATGGGCTGAAAAAGTAGTTCACAATCTGATTAACAATTGGTGTCATAGACTGCATAATCTTTGCCACATTAAATTATATATTGGGGCACACTGCAAAACACTTGGAGAAGTATATATACCACTATTCAAATATCTATATTGTTGATATGTACATGATGCAAATGAAGGAAAAAATGGTGTTATCAATTAAATTCTACAAAAATGAAAATAAATGATCAAACTAATCAAGGTGGACGCTCTACACTCCTCTCCAATGTTAATTCCCTCCTCCAAAGATATACATCTCTAGTATTAAAGAAAGTTACTCTATAAGAAAATCTAACAGAAATTATCATTCTCTCTAGAATTGATTGTTTTCATTTGATCATTGAATCCAGCTTGTCAGAGAGGTACCATGCAATGGTCAAAAGAGTTTTGCAGCTATGGAGTATTAAAATTCTGACACAATCAGTCAATCATATTATTTCTCTACATTCGTGTTTATACATGCATTTGCAGGCACCACATATCATAACTATAATTGTAGGTAGAAGAGATGGAACAAATAATAGAACACAAATCTCTGACAGTGGTATAATTCTTACCTGTCAACAATGGATAACAATGCTTATTGAGCATCCTTTGGATCATCATAAAGCGCATGAATTAAATTCCAAGAAATGCTGGACTTTTTATGATTACCCAATAACCAAATCATCAACCACCAGGTCATTTTCAGGAAACAACCCCATTTCTCGCCCCATTTAAACACCAAAAATGACAACTTTCAAACTTCTGTCAAAGCCCAAATACAAAACAAAAACTAATATATAAGTCTATAACAGAAATTAAGTAAAATCGTGAAATGTGCAACTTTAAAACAGAAATTATTAACAGAATTGACATAAATATATAAGTCTATAACAAAAATTATGTAAATCGTGAAATGTGAAACTTTAAAACAAAAATTTAGTAACAGAGTTGGCATATTTAAAGCTTGGATTTGGATATTCCTTATATTATAACCTAAAAAAAGATAAAGCAACATACTCTTTCTGAGAATGAATTAACATCATGGAAAGAGAGGATCAGATTGAGAGATAATGAAACCTTCCTCAACTGGGGATAAAAAAGAGTAGAGAAGAGAATGCGTTTATTGAGTATTAGAGATAAACAAACAAACTACATGGTAATCATAAACCTGTTTCAAAATAAGAACCTCTAAAATCAATACTTTGACAATCATGAACAAACTAACAATATTCAAAATAATGACCTCTAAAATCAATACTTTGACAATCATATGAACAGACTAATAGTATACCTCAAAAATCTGGTGCATCTGGCTACACACGCACTGATACAGTACATCATGGTCTTTTGCGAACTTTTCATCGATGAAATAGGAAAAATAATAAAATTTAGAAATAATACAAATCTCGATCTTGAGATCAGCGTCTGAATCAAAAGATAAAAAAAACTGATGTCCGATCAATTTTCCTATTCTAATACATTATTCAAATCCATGAGACGGTTTGTAGATCATGGAGAGAAGAGGATGAAGCTGAGGGTTCAGATGTGATAAATGAGAGATCTTCAAAGAGTGAAACGTAAGAGGTTGTCGTGGTGGGTTTTGCAATTTGGTCCTCCCAATATTTTTTACTCCCTCCGTCCCATTTAAGATGACACACTTTCTATGTCGGGTTGTCCCACAAAAATTTGCACTTCCTATAAAAGCAAAAAGTAAAAAACAATCACCCTTTTCCATACACTTTATTTACAAAAATATTACCCTTACCTAACACACCTAACATTTTTTATCATTTATTAATTATAAAAAATACCATAATACCCCTAAAAATTACTCCCTCCGTCCGCCCGAAAGAGGATCTTTTTGCCATTTTCGTCGTCCGTTTCAAAAGATCCTCTTTCCATAAATGGCCTATAAGGGTCCCACATATACTAACTAATAACTCAAACTTGATTTAACAAATTACACATTTGCCACTCTCCTTATTAATACACTCATTACATTAAAAAGCCCATTAAACTCACAAACAACTCATTAACACGTTACACTACATTAACTATGATTATTAAACTCCCCCAATTACATTCACATCTACCTACCCATCGTGATTATCAAAGATTTACACCCCCCCTCTCTCATCTGAAACCCTAAATTCCTCTTACCCTCTTCGTCTGAAACCCTAAATCTCCAGACGCCACTGCGATTCTTCAAACTAGATCGCCGGCGGCTCTTCGGATGTCTGCCGCCCTTCCTCTGAAACTCTAAGTCCTCCCTGATGTCGCCGCGATTTTTAAAACAAATCGCTGGTGGCTCTTCGGAGTTGTCCCGCTCTTGATCTAAAACCTCTGTTCCCCGTACGCCGCCGCTATTATTCAAACCAGGTCACCACCGGATCTTCGGCTATCTACCGCCCTTCGTCCAAAATCCTAAATTCCCACAGACGCCGCCGCAATTCTTATAACGAGATCACCGATGGCTCTTTGGAGGTGTGCGGCTCTTGGTCTGAAACCACCGTCCTCTTTCACCGTTGTAATTCTTTAGATTTGCAAATTCAGAGATGAACATGAAAAGATTTCTTCTTGCTTTTTTTACTTTTCTTCTCGTATCTCTAGAAGTGATTAATTTCCGAATAATTCTATTTTTGTTGGAGTAATTATTCATTTAAGAAAAGGAGCTAAGAATGGAAAGATTGTTGATGTTTTGTTACTTGAAATAAAAATCCAAGTAAGGAATGTAGGAAATCATATTCTGGATTCGCAGCTTTCATTTAACTATTTTTCCATCTTAAATCCTGCTCCCATTATTTTTTTTTTTTGCTTCCTGATTATGTTGGATTGTTTTTTAGAAGTGTTCTTTAGATAAAGTGGATGTAATTTTTTTATTTTTTTTATTTTTACTGCTTTTTTTAATTAGCAGATCATCACTAATTGTCTGGAGGGGTAAATATGTAAAACAAATACTTCACCTACCCACTATACATTAAATAATAATACTTCTTAATTAACGTGTAGAAAAGCAAAATGCCCACTTTCGCGCGGACGGATGGAGTATCACCTTTCTTAATCTCCGTACCGGAAGAGGCATGTAAATTTTTGTGGGACGGAGAGTAAGTATTACAGGGAAAGCACCGAGAATAAAAAAAATTAATTAATTAAATCTAAAAATTTAAGAATTTGACACAAGCAAAAAGGATTGTGGAGTTGACACATAATCAAAGAAAACCTTCGTTGAGATTGTGGAGTTGACACGTAAACAAATGAAAACATTCATTTAGTATAATGAAGATTTCAAATATTTTGTCGGCATGGCAGGGATAACTCAACTGGTCAGGGTGAAATCTTGTACTAATAACCAAGAATTGAATCCCACAGTGAGGGGACTCCTTGTATGTAATTGGCATGTTCTAAAAACCTCTTGAAGAGTTCCTTTTATGTAGTGGATATGGTCTAACCCCTATTGATCAGTTGAATCAATATGATTAACTTCTCCACTACTCGAAAAAAGGAATTAGGGATGCTTGGATAGATATGTAATCGAGTCGAGTCGAGCCGAACACCTCTGGGCTCGAGCTCGGCTCGAGCTCGATTTGGATTTTATTTTTTAAGCTCGAGCTCGGCTCGTGTATAAAATATATCTCACAAACAGTTCGCGAGGTCGGCTCGAAATATTTTTAGTGGTGAATAAAAAAATCAAACTTGAGCTCGAATTCGACTCGATAAAAATTAGTCATTAGTTCGAGCTCGGGCGCGTTAAGCTGAAAATTTTGCATTTTTTAGTTTTTTTAATATGTAAAGGTTTGAGTGAAACCGTATCATGAATAATAAAATTTTATTATAATAATTTTTTTGATAAAAAGCGGTATCTAGAGTTATTATCAATTTTTATTAATTATTAGAAGTATTAATTATTAATTAAAATATATTTTAATAATATAACAAAATATTATTTTAATTAACATTTATAAGTATATGGAGTATATATTTACTTTAAAATTTGGGGTAGGTCTTGTGTGAAATCGTCTCACGTAAATCCTTACATGAGACGAATAAAAAGTGATAACATTATTAATTAAAAGTGAAATTCAATCGATAAAAATAATAATGGTGTAGTGAACTATTTTATGAACAATTTATAATATAAACAAAAATTGATAACATTTTATATGGAATATAGCGAAAATGATAACATTTTATGAACTTTTTATTCGTTTCACGTAAGAGCTTACGTAAGACAATGTCACATTAGTCTTTGCCTAAAATTTGAATGTATATTTATGTTATCCCATTAATAATAATAATAATAATAATAATAATAATAATAATAATAATAATAATAATAATAATAATAACAATAATAATAATAATAAAAGACAAATATGGTTGTATATAAATTCGAAAATTTCTCCTCTAAATAAAATTATGTTAAAATATAAATAAATAATTATATTAAATTAATTTATTTTTACATTATATATATATATATATATATATATATATATATATATATTTTAAGTATATTATAGCAGAAACTTTTCTTGCTGATGTGTCGTCTCAGAGCGTTCCAATGTGACTTGTAATTTATCTCAATTTTTTTATTTTTAATTCTCTTTTTAATACTTTCCTTATTTACTTTTAATTAACTTTCTTATTTAATATTTTCTTTTTTAAATAATATATTTCTTATTTTTAGTAATGATTAAATTTTCAATAATTTATTTATTTATTTGGATGTCATTAATTAATTACTAAATCTTTTAATGCAATAAATTAATTAATTAATATTAAATTAAATCATATATATATAAGGAAAAAAGAATATTCCATATAATATTCTCACTCACTCACCTATAAATAAGATTTTTTGGTTATTCATTCTAAATACACACATTTGATTCTCCAAGAGGAATAAGAGCTTTCTTCAAGTTCCTCTAGAGAATTGATTTATGAAAGTATAAAAATTTATTTCGATATAGCGAATCAAGTAGAGATTCGATCTACCTCTAAAAAATCGATTCAAGTATTCTTCAAGAGGAAGAGAACTAATTCAAGATTATTTCAATTTTTAAGAAGTAAAACGATTCAAGATTAGTTCTTGAATCGTTTTACCTCTTAAAAATTGAAATCAATTTTTCAAGCGAAAGAGAATCGATTCAAGTATACTTCAAGAGGAAGAGAACTGATTCAAGTATTCTTGAATCGTTTTACCTCTTAAGAATCGATTCTTCAAGCGGAAAATAAATCGATTCAAGTATTCTTGAATAGATTTACATCTTAAAAATCGATTTTTCAAGAGTAAGAGGACTTGAATCGATCTACATCTTAAGAATTGATTCTTCAAGAGGAAAAAAAACTTTATTCGATTTACATCTTAAGAATCGATTCTTCAAGAGGAAAAATCGATTCAAGTATTACCTCTTTAGAATCGATTCAATTATTCTTTAAGATCTACCTCTAAAGTATTGATTCAAGTATTCTTCAAGTGAAAAAGGATCGACGATTCAAGTACTCCTGAATCATGTATATAATCGAAAGTTTAAGTTCTTTAAGTTAAATCATTATGTCATACCAAATAACATTAAAATTGAGTTTGTTAATTTTTTAAATTTAGTATATTAATATTTATTTATTTACATATATCTTAATTATTAAATTATGACATGTGAATTATAAAATTTATTTTCTTTAGTTGTTTATATAATTTGAAACTAATAAAATTAAATAAAAAAATAAAATTAATAAATTCATTACAAATTTATGAATATTTAAAAGAATATTATATATAAATTAATTTTATTTATATTATATATTTTTTACATTAGTTTTTTAAAAATAATAATTAATGAAAATAGAATTATTATTATATAGTTAATTAATAAATATTAAACCATAATCATTAGTAAAAATTAATACTCCATTTAAATATTATTTATAATATTACGTATATTATGTATATGAAAACATTTTAATAATTTTGTTCTAATTAATTATAAAATATTTGACCTTATTTTCCATAAATAATATATGTATATATATATACTAACGTGTTATTCATGTATTGTCTTAATATTTATTTATTTTTCCTATACACTTATGACTTATTTACTTTAGTATCATTAATTTCAATTAATAAATAAATCATTCGATATAAATAAATTAATTAATATCAAATCAAATCATGTATACAAAAAAAAGAATAAATTTAATTTTTTATATATATAATTGATATTTATTTTAGACCAGTAAGATTTATTACTAAAAATTATATACTTTGATCATAACACTTAAATATAATGAAAAAATAAAATACTAACAACTATATAAATATTCAGGAAACAGACAAGATTATTCCTATATAGTTGCACATTTTTTTAGAGAGACACGAGGAGTAATAAATAGTTTTTAATTGTATTATATTATAATGTAACATTTTAATAAAATACATATCAAGATTCTTTCAAATAATTAGAAAATATGCACAAATATATTAACTTTTTACATGATTTAGTTATACGTTATATTATCAAAAGTCAAATTTTATAATTTATTGCAAATTATTTACATTGATAAAAGAAATTATCTAACTATATATAAGAAGAAAAAAAACTCTTTAATTAATGTTTTTACGTTATATAACACAAATTATTTAATTATAAAAAATAAAAATAATAATTAACTAATCCCGCGTTGTACGCGAATTTCATACTAGTATATATATATATATATATATTGATGAGGTGTCGACTTTAAAATACTTACAATTTTATTAATTACCATATTTAAAATAAGTTATGGAGTATTAAATAATAATAATAATAATAATAATAATAATAATAATAATAATAATAATAATAATAATAATAATAATAATGGAGTAATAATATTAAGAATGAGCATATTAGCCACTATTCGAGCCTATT
The DNA here is from genome assembly GCA_023678885.1 of Pogostemon cablin. Lineage (NCBI taxonomy): Eukaryota > Viridiplantae > Streptophyta > Magnoliopsida > Lamiales > Lamiaceae > Pogostemon > Pogostemon cablin. The sequence goes on along the minus strand of CM042977.1, from coordinate 18,442,673 downwards.
AACGAGCACTATTTAGCCTATTACCGAACACATTCACGAGCCTATATCGAACACGTTCGCGAGCTTCATAAACTAACATGTTCGCGAGCTTGTAAACGAACATGTTTGCGAACACGTTCGCAAGCCTGTAAACGAACACGTTCGCGAGCTTTCGAGCCAAACATCCCCGGGCTCGAGTTCGGCTCGAAAAAATAATCGAGCTCTAAAATCGGCTCATTTTTTCCACGAATGAATTCGAACGAATTTTTTTCGAATCGAGTCTCGAATAGCTTACGAGCGGCTTGCTTCGTTTACATCCCTATGCCTTGGTGGAGATTCCTTGTACTTTATTTCAAATTTCTTTCTTAATTACAAATGTAATTTATATTGATCCCTGTATTTCAATCTTTTGTTTAACTAAAGTTTGTCCAACAAATTAGTTTAAGTGTTTGTTGAAATAATTACGATTAACTTTAATTGTGTGCCCATGGAGATCTAAATTTCTTCATTATTATAGATAAATAAATTATGATCCATTGATTAAACGTACCTTATACAATCTGCGGTTATAATGGCACCTTGAAACGGTTGAAGCGAGGATACTGGAGGATGGTGTGAATTTACAGCCATGCCCCGAAACATGCACAAAGGATCCAAAGAATGGTGTGAATTTACAGCCGGGTAACATGGACTAAGGATCCAGAGGATGGTGTGAATTTAAAGTCATGCCCGGATACATCCAAAAAGGATTCAGACTGTTGTAGGGATCTGGAGGCTCTCCAGTTTTGATTCTCTCCATTTACATAAATTTTTTATTTAACTGTCATTCCCACCTATCATAACTTCACACGTCATTCATTATTAAAATTTTCTTATTTAATTAAATTTTAAATAACAATTTTATTACCTAATGAATAGTGATGTGACAAATTTACGTTCATATATGTGGATTGTATGATGTAAATTACAAGAAATTGACGAAACAATAAAGGAGAGGATCCAAATCCCTGTTATAGTGGACTTTATTGCTACGCTATTACCTCTTATGTGGGAATTTGCACCGATGCAATTATTAATTAGCTCCTCTTCTTATGAAATAAAGGGCTAATGCAAGACTTTGCTTTTAATTTTAAGAAATAATACATTTGCATTATTTTACTTTTTTTTTTTCATTTTAAAGTTTGCTGATTTTTCTACCGTGCATATATTTTCCCTTTTTCACTCAATTCAACATCTCTTTCCCAATGAATTTTGATTCAAGTTTTTTTTTTTTTAATTAGAGTGATGTTATAAAATGCCAAATTTTACCAATATAATTTTGACTCGGTTCTTGATTCGGTAAAAATGCTAGGTTGTGTATATTTATTACTCGATTAATATATACTCCCTCCGTCCCATAATACCTTTCACACTTTCTATATTTGGACGTCCCACAATACTTTTCACACCCCATTTTTAGTAAAAAAATATTACCATTCTATCCTTCAATTACCCAATATTTTCAAATGGCCCAACTGCATTAGGCCCACAATTTAGTTTAATTGTTTGGATTTGGGCCAACTAATTACAATCTCAATCCACTAATCTTAACCCAACTACTCCTAACCCTAATCACCCCCACACGACTGTCAAACTCATTTCTCACCTTCATTTCAGATCTGTTCGTATCCATTCCTCCATCTCTCTCTCGCCTCTTCTTCCGGTGAACAAACCCTAGTGCTTCTCACGCAGATCTGAACCTCATCGACTCAACCCTAACCCTAACCCCCTTCTTTGCTCCCATCTTCCTTCGATCTACCTTTCTCTTGTGTAAATCTTACCATCTCTTGAACATACGATGTTGAATTCGAATCCACATCCTTTTCTGTTCGATCTAAACTTTTCTCCACCAAATAACGTTCCGGCGCCTGAAATCGAAGAAGTGCGGTCTGGATCTGAGAAGAGGCGGAGCGAGTTGGAGGTTGGGGTTCAGTGTGTGCCCTCGGTTGAAAACAACCACAACTTCGCAAGAAACATCGCCGGAACCCCCCCTTCGTGGCGGTTCCCGACTCTTTGGCGATGGATTCTGTTCCGGACTCACTCTTTCCCGAGTCTGAGGAATCCGACGAAGTGGCTGAGGACTCCGAGGTTGAAGATGAGGATTTAGAGTTTAGCCCACGTCCCTCTCTTTTCCGGAGATACCCCACTGGTTGTGATTTCGGCCATGTTAAAAGGGTCAAGGAGTCCAACGATGGAGTTGCTGGAACTGTTCAGTCACCTCTTGTCCAGAATGAATGGTCAGATGAATTTAAAAAATTCATCTACGAGATGATTTGTCTCTTCCTTCCTGAATATCGGTAGATTCCTATCCCTTGCGATTTACTTTGCCCTGTGAGGCTTTTATGTGGCCCTGTGAGGCGTTTATGTGGCCCTGTGAGGCATGTTTGTAGCCATGTGGGATATTTGGTGTCGGATGATGCTTAATTGGTACTTTACTTTGCCCTGTGAGGCATGTTGGTGGCCGTGTGAGATTTTTGTTGCCTGATGATGCATATGTTTGACTTTACTTTGCCCTGTGAGGCATGCGTGTGGATGTGTGAGATAGTTGGTGTCTGTGCATGCATCATACATACTTTACGTTGCCCTGTGAGGCATGTTTGTGGGTGTGTGAGATATTTGGTTCCTGATCATGCCTAATTTGGACAGTTTCTGTTATAAAGTGAGGCAGTTGTTGGGTAATGATGCTCACTTTGTTTTTTACTTGGCCTTGTGAGGCATCTATGTAGCCCAGTGAGGCATTTGATGGCTGATTATGGTGGATTTGGTCCTTACTTTGCCCTGTGAGGCTTTCATGCTTGGTTATAAAACTATTATAATGATATTAAAGTCTAACTTGGGGTTAAATGTAGGATTAAAATCGCCCGGTGACGAATATTTTCCGAGGGCAGAGGCTGTTGCCCAGTGATGATCATGTTTGGTGACTCTGTTCCTGTGATTTCTGTACGTTGAGTCACCAATAGATTTTTTTTGCCTATTTAGGAGACTATGAACCCAATGACGATGTTATTCCGAGGGTTAAGTTCCCATTGAAGCCATGTTAAATCTCTGTTGAGATTAAAAGCTTAATCAAACTCCATTCTTGTCCCTCATATTAGGTGTTCAGAGTCACCATTCGGTTTCTTACCTATTTTGGAGACTACAGATATTTTTTTGATATCAAATTTGTCACCAATAGGTACTGGAGACCTTTTAGGAGACCGTGCTCGGTGATGAAATTTTTTCTGAGAGCATGTTGAACAAAAAAAAATCATACCATTACTATAGAATGCTTGTTTACAACTTAAACAAAACATAAACATCAAAAGGACTTTATACAGTCCATTGTTTACGTTGTAAACAACAAAAAAAGGCCATACAATAACTATAGGAAGTTTGTTTACAGCTTAAACAACACATAAACATCAAAAGGACATTACACAGTCCATTGTTTATGCTGTAAACAACAAAAAGGGCCTTTCTTAGAGCCTAAACAACCCAAAAATAGATAATCCAGACCTGATGATCAAACACCTATATATTGCATAAGTTCTGCAATATCATAAACCAGCTTGTACCTTGATTCCTCTTCAAGTAGCTTCATTATGCAGCCCAGTACCAATTCCCCATCAATCTCAAGATTGATTGGCAGAGTTCCCTCTCCTATCATCTTAGCTTTTCCCATGTGTGGCACTTTGTAATTGTTACCTCCTTCCACCTTCATTATTTCAATTAAGCATGCTTGTAGACTAAGAAACACATTGTTGAGTGTACCTGGAGTTAGGTTTTCAAAGGATATCCTCACATTATTGATTAGTTCATCCACATTGTAGCTTGCTGTTTCTCACTGAATTGACTGTGGAGCTCTAAACCACCCTAAGTCATTGATATTGGTGTCCGGAGAGTTTGGAGGCTGATTATTTAGTCTGATGTTGAATCCATCAGATCTTGCAGCCACTCCAAACTCCACATCACTATTAGTTATGTGTGGTTTTGCATTATCCTGTTGGATAAGTATATCCTTACTCATAAATGTTGGCCATTTAGCCTTTATGGCTGGAATAATATGTGAAAATGTTTCAATATGCATATAAAAACTTTTGTATGCATAAACTAAAGCATATGTCCTGAAAATATGATTCAAACTATAAATGAGGTCAAATAGAAAGTCATGGTTACCTGGTTGATTATGCAGTCTCTTATCACTTCTTTGTTGACGGTCTCACATGGTTTGGTAACCATTGTCCCCCTTGCCCTATTCTTTGACCTCCTTTTTGCTGGCTCAGTCCTTGAGAAAGGAAAGATGCCTATTTTACCATCAAAAAGCACTTCTCCCTCACTTCCAAATATAGGCCTAGAAACCGCACACATGAACATTAATTTGGTAATAAAATTCTTTGACTTGCATGTTCTATGCGGCTCTTCCTCCCCTGGAATGATGTAGTATCTCTCATTGACCCTTGTCATGTAAAACCATTTTTCATCAATACGCACCACATTGTGCATTTCATCAAACATGAGTTTGTCTGCACTCATATCATGATGAATCTGATGCAAACAGTAATTGAGCCTTTGAAACTTGTTCTCCAGAGTTAGCTCAGGCTTGATTGAGTTTGTATGAGCTTTGATGTCTCCCAATTTTATCCACCTACCAACTGTGGATTTGCTCACCTTTAGCTGCCTTGCAAGCCCTCTTATTGTACCTCGGTTTTCAAAAGCTATCCCCTTCATTTGCTCAGTGTCTAGTTTAACTCTCTTGGTCTTTGAAAAACCTTTTTTGTTGGAAATGAAGGTGATTGGGTCTCCTGCTTCAATCTGCCTTTTTGCATCTGCCCATATGTTGAATATGGTTCTTCTAGTAACTCCGAAAATCTGTGCTGCCTCCATTGCTTTCCCAAAGTTGATATTTCCATCAGTGCTATGCCTTAAAAGATATTGACCAATCAGATTTTTGGTGTGTGGAGAGAGGTTTGGCTTTGAAGTTGCCATTAAATGTTAACTAAGTGCATTAATGTTTGATAACTTGTCCCACCATATTTATTGTGAAGATATTGGTGGGAAAGTTTCAGAATTAGAGGGAAAAAATGAGGTTTACTGAAATTTTTGGTGGGAACTCACAGAAATAGGACAGTTTTGGTGGGAAGACATCTTTGTTAACATGTCTTTGGAGGGAAACAAATCCCAATGATGAATTTATAATCTGAGGGCATTTTTTTTAATGAATAATGCTCTTAACATATTTTTTTATGCCTCATATTCAATAATTTTTGTTATATAAACATGATTTCACTATATGGTTGTATTTTCAGAAATCTATGAACAGTGAAGCATGAGTTTTCTTAACTTATGTAATGGAGAAGAATATGTAATTTTATTTCTGTTTTATTTTTTCTTTTTAATTTCTGTAAGTTATGCACTGTAATTTTAATTGGAGTGTAATAAATTCCTGTATTTTCTAGAAGAAGTGTAGCAATTTTATATAATTTTAGTAGATTTATGTAATGTTTCTGTAATTTTTTTAAGGTGCTGTAATTTTTTAAGTTACTGTATTTTTTTATTTAATTTCTGGACTTTCAGAATTTTTTATTATTTCAATTTTTTTTTATTTTTCGGGTGATTAGGGATTGGATTAACTTTAATGATAAAGTTAATCCAAACCTCTAAACCCAGCTGCATGGACAAAATTACCCCTTCAAAAGTGAGTTGACAAAGTCAAAAAGCAACTTTTCTTAAACAACGTGGAACAGTAAACGTGAAATATTTTCTGGGACGGAGGGAGTATTTGTTACTTAATTATACATATTTTTATGACTCGATTGTACATATTTATGGTCAGCTAAATCTTTAAAATCTAGTCAAAGGTAGTTATATCACCTGTAACAACAAATTTTGTATTTATTAAATAATAAACACAAAAGAAATTACAAAGATAATCCGACGTGGATTGAAGTTGAGAATATAAGTAGACAGTCTCTAGCTATCCTCTGATTCATCTCTTGAGTTGACTTCTTGACTTTTTCAACTTTCGGAGCCGGATCTTCGGATGAAGCTTGTCCGAGCTCGGGGTTGACTTGATGCTTTAAAATGTTTATCCGGAGGCGTCGAGCCTTTGTTCGGATCAAACGTTGACTTGAAGATTTGTTGTGAAGTACGACACTCAATTTGGTAGGGCGTTGACTTCACGGAGACAGATGGATGAATTTGATATGAAGAACGCCGGATCAAAGAGGCTTAGCACCTTGGTCTTTGATCGGAGGCTGTTCTTGACTTGAAGATGACTTGACTTTATTTGAAGATCTTGAGTGTTCTTCGACTTGATCTTGATCTTGAACTTGAACTTGGTCTTGATCTTGACTTGAACTTCACTTGACCGGATCTTGATCGAACTTGATTTTCACTTGAATCTTCAGAGTTCTTCCGGTCTTCAGGATTTTCAGAGTGAATGGAATGAGGACTGAAGGTCCTTATTTATAGGTAGAGAAAATAACCACTTGAGAGATATTTTCTCCTTCAAAAGATATGTTGGGCTTTTCTCCTTTAATTAAGCCTGCTGGACTGGATATGGGCCTATTTAATTTAATTAAGTCTGTAGGATTTTGACTTGGGCTTATTTAATTTAATTAGGCCTACTGGACTTGATTTGCTGGGCTTATTGACTTGAGTCGGGCCCACTTGACTTAAATTGAGCCCATATGACTTGAATTAAACCCATTTAACTTGGATTTTGGGCTCAAATAATTATATTAATTATTAATTATATATTCATTTATTTTAGAAATTAATTTATTTAAATTCCTTAATAAACAAATATTAAATTAATACTTAATATATTTTTTTTTGCATTTATATTTATTAGACAATAAAATTTAATTGCCTACATCACCTAAAACATTTAAACATTTTTGTCTGAACATAGATAATAATTTTTATTTATTTATTATTTTGTGATACTCAATTCCACGTAGTGTGTTTTAACCCAAATTATGGTAAGAACAAATAATTATGGGAATATATTGTAGTTAAAATATATTGTATTTTATTAAATGATATGTTCTACTAAAACATAAAATAGATCTAGCGTTTTAACTGTGCATTGGTTTCACACCGGATCTTTTGTGTCATTTTCGTACATCATCTTCTGTGCTACACGTGAAGTGATTGGCACGTAAGAAGGGAAACAAATCCAATCATTGCCCCTAGAGTTTAAGGTTTTGGGTATAATTTATTCTCTCCTACGTGTCGTCCATCTAACGATTTAGCACATGAGATGATATATCAAAATAATACAGAGAATTTAGCGCAGAATTACAATACAGCTCTAACAGTTTGCACTATATCTTCTCACTATATAAAATATTCTAAGAATTGGATATTTGGGATTTGAGATGTCAAAACTATGGTTAGTAGGGTAGATGTGTAAAAATTGGATATTTTGGATAGACATACAAATGATATGATTCATGTTTTTACTCTTTGATTGGAAACTATCTAATACTTCAACGATTCATTGGTTATGTGTGTTATTTTTAATAGTTAATTAGATTACTTTTTGAAATGAATTGGATCACACTTTTGAATTAATTGAATTATTCTTTGATATGATACTCTAATTTCTAAAAATGAAGTCATGTTTATTTTATTTAATCATCATCTTATAGGTTACTATTTATTTTTTTATTAACTGTGTTATTTTATAATAAATTATGTTACTATGAATAAAATTTTGAATTACCTTTTATGTTGATTTGTTTTTGATCAATTTAATCAACAAGGTTACTCTTTTTAAAGAATTGGATTACTCTTTTATAAGACTCTAATTTTCTAAAATTTAAATCATGTACCGTGAAAAATTAAATTATATGCAATCTTTAAGTTAAGTCTAAAAATAATTAGATTACACTTTACTTGAAACTCTGATTTTTAAAAATAAATTAAAATTATATAAAATTTTTAAATTGATAAATCACTTTATAAAAATAATTAGATTACTTTTTGAAATTAATAGGATCACTCTTCATAACTAGTTGGTTTACTATTTTTCATTTATTTAAGACTCTAAATAATGCCTTATCACGGATAAATTTTCTTATAGTATATTAAAACAAAATAATCTATCAAATTTAATTTTGAAAAATATGATGTGTCATGATGAGGTTCATTGTGTATTTTTAATTTTTGTAAAGATGTGAGGTGTCATGACAAGGTTAAATGAGTATTTATATTTTTTATAATTTTATGAGAAAAATTAATTATTTCTAAGTTATTTTTATTTTGTTGGGTTTGTATTGAATTTCAAAATTTAATTAATTGATTTAATTTTTTAATTCATTATAGGCTCAATTTTATTTATTATTATTATTATTATTATTATTATTTTGCCCTATTTTAAAACATAATTTTGGAATAAATATATTATTTTTACACATTTCTTTAAAAATATGATTTTATTACAATTTTTCAAATTTAATTTTCTCACACCATTTTTAGATAATATTTAAAATTATTTCAAATATCAAGTATACTATAAGTTATTTTATTATACTACTTTTAAATTGTCTTAAGACCAAGACAAAACATCTTATACAATTATTTTCATTATAATATCATGACTCTATATTAATGAATAAGTAAGTTATATAGCTACGCACGATTCAATATATTTGATCTGATAAAATCCTTTAATATAGACACAATTCCAATTATATAATAAATTTAGTTGAATCTATCTATTCTATTCATTTATTTTAAAAATATTTAATTTTAATAATAACTAGTACAGTGCCCGCGTGCAACGCAGGTAATCGTATTTTATAATTTTTTAATTATTTTAAATTTATATTTTTTTACATATAGTCAATCATATTAATTTATAATAATAATTTTTTTTAAATTTTATAAAAAAAACATTAAAACTATTATTTATTAGATTCACAGTGATTAGAATGTATAAAATTTTTAATTGAGTAATCTAATTCATTGTACTAATTATAAGAATAATTAATTTAAGGATTTGTATGCATCATTAAAATGATAATAAAAAGAGAAAAAAATAAATTTTTTATTTTTATTTTTTGGTTAAAGCTATGCTTTATTGATCATACTCTTAATTTAATTTAGAAATATTAAGTTATAATAATATAGCTATGCACCATATTAATGAATAAGTAAGTTATATAGCTATGCATGATTCAATATATTTGATCTGATAAAATCTTTTAATATAGACACAATTCCAATTATATGATAAATTTAGTTGAATCTATCTATTCTATTCATTTATTTTAAAAATATTTAATTTTAATAATAATAATAATAATTATTGAGTCAATTTTATGTATTTTTTCTAATATTTTTTTTCATCTATAACTATGACTTGTTAAGATTAGATAGTCAAAAAAATTTAAGTGCAACATTGTCATATAATTTTTTTTTTCATCTATAAATATGATAAAAAAAATTTTTCTAATAATCATTGATTCATTCGCTATTGGATATGGGGATGTTTTTTTATTTTATTTATTATTATTTCGAATAGATCAAAATTATAATAATAAATTTGATTCACTTAGTGAATTTTTTTATATTATTTGTTTTCAAATGTTATTATTTTATATTAAAACATAGTTAGGTGTAATAAAATGTAATTAATTGAAAAGGATAATATATAGTGTTAGAATTTCTAAACCTTTCAAATGTTATTGAGGATTTGATTTTTTTTTTACTTTTCATGTAAATCAAACATATTCAACATATTTAAGTTCAAATTAATACTTCCTCCGTCCCATAGAAGTTGTGATATTTTTCTTTTTGGGTTGTCCCACAAAAGTTGTTACATTTCCTTTTTAAGCATATGAGATCCACCAAAAATAATTAATCTATTCATATGGAGCCCACACACACCACTAATACAATTACCCAATACACATTAAAATATTATATTCAACCCACTACCTATTAAATTATTATACTCCTTAATCTTTATGCCAAAAAAAAATGTTACATCTTTAGTGGGATGAAGGGAGTATAACTTAATAAATTAGATTTAAAATAAAATAAAATAAAAAACATGATCAATTAAGCCTTTGCATCAACAATAAGATTAATTTATTATTATTATTATGATTAAAATGGTGTATAATAAAACTTAAATTATTCTCATTCATTTCATTAGTACAATAAATCATATTACTCAATAAGGAGTTTTATCCATTGTTATCATTGGTGAATTGATTGGACCTTAATTTTTAAATTTCTATACGTATAAACTATTATTTTAGTTATAATTTATCAAAGTATAAGCCATTATTTTAGTTATAATTTATCAAAGTTGTCTAAGTACACATTATTATAACTTAATATTTCTAAATTAAATTAAGAGCATGATCAATAAAGCGTGGCTTCAACCAAAAAAAAAATTTCTCTTTTTATTATCATTTTAATGGTGCATACAAATGCTTAAATTAATTATTCTTATTAGTACAATGAATTAGATTAATTAAAAGTTTTACACATTCTAATCACTGTGATTCTAATAAATAATAGTTTTAATGTTATTTTATAAAATTAAAAAAATTCATTATTATAAATTAATATGATTGACTATATGTAAAAAAATATAAATTTAAAATAATAAAAAATTATAAAATACGATTACCCGCGTTGCACGCGGGCACCGTACTAATGGAATATAAACATTAATACATATACCCCACTTTACAAAATATTCAACCTTTGTCGTGTAATTATCTCATCTTAAGCAAAAGATTATTGAAATAAAGAAAATTGTGATTGCACTCTATTCACATCTACTCATTTCTCTCGAGCAGAAAACTCAACAAATTCTTTATACTTTCTCTAGGGTATTTTTACCTGTTTATACGGCACGGGATTAAAAAGTGTTATTTTTTTAATATATAATGTAAGAAAAGTAAGGATAAATTGTTAATTTTGAAAGAATAAGTAATAAAGTTGTTGGGAATGAGAATAAAGTGTAAAAAAATAAATAAAGTTGTTATGATTAATGAATAAAGTGTAAAAATTAGGTAGGATGTATAATCTATTTTTACCATTTATGGAATGATAATAAAAATACATGGAATACTCCAATATAAAAAGTGGATAAAAATACACGAGATGGAGAGAGTAAAAGAAACTTTAGTTGGTCCTAGATACAAGAAGCTCTAGTTGCTGCTAGAACTCCATGTCTTAGATGCATTTTGAATCTGGTACAAAAATCTTATAATAACAGTTACCAAGAAAGGTGAGCAAATAACTTTAAGATAAGAACAATAAATTTTTTTCCAAAATGATCATTCAAATAGTAGGGTGCTTGTATAATACAAGCAATGCATAAACTATTTTGAATAAGATATAAATAATTAAAATGTGTATTTCATAACACTCCCTTCGTCCCATTTATCTATTTACGCTTTTTATTTTGATGTGTCACAAGTATTTATGCACGTTTCATTAATAGTAAAAATGTAACGCCCCGGGTTACGCTATGGAGTTGAGACGCTATTAGATATATAATTCCCAATATAGTAATAAAGGGCCGAGAATGCACAGCAAAAATAATATAAAAATCCCCTAAGCGTTAACATAATAAAGTAAAAGTTGCATAAAGATTATTACATATTAGAGTCTACTCACCCGAGTAGAGTGAAATATCTAAATCAAGTACGTTCAGATGATATATCTGAAATAAAGTTCTAACAGAATACTAAAATATAAGTCATAATATAAAGTCTTCTAAGGGCTTTAGACATCTGCAAGAGCATCTTCATCTTTTAAACCTTGTTCTGAAAATCAATAAGGGGTGAGCGTCTAAAATACACTCAGTGGGTTAACTTAAATGATTGCACAGTTAAAAAATAAATATGCATGCCAAATATACCATAAAATGTAACATATGTCAATTTAATAAAAATAATTTGCACATTGTCGTTCGATAACTCAATGAAAATATTTTAGACCGAACCGTCATCCGATAACTTGTGTTAGTTAGTATATGTGTACCGGGCCGTCACCCCAGTACCATGATAGCATACTTTGAAATACATTTTAGTACTGAACCGACGTAGTCAGTAACTTGTGTTAGTTGGTATATGTGCACCGAGTCGTCACCCCGTACAAGTGTTAGTAGGAAAATATTGGTCATCGAACTAAAAGCACACATGACACATAACACGACATATAAGTAACACATATCACATTTTAACATAGCAATCATGACATAAAATGTAGCACTCGGTAAAGAGTGAAAGTTACCCTACCTCAAACTTTCTAGGAAATAGTAGATTGGATTATACTTGCTCTTGAGTCACAGGTATGCCTGCAGGTATACTAAATTGAGTTCTACTTATAATAATAATTCCTTAAACTAAATTTCTAATATAATTAAGATAAACTAATTATTATTATATAATTAATACTATACTAATTATAAACTTAAGAGAATATAAATAATTAATCATTAAATACTATGAGTTAAATTAAAATAATAAATAGAAATATATACTTTAAAATTTTAAAAAATAATAATTTAACAATCATAGTTTACAACTTTAGTAATAAATCGTAACATTAAAAATATGGATATAAATGACATTAATTTTATTAAAAATGAATATTAAATAAAAATTCTACACTTAAAATGATATAAATGGTAAAATTATAATTAATATTTAATAAGAATTTAATTTTAATAAAATAATTGATAATAAATAATAAAAGAAAAACATAAAAATTATAATATAATAATTAATATTTAAAAGAATCAATTAAATTTAAAAAAATATTAGAATTAACACACACACATATATATATATATATATATATGAGGGGGACTACAGTAGGACCGGTCCTACCAAATATTTGGTAGAACCGGATCCTAAATCCTCACAGTAATATATTCCTTTTCAAATCGAATCCTGAAAAACCTCTCTTTTCTTTTTTTTCCTCTTTTAACGGCGCAATCATGCATGTCTTCCCTACCACTACCTGGCTACCTGGTGGCGCCGTCCACCTCCACTCCATCTCCATTGTTAAAAAATAATAGGTAGCACACAGAGCTGATCGCAATCCTTGGGTTGATTCAACAATAAGTCCACCATCTTGTCTCTGTCCTCATCTCTGCCGTAGATCTGATCTGGTTCGTTCACAACGGATCCCATCTCTCGTCTCCAGTCCACACGGGCTGACTGTTGGACAACTATTTCCTGCAAATGGAACTATCCTTAGAAATGGCCTCCAACTTGTCAACATCATCTCTGATCCTTCTTCCCATTTTGTACTTGTATAGAATCTTCTTCAAGTTGAAATTTTCACCTTTCCGCCTCATTTTGAAAACCTCCATCTAGCACTCATCCAGCACATCTTCGATCTCAAATTCAGCTGGCAAAGCCAATTCTGAACTGATTTGCTTTGAAATTGTTTGTCTTCAGCATCTTTCAACACTTTTTGGATGGTGGTGAAAGTGTTGGAAAGCTTTTTCATCTCTTTCTCCACGCCCAGGATCAGTCCCATTTCTCTGTGGATGAGAGAAGTCAGATTCCCAACCAAAACTTGAACGGCTGCCTCCGCCATGGCTTGTGGTCAAAGTTGACAGCATATCAAATATGTTTATTTTGTGAGGATTGAACTGTAGGTGGTGTGAGTGTCTTTCACTTTTAGTACTATTTTCACTCTAAAATTATTTTCTTTACTTTTCGCAAGGTGTCGATCATGGATTGATGCACTAAAGTTGTGGCACTTTAAAGACTTTATTGTTAAAAAATCAAAGTTTAAAATTAAGGGAGATCTAATTTATTATAAAGAATAATCTAATAAATTTAAAAAAGTAACCTAATAAATTTTAAAGAGTAACCTAATTCTTTATAAAGAGTAATCTAATTATTTATAAAGAGTAACCAAATCAATATGAAAACATACAATTTAATTCTTCACAATACATGACTTCATTTAAAAAAAAAATTAGAATATCAAAATCAAAGAGTAACCTAATTTTTTATAAAAAATAACTTAATTATTTATACAGAGTAACCCAATTAATATGAAAACATATAACTTAATTCTTCATAATACATACTTTCATTTTTAAAGAATTGGAGTATTAAATCAAAGAGTAACCTTAATTTTCATAGAGTAACCTAATTTTTTTTAAAGAGTAACTCAATTAATATGAAAACATACAATTTAATTCTTTACAATATATACATTACTTCATTTTTAAAATATTAGAGTATCAAATCAAAGAGTAACCTAATTGCTTATAAAGAGTAATCTATTTATTTTTGTAGAGAAACCCAATTCATTATAAATATAGTAGGAAAACATAGTTCCAAATAATAACAATCTTGATAAGCAAAACCCTTGAACAAACACCATGAAATCTAAACTAATTACAATTGTATTGATGTTGTTGTCATAGTCATAGAGAATACAATAAACTCTCCAAAACACTCACTGCCAAGGTCCTCCAATTCCAACACATCATGAACGACGTCGTTAAGACCACTCCCCCTTGATCTCTTCTATGCAGGGTGCTCTTCTTCCACTGAACTTTGATGTCTAACCTTAACCCATGGACACACTCGCATTACATTTCAATTATGAATTTGCTTGAGGCATGTATAAGTATCTATCTACTGAAGAATGATGCATTTATACAAAAAATACTAGAAAAATATTGTTCTCACATAGAATCAAATCAAATAATAATACTAATATGATAATAAGAAGACGAGAAGAGTTAAGGAAGGCCATAAACAAGGACGGCTTTGCAAATTCACATCCATCAGCTCAAAAAGAACTTCACCATAAAAAAAGTTAAGACTTAAAATGTGATTAAGACATGAAAGCTTCAGTACATCTAGATTGTAAACTAGTACGCAGATAAACATTGCACACACCAGAAGAACCATACAACGGATCAAACTACGGAGTAATTATTTATGGCAAGAATCATCTAAAAACTAAAATACAAATAAATTTGAGATGCCAATGGAACTCCGTTCAAGATACACGTGCATGGATCGTATAACATGTGCTAGAATGCAAGTGCATGACTTAAAGAAATGCATCCTTCTCAAGGAGCTTCAGCACCTCATTTTGATTATTTAGTTTAGCAACCTCGATAGGTGTCTTTCCATCCAAGTTCTGAAGAGTGACTGCAGTCCCATTTTTCAGCAGAAGCTACACGCATTCCTTCCTCCCGTAACCAGCAACATAGTAGAGAGGAGTGTTCTTATTCTTATCCAAAGCGTCCACCTTGGCTCCAGCCTCCAGAAGAGCTTGTGCACACTTAACCTCGCCATATCCACATGCAAAATGCAGTGCTGTTCTTCCCTCAAAATCTTCTTCATCCTTGTCAGTACCATCAGATAGAGCTTTCTTCAAGCCCTCCAAATCACCAACATTTCACACAATCACGCAACAATCTTAACAATCTTAACCAATCACGCAACATTCACTACCATTAATATGCCAGGCTTGTTCATAAAGCACACATCATTAAGGTTATTCTCACCTAATAGGTTATACTTCTCAGTCTCCCACACATAATCGTGAATCAAGCAACGAGCTAGCAGCGAATGATGCAAGTGCGCAACATGCTGAATTTTCTAGATCAATGAGGCTCTATCTACTCTACATGTAGCTACTGTACCTTTACCAGTGATGGTAGAAATATCTTCAACAGCCATCAAGAATGGCAAATCAGTTTGTCTTTGAGGAATGGAAATGTAAATATCTACTTCATCCATCAATTTATAGATTTTATCTACCCATTTGGAATCCAAAGTGGGAAGCGAGCTGCAAAGGCAGGGAAACAGGGGTGTGACCCATTGCGGCAATTCCTCGAACACCTGGTGGGTACGAACCTTGAAGCAGAGATAGCGGCGTGCAGGCAAACACGAACTGCAGATCCGTCGCCGGAGATGAATCCGCGATCTAGAGATGGGATCGAGACGACATCCACGGCGAGCTCAGCGAAGGAGTTCTTGGAGTTGAAGGGGTTGGGGCGATGACGGCGCAGGAGTTGTTGTGGCAGTCGGCGACAACGGTGGGGGAGGCGGTGCATTTGTGGCAGTAGTGTACGCCGGCGGTGGAGTAGAGGGTGGAGTGGTAGAAAGGGGCGCAGTAGGTGGCGGATGAGTAGTTTCGATTCGCAGGTGAGCCAGAGGATTCTAGAGTCAGGTCGAGGAGGAGGGAGGATGAATTTGTTGACACCTAATTCACGCGTTAAATCCATATTTTTAAATATTTGACCCATTTATAATTAAAAAATCCGGTCCTACACATTTAAAGAAAAAATGGTTGTATCGATGTCTTTGCCTATATATATATATAAAACGTGCAGCATGACTCCAATAGCCACAACGTACTCGTTTTAAATTTTTTCATAATTTTTTTTTAATATATATATTTTATAAATTATAAATAAGTCCCTGCATTATATTAAATTCTTATTTCAACTTACCCTAAACTTTAACCTTATTACAAAATGACCTAACTTGAGTTATACAACTCCGTTTGAAAATCTGAAAGTACGTATGGAGTCCTCGCAAGGTGAGGATCGCATGAATACCAATTTTTCATGAAAATAACGAAGTTCAAAGGGGATAAAATTTTAGTAGGAAGTGGGTCTCTTCCCATCTTCTTCATTTCACGTCCAAACTCAAAACTAATTATATGTTTGTGATCCTCGTGAGGAGGGCTTCAAAATGACTTATAATATCAAAGTTATGTCACACCAAAACAAAATATGTCATTAAAGGGTTAAAAAGCTTCGACTGAGTTTTTCTTACTCATACGAAATTCATTTTACAAAAGAGTTATATATGGAATCTATACTTCGAAATGATCATTTACGTATATAATATGATAAAGATCGGCTATGAATATAGAATTTTCAAAAATTACAGAAGCATGGTTGTATATACACATGTTTATGCTCAATACATATATCTTTCGTTCATCTGTATTTGATTGAGTAGAAGTAAACTAAATATGTACTTATTTAAGGAATAAAATAATAAAGATGATTACCTTTTCCCTTGAAAATCAAAGTGTCTTCTTCCCCCCCCCCAATTACCGTAGAAGAGGTGAAAGAGATATATATAGTAGGATAAATATTACATAAGTGAATCAGTTTGAGGATTCGCAAATCTTATCAGATACGCAACGTGATTAAATTAAAGCTTGCGTAATTAAGGCTTGCGTAAGCTGCTTGTCATCCATGTACTTTCTAAAATCTACCAAGATATTCTCCATAAAAAAATATTATTATAATTATTATATATATATCCACATATATTATGTATAATATAAATATATATATATATATATATATATATATATATATATATATATATATATATACTTGATGCACGTTTTCTTTGCACGCAAAATTTATCCCCAAGTATTAAGGATATCAATTGCAGCTTAAGAAAGCGACCAAGTGAATATCGAACCCAAAGGACGGCGTATTTTCAATTTAATTATTAACTAAATTAATTAAGACAAGTAGCAATATGATTGAAGGTTTAATTATTAATCTACTAACAATTAAATTAAATCACAAATAAAATAAAAGATTACTCGAAGAATACGAAAGTGGATCAAGTAGGAGAATAGGTAGCTCTAGGATAATTCAGTTTCACTCATTACTCTCCCTTTCGTGTGTTGATGTCCGACTCTGCCTTGTGGAATATGGATGCATCACTAAGCCATGCATATCTACTCTATAGACACAAGTAAACATGCGTGTAACACGTGTGAATAACCTCGGAGCAAGAGATATAATTCCACACCCCTTTCTAGGTACTATCAGTATCAATTATTTCCCTGGCCAATTGGTACTCTAACCCGATATGATCTCCCTTTATAGGTACTATAAAATTATCCTCTTTATCCTACTTAATAACCCGAATTCAATTCAATTAATAAGTATTCATATATGATAGTTCTAATGAAGCTTCGGAGTCCCCTCACTGATAATCATAACATGGAATCCTGCTCAGCAGTGAACGCACATAATCAATAACCAAGATATGTATTCTGACTCTACATAACAGTTAATGATGCACAAAACGACCATGAGTATGAATTAAAAAGGCACAATCATATATAAAATAAATCCACAAGTAGTGTTGTACGAAGTTTACACACGAAAGTATAATTAATTGGTAAAAACCTTCACAACCCTATTTCTACCAAAAAGGCTCTAGCCCATGATGTTATAGGAAACACACATGGGGGTTGGATAGATATTACTCATATGTCTGGAAAATTAGAAAGTAGAAGAAAAGAATTAGAAAAATCCTTGGTGTAGAAGCCTCCTTCCTTCTCTCTTCCGTCTCTTCAATTCCTCTTAATTCTCCTTCTTGATTCCACAAACGAATCTTCAAAGTGATTGATGGATGGAGGAAAGGATGTAGATTATGGTTGGGGGGTAATCCCCCCTAGTGGGGTGTAATATTGTGTGGCCTCTTGTTGTTTTCTCCCCTTATGGTGTGATCTACACTCCCCTTTATATTTGTAAGCTCTCCTTATAGGCCTTGGAATGAGTTTTTTAGGTGAACACACGCATTGAAGGTGTAAAAATATGAATATGGTAAGTTTCTGCACGCCAATTCGACAACACAGCCAGGTCGAATTCACCTCCCCTGGTCGAATTGGAGGTCGAATTCTCTGTCTGGAAGCTTCAGGTCCTGAATTCGACCAAATGACTGGTCAAATTGGGATGTCGTGGTCGAATTCCCTCCGTCGCCGTCGGATTCGACCAGGATTTGACCACATGGCTTGGTCGAATCCAAACGTCGTGGTCGAATTGGTCTGAAGCAGCTTGCGCAGTCTCACCGTTTCGCATATGACTTCCACATCCGAGCTCTAATTTGAGTGATTCTTGTGCTCACACGATCCTCTCTTCCTTGGCTTTCTACTAATATAAGAAAATCACAGTAACTCCAACATTTGTATATGTAATAAGTCATGCAAAGTGGACAGTCATTTTGAGCAGGAATAGCTTGCGTGACTTCACCACTTTGATCATAACTTTCTCATTTGAAATCCGATTGAGGTGTTCTTTAAGCCAAATTGACCCTCAATTCAGTGGCTTTCTAACCATGTATCATCTCACCAGTTTTGATCTCCACAAAAATATAGAAAAATTACAAAAATTGGACGTGCGTTTTCAGCATTCTTGCACAAGTTGCACCTTTTCTCCAACTTTGCACTTTTTATCCTTTTTCCACCTAAAACTCAATAAAAACCTCAAGTACACTTGATTCTCACATATAATGAATATAAGACACTTGTGATAATATATGACAAGAATTCCAATCAAGAAAAGACATTTAAACATGCTTATTTTCACTCTTAACAATCCCCAATTTACCCATTGCTCGTCCCGAGGCAACAAAATAAAAATAAAGAGAGAGAGAGAGTAAGAAAAATAGCGGGGAAATGAGAACTATGACATATACCCCATTCAATATACAATTGTCCTCAACTTAGGTCATGCGATTTTCATTACATGTAATAGTCAATTCATAGCATATAAGATAAGACAATCACCAACAATTCAAATGCTCCATTAACATGTTCTCACGGGAAGTATATATCACTCTCACTCAAGTGTAAAAGATATACACTTATGGGCTAAGATGTTTACGCTCAAATTTAATTCAAATGCATGCGTAACCATAAGCTTGCCAAAAGTCTCAAACTCTCCATCACTAAAAGTATGATTCGACAGTGGAGATCAAAAAGGACTTTATTAGGATGTAATGTTGGCTCTTTGGTAAGAGTAGGAAATATATAGATAAAGTAACTCAATTAGTAGAGAATTAAAATTGGAGATCTTTTGTACTTCAAATTTTTACACTTCAAGGCTATCCAGCTTCATGCTCTTCTAATTTTCTTTTCTCTCCTTTTTCTTCAAGCTAAACATTTTTCCTTCTTTCCTTTTTTTTTTCCTTTCTTGAGGTACCAGTTTCAGGCACTACCTCTAACATCTCGGGGTACCAGTTTTGGGCACTACCCCTAAGCACTTATTTTTAAGCTCATAATCACTCATACAACTCCAAATATTTTATTCCTTCCAAACTCCATCATAATCAACTTCACATACTTTGACAGCATTTAATTTTCCACTAAATATAGGAATTTAAGGCTCAAATAGGATATCAAAGTGGCTATCTTCGTAGGTTACCAAAGAAATAAGGTTATTAGGCTCGACGGGGCTAACTACGGATAAGCAACATTTGGTAGGGAATTATTTAGCTAAGTGACTCATAAATTCAAGGATGACCTTAGATCATCTCCCATCATCTAACACACATGTAGTTTCAAGTAAGATAAGAGGCAAGTTCTAGAATACACACACAAGAACGATACTCACCAGAAAAGAAATATCATGTGATTATGTACATGAATAAGGCTCAAAATCTCACATGAGTTTTAACAAGTAACAGAGCACTTTTCATGGTAAGTAATGTCTCATAAGTACACATAGAACTTCATACCACAATATAACTCAAGTACACTTCCTTCATCAATTTCAAGAGCATATGAATTCCTAGTACAATTTAAACTCACATGGACTACAACCATAAACTCAATCCTTCCACTCCATGAATTAAAAGCACACATAAAAATTAGAATAAGAAAACGAGGGCACCTGATTTTTCTTCAACGTACGCACGAGCTCCGCGAGTCAAAGCCTCAATGTAGAACTCGTCTTGCCACCTAGTTACCCTTTTCTATCATCAAAACTCAAACACACTCATCATTACAAGATTCATCAATAATAAAATAGGAGAACTATAAGAAAGAATCAATTGACTATCTAATCGACTCCACACACTAGGAACATCACTGAACACTAGGCAAATTGCAAAAAATTGACACATCAAAACCGATTAAAGTTTCAACATACCGCAAAAAATCAACTCCCCTAGCAAATATTACAAATAAAAGATTATATTCTTGGTGCTTCAATGAGGTAAGTACATCACACCCCCAAACTTAGTAGAAACGTAAGTTGAAACTAAGTTAGCAAAGAGATGTAATTGCCTATTAGTAAGCACCATAAATATAAAAATTTCTCACTCACACAAAAGAAATAAAGCAATAAAACAGAAGGGCAATCCCCCAATAGGAGCTCATATTTAACGTTGGAGAGTCACGACGGATGTAACCTTTTAAACTACTTGATTTTAGGACGGTCTTATCGCATCCTCGCCTTCAAATACTTTCTTTCTCTCTTCTTGTCTACACTCAACACCTCACCTTTCTTGGTCATAAAAATATGATCATTGAAATTTTCTTCCTCCCATGGCTGTCTAGACACTTCTTTGTCAATCTTCCACTCAAATTCAGAATCATCTGCCTTAGAAAAATCAAGATTAAACAAGTTAGAAACCACATCAATGCTCTTGCATGATTGAGTCTCCATGGGCATCTTCATTGTATGATCAAGAGAGAAAACCACATCTTCATTATTCATCTACAGTCTAAGCTTCTCGGCTCTCAACTTCTTTGCTCTTCCCCACTTCTTCTCCATCGTAAGCTCAGTATTCTGCTCATGTAATGGTACTGGAGTAACATCAACATCATGTGGAGCATTTGGCATAGAAAACAGTGCAGAACGATTGGGTTCGACCTGGATTCGACCAGGGCTACTGGTCGAATTGGGTATGTAGTGGTCAAATTGTGCACCTGAAAGTCCATTCTCTCCCTGTCTGCTGGATTTGACCTGGATTCGACATGTAGGTCTGGTCAAATTGAAGTGCTCCGGTCTAATTGAGCTTATGTATGATTTCTGCCCTCCAATTCGACTTCAATTCAACCTGAGGATCTAGTCAAATTGAATGGCTGCTGGTCGAATTGGGCTTCTGATGAAACAGAGTGCTCCGGAAGGTGGGATTCGACCTTATTTCGACTTGGACCCCTAGCCGAATTGAAGTGGTTTTGGTCGAATCGAGGCTCTTTAGCTTCCAAATCACGTCCAGGCATCCAATTCGACCTCTCCTGCTGAATTTGAACTGAAGTGTTGGTCGAATTGGGGTTGAATCGGGCTCCCGATGTCTTTGATTTTAGTTCCTGCCTCATCGGTCCCTCATACTGTGTTCCAGACCTTAACGTGATGACTTTATCTTCCAATTTTTGTGTCAATTGATTCACGTTCGCGGTCATCTGCCCCATAATCAAAGTAAGGTCCTTCAACTGCTTAGACAAATCTGCATGATCAACATTCATGGTATCCTCAAGACGATCAATCCTTGCATTATTCTCAGCCATGCATCGATTGAAGGTATCTTCAACACTCTTCACTTCGTGCTGCCGCATACTAGCCCCCCTTAGTGTCAACTCTTTAATCTGCTATTGTTGGTACTCTAGTAGCTTGTTGATGTACGCTAGACTAGAGACGATCTTATCCTCCCTATTTGGCTTCACCACTTGATGTTCAACCTGCGCTACCTTGCCAAGTACATAAGATCCTCTTACTCTTTCTACAGGCCAGTCACGTGAATTCATAGAGATGTCTTCAAACAACTTTTCTGCTTCAAGCACTGTCTTTGATAATAGCGCTCCTCCTGATGATGCATCAATAAAAATACGCGACTCACAATCCAATCCATAGTAGAAGATGCTTATGTATTGAGCTTTAGACATTCCATACTGTGGACACCTCCTGAGCATGTCTTTAAACATGTCCCACGTCTCATAAAAATTTTCACCCTGATTCATAATAAATTGGGTGATCTCTTGTCTCATCCTTAAGATCCTTGAGGGTGGCATGCATCTCTCTAAGAACTTCTACTGCAGTTGGTCCCATGTAGTGCAATCTGTGGCATCAAGAGTCTTATACCAAGCTTCCGCCTTATCAATCAAAGAGAACTTGAATAAGGCGATCCGCCTAGCATTATCATTAGCTCCAGCACTCTTTCGAGTATTTGCATAACCAAGAAATCTTCTGAGATGATGATATGGATCTTCAACCAACCTCCAGAAAAGGGATTCTTCTCTACCATGTTAATAAGAGCGGGATATATCTCAAAATCATTATCTTCCCCCTTGCTCCTATCAACCCCATACTGCCAATTTCATAGTTCGTGAAAATTTCATGTATGGCAACATTATCCGGATTCTGCCTTGCTCTGGCTATGTTTAGCTCAATGTGATATTCCTTCCTTTTCGTTTCCTAGTGCACAACTATCTCAGAAAATTTCAAGGTTAGATAGAAAAAAATAATCACAAATAAAAGTCTTAATCAACTAGAAATAATAAAATCAAGGAATTTTATCAATACAGGGCCTGAAAAATGAGTAATCTATCAATTCGGGACTTGAATTATGTATACTATCGATTAGGGAACTGAATTATGTAAAACTATCAATTCAGGGCCTGAACTTAGGCCCTAAATTGATAAAATAGGTAATAATATTTGACAAATTCAGGCCCTGGATTGATAGTTTTACATATTTCAGGCCTTGGATTGATAGAAAAATAATCCAAGCCCCTAATTGATAGTTTACCCATAATTCGGGCCTTGAATTGATAAAAGCCCTAAAATCTATAATAACAGCCATCCCCGGCAACGGCGCCAAGAACTTGATGCGCGTATTCTTTGCATGCAAAATTAATCCTCAAGTATTAAGGATATCAATTGCAGCTTAAGAAAGCGACCAAGTGAATAACGAACCCAAAGGACGACGTATTATCAATTTAATTATTAACTAAATTAATTAAGACAAGTAGCAATAAGATTAAAGGTTTAATTATTAATCTACTAACAATTAAATTAAATCACAAATAAAATAAAAGATCACTCGAAGAATACGAAAGTGGATCAAGTAGGAGAATAGGTAGCTCTAGGATAATCCAGTTTCACTCATTAATCTCCCTTTCGTGTGTTGATGTCCGACTCTGCCTTGTGGAATATGGATACATCACTAAGCCATCCATATCGACTCTATAGACACAAGTAAACATGCATGTAACACGTGTGAATAACCTCGGAGCAAGAGATATAATTCCACCCCCCTTTCTAGGTACTATCAGTATCAATTATTTTCCTAGCTAATTGATACTCTAAGCCGATATGATCTTCCTTTATATGTACTATAAAATTATCCTCTTTATCCTACTTAATAACTCGAATTCAATTCAATTAATAAGTAATCATATATGATAGTTCTAATGAAGCTACGGAGTCCCCTCACTTAGAATCATAAAATGGAATCCTGCTCAGCAGTGAACGCACTCAATCAATAACCAAGATATGTATTCAGACTCTACATAACAGTTAATGATACACAAAACGACCGTGAGTATGAATTAAAAAGGCACAATCATATATAAAATAAATCCACAAGTAGTGTTGTACGGAGTTTACACACGAAAATATAATTAATTTGTGAAAACCTTCACAACCCTAGTTCTACCAAAAAGGCTCTAGCCCATGATGTTATAGGAAACACACATGGGAGTTGGATAGATCTTACCCATATGTCTGGAAAATTAGAAAGTAGAAGAAAAGAATTAGGAAAACCCTTGGTGTAGAAGCCTCCTTCCTTCTCTCTTCCGTCTCTTCAATTCCTCTTGATTCCAAAGACGAATCTTCAAAGTGATGGATGAATGGAGGAAAGGATGTAGATGATGGTTGGGGGTGATCCCCCCTAGTAGGGTGTAGTATTGTTGTGGCCTCTTGTTGTTTTCTCCCCCTATGGTGTGATCTACACCCCCTTTTATACTTGTAAGCTCTCCTTATAGGCCTTAGAATGGGCTTTATGGGTGAACACATGCATTGATTGTGTAAAAATATGGATATGGTAAGTTTTCGTATGCCAATTTGACCACACAGCCAGGTCAAATTCACCTTCCCTGGTCGAATTCTCTGTCTGGAAGCTTCAGGTCCTGAATTTGACCAAATGGCTGGTCGAATTGGGATGTCGTGGTCGAATCCCCTCCGTCGCCGTCAGATTCGACCAGGACTCGACCACATGGCTTGATCGAATCCAAACGTCGTGGTCGAATTGGTCTGAAGCAGCTTGCGCAGTCTCACCGTTTCGTGTATAACTTCCACATCCGAGCTCTAATTTGAGTGATTCTTGTGCTCACACGATTCTCTCTTCCTTGAATTTCTATCCATATAAGGAAATCATAGAAACTCTAAAATTTGTATATGTAACAAGTCATGCAAAGTGGACAGTCATTTTGAGCAGGAACAGCTTGCGCAACGTCACCACTTTGATCATAACTTTCTCGTTTGGAATCCGATTGAGGTGTTCTTTATGCCAAATCGACCCTCATTTCAGTGACTTTCTAACTATATATAACATCACCAGTTTTGATCTCTAAAAAAACATAGAAAATTTATAAAAGTTGGACGTGCGTTTTCAACATTCTTGCACAAGTTGCACCATTTCTCTAACTTTGCACTTTTTATATTTTTCCACCTAAAACTCAATAAAACACCTCAAATGCACTTGATTCTCACATATAATGAATATAAGACACTTGTGATTATATATGACAACAATTCCAATCAAGAAAGTGTTATATTGGATATTTAAACACGCTTATTTTCACTCTCAACAATATACACCTATATATATATACCTATATTACATCCACCCCTACTAAAATAAAAATTTCATCCTCGAAATTTCACTTACCAGGTATGAGTAGATTCGGATATCTATTTCATATGTCATCTTCGCGTTCCCACATCGCTTCTTCTTTGTTGTGTCGGCTCCGTTGAACTTTGACTAAAGAAATTTCACGATTCCTTAACTTATGAACTTTCTTGTCAAGAATGGCTATAGGAAATTCCTCGTACACTAAGTTATAGTCGATTGCTATAACCTCGTTGTTAACAATGTGGCTTGGGTCAAACATATATTTTCGTAGTATGGACATGTGAAATACATAATGTACTCCAGCTAACTCAGGAGGTAAAGATAATTTGTATGCCAACTCGCCGACTCGTTCCAAAATCGCGTAAGGCCCAATGTATCTTGGCTTGAGTTTTTTTTTCCTTTCAAAGTGAGAAATTCCTTTCATTGGTGAGACTCTGATAAAAGATTTATCTCCTTCCTTTGCGTCTCTTATCAGCGTAAGACTTCTGTCAATTTTGTGCTGTCAAAATTCATCTTCTGATCTTCTCAATTGCTTCCACTGTCTTTTCTACTATCTCTGGCCCTAGAACTTTTTTCTCACTAACTTCATCCCAATAGAGGGAAGATCTACACTTCCTTCCGTAGAGTGCTTCATAAGGGGCCATGCCAATCTTGGATTGAAAAATATTGTTGTAAGCAAATTCTATCAGTGGTATGTATCTTTTTCAACTTTTCCCAAAATCTAGGACGCATGCCCTCAACATGTCTTCCAATGTTTGAATAGTCCTTTCAGACTGTCCATCGGTTTGAGGATGAAATGCTGTGCTAAACTTAAGTTTTGTGCCCATCGCGTTTTGTAAGCTGTGCCAAAATTTTGATGTAAATCTTGGATCTCGATCCGAAACTATAGAAACTGGTACACCATATAATCTGACAACCTCTTCTAGATAGATCTGTGCAAGCTTATCCATTCCGTGAGTTATTTTTACTGGAAGAAAATGCGCAGACTTGGTCAAACGATCCACTATCACCCATATAGCTTGATTTCTTTGCACTGATCTTGGTAAACCAGTAACGAAATCCATTGTGATATGCTCCCATTTCCACTCAAGAATCTCAAATGTCTTCAAGAGCCCGGAGGGTCATTGATGAACTGGTTTCACTTGCTGGCAAGTCATACACTTTTGGATAAGCAAGCCTATATCCCTCTTCATATTTCTCCACCAAAATGCATTCTTCAAGTCTTGATACATCTTGGTTCCTCCTGGATGTACCGTGTATGGAGTACAATGAGCTTCTGACAAAATTTCCCTAATAAGATTCTTATTTTTAGGAACACATAATCTTTTTCCAAAGACGAGTGCCCCATCTACAGTGAGAGCAAATCCCTTTCCTTCTTCAATTTTCACGCGTTCCTTAATTTTCCTGAGAAATTCGTCTCCATCATGAAGTTCCTTGACTCTATCTCTTAAGGAGGATTTAATCAGTAACGCAGTTAATACTGCTTCAATGCTACTTGGAGGTATCATATCTTCCAAACTCATCTTAGAGAACTCAGCCACCAATAATTCTTGGTTTGTTATAGAGTAGGCGAATTCCCCTTTTCCCTTTCTGCTTAGACCATCTGCTACCACATTTGCCTTCCCTGGATGGTACAATATTGTACAATCATATTCCTTGACTAATTCCAACTAACTCCTTTGCCTCATGTTTAATTCCTTTTGTTCGAAAAAGTATTTTAAGCTCTTGTGATCCGTATAAATTTGATATTTTGCTCCATACAAATAATGTCTCCAAATCTTCAAGGCATGTACCATAGCTGCCAATTCTAAATCATGAGTTAGATAGTTCTGTTCATGGATCTTGAGTTGTCTAGACGCATAGGCAACTACTTTATTACGTTACATCAGAACACATCCCAATCCTTGCTTTGAAGCATCACTATAGATGACAAATTCTTCTGTCCCATCAGGAATTGTCAGTACAGGTGCAGTGATCAATTTGTATTTAAGAAGGTTGAAACTCTTTTCACACTTTTCCGTCCAACAGAACTTAACTTCCTTGCGAGTTAATTTCGTCAAGGGCCCTGCAATCTTCGAAAATCCCTTAGTAAATCTTCTGTAGTATCCAGCTAATCCAATGAAACTCCGTATTTCTCCTACATTCATAGGTGCCTTCCATTTCTCTACTGCTTCTACCTTGGTCCGATCAACCTCAATTCCTCGAGCTGACACAATATGCCCAAGAAATACAACTTTGTCTAACCAAAACTCACATTTCTTGAATTTTGCATACAATTTTTCCTTTCTTAGTGTCTCTAGAACAATTCTTAGATGTTCTTCATGTTGTTCCCGATCTCTAGAATACACTAAGATATCATCAATGAACACGATCACGAATTTGTCAAAGTAAGTGGAAAACACGATTCATCAAATCCATGAAAATTGTTGGTGCATTGCTGAGACCAAAAGGCATCACTACGAACTCATAATGTCCGTAACGTGTTCTAAAAGCAGTCTTCGAAGTATCGCTTTGCTTGATTCACACTTGATGATATCCAGATCTCAGATCTATCTTGGAGAGCACGCTAGCACCGCCCAGTTGATCAAATAGATCCTCAATCCTTGGCAAGGGATACTTATTCTTGATGGTAAGTTTATTCAATTCTCGATAATCGATACACATCCTAAACGAACCATCTTTCTTCTTTATGAACAAAACAGGTTCTCCCCAGGGTGAAACACTAGGGTGTATGAAACCCAAATCCAAGAGTTCCTGTAATTGAATCTTCAATTCTTTTAATTCATTTGGTGCCATTCGATAAGGTGCTTTTGAGACTGGTGCTGCTCCCAGTACTAGATCGATTGTGAATTCTACTTGTCTTTCTGGTGGCAAGCCTGGTAAGTCTTCTGGAAACACATCTCCATATTCCCACATAATAGGAACATCCTCTATGCTCATCTTTTCGCCTTCACTTTCCACGATATTCACTAAAAATGCTTGACATCCCTCTTTCTTCATCATTATGATTGCTTTCATTACTCCAGCTTTAGCTCGAGAAAAGTAAACTTCTCATTTCCTGAGAGTTGGAACTGTACTTCTTTTTCACGACATCTTATTACAGCATGATTAGCTCTAAGCCAATCCATCCCTAAAATTACATCAAAATCTTTCATCTCAATTACGTGAAGGTCTACAAGTAGAACTCTGTCATTCACCCCTTTCTTCATAATCTTGCACAACTTCATAGTTCGGATGGAGTCACCAGAAGGTATACTAACCTCAAGATTTGATTTGTCTAACTCCTCACAATTATTTTTTATTTTCTTATACATCTTAGCAGATATAAATGAATGAGTGGCTCCCTTATCAAAAAGTATAAGAGCAGGAGTGCCAAATACTAATAGCATACCTGCCATTATTTCTGGTTCTTTCTCAGCTTCTTGCTGTGTTATAGCATATGCACGCACCGATCTAGCACTCGATCCTTCTGCTGTTTTAGACTTTAGGCATTCTAGTATGGTGTGTCCCGGTTGATGGCATCGAAAACATATTCCGACTCCATATAAGCATGCTCCCAGGTGATTCTTTTCATATTTTGGGCAGGGAGAATTTGTTCCGAGTGGCGGTGGTCCTGATCCTCCTCCAATTTTTATTCGCTTGTTTTGAACCTTATGGTTTTCTTTTCCGATCACCGGTCCTCTCCACTTGCGCTTTGTAGGTATTTCCATCGCCTTTTTGTTCTGATGCTGTTATTCTTCTGTCGAGACTCAATTTCTTGAGCTATGGAAAATGCATCTGCAAAAGTCATCATCCCTTGTCCAGCCAAGATAGTGCTGATCTCAGACCGCAATTCTTTTTCAAATCGTCTTGTTTTCTTCTCCTCCATGTTGAAAAGGTAAGTGGTAAATCTGGAGAGTCGATTGAATTCTCTTTCATATTCGAGAACAATCATTGTTCCTTGTTTCAAGTATAGAAATTCACTTTCTTTTTCATCTTGAAATGGTTGAGGCATGTAGTTTTGAATTAACACATCCTTGAAGTCTTCCCATATCATCCTTGCCTTCTGTTCAGGTGTCTTGGTACATCCATAAGCCTCCCACCAGAAATTCGCTTCACCCATAAACTGGAAAACAGCACACGTGATCTTCTGTGCATCAGTGCAACCGAGATAGGTAAAAATCTTGTCCAATGACCTCAATCATTTCTCAGCTTCTGCGGGGTCCTCCGTCCGTTGAATGTTGGTGGATTGAAACTTCAGAATTGTTCAATTACTAAGGTTGGTTCATTTCTAGGAATAGGTTCTGGTGGTCGTGCAGAGTTTGTGTGAAATTATTGAGCCAATTCTCGAAGGATTGTCACCAAATTATCTCCTGGATTACCATAAATGTTCTCAAGATTCTCATTTGTAGGTAGGTTTTGTGGTCTTCTCCGACTCATAATCTGATAAAATTGTTATAGTTATAATAGTACTTCAATATAACAAATAAGATAATTAAACATATAAGCATTTATATCCACAAAAATTGTACCATTAAGACACTCGAAACATCACTGTTAGTCATACATCAGTAGATTATGCATCATAAAGTACTGTTTCAAAAGGGACTATCAAGAGCGGCATCTAAACACATATATATACATACTACCCACTTAAGGGTCAAAAGGTTCCTACTATAGGAACATGTCGCTACTACAATAATAAAAGTCATAGCAAGCCTAAGTCAGTGTAGTACTAGTCTGTCTAATCAATCACTTCCCCATTGTCCCTAGGTCCATCCTCTCCAGGCTCCACGGGTGCGGTCGGAATCTCCTTCTGAACAATTACCGGAACTGGAGGAGCAGGTGACATGAGGCTCAGATGCCAGGCATGGAACATAGATGCACAGTAAGCAATGTAGTTTACAACGGGAGGTCCAGGAGGAATCACAAATATTTCATTTGTATATGTGAAGAGCATTGTTGGTCCATGACTCTGGTACGGTGTTCATTAAGAGGAGAAAATGACCAAAATCATCCATATCCCCATTACCTTCGGCATCTAAGTTGTGCATGAGTGCCATTTTGCTTATGTGTGTTCCTAGATCTTGTTCTTCAGTTCGTTCCCAAAGTTGCGCTCTGAATCTCCTTCGATTATTGATCTCGTCAATGTCCATCTGAGTTACAAGTTAAAAACCCATTCTAAGTTTATTTAAATATAAAAAAACTTTAAATATTAAAGAACTTTAAATATTTAAAACAAGTCAGGAAATCCTATAGTGTAATGATGTCATAATCTAAGGGAATGAGTTGTCTTAGGGATGGTATAAAATACTAAGTTAGGTACATGAGCAAGTCTTAGATAGACCGCTCTAATACCACGCTGTAACGCCCCAGGTTACGCTATGGGGTTGGGACGCTACTAGATATACAATTCCCAATATAGTAATAAAGGGTCGAGAATGCACAGCGGAAATAATATAAAAATCCCCAAAGCGTTAACATAATAAAGTAAAAGTTGCATAAAGATTATTACATATTAGAGTCTACTCACCCGAGTAGAGTGAAATATTCAAATCAAGTATGTTCAGATGATATATCTGAAATAAAGTTCTAACAGAATACTAAAATTTAAGTCATAATATAAAGTCTTCTAAGGGTTTTAGACATCTGCAAGAGCCTCTTCATCTTCTAAACCTTGTTCTGAAAATCAATAAGGGGTGAGCGTCTAAAATACACTCAGTGGGTTAACTTAAATGATTGCACAGTTAAAAATAAATATGCATGCCAAATATACCATAAAATGTAACATATGCCAATTTAATAAAAATAATTTGTACATTGTCGTTCGATAACTCAATGAAAATATTTTAGACCGAACCGTCATCCGATAACTTGTGTTAGTTGGTATATGTACACCGGGTCGTCATCCCTGTACGATGATAGCATACTTTGAAATACATTTTAGTGCTGAACCGACGTAGTCAGTAATTTGTGTTAGTTGGTATATGTGCACCGAGTCGTCACCCCGTACAAGTGTTAGTAGGAAAATATTTGTCATCGAACTAAAAGCACACATGACACATAACATGACATATAAGTAACACATATCACATTTTAACATAGCAATCATGACATAAAATGTAGCACTCGGTAAAGAGTGAAGTTACCCCACCTCAAACTTTCCAGGAAATAGTAGACTGGACTATACTTGCTCTTGAGTCATAGGCAGGTATGTCTGAAAGGGTATACTAAATTGAGTTCTACTTATAATAATAATTCCTTAAACTAAATTTCTAATATAATTAAGATAAACTAATTATTATTATATAATTAATAGTATACTTATTATAAACTTAAGAGAATATAAATAATTAATCATTAAATACAATGAGTTAAATTAAAATAATAAATAGAAATATATACTTTAAAATTTTAAAAAATAATAATTTAACAATCATAGTTTACAACTTTAGTAATAAATCGTAACATTAAAAATATGAATACAAATGACATTAATTTATAAAAAACGGATATTAAATAAAAATTCTACACTTAAAATAATATAAATGGTAAAATTATAATTAATATTTCATAAGAATTAAATTAAATTAATAAAATAATTGATAATAATAATAAAAGAAAAACATAAAAATTATAATATAATAATTAATATTTAAAAGAATCAATTAAATTAAAAAATTATATTAGAGTTAACATATATATATATATATATATATATATATATATATATATATATATATATATATATAAATATAAAACGTGCAGCATGACTCCAGTAGCCACAGCGTACTCGTTTTAAATCTTTTCATAATTTTTTTTTAATATATATATTTTTATAAATTATAAACGAGTCCCTGCATTATATTAAATTATTATTTCAACTTACGCTAAAATTTAACCTTATTACGAAATGATCCAACTTGAGTTATACAACTCCGTTTGAAAATCTGAAAGTACGTATGGAGTCCTCGCAAGGTGAGGATCGCATGCATACCAATTTTTCATGAAAATAACGAAGTTTAATGGGGACAAAATTTTAGTACGAAGTGGGTCTCTTCCCATCTTCTTCATTTCACGTCCAAACTCAAAACTAATTATATGTTTGTGATCCTCGTGAGAAGGGCTTCAAAATGGCTTATAATATCAAAGCTGTGTCACACCAAAACAAAATATGCCACTAAAGGGTTAAAAAACTTCGACTGAGTTTTTCTTACTCATACGAAATCCTTTTTACAAAAGAGTTATATATATGGAATCTACGCTTCGAGATGATCATTTAAGTATATAACATGATAAAGATCGGCTATGAATATAGAATTTTCAAAAATTACATAAGCATGGTGTTTGTATATACACACATGTTTATGCTCAATACATATTGTAAGCAATTAAAATTTACGGTCGAATTAAATGGCGACATGTGAATTTTATTAATTAAATATTAATTTATTTTGGAATTTAAATAAATTAATTCCTAAAGTAAATTAATAAATAATTTGGACCCAACAAATTAAATGGAGCTTAAATTAAATGAGGTCTGACCCAAGTCAAATAAGCCCCAAATTAAAGGAGGTCTGACTGAAGTCAAACAAGCCCATACAAATTAAATCAGGCCCAAATAAAATAGGCCTGATTACAGCCCAAACAAGTGGAGGCCCAAGCCCGCAGGATATGGCCCAAATAACTCTGGACCAAGCAGAATGCAGGACATTTATGAGGGGGTCTTCACCTCTCACCTATATAAAGGGGTCTCCTCCATTCATTCCAAACACACACTCAAATACTTCAAGACATAAACGCTCTGAAGAGATCAAGAACACGAGCAGTGCTCCCTTGAGATCTTCAAGCATCTTCAAGTCAAGAACGACAAACGATTCGGGATTAAGGTGCGGAGCCCCCCAAATCAAGCGTTCTTCATATACTGAGTTCTTCGGCGTTCTTCGCGCTAAGAACAGCATACGACCCGGGATTAAGGTGCTAAGCCCCCCAGATCGAGGGTTCTTCGAATCAAGTACGTTTAATCCAAATAAAGAGTCGACGCTTCTGGATTAACGTTATAAGGTCCCAAATCCGAGTCTGGATAAGCTTCATTTGAATATCCGACTCAACACACAAGCCAAGTCAACACAAGCTGTCAACACAGTCGGCATACACTTCGTCAAAAAAGTCAAATTCAACAAACACAAGTCAAGTCAAAGCCACGTTGGTTCGAGAGAAGAATCAGAGGATTGATTGAGATTGTAACCCGCTTACATCTTCTTCAAATCAAATTCATCTAAAATTATCTTTGTACCCAATATTTGTATTTATTTCATTATAAATACAAAATTTATTGTTACAAATTTTGGCACGCCCAGTGGGACCATCTCTACCTCTCATCTCTTCTCTCCACAAGTACAAAGAATGACTCCTCTCAAGATTGCAATAAGAAGACCTTCTACCTTGAAGCATTCAGAGTTGCAAACTAAAGAAATTCAAAAGATAACTCCACTCAAGATTGCGATACGAAGGCCTGCTGCATCAAAGCCTCAAGAATTGCAAGCTAAAAAGGTTGAAGTCGTTACAAGAAGTATTCCCGAAGGCTCCGTAGAGGCAAATTATATGGTTGGGATTACTCTCAACAAGCCATTGCACGGAGACAAGAGTGGTGAAAATGTTTTTGCTTGTTCAACTCCTCGTTCAACGCCAAGCTCACCATCTGCCTTAGTTGTACCTACAGTAATGACAACAAATACTATGACTATTGAGGAACAACTCGCAAGTATGATGAGAGCCATTGATGGACTCAACAAGAATATGGAAGCTCAAGACGTAAAGATCTCCATACTTATGAAGAAATTGGGGAATGTGGAGACAAGTCATACAAATGGAAAACAAGTTGAGGATGAGCGCGAGGAAGGAGACTCAGCGAAACACCATCCTTTTGAAAAGAAGCCAGTTGAAGAAAAAATACAAGTTTCAACTGACAAAATGCTTCATGTGAACCAACTGAAGAACATCATTTTAGAAACGATAAAAGACAAGTTTGAAGGGAGCTCAAAATCCCTTGTTGCCTACAAGAAGCCATATACAAAGAGAATTGACAACTTGAGGATGCCAGCTGACTATCAACCTCCTAATTTTCAACAATTTGATGGCAAAGGCAACCCAAGACAACATGTGGCGCATTTCGTCGAGACATGCAACGATGCTGGGACCTACGGAGATCACATGGTGAAACAGTTTGTTTGCTCTCTTAAAGGAAATGTGTTCGATTGGTATATCAACTTAGAAGCCAACTCCATCGACAGTTGGGGGCAAATGGAAGAAGTGTTCCTCAACCGCTTCTACAGCACACGAAGAACTGTTAGCATGATGGAGCTAACAAATACTCGTCAAAGTGATGAAGAATATGTCATCGATACATCAACAGATGGAAGAGCCTCAGCCTCAATTGTAAAGAGAAGCTGTCAGTAACTTCAGCTATTGAAATGTGCATTCAAGGGATGCCATGGAATCTTCGCTACATACTTCAAGGAATTCAGCCAAAGACTTTTGAAGAGTTGGCTACAAGAGCTCACGACATGGAGTTGAGTTTGATATCAAATGATATTGAATGGCCATCTATTCAAGACTCCTACGAGTTTGAGGACATGTCTTCTAATGAGCTCGTGGAAGACGAACCACAAACAAAGACTGCAGTTTCCATAAAGATTTATAGAAATGAAGTGGAAGCAAGAGAAAGCAATGCATCCCAGGATTGGGGGCAATGAACTGTTGATAAATCAAAGACAAAGCTCCTTGACATGAGCGAAAACTGTCCACATGATGCTCCTTGATATGAGCTTAAACTATCTAATATCTCTCAAGCCAAAGCTCCTTGACATGAGCTAAAATTGTTTGCATTACGCTCCTTGATATGAGCTAAAACTATCTAAAATCCTCACAAATTCAACGCTCCTTGATACGAGCTTAAACTATCTAAAATTCCCCAAGTCAACGCTCCTCGACACGAGAGAAAACTGTCCATATAATGCTCCTTGATATGAGCTAAAACTATCCACATATGACGCTCTTTGATATGAGCTTAAACTATCTAAAATCCTTCAAGTAAAAAAAAAACTCCTTGATAAGAGTTTAAACTATCTAAAAATCCACAAGCAACGCTCCTCGGCACGAGCAAAAACTGTCCACACAAGGCTCCTCGATACGAGCGAAAAACTATCCACATAAAACTCCTCGACAAGAGCAAAAACTGTCTATACAAAGCTCCTCGGCACGAGCGAAAAGTGTCCACACAATACTCAATACTCTTCGACATGAGTGAAAAATGTCTACACACAAGGCTCCTTGATACGAGTTAAAACTATCTACACACAATATTCCTCGACACGAGAGAAAACGGTTCACACTATACTCCTCGACATGAGTAAAAAAATATCCACATAAGACTCCCTGACACGAGTATAAACTATCTACAAGTTCAAATAGAAGACTCATTGACACGAGTATAAATTGTCAGCAAATTCAAATTCAATGCTCCTTGACATACGAGCCTAAACTGCATGTTACTCCTGGTCCGCATGAGTATAAACTGTGTACGACAAACTCCTGGTCCGCATGAGTATAAAATGTGTACGACAAACTCCTGGCCCACATGAGTATAAACTGTGCACGACACCCCCATTCAAATCACACCATGTCCCTTTGAACTAAGTTATGACTTGATTTTCTTTAAAGAGATACGTAGGCAGCTTAGAATCCAACTAAGTTCAGTCATTACATAAGTTATCTTGTGTAAAATCATGTGGCAGTTGAAGAAGTTATTGAATTACAGCGGTGAAGTAATGAAGTTACATTCCAACGATGAGCCAACGAAGTTCGCAATTGCTTCATATTACTCCCCTTGTAGTAATCTTGTTAACAACCGCCATGCATCGTCAAGCAATCACCAAAATGGAAAAGAAGCAGAAATTCCACCTTAAAGGAAGAGAGACGAGGCTGATGTTGCTCTGTCGATTCCATCTCAAGGAAATAGTTGCGATGTTGATGTTGCTCCGTCGGTTACATCTCAAGGAAGAGTGACGATGTTGATGTTGCTCTGTCAATTCCATCTCAAGGAAAGAGTGACGATGTTGATACTGCTATATCGATTCCATCTCAAAAGATGGAAAAATGACAATGTTGATACTTCTCTGGTCAATTCCATCTCAAAATATGAAAGAGTGGCGAGGTTGAAGTTGCTCTGTCGATTCCATCTCAAGGAAGAGTGGCGATGTTAATATTGCTTTGTCAAATCCATCTCAAGGAAGAGTGGTGATGTTGATGTTATTCCATGGTGAGGCCAATGTTGCACTGTCGATTCCATCTAAAAGTAAAAAAAAGAAGATTTAATTAATTAAAAGACCCAAAATAAATTCATAGGGTCAATTAATTATTAAATTCAAGATTATAAATTAAACATACATGATGAAGGTGATTAGAATGATGATGATGAATGATTAAATTAATTTATATTTAAGTGGAATAGACTTATAATATGAATTAAATTTAATAATAAAGAAAGCCCAAATTGGTTGATGTTTGGGGCAATTTGGGCCACTGGAGTGAATAATTAATAAATGCAGCAAATTTGAAGCCCGTTTGATTAATAAATCCAACAAAGTTTGAAGCCCAAAGCAAAATTAGTTGGGCCATGTGGGAGTCAAAATTGACTTAAAAAGTCAAAATTGGGGGGTTGGCTATGAGATTAATCTCCAGCAAGAATTGCTTTACTGCCCATCCGCCCCGATCGCCGTGCCTTGCTATGGCCAGCCACCACTTCGCCGCCGGGATCACGGACTCGCTCCACAATCGTCGATCGCCGCCGGATCCGCCCGTTCCCCTCAATCTGGATCGCCATCTAGCTGCTGCCCTTAAAGCGCCACCGCCTACTGTTACCGGATACGAACACCATCCGCCGCTAGCACCAAAGCTGCCCGGGTTCGCTCGCCGACTACATAACCAGGGATCATCGCTGCCGCCGCACGATCCTACCTCAGTCGTCGCCGGCACCGGGATCGCGAAGCCGTGATGCCACGCCAAAAGCTGTCCCATCGGCTGCTCCCCACAGCTCACCGACGATCGTCAGCTGCCGATCTCGGTCATCGGTCGCCATCAACTACTCTCTATCTAACCGTGCCGATTGCCTTGTTGCCAGCCACCACCGCCACTGCAAATCATCGCTCGATCGCTTCCGCTGCCTCGATCACTGTGCTTTCGCGCGCCACCCAATCTCCCACTGCCACGATCTAGAAGGGGTCTCCACCACAGCCCGTCAATTCTACCGCACGAAGCAATTGTTGGAATCCTGCTGCCAACCACCACCGCCTGACTGCCACGCAAGGTCCAGCTGCCCTACGACCACCGCGCTCACGCTGTCGCCACCGGCCGTGGACTGATGGCCATCACCGCTCGTCGCCGTCCCTTCTTTCTGCTGTATGCCAAGAGCAGCCGCATCGCTGCCTCTGCAAATAGTCACCAGATTGAGCCAGATGTCGACCGCTCATCGTCTCCAGCCGCGTCGGGTGCCTTCTCTTTGCCGCCATCTCGTGGCTGCCAAGGTCGGAAGCTACCCTCTGTGCCGAGATCAAGCCGACGCTACACATGGGCTCCATCAACCAGGCACAGCACCCATTGCTGCTTCCCAATAGTCGTCATCATCATCGACAGTTGTTGCTCGTTGCCAGCGATCATCGCTCCATGAGCCGCGACCTTCTGCTGCCGGGATCATGACACAACGACCAACCTGCCATCAGGATCGCGAGCCTGCTGCACTTAATACCGGATGGTCGCCAGGTTCCGTCTCTGCTTGCTGACGATCCACATAGAACCACCACCGCAGGCCATCTTCTCCGCATGCCCGTCGATGGCGCTCATGTATCGATGGCGGTTTTAAGCCCCGATGTGATCAAACTTGCCTTCTCGCCACTGCCATCGCCTACAGCTTCGTTCTTTATGATGAGTCCCGTTGCCGGATAGTCTTGATCACCATGTGAAGCCACCACTGCAGCCGCCCCCATGCCGGAATCTTCTCCTCACGTCGATCACTCGGACTCAACAAATTACCGCCACACTCGCTTGCAGACAGATCATTGCAGCCAAATCCATCACCGTCTTCTTGCTGTTGTCTTATCCGTGACTACCACCACTTCTTTTGTGTAGTCATCCCAGAGTGTGGAGATTATACAAGTGGTCTTTCAAGAAATCTGCAAATGATAGAAAAAAATGCGGTGAAAAAAAAAAGTTAAAGAAAGAGAACAGGAATTTTAATTCTTACAGTCTGAGAAAATCAAGTGGACTACGTCCCTTATTATATAGTGAAGGGCCTCGTCAAATTATGGAAATTATTTGTATAATTGAAATATTTTAAAATTTTAAAGATTCGGTATTACAAATAAAGCTGATTGATTTGAATTCAATTTACAAGATCGCTTGAGAAGATAGATTGATTGGAAGAAGATTTACAAAATCGTCTGAATGAACAAGAATCAAATCTTTCTATATCCATATTTCATGTTCTCCCGTAATCTTGGAGTGAGGCAAGAAAGAAAGTTGATTTGGGCTCAAGAAAATAAATGAGGCCACTTGAGAAATAAAAGGTTGGGCCAAGAAGAAAACTATTACTTGGATAAAGTAATTTTTCAATTGCAAAAGCCCAAATTATAAATGCTGAAAATAAAAGGAACTTTTGCGATTCCCTCACAACAACACATGGCGTCCGTGAAATAAATCGCAAGGGGCATTTGTAAGCAATTAAAATTTACGGTCCAATTAAATGGCGACATGTGGATTTTATTAATTAAATATTAATTTATTTTGGAATTTAAATAAATTAATTCCTAAAGTAAATTAATAAATAATTTGGGCCCAACAAATTAAATGGAGCTTAAATTAAATGAGATCTGACCCAAGTCAAATAAGCCCCAAATTAAAGGAGGTCTGACTGAAGTCAAACAAGCTCATACAAATTAAATCAGGCCCAAATAAAATAGGCCTGATTACAGCCCAAACAACTGGAGGCCCAAGCCCACAGGATATGGCCCAAATAACTCTGGACCAATCAGAATGCAGGACATTTATGAGGGGGTCTTCACCTCTCACCTATATAAAGGGGTCTCCTCCATTTATTCCAAACACACACTCAAATACTTGAAGACATAAACGCTCTGAAGAGATCAAGAACACGAGCAGTGCTCCCTTGAGATCTTCAAGCATCTTCAAGTCAAGAACGGCAAACGATTCGGGATTAAGGTGCGGAGCCCCCCAAATCAAGCGTTCTTCATATACTGAGTTCTTCGGTGTTCTTCACACCAAGAACGACATACGAACCAGGATTAAGGTGCTAAGCCCCCTAGATCGAGTGTTCTTCAGATCAAGTACGTTTAATCCAAACAAAGGCTCGATGCTTCTGGATTAACGTTATAAGGTCCCAAATTCGAGTTCGGACAAGCTTCAACTGAAGATCCGACTCAACACACATTCAAAGACCTGAAGACACAAACGCTCTGAAGAGAACAAGAACACGAGCAGTGCTCCCTTGAGATCTTCAAGCATCTTCAAGTCAAGAACGGCAAACGATTCGGGATTAAGGTGCGGAGCCCCCCAAATCAAGCGTTCTTCATATACTGAGTTCTTCGGTGTTCTTCACGCCAAGAACGACATACGACCCGGGATTAAGGTGCTAAGCCCCCTAGATCGAGTGTTCATCGGATCAAGTACGTTTAATCCAAACAAAGGCTCGATGCTTCTGGATTAACGTTATAAGGTCCCAAATCCAAGTTTGGACAAGCTTCAACTGAAAATTCGACTCAACACACACTCAAATACTTGAAGACATAAACGCTCTAAAGAGATCAAGAACACGAGCAGTGCTCCCTTGAGATCTTCAAGCATCTTCAAGTTAAGAATGGCAAACGATTCGGGATTAAGGTGCGGAGCCCCCAAATCAAGCGTTCTTCATATACTGAGTTCTTCGGCGTTCTTCGCGCTAAGAACAGCATACGACCCGGAATTAAGGTGCTAAGCCCCCCAGATCGAGTGTTCTTTGGATCAAGTACGTTTAATCCAAACAAAGAGTCGACGCTTCTGGATTAACGTTATAAGGTCCCAAATCCAAGTCCGGATAAGCTTCATTTGAAGATCCAACTCAACACACAAGCCAAGTCAACACAAGCTGTCAACACAGTCGGCATACACTTCGTCAAAGAAGTCAAATTCAACAAACACAAGTCAAGTCAAAGCCACGTTGGTTCGAGAGAAGAATCAAAGGATTGATTGAGATTGTAATCCGCTTACATCTTCTTCAAATCAAATTCATCTGAAATTATCTTTGTACGCAATATTTGTATTTATTTCATTATAAATACAAAATTTGTTGTTACACATATATCTTTCGTTCCTCTGTATTTGATTGAGTAGAAGTAAACTAAATATGTACTTATTTAAGGAATAAAACAATAAAGATGATTACCTTTCCCCTTGAAAATCAAAGTGTCTTCTTCCCTCCAATTACCGTAGAAGAGGTGAAAGAGATATATATAGTAGGGTAAATATTACATAAGTGAATCAGTTTGAGGATTCGCAAATCTTATCAGATACACAACGTGATTAAATTAAAGCTTGCGTAAGCTGATTGTCATCCATGTACTTTTTAAAATCTAACAAGATATTCTTCATAAAAAAATATTATTATAATTAATATATATATATATCCACATATATTATCAATCTCAACAACTTTATTTACTTTTTTATACTTTATTCATCATTCCCAACCACTTTATTTACTTTTATTTTTAAATTACTAATTTACCCTAAATTTTTCTTACATTATATATTAAAAAATAATATTCCCTCCGTCCCATTTTAAAGTTTACGTTTATTTTTTACACAAAGATTAAGAAATATATTATTTTAATATGTAGGGAAGTGAGAGAAATAATATTTTAATGTAAAATGAGTATAATGCATATTAGTGTGAAGTGTAGGCCCATAGAGAGAAAAATAATTAATTTTTGTGGGTCTCATCTACCAAAAAGAAAAATGTAAAGATTGAAATGAGACTCCCAAATTAAAAATATGTAAAAATTGAAATGGGATGGAGAGAGTATTTCTTAATCTCTGTATATAAACGGGCATAAATATTCGGGATGGAGGAAATAATAAATTTAAGAGTGCAACTTTGGTGGAACATGTGGTCCACACCTCCCTAATTAATTTTTCCTCCTTCATTTATGTTATTTTTTGTTTTTTTAATTTATTATACTTCAAAGACCATTTTACCCTAATCATTAAATTCTAAGAGTAAAATACGCCCTATACTATAAGGGTAAAATTACAATTATACTCTAAACGCTAGGGTAAATTATACCCTAAACTATAAGGGTAAAATTACAATTATATCCTAAACCCTAGGAGTAAAATATACCCTAAATCACAAGAGTAAAATTATAATTATAAACCATAGGGATAAATTACACCCTAAACCACAAGGTTAAAATTACAATTATACCATAAACCCTGAACTCTAGGAATAAATTATACCCTAAACCACTAAGGTGAAATTATAATTATACTCTAAATCCTAGGGGTAAAATATATCCTAAAGTTTAAAATTAAATTTAAAAAAGAAAAAAACTAATAAAGTTGGTACAGTGTTAGTAGCGAATTTGGTGAGAAAGCAGGGAATTTGGGGTGGAAAGGGAGTGACCTTTGTCTATAATACTTATTGCCTAAATAAAGAGTTCAACTGCTGTGCACCTAATGTATCGGTACACCTGAATGATTTTAATTGTTAGAATAAGTTTTACTTTAATCATCACCTTCAAAATAAAACAAAATAATAAAAATTTAAAATAAATAACTACCCACTAATCCTTAATTAACGTCTATAAACTCTAGGTGTACCGGCGCACCCAGTGCATTTTAGAATTACTCTTAAGTTAAATGTAAAAATTTAGTGCCAATAGGCAAATATACACAATTCCCACCAATCAAATATCAATACCAACAACTCTAATAAATTCTTTCTTATTTAACCAAAACACCAAAAGAAGACCATTATAACGCTCCTTCCAAAATTAAAAAATTCTAAAAACCCCCCCACCCTATCCTACCCGGTATCCGCCCGTGACCACCCTCCTTTCACCACACCCCTACACATCTGAATGCAGAGAAGATTATTCTCTCACATTAGAGGTAAGGAAAATTCACTGCCAATTTACTCTTCATTGTCTTCCTGCTCATTCTCGCCGATAGCTCGATCTCGTCTTCAGTTGGGTCTCGCTTACAGATCATTCAACGGCGGTAGTCAACAACCCTCAGCTCGATGGTAGTTAGCGTCCCTCCCTCAGGTCGTTATCTACTACAGTCAAGGTGTAGTGCCCTCAGCTCGTTCTCGGCTCAAGGTGTATAGCCTTCAACTCATTGTCGGTGAAATTTAATGTACAAAACTATTTAATCACATACTTCCTTTCTGAAATTACACCCATGACCCATCCCAACTGAGATTCACATATTGTGTTATTGTTGTTATTGAGGAATCCGCTTCCGTACCTATTATCGTTGGTGTCGGCTTCTCCAATTTCTGATAAGCTCCCCAATTCTTCTTTTTTTAATAATTTTAAGAGATGGTCTACTAGCATTTCATAATATTCTCTAAGATTTCAGGCTTCAAACAATCAAACCATCATATTAAAGAAATCAAAATTGTCCATAGATATTCTCTAAAAGTTTATTATTTATTGGACATCATTAAAAGCATAGGCAATAAAGACGTGACGAATTCTACTAGGTTGATGTGACTGAGTCTACTTTTTGTAGAACTAATATCACTCGTCTTGCTCGAATGTGAGTACAATTGAGATTTTCTTGATATTTAGTACGATGTACACTCGATTTTTTTGTTTTGTAATTGCTTCTCGCCCCTAATAAAGAATGTATTATCCTTGACTCTTTGGATAGCATGAAGAACTGAATATACATAGATACTCCTCATTTTGGAATTTAAAGGTATTTAAATGTAACATCCTTTATATTCAGAACATAATTCAAAATAGTGTTCTGTTTGGTGTATAGATGATAATGGATGTTTAAGAGGTGTCAAGACAATTTTAGTTGCACTTCCATCGTTCTTTTGGATTAAATATGTTGTTAAGATGGACTGTTGTTAGTGTACTATTGATACATAGTTTTAACTCATTCATATCCGACAATAATTGTTGTTTATTTTCTTGAATTATGGTATTTTATTACCCCGTGTTGTAGTGGATATTTTAGCTACATACTATTGTTTGAATTAAGTATAGGAGATAAGATGATTGTAACTAACTAAAGATTTTATTTCTTTTTCCCTTTCTAATTGCACTTAAATACGATGAATCAGATTATTGTTGTGCATATTAATGGAGTATGGAATGGTGCCGAATATATCGGTGGGAATGTAGGGGCTATGCGTATGCCTGCTAGCGATCACATCGTAGAACGTTTAACACAACTCCTCAACAAATTCATGAAATCGGATTGCAATAGTGTTATGTATGATATTTTCAAGTATGTACGGTGAATGAGAAGACAATGCAACTCTCAATTTTGAATGATGAAGATGTAAGTTTCCTATTCAACAGTGAGGTAGCCCCCGAGATATATGTGGATCAAAGGAAATTGGCACCATCATCCCTTAACTGTACAATCGCAAATGATTCAAGATCCTTTAAGGAACGAGAGAATGGTTTGGTCGATTGATTTAATGAAAAGGGATCCGACAATGCTGTTGGAAGTATTGGTGAATTCAATTGTTCGTCAGATGAACCGTCATATTCAAAAGATTTAAAGTTTGATGACGTTGATTCAGGATCTTGTTCTAGTGATGATGCAAGTCTAAAGTGTGTCATATTTTTTAGGATGCCTTTGAGCAAGAAATCGGGTGTACAGATTTTCACCCAA
Organism: Pogostemon cablin; assembly: GCA_023678885.1. Taxonomy (NCBI): domain Eukaryota; kingdom Viridiplantae; phylum Streptophyta; class Magnoliopsida; order Lamiales; family Lamiaceae; genus Pogostemon; species Pogostemon cablin. Next base: position 18,398,085 of record CM042977.1, on the reverse strand, counting down.
CCGTTGATATTGGTAATGATAATATAAATTCAGACTTTAATGATGCGAACATCAACTCTCGTTCTTCTGTTTGGAGAATACCCTTCATGGCTTCTTTTTTTCGGAATCAATAAACACAACTCTTGAAATCATACGATCTCACTTTCGATGAATTGTCGAGAAGAAGATATACACAAGCAGGGAGTAAACGGTGGAATATGTAAGTATGTATAACCTATTACGGGGTGTTGGCTTTGGATTTTCCGTTCTGACCTTAGTAGGTGGGAGCTGAAATGCAAGGGCAGAAAATCGTGTAACTTCTTCTTTGCATTACAGGGAAAGCACGGGATATGAAGGTATACACAGCTGACCCAATATTAATGCTTGCTTAGTGGTGATTGTTCCAAACCAACGTCATGCTATTCCAGAATGATTGCCAAGTTATATTTTGACAAACAAAAGGATCCATCCATAGCCATGACACCAAAGGGTATAGCTTACAACATGAAACAATATTTTGGGGTTGGTATTAAGTACTGTCATGCTTACCGAGCATACCAGCGAGTGAACCTTTATGCTAATAGCTCACCAGAAGAATGCTTTAGTTTACTTCCATCTTACATACACGTTTTACAAAAGTGCAATTCCGGCAGCACTACGGAATTGATGACACACCCCGATGGGAAGTTCAAAATTTTATTTACTATCCTAGAGTCGTGTGTGAATGGATTCAAGCACTTCAAACGACCGGTGGTAGTTGTAGACGGGGCTCATCTTAAGGGGCACTACAAGGGGGTTGTTTTAGATGCAGTGACTCAAGACCCAAACAATCAGATATTTCCCTTGGCAACTAGCATAGGCGATCAAGAAAATACTGAATTATGGACCATTTTTGTTGTCACAAATACGGAGAGTGATAGGAACCTCATCAGAACTATTGATTGTGTCTGACCAGCATCCAGCGATCCTTCTGGCCATGGGTCAAGTATTTTCGGGAGTTGTTCATGGGCTATACTGCCGTCACTTGAGCAAAGAATTTATTCCCTTTAGTGCCATTGTTGTAAATATTTTTGAAAGAGCTGCTAAAGCTTACAAGGAAGCTGAATATGACAGGTTTACTCATATTTTTTCCCATTATTTATCTTTGTGCTGCATAATGTGACTTTCTGATAGCATATATTTGCAACACAAATTTAAACACTCACTAATATGCAAATGACACTATATTTCGCAAGTATACGAGACAGATGTAGCAAGTAGATAGGTAAGGTATCGAATCTACATGGAATGAATAAAAATCTAATTGATTAAATACTTGTCCAAGAATAAAGAAAATATCAGGATGTTTGAGAATTAAATAAACAATAAAATAAAATTATAAATATGCAATGACTGGACTCAACAGATGCAGAATATGAATTGGATGAAATTAAGAATAATAAAAACAATTCTAGGTGTTACACTTTCACTTGGTTTGTCATGCAGTGGATGAAACTTCTTAATTCAATTCAAGCGTAATTTCCTAAAGTAATCTGTAATTTATGTAATTAATTCTTTCAAATCTAATCACAAGCAGATCAATCAATGAATATAACAGTAATGTAAATATTATATAAATGAACTCCCAACAAATTTATCGGATTGAATTCTCTCACACCTTTTGCCTCACAGTAACGATACGACTACTAGATGTGTTATATATGTGAAATGATCAATATTAACCCTCAACTTTCGTTTCTTTGTTTAATAAACAGATATGAGTAATTTTATCGCGAATCAATTAATCATGTAGAGAAATCACACATATAAAAGAAATAAAGTGTTTGAATTAAATAAAGGATTCACACACCAAAATTATCCAAAACCAAATTACTCGTGCAATCCTTAAATCTGGAAGTTTAAGCTTCCATACATAAAATAAAGAAATAAAATAAGTTTAAATTCAACATGAAATTAAATAAACTAATAAAACCCGAATAAAGGAATAAGCATCGTCTCGTCCCTTGACTTTCGTTTTCATGACTCCACGACGTTCTTCGAATACAGACTACTCTGTGGATGAATGTGTGAATGACTTGATGAATTAAGACAAGTAGCAATAAGATTAAAGGTTTAATTATTAATCTACTAACAATTAAATTAAATCACAAATAAAATAAAAGATCACTCGAAGAATACGAAAGTGGATCAAGTAGGAGAATAGGTAGCTCTAGGATAATCCAGTTTTACTCATTAATCTCCCTTTCGTGTGTTGATGTCCGACTCTGCCTTGTGGAATATGGATACATCACTAAGCCATCCATATCGACTCTATAGACACAAGTAAACATGCATGTAACACGTGTGAATAACCTCGGAGCAAGAGATATAATTCCACCCCCCTTTCTAGGTACTATCAGTATCAATTATTTCCCTAGCTAATTGATACTCTAAGCCGATATGATCTTCCTTTATAGGTACTATAAAATTATCCTCTTTATCATACTTAATAACTCGAATTCAATTCAATTAATAAGTAATCATATATGATAGTTCTAATGAAGCTACGGAGTCCCCTCACTTAGAATCATAAAATGGAATCCTACTCAGCAGTGAACGCACTCAATCAATAACCAAGATATGTATTCAGACTCTACATAACAGTTAATGATACACAAAACGACCGTGAGTATGAATTAAAAAGGCACAATCATATATAAAATAAATCCACAAGTAGTGTTATACGGAGTTTACACACGAAAATACAATTAATTTGTGAAAACCTTCACAACCCTAATTCTACCAAAAAGGCTCTAGCCCATGATGTTATAGGAAACACACATGGGAGTTGGATAGATCTTACCCATATGTCTGAAAAATTAGAAAGTAGAAGAAAAAAATTAGGAAAACCCTTGGTGTAGAAGCCTCCTTCCTTCTCTCTTCCGTCTCTTCAATTCCTCTTGATTCTCCTTCTTGATTCCAAAGACGAATCTTCAAAGTGATGGATGAATGGAGGAAAGGATGTAGATAATGGTTGGGGGTGATCCCCCCTAGTAGGGTGTAGTATTGTTGTGGCCTCTTGTTGTTTTCTCCCCCTATGGTGTGATCTACACCCCCTTTTATACTTGTAAGCTCTCCTTATAGGCCTTAGAATGGGCTTTATAGGTGAACACATGCATTGATTGTGTAAAAATATGGATATGGTAAGTTTTCGTATGCCAATTTGACCACACAGCCAGGTCAAATTCACCTCCCCTGGTCGAATTGGAGGTCGAATTCTCTGTCTGGAAGCTTCAGGTCCTGAATTCGACCAAATGGCTGGTCGAATTGGGATGTCGTGGTCGAATCCCCTCCGTCGCCGTCGGATTCGACCAGGACTCGACCACAAGGCTTGATCAAATCCAAACGTCGTGGTCGAATTGGTCTGAAGCAGCTTGCGCAGTCTCACCGTTTCGCGTATAACTTCCACATCCGAGCTCTAATTTGAGTGATTCTTGCGCTCACACGATTCTCTCTTCCTTGAATTTCTATCCATATAAGGAAATCATAGAAACTCTAAAATTTTTATATGTAACAAGTCATGCAAAGTGGACAGTCATTTTGAGCAGGAACAGCTTGCGCAACGTCACCACTTTGATCATAACTTTCTCGTTTGGAATCCGATTGAGGTGTTCTTTATGCCAAATCGACCCTCATTTCAGTGAATTTCTAACTATATATAACATCACCAGTTTTGATCTCTAAAAAAACATAGAAAATTTATAAAAGTTGGACGTGCGTTTTCAGCATTCTTGCACAAGTTGCACCATTTCTCTAACTTTGCACTTTTTATCTTTTTCCACCTAAAACTCAATAAAACACCTCAAATGCACTTGATTCTCACATATAATGAATATAAGACACTTGTGATTATATATGACAACAATTCCAATCAAGAAAGTGTTATATTGGATATTTAAACACGCTTATTTTCACTCTCAACAATATACACCTATATATATATACCTATATTACATCCACCCCTACTAAAATAAAAATTTCATCCTCGAAATTTCACTTACCAGGTATGAGTAGATTCGGATATCTATTTCATATGTCATCTTCGCGTTCCCACATCGCTTCTTCTTTGTTGTGTCGGCTCCGTTGAACTTTGACTAAAGAAATTTCACGATTCCTTAACTTATGAACTTTCTTGTCAAGAATGGCTATAGGAAATTCCTCGTACACTAAGTTATAGTCGATTGCTATAACCTCGTTGTTAACAATGTGGCTTGGATCAAACATATATTTTCGTAGTATGGACATGTGAAATACATAATGTACTCCAGCTAACTCAGGAGGTAAAGATAATTTGTATGCCAACTCGCCGACTCGTTCCAAAATCGCGTAAGGCCCAATGTATCTTGGCTTGAGTTTTTTTTTCCTTCCCAAGTGAGAAATTCCTTTCATTGGTGAGACTCTGATAAAAGATTTATCTCCTTCCTTTGCGTCTCTTATCAGCGTAAGACTTCTGTCAATTTTGTGCTGTCAAAATTCTTCTTCTGATCTTCTCAATTGCTTCCACTGTCTTTTCTACTATCTCTGGCCCTAGAACTTTTTTCTCACTAACTTCATCCCAATAGAGGGAAGATCTACACTTCCTTCCGTAGAGTGCTTCATAAGGGGCCATGCCAATCTTGGATTGAAAAATATTGTTGTAAGCAAATTCTATCAGTGGTATGTATCTTTTTCAACTTTTCCCAAAATCTAGGACGCATGCCCTCAACATGTCTTCCAATGTTTGAATAGTCCTTTCAGACTGGCCATCGGTTTGAGGATGAAATGCTGTGCTAAACTTAAGTTTTGTGCCCATCGCGTTTTGTAAACTGTGCCAAAATTTTGATGTAAATCTTGGATCTCGATCCGAAACTATAGAAACTGGTACACCATATAATCTGACAACCTCTTCTAGATAGATCTGTGCAAGCTTATCCATTCTGTGAGTTATTTTTACTGGAAGAAAATGCGCAGACTTGGTCAAACGATCCACTATCACCCATGTAGCTTGATTTCTTTGCACTGATCTTGGTAAACCAGTAACGAAATCCATTGTGATATGCTCCCATTTCCACTCAAGAATCTAAAATGTCTTCAAGAGCCCGGAGGGTCATTGATGAACTGCTTTCACTTGCTGGCAAGTCATACACTTTTGTATAAGCAAGCCTATATCCCTCTTTATATTTCTCCGCCAAAATGCATTCTTCAAGTCTTGATACATCTTGGTTCCTCCTGCATGTACCGTGTATGGAGTACAATCAGCTTCTGACAAAATTTTCCTAATAAGATTCTTATTTTTAGGAACACATAATCTTTTCCCAAAGACGAGTGCCCCATCTACAGTGAGAGCAAATCCCTTTCCTTCTCCAATTTTCACGCGTTCCTTAATTTTCCTGAGAAATTCGTCTCCATCTTGAAGTTCCTTGACTCTATCTCTTAAGGAGGATTTAATCAGTAACGCAGTTAATACTGTTTCAATGCTACTTGGAGGTATCACAGCTTCCAAACTCATCTTAGAGGACTCAGCCACCAATAATTCTTGGTTTGTTATAGAGTAGGCGAATTCCCCTTTTCCCTTTCTGCTTAGACCATCTGCTACCACATTTGCCTTCCCTGGATGGTACAATATTGTACAATCATAGTGCTTGACTAATTCCAACTAACTCCTTTGCCTCATGTTTAATTCCTTTTGTTCGAAAAAGTATTTTAAGCTCTTGTGATCCATATAAATTTGATATTTTGCTCCATACAAATAATGTCTCCAAATCTTCAAGGCATGTACCATAGCTGCCAATTCTAAATCATGAGTTAGATAGTTCTGTTCATGGATCTTGAGTTGTCTAGACGCATAGGCAACTACTTTATTACGTTACATCAGAACACATCCCAATCCTTGCTTTGAAGCATTACTATAGATGACAAATTCTTCTGTCCCATCAGGAATTGTCAGTACAGGTGCAGTGATCAATTTGTATTTAAGAAGGTTGAAACTCTTTTCACACTTTTCCATCCAACAGAACTTAACTTCCTTGCGAGTTAATTTCGTCAAGGGCCCTGCAATCTTCGAAAATCCCTTAGTAAATCTTCTGTAGTATCCAGCTAATCCAATGAAACTCCGTATTTCTCCTACATTCATAAGTGCCTTCCATTTCTCTACTGCTTCTACCTTGGTCCGATCAACCTCAATTCCTCGAGCTGACACAATATGCCCAAGAAATACAACTTTGTCTAACCAAAACTCACATTTCTTGAATTTTGCATACAATTTTTCCTTTCTTAGTGTCTCTAGAACAATTCTTAGATGTTCTTCATGTTGTTCCCGATCTCTAGAATACACTAAGATATCATCAATGAACACGATCACGAATTTGTCCAAGTAAGTGGAAAACACGATTCATCAAATCCATGAAAATTGCTGGTGCATTGCTGAGACCAAAAGGCATCACTACAAACTCATAATGTCCGTAACGTGTTCTAAAAGCAGTCTTCGAAGTATCGCTTTGCATGATTCACACTTGATGATATCCAGATCTCAGATCTATCTTGGAGAGCACGCTAGCACCGCCCAGTTGATCAAATAGATCCTCAATCCTTGGCAAGGGATACTTATTCTTGATGGTAAGTTTATTCAATTCTCGATAATCGATACACATCCTAAACGAACCATCTTTCTTCTTTATGAACAAAACAGGTTCTCCCCAGGGTGAAACACTAGGGTGTATGAAACCCAAATCCAAGAGTTCCTGTAATTGAATCTTCAATTCTTTTAATTCATTTGGTGCCATTCGATAAGGTGCTTTTAAGACTGGTGCTGCTCCCAGTACTAGATCAATTGTGAATTCTACTTGTCTTTCTGGTGGCAAGCCTGGTAAGTCTTCTGGAAACACATCTCCGTATTCCCGCATAATAGGAACATCCTCTATGCTCATCTTTTTGCCTTCACTTTCCACGATATTCACTAAAAATGCTTGACATCCCTCATTCTTCATCATTTTGATTGCTTTCATTACTCCAGCTTTAGCTCGAGAAAAGTAAACTTCTCATTTCCTGAGAGTTGGAACTGTACTTCTTTTTCACGGCATCTTATTACAGCATGATTAGCTCTAAGCCAATCCATCCCTAAAATTACATCAAAATCTTTCATCTCAATTACGTGAAGGTCTACAAGTAGAACTCTGTTATTCACCCCTTTCTTCAAAATCTTTCACTTTCTTTTTCATCTTGAAATGGTTGAGGCATGTAGTTTTGAATTATCACATCCTTGAAGTCTTCCCATATCATCCTTGCCTTCTGTTCAGGTGCCTTGGTACGTCCATAAGCCTCCCACCAGAAATTCGCTTCACCCATAAACTGAAAAACAGCACACGTGATCTTCTGTGCATCAGTGCAATCGAGATAGGTAAAAATCTTGTCCAACGACCTCAACCATTTCTCAGCTTCTGCGGGGTCCTCCGTCCGTTGAATGTTGGTGGATTGAAACTTCAGAATTGTTCAATTACTAAGGCTGGTTTATTTTTAGGAATAGATTCTGGTGGTGGTGGTGGTCGTGTAGAGTTTGTGTGAAATTATTGAGCCAATTCTTGAAGGATTATCACCAAATTATCTCCTGGATTACCATAAACGTTCTCAAGATTCTCATTTGTAGGTAGGTTTTGTGGTCTTCTCCGACTCATAATCTGATAAAATTGTTATAGTTATAATAGTACTTCAATATAACAAATAAGATAATTAAACATATAAGCATTTATATCCGCAAAAATTGTACCATTAAGACACTCGAAACATCACTGTTAGTCATACATCAGTAGATTATGCATCATAAAGTACTGTTTCAAAAGGGACTATCAAGAGCGGCATCTAAACACATATATATACATACTACCCACTTAAGGGTCAAAAGGTTCCTACTATAGGAACATGTCGCTACTACAATAATAAAAGTCATAGCAAGCCTAAGTCAGTGTAGTACTAGTCTGTCTAATCAATCACTTCCCCATCGTCCCTAGGTCCATCCTCTCCAGGCTCCACGGGTGCGGTCGGAATCTCCTTCTGAACAATTACCGGAACTGGAGGAGCAGGTGACATGAGGCTCAGAAGCCAGGCATGGAACATAGATGCACAGTAAGCAATGTAGTTTACAACGGGAGGTCCAGGAGGAATCACAAATATTTCATTTGTATATGTGAAGAGCATTGTTGGTCCATGACTCTGGTACGGTGTTCATTAAGAGGAGAAAATGACCAAAATCATCCATATCCCCATTACCTTGGGCATCTAAGTTGTGCATGAGTGCCATTTTGCTTATGTGTGTTCCTAGATCTTGTTCTTCAGTTCGTTCCCAAAGTTGCGCTCTGAATCTCCTTCGATTATTGATCTCGTCAATGTCCATCTGAGTTACAAGTTAAAAACCCATTCTAAGTTTATTTAAATATAAAAAAACTTTAAATATTAAAGAACTTTAAATATTTAAAACAAGTCAGGAAATCCTATAGTGTAATGATGTCATAATCTAAGGGAATGAGTTGTCCTAGGGATGGTATAAAATACTAAGTTAGGTACATGAGCAAGTCTTAGATAGACCGCTCTAATACCACGCTGTAACGCCCCAGGTTACGCTATGGGGTTGGGACGCTACTAGATATACAATTCCCAATATAGTAATAAAGGGTCGAGAATGCACAGCGGAAATAATATAAAAATCCCCAAAGCGTTAACATAATAAAGTAAAAGTTGCATAAAGATTATTACATATTAGAGTCTACTCACCCGAGTAGAGTGAAATATTCAAATCAAGTATGTTCAGATGATATATCTGAAATAAAGTTCTAACAGAATACTAAAATATAAGTCATAATATAAAGTCTTCTAAGGGTTTTAGACATCTGCAAGAGCCTCTTCATCTTCTAAACCTTGTTCTGAATATCAATAAGGGGTGAGCGTCTAAAATACACTCAGTGGGTTAACTTAAATGATTGCACAGTTAAAAATAAATATGCAAGCCAAATATACCATAAAATGTAACATATGCCAATTTAATAAAAATAATTTGTACATTGTCGTTCGATAACTCAATGAAAATATTTTAGACCGAACTGTCATCCGATAACTTGTGTTAGTTGGTATATGTGCACCGGGTCGTCATCCCTGTACGATGATAGCATACTTTGAAATACATTTTAGTACTGAACCGACGTAGTCAGTAATTTGTGTTAGTTGGTATATGTGCACCGAGTCGTCACCCCGTACAAGTGTTAGTAGGAAAATATTTGTCATCGAACTAAAAGCACACATGACACATAACATGACATATAAGTAACACATATCACATTTTAACATAGCAATCATGACATAAAATGTAGCACTCGGTAAAGAGTGAAGTTACCCCACCTCAAACTTTCCAGGAAATAGTAGACTGGACTATACTTGCTCTTGAGTCATAGGCAGGTATGCCTGAAAAGGTATACTAAATTGAATTCTACTTATAATAATAATTCCTTAAACTAAATTTCTAATATAATTAAGATAAACTAATTATTATTATATAATTAATAGTATACTTATTATAAACTTAAGAGAATATAAATAATTAATCATTAAATACAATGAGTTAAATTAAAATAATAAATAAAAATATATACTTTAAAATTTTAAAAAATAATAATTTAACAATCATAGTTTACAACTTTAGTAATAAATCGTAACATTAAAAATATGAATACAAATGACATTAATTTATAAAAAACGGATATTAAATAAAAATTCTACACTTAAAATAATATAAATGGTAAAATTATAATTAATATTCATAAGAATTAAATTAAATTAATAAAATAATTGATAATAAATAGTAAAAGAAAAACATAAAAATTATAATATAATAATTAATATTTAAAAGAATCAATTAAATTAAAAAATTATATTAGAGTTAATATATATATATATATATATATATATATATATATATATATATATATATATATATATATATATATATATATATATATATATATATATATATAAAACGTGCAGCATGACTCCAGTAGCCACAGCGTACTCGTTTTAAATCTTTTCATAATTTTTTTTAATATATATATTTTTATAAATTATAAACGAGTCCCTGCATTATATTAAATTATTATTTCAACTTACGCTAAAATTTAACCTTATTACGAAATGATCCAACTTGAGTTATACAACTCCATTTGAAAATCTGAAAGTACGTATGGAGTTCTCGCAAGGTGAGGATCGCATGCATACCAATTTTTCATGAAAATAACGAAGTTTAATGGGGACAAAATTTTAGTACGAAGTGGGTCTCTTCCCATCTTCTTCATTTCACGTCCAAACTCAAAACTAATTATATGTTTGTGATCCTCGTGAGAAGGGCTTCAAAATGGCTTATAATATCAAAGTTGTGTCACACCAAAACAAAATAGGCCATTAAAGGGTTAAAAAACTTCGACTGAGTTTTTCTTACTCATACGAAATCCTTTTTACAAAAGAGTTATATATATGGAATCTACGCTTCGAGATGATCATTTAAGTATATAACATGATAAAGATCGGCTATGAATATAGAATTTTGAAAAATTACATAAGCATGGTGTTTGTATATACACACATGTTTATGCTCAATACATATTGTAAGCAATTCAAATTTACGGTCCAATTAAATGGCGACATGTGGATTTTATTAATTAAATATTAATTTATTTTGGAATTTAATTAAATTAATTCCTAAAGTAAATTAATAAATAATTTGGACCCAACAAATTAAATGGAGCTTAAATTAAATGAGGTCTGGCCCAAGTCAAATAAGCCCCAAATTAAAGGAGGTCTGACTGAAGTCAAACAAGCCCATACAAATTAAATCAGGCCCAAATAAAATAGGTCTGATTACAGCCCAATCAAGTGGAGGCCCAAGCCCGCAGGATATGGCCCAAATAACTCTGGACCAATCAGAATGCAGGACATTTATGAGGGGGTCTTCACCTCTCACCTATATAAAGGGGTCTCCTCCATTCATTCCAAACACACACTCAAATACTTCAAGACATAAACGCTCTGAAGAGATCAAAAACACGAGCAGTGCTCCCTTGAGATCTTCAAGCATCTTCAAGTCAAGAACGACAAACGATTCGGGATTAAGGTGCGGAGCCCCCCAAATCAAGCGTTCTTCATATACTGAGTTCTTCGGCGTTCTTCACGCTAAGAACAGCATACGACCCGGGATTAAGGTGCTAAGCCCCCCAGATCGAGTGTTCTTCGGATCAAGTACGTTTAATCCAAATAAAGAGTCGACGCTTCTGGATTAACGTTATAAGGTCCCAAATCCGAGTCTGGATAAGCTTCATTTGAATATCCGACTCAACACACAAGCCAAGTCAACACAAGCTGTCAACACAGTCGGCATACACTTCGTCAAAGAAGTCAAATTCAACAAACACAAGTCAAGTCAAAGCCACGTTGGTTCGAGAGAAGAATCAGAGGATTGATTGAGATTGTAACCCGCTTACATCTTCTTCAAATCAAATTCATCTGAAATTATCTTTGTACCCAATATTTATATTTATTTCATTATAAATACAAAATTTATTGTTACAAATTTTGGCACGCCCAGTGGGACCATCTCTACCTCTCATCTCTTCTCTCCACAAGTACAAAGAATGACTCCTCTCAGGATTGCAATAAGAAGACCTTCTACCTTGAAGCATTCAGAGTTGCAAACTAAAGAAATTCAAAAGATAACTCCACTCAAGATTGCGATACGAAGGCCTGCTGCATTAAAGCCTCAAGAATTGCAAGCTAAAAAGGTTGGAGTCGTTACAAGAAGTATTCCCGAAGGCTCCGTAGAGGCAAATTATATGGTTGGGATTACTCTCAACAAGCCATTGCACGGAGACAAGAGTGGTGAAAATGTTTTTGCTTGTTCAACTCCTCGTTCAACGCCAAGCTCACCATCTGCCTTAGCTGTACCTACAGTAATGACAACAAATACTATGACTATTGAGGAACAACTCGCAAGTATGATGAGAGCCATTGATGGACTCAACAAGAATATGGAAGCTCAAGACGTAAAGATCTCCATACTTATGAAGAAAATGGGGAATGTGGAGACAAGTCATACAAATGGGAAACAAGTTGAGGATGAGCGCGAGGAAGGAGACTCAGCGAAACACCATCCTTTTGAAAAGAAGCCAGTTGAAGAAAAAATACAAGTTTCAACTGACAAAATGCTTCATGTGAACCAACTGAAGAACATCATTTTAGAAACGATAAAAGACAAGTTTGAAGGGAGCTCAAAATCCCTTGTTGCCTACAAGAAGCCATATACAAAGAGAATTGACAACTTGAGGATGCCAGCTGACTATCAACCTCCTAATTTTCAACAATTTGATGGCAAAGGCAACCCAAGACAACATGTGGCACATTTTGTCGAGACATGCAATGATGCTGGGACCTACGGAGATCACATGGTGAAACAATTTGTTTGCTCTCTTAAAGGAAATGTGTTCGATTGGTATATCAACTTAGAAGCCAACTCCATCGACAGTTGGGGGGCAAATGGAAGAAGTGTTCCTCAACCGCTTCTACAGCACACGAAGAACTGTTAGCATAATGGAGCTAACAAATACTCGTCAAAGTGATGAAGAATATGTCATCGATACATCAACAGATGGAAGAGCCTCAGCCTCAATTGTAAAGAGAAGCTGTCAGTAACTTCAGCTATTCAAATGTGCATTCAAGGGATGCCATGGAATCTTCGCTACATACTTCAAGGAATTCAGCCAAAGACTTTTGAAGAGTTGGCTACAAGAGCTCACGACATGGAGTTGAGCTTGATATCAAATGATATTGAATGGCCATCTATTCAAGACTCCTACGAGTTTGAGGACATGCCTTCTGATGAGCTCGTGGAAGACGAACCACAAACAAAGACTGCAGTTTCCATAAAGATTCATAGAAATGAAGTGGAAGCAAGAGAAAGCAATGCATCCCAAGATTGGGGGCAATGAACTGTTGATAAATCAAAGACAAAGCTCCTTGACATGAGCGAAAACTGTCCACATGATGTTCCTTGATATGAGCTTAAACTATCTAATATCTCTCAAGCCAAAGCTCCTTGACATGAGCTAAAATTGTTTGCATTACGCTCCTTGATATGAGCTAAAACTATCTAAAATCCTCACAAATTCAACGCTCCTTGATACGAGCTTAAACTATCTAAAATTCCCCAAGTCAACGCTCCTCGACACGAGAGAAAACTGTCCATACAATGCTCCTTGATATGAGCTAAAACTATCCACATATGACGCTCTTTGATATGAGCTTAAATTATCTAAAATCCTTCAAGTAAAAAAAAACTCCTTGATAAGAGTTTAAACTATCTAAAAATCCACAAGCAATGCTCCTCGGCATGAGCGAAAACTGTCCACACAAGGCTCCTCGACACGAGTGAAAAACTATCCACATAAAACTCCTCGACAAGAGTAAAAACTGTCTATACAAAGCTCCTCGGCACGAGCGAAAAGTGTCCACACAATACTCAATACTCTTCGACATGAGTGAAAAATGTCTACACACAAGGCTCCTTGATACGAGTTAAAACTATCTACACACAATACTCCTCGACACGAGAGAAAACTGTCCACACTATACTCCTCGACATGAGTAAAAAAATGTCCACATAAGACTCCCTGACACAAGTATAAACTATCTACAAGTTCAAATAGAAGACTCATTGACACGAGTATAAATTTTCAGCAAATTCAAATTCAATGCTCCTTGACATACGAGCCTAAACTGCATGTTACTCCTGGTCCGCATGAGTATAAACTGTGTACGACAAACTCCTGGTCCGCACGAGTATAAAATGTGTACGACAAACTCCTGGCCCGCATGAGTATAAACTGTGCACGGCACCCCCATTCAAATCACACCATGTCCCTTTGAACTACGTTATGACTTGATTCTCTTTAAAGAGATACGTAGGCAGCTTAGAATCCAACTAAGTTCAGTCATTACATAAGTTATCTTGTGTAAAATCATGTGGCAATTGAAGAAGTTATTGAATTACAGCGGTGAAGTAATGAAGTTACATTCCAACGATGAGCCACCGAAGTTCGCAATTGCTTCATATTACTCCCCTTGTAGTAATCTTGTTAACAACCGCCATGCATCGTCAAGCAATCACCAAAATGGAAAAGAAGCAGAAATGCCACCTTAAAGGAAGAGAGACGAGGCTGATGTTGCTCTGTCGATTCCATCTCAAGGAAAGAGTGGCGATGTTGATGTTGCTCCGTCGGTTACATCTCAAGGAAGAGTGACGATGTTGATGCTGCTCTGTCAATTCCATCTCAAGGAAAGAGTGACGATGTTGATACTGCTATATCGATTCCATCTCAAAAGATGGAAGAATGACAATGTTGATACTTCTCTGGTCAATTCCATCTCAAAATATGAAAGAGTGGCGAGGTTGAAGTTGCTCTGTCGATTCCATCTCAAGGAAGAGTGGCGATGTTAATATTGCTTTGTCAAATTCATCTCAAGGAAGAGTGGTGATGTTGATGTTGTTCCATGGTGAGGCCAATGTTGCACTGTCGATTCCATCTAAAAGTAAAAAAAGAAGATTTAATTAATTAAAAGACCCAAAATAAATTCATAGGGTCAATTAATTATTAAATTCAAGATTATAAATTAAACATACATGATGAAGGTGATTAGAATGATGATGATGAATGATTAAATTAATTTATATTTAAGTGGAATAGACTTATAATATGAATTAAATTTAATAATAAAGAAAGCCCAAATTGGTTGATGTTTGGGGCAATTTGGGCCACTGGAGTGAATAATTAATAAATCCAGCAAATTTGAAGCCCGTTTGATTAATAAATCCAACAAAGTTTGAAGCCCAAAGCAAAATTAGTTGGGCCATGTGGGAGTCAAAATTGACTTAAAAAGTCAAAATTGGGGGGTTGGCTATGAGATTAATCTCTAGCAAGAATTGCTTTACTGCCCATCTGCCCCGATCGCCGTGCCTTGCTATGGCTAGCCACCACTTCGCCGCCGGGATCACGGACTCGCTCCACAATCGTCGATCGCCGCCGGATCCGCCCGTTCCCCTCAATCTGGATCGCCGTCTAGCTGCTGCCCTTAAAGCGCCACCGCCTGCTGTTACCGGATGCGAACACCATCCGCCGCTAGCACCAAAGCTGCCCGGGTTCGCTCGCCGACTACATAACCAGGGATCATCGCTGCCGCCGCACGATCCTACCTCAGTCGTCGCCGCCACCGGGATCGCGAAGCCGTGATGCCACGCCAAAAGCTGTCCCATCGGCTGCTCCCCACAGCTCACCGACGATCGTCAGCCGCCGATCTCGGTCATCGGTCGCCATCAACTACTCTCTATCCAGCCGCGCTGGTTGCCTTGTTGCCAGCCGCCGCTGCCACTGCAAATCATCGCTCGGTCGCTTCCGCTGCCTCGATCACTGCGCTTTCGCGCGCCACCCAATCTCCCACTGCCACGATCTGGAAGGGGTCTCCACCACAGCCCGTCAATTCTGCCGCACGAAGCAATTGTTGGAACCATGCTGCCAACCACCACCGCCTGACTGCCACGCAAGGTCCAGCTGCCCTATGACCACCGCGCTCACACTGTCGCCACCGGCCGTGGACTGATGGCCATCACCGCTCGTCGCCGTCCCTTCTTTCTGCTGTATGCCAAGAGCAGCCGCATCGCCGCCTCTGCAAATAGTCACCGGATTGAGCCAGCTGTCGACCGCTCATTGTCTCCAGCCGCGCCGGGTGCCTTCTCTTTGCCGCCATCTCGCGGCTGCCAAGGTCGGAAGCTACCCTCTGTGCCGAGATCAAGCCGACGCTACATATGGGCTCCATCAACCAGGCACAGCACCCATTGCTACTTCCCAATAACCGTCATCATTATCGACCATTGCTGCTCGTTGCCAGCGATCATCGCTCCATGAGCCGCGACCTTCTGCTGCCGGGATCACGACACAACGACCAACCTGCCATCAGGATCGCGAGCCTACTGCACTTAATACTGGATGGTCGCCAGGTTCCGTCTTTGCTTGCTGACGATCCACATAGAACCACCACCGCAGGCCATCTTCTCCGCATGCCCGTCGATGGCGCTCATGTATCGATGGCGGTTTTAAGCCGTCGATCACTCGGACTCAACAAATTACCGCCACACTCGCTTACAGACAGATCATTGCAGCCAAATCCATCACCGTCTTCTTGCTATTGTCTTATCTGTGACTACCACCACTTCTTTTGTGTAGTCATCCCAGAGTGTGGAGATTATACAAGTGGTCTTTCAAGAAATCTGCAAAGGATAGAAAAAAATGCGGTGAAAAAAAAAAGTTAAAGAAAGAGAACAGGAATTTTAATTCTTACAGTCAGAGAAAATCAAGTGCACTACGTCCCTTATTATATAGTGAAGGGCCTCGTCAAATTATGGAAATTATTTGTATAATTGAAATATTTTAAAATTTTAAAGATTCGGTATTACAAATGAAGCTGATTGATTTGAATTCAATTTACAAGATCGTTTGAGAAGATAGATTGATTGGAAGAAGATTTACAAAATCGTCTGAATGAACAAGAATCAAATCTTTCCATATCTATATTTCATGTTCTCCCGTAATCTTGGAGTGAGGCAAGAAAGAAAGTTGATTTGGGCTCAAGAAAATAAATGAGGCCACTTGAGAAATAAAAGGTTGGGCCAAGAAGAAAACTATTACTTGGATAAAGTAATTTTTCAATTGCAAAAGCCCAAATTATAAATGCTGAAAATAAAAGGGACTTTTGCGATTCCTTCACAACAAGACATGGCGTCCGTGAAACAAATCGCAAGGGGCATTTGTAAGCAATTAAAATTTACGGTCCAATTAAATGGCGACATGTGGATTTTATTAATTAAATATTAATTTATTTTGGAATTTAAATAAATTAATTCCTAAAGTAAATTAATAAATAATTTGGGCCCAACAAATTAAATGGAGCTTAAATTAAATGAGGCCTGACCCAAGTCAAATAAGCCCCAAATTAAATGAGGTCTGACTGAAGTCAAACAAGCTCATACAAATTAAATCAGGCCTGATTACAGCCCAAACAAGTGGAGGCCCAAGCCCGCAGGATATGGCCCAAATAACTCTGGACCAATCAGAATGCAGGACATTTATGAGGGGGTCTTCACCTCTCACCTATATAAAGGGGTCTCCTCCATTTATTCCAAACACACACTCAAATACTTGAAGACATAAACGCTTTGAAGAGATCAAGAATACGAGCAGTGCTCCCTTGAGATCTTCAAGCATCTTCAAGTCAAGAACGGCAAACGATTCGGGATTAAGGTGCGGAGCCCCTCATATCAAGCGTTCTTCATATACTGAGTTCTTCGGTGTTCTTCACGCCAAGAACGACATACGAACCAGGATTAAGGTGCTAAGCCCCCTAGATCGAGTGTTCTTCAGATCAAGTACGTTTAATCCAAACAAAGGCTCGATGCTTCTGGATTAACGTTATAAGGTCCCAAATCCGAGTTCGGACAAGCTTCAACTGAAGATCCGACTCAACACACATTCAAAGACCTGAAGACACAAACGCTCTGAAGAGAACAAGAACACGAGCAGTGCTCCCTTGACATCTTCAAGCATCTTCAAGTCAAGAACGGCAAACGATTCGGGATTAAGGTGCGGAGCCCCCCAAATCAAGCGTTCTTCATATACTGAGTTCTTCGGTGTTCTTCACGCCAAGAACGACATACGACCCGGGATTAAGGTGCTAAGCCCCCTAGATCGAGTGTTCTTCGGATCAAGTACGTTTAATCCAAACAAAGGCTCGATGCTTCTGGATTAACGTTATAAGGTCCCAAATCCAAGTTCGGACAAGCTTCAACTGAAAATTCGACTCAACACACACTCAAATACTTGAAGACATAAACGCTCTAAAGAGATCAAGAACACGAGCAGTGCTCCCTTGAGATCTTCAAGCATCTTCAAGTTAAGAACGGCAAACGATTCGGGATTAAGGTGCGGAGCCCCCCAAATCAAGCGTTCTTCATATACTGAGTTCTTCGGCGTTCTTCGCGCTAAGAACAACATACGACCCGGGATTAAGGTGCTAAGCCCCCCAGATCGAGTGTTCTTTGGATCAAGTACGTTTAATCCAAACAAAGAGTCGACGCTTCTGGATTAACGTTATAAGGTCCCAAATCCAAGTCCGGATAAGCTTCATTTGAAGATCCGACTCAACACACAAGCCAAGTCAACACAAGCTGTCAACACAGTCGGCATACACTTCGTCAAAGAAGTCAAATTCAACAAACACAAGTCAAGTCAAAGCCACGTTGGTTCGAGAGAAGAATCAAAGGATTGATTGAGATTGTAATCCGCTTACATCTTCTTCAAATCAAATTCATCAGAAATTATCTTTGTACGCAATATTTGTATTTATTTCATTATAAATACAAAATTTGTTGTTACACATATATCTTTCATCCTCTGTATTTGATTGAGTAGAAGTAAACTAAATATGTACTTATTTAAGGAATAAAACAATAAAGATGATTACCTTTCCCCTTGAAAATCAAAGTGTCTTCTTCCCCCCAATTACCGTAGAAGAGGTGAAAGAGATATATATAGTAGGGTAAATATTACATAAGTGAATCAGTTTGAGGATTCGCAAATCTTATCAGATACGCAACATGATTAAATTAAAGCTTGCGTAAGCTGATTGTCATCCATGTACTTTTTAAAATCTAACAAGATATTCTCCATAAAAAATATTATTATAATTAATATATATATATCCACATATATTATCAATCTCAACAACTTTATTTACTTTTTTATACTTTATTCATCATTCCCAACCACTTTATTTACTTTTATTTTTAAATTACTAATTTACCCTAAATTTTTCTTACATTATATATTAAAAAATAATATTCCCTCCGTCCCATTTTAAAGTTTACGTTTATTTTTTACACAGAGATTAAAAAATATATTATTTTAATATGTAGGGAAGTGAGAGAAATAATATTTTAATGTAAAATGAGTATAATGCATATTAGTGTGAAGTGTAGGCCCATAGAGAGAAAAATAATTAATTTTTGTGGGTCTCATCTACCAAAAAGGAAAATATAAAGATTGAAATGAGACTCCCAAATTAAAAATATGTAAAAATTGAAATGGGATGGAGAGAGTATTTCTTAATCTCTGTATATAAACGGGCATAAATATTCGGGATGGAGGAAATAATAAATTTAAGAGTGCAACTTTGGTGGAACATGTGGTCCACACCTCCCTAATTAATTTTTCCTCCTTCATTTATGTTATTTTTTGTTTTTTTAATTTATTATACTTCAAAGACCATTTTACCCTAATCATTAAATTCTAAGAGTAAAATACGCCCTATACTATAAGGGTAAAATTACAATTATACTCTAAACGCTAGGGTAAATTATACCCTAAACTATAAGGGTAAAATTACAATTATATCCTAAACCCTAGGAGTAAAATATACCCTAAATCACAAGAGTAAAATTACAATTATAAACCATAGGGATAAATTACACCCTAAACCACAAGGTTAAAATTACAATTATACCATAAACCCTGAACTCTAGGAATAAATTATACCCTAAACCACTAAGGTGAAATTATAATTATACTCTAAATCCTAGGGGTAAAATATATCCTAAAGTTTAAAATTAAATTTAAAAAAGAAAAAAACTAATAAAGTTGGTACAGTGTTAGTAGCGAATTTGGTGAGAAAGCAGGGAATTTGGGGTGGAAAGGGAGTGACCTTTGTCTATAATACTTATTGCCTAAATAAAGAGTTCAACTGCTGTGCACCTAATGTATCGGTACACCTGAATGATTTTAATTGTTAGAATAAGTTTTAATTTAATCATCACCTTCAAAATAAAACAAAATAATAAAAATTTAAAATAAATAACTACCCACTAATCCTTAATTAACGTCTATAAACTCTAGGTGTACCGGCGCACCCAGTGCATTTTAGAATTACTCCTAAGTTAAATGTAAAAATTTAGTGCCAATAGGCAAATATACACAATTCCCACCAATCAAATATCAATACCAACAACTCTAATATATTCTTTCTTATTTAACCAAAACACCAAAAGAAGACCATTATAACGCTCCTTCCAAAATTAAAAAATTCTAAAAAACCCCCCACCCTATCCTACCCGGTATCCGCCCGTGAACACCCTCCTTTCACCACACCCCTACACATCTGAATGCAGAGAAGATTCTTCTCTCACATTAGAGGTAAGGAAAATTCACTGCCAATTTACTCTTCATTGTCTTCCTGCTCATTCTCGCTGATAGATCGATCTCGTCTTCAGTTGGGTCTCGCTTACAGATCATTCAATGGCGGTAGTCAACAACCCTCAGCTCGATGGTAGTTAGCGGCCCTCCCTCAGGTCGTTATCTACGACAGTCAAGGTGTAGTGCCCTCAGCTAGTTCTCGGCTCAAGGTGTATAGCCTTCAACTCATTGTCGGTGAAATTTAATGCACAAAACTATTTAATCACATACTTCCTTTCTGAAATTACACCCATGACCCATCCCAACTGAGATTCACATATTGTGTTATTGTTGTTATTGAGGAATCCGCTTCCGTACCTATTATCGTTGGTGTCGGCTTCTCCAATTTCTGATAAGCTCCCCAATTCTTCTTTTTTTAATCATTTTAAGAGATGGTCTACTAGCATTTCATAATATTCTCTAAGATTTCAGGCTTCAAACAATCAAACCATCATATTAAAGAAATCAAAATTGTCCATAGATATTCTCTAAAAGTTTATTATTTATTGGACATCATTAAAAGCATAGGCAATAAAGACGTGACGAATTCTACTAGGTTGATGTGACTGAGTCTACTTTTTGTAGAACTAATATCACTCGTCTTGCTCGAATGTGAGTACAATTGAGATTTTCTTGATATTTAGTACGATGTACACTCGATTTTTTTGTTTTGTAATTGCTTCTCGCCCCTAATAAAGAATGTATTATCCTTGACTCTTTGGATAGCATGAAGAACTGAATATACATAGATACTCCTCATTTTGGAATTTAAAGGTATTTAAATGTAACATCCTTTATATTCAGAACATAATTCAAAATAGTGTTCTGTTTGGTGTATAGATAATAATGGATGTTTAAGAGGTGTCAAGACAATTTTAGTTGCACTTCCATCGTTCTTTTGGATTAAATTTGTTGTTAAGATGGACTGTTGTTAGTGTACTGTTGGTACATAGTTTTAACTCATTCATATCCGATAATAATTGTTGTTTATTTTCTTGAATTATGGTATTTTATTACCCCGTGTTGTAGTGGATATTTTAGCTATATACTATAGTTTGAATTAAGTATAGGAGATAAGATGATTGTAACTAACTAAAGATTTTATTTCTTTTTCCCTTTCTAGTTGCACTTAAATACGATGAATCAGATTATTGTTGTGCATATTAATGGAGTATGGAATGGTGCCGAATATATCGGTGGGAATGTAGGGGCTATGCGTATGCCTGCTAGCGATCACATCGTAGAACGTTTAACACAACTCCTCAACAAATTCATGAAATCGGATTGCAATAGTGTTATGTATGATATTTTCAAGTATGTACGGTGAATGAGAAGACAATGCAACTCTCAATTTTGAATGATGAAGATGTAAGTTTCCTATTCAACAGTGAGGTAGCCCCCGAGATATATGTGGATCAAAGGAAATTGGCACCATCATCCCTTAACTGTACAACCGCAAATGATTCAAGATCCTTTAAGGAACGAGAGAATGGTTTGGTCGATTGATTTAATGGAAAGGGGTCCGACAATGATGTTGGAAGTATTGGTGAATTCAATTGTTCGTCAGATGAACCGTCATATTCAAAAGATTTAAAGTGTGATGACGTTGATTCAGGATCTTGTTCTAATGATGATTCAAGTCTAAAGTGTGTCATAGTTTTTAGGATGCCTTTGAGCAAGAAATCGGGTGTACAGATTTTCACCCAACCGTTGATATTGGTAATGATAATATAAATTCAGATTTTAATGATGCGAACATCAACTCTCGTTCTTCTGTTTGGAGAATACCCTGCATGGCTTCTTTTTTTCGGAATCAATAAACACAACTCTTGAAATCATACGATCTCGCTTTCGATGAATTATCGAGAAGAAGATATACACAAGCAGGGAGTAAACGGTGGAATATGTAAGTATGTATAACCTATTACGGGGTGTTGGCTTTGGATTTTCCGTTCTGACCTTAGTAGGTGGGAGCTGAAATGCAAGGGCAGAAAATCGTGTAACTTCTTCTTTGCATTACAGGGAAAGCACGGGATATGAAGGTATACACAGCTGACCCAATATTAATGCTTGCTTAGTGGTGATTGTTCCAAACCAACGTCATGCTATTCCAGAATGATTGCCAAGTTATATTTTGACAAACAAAAGGATCCATCCATAGCCATGACACCAAAGGGTATAGCTTACAACATGAAACAATATTTTGGGGTTGGTATTAAGTACTGTCATGCTTACCGAGCATACCAGCGAGTGAACCTTTATGCCAATAGCTCACCAGAAGAATGCTTTAGTTTACTTCCATCTTACATGCACGTTTTACAAAAGTGCAATTCCGGCAGCACTACGGAATTGATGACACACCCCGATGGGAAGTTCAAAATTTTATTTACTATCCTAGAGTCGTGTGTGAATGGATTCAAGCACTTCGAACGACCGGTGGTAGTTGTAGACGGGCCTCATCTTAAGGGGCACTACAAGGGGGTTGTTTTAGATGCAGTGACTCAAGACCCAAACAATCAGATATTTCCCTTGGCAACTAGCATAGGCGATCAAGAAAATACTGAACTATGATCCATTTTTCTTGTCACAAATATGGAGAGTGATAGGAACCTCATCAGAACTATTGATTGTGTCTGACCAGCATCCAGCGATCCTTCTGGCCATGGGTCAAGTATTTTCGGGAGTTGTTCATGGGCTATACTGCCGTCACTTGAGCAAAGAATTTATTCCCTTTAGTACCACTGTTGTAAATATTTTTGAAAGAGCTGCTAAAGCTTACAAGGAAGCTGAATATGACAGGTTTACTCATATTTTTTCCCATTATTTATCTTTGTGCTGCATAATGTGACATTCTGATAGCATATATTTGCAACACAAATTTAAACACTCACTAATATGCAAATGAAACTATATTTCGCAAGTATACGAGATAGATGTAGCAAGTAGATAGGTAAGGTATCGAATCTACATGGAATGAATAAAAATCTAATTGATTAAAATACTTGTCCAAGAATAAGGAAAATATCATGATGTTTGAGAATTAAATAAACAATAAAATAAAATAATAAATATGCAATGACTGGACTCAAAAGATGCAGAATATGAATTGGATGAAATTAAAAATAATAAAAACAATTCTAGGTGTTACACTTTCACTTGGTTTGTCATGCAGTGGATGAAACTTCTTAATTCAATTCAAGCGTAATTTCCTAAAGTAATCTGTAATTTATGTAATTAATTCTTTCAAATCTAATCACAAGCAGATCAATCAATGAATATAACAGTAATGTAAATATTACATCAATGAACTCCCAACAGATTTATCGGATTGAATTCTCTCACACCTTTTGCCTCACAGTAACGATACGACTACTAGATGTGTTATATATGTGAAATGATCAATATTAACCCTCAACTTTCGTTTCTTTGTTTAATAAACAGATATGAGTAATTTTGTCGCGAATCAATTAATCATGTAGAGAAATCACACATATAAAAGAAATAAAGTGTTTGAATTAAATAAAGGATTCACACACCAAAATTATCCAAAACCAAATTACTCGTGCAATCCTTAAATCTGGAAGTTTAAGCTTCCATACATAAAATAAAGAAATAAAATAAGTTTAAATTCAACATGAAATTAAATAAACTAATAAAACCCGAATAAAGGAATAAGCATCGTCTCGTCCCTAGACTTTCGTTTTCATGACTCCACGACGTTCTTCGGATACAGACTGACTCTGTGGATGAATGTGTGAATGACTTGATGAATTAATCGATGATCTCTCTTTTATGATTTAATTTGGTATTTATAGAAGTAGAGATCCCGTGGAATAGTGGATTAATGGGCCTGGGCTTGGAGAGCAAGTTTAATGAAGAATAAATCTCACGCATTAAAATCTCATTAACTCGACCAAACTAATGGATGATCTGACCAAACAAATGCTTTGGTTTGGTCCAACGAAGTGATGATTTGACCAAATCAAAGGGTGATTTGGTCTAATGATCGGCGTCAATTTTGACAAGATGCTGGTCCGACCAAACATTATCTCTACGGCTTCCTAACTTCATCTCTTCTTCTCCTTCAACTACAATCCTTCTTTTATTCTTCAATTAGGCCTAAAATCTGCAATAACTCTAAAATACCCTAGAAGTTCTAATATTTAACAATTAAGCATATAACTCCACTCAATAAATGAAATCTTGTAATAATCAACTATGGAATGGCCTATATAAACACGCAAAATTCATGTTTATCAACTCCCCAAACTTGAACTGTTGCTCGTCTCGGCAACGCAATGAACAAAAGAAAACTAGGATGTGACAATGATTATGATGGTTTCAGAAATATTTTACAAAATTCAATTCAAGTAAACCAAGCAAACAAACATGTGATACATCATGGAAAAATTACTACTAACTAGATTACTGCCTTAGTACATGGAAACTCACCGGATAGTGTATCACTCAACCCTCCAGTGTATAGGCTTTTATTTCACTCAAACTAATTCAACTGCAGTGTTTAACCATAGGCTTGCCCATTGTCTCTACTCTTCTTTTACTTGTAATTAATAAGTCAAGGATCAGAAAAGTCTTTCTATTGGTTGTAACGTAGGCTCTTTGGAAGGGGTAGGAACTATATGGATAAGTGACTAAAAACTTGGATCAATCAAGTAAACTCTTTTGATCTTTTATCTTCACCACTTCATTCAGCACAAAAATTGGAATTTCCTAATTCTCCACCTTAACTCCAAATTCATCACTTTTCTTCACAATCAACCACAGTAATGTTGGGTCTATCAACTCAATGTATAAGAGTTTTATATTTTTCAATAACTCTTCTACAAATTTTTAAATGCTTTAACCCAGACATTCAACTTTAATTTTTTTCTCTTTTCCTTTTCTCGACTCATTCTCCTTCTCAATCCCAACAATATAAGATTCTTTCTCTAACCTCTTTTACAAATTTACTCAACCAATCCAAGTAACACAAAGAAAAATCAAGTATTGATTAGGCTCAAACTGGTTATTAGAAAAAAATGGTATTTAAAGCTCAAAGAGGTTGACAAATGATTAAATGAATACCAGATAATTGTGTAGGATAGAGATAGGGTAAAAATTAAATATGGCCAAAAATTATTTCCAAGACTCACCAAATTATCTCGAATATTCAAGGAGACCCAGGGCAAGTTCTAGAAACACTTACAATTAATCAAACCCTCAAGAATTGAATTATTAGGCTCAAAACTCATGGGATGTAAATTTAATTCCAACGACTAAGGCAATCAACCAATTCATAATTCCCATGACAACACAGTTTAATCCACTAAATTCACAAGAATCATAAAAATTTTATCACATAAAATTTTTATCATCATTAACCAACCAATCATATTATTATGCCTAGAATTTCTATCAAAAGTGTTCAAGCTCATGGAGAAATAAACAAGATAATACGGTTCAGAATCACCTAAGCATAGCTCCCGTGGTCACCAAATTTAAAATAAATTTCTAGGAACCACACTCCCCCTCCCCAAACTTATTTTTGATAGAATATCAAAATAAGTTTAAAAAGAGTGAGGGGCTTGAAATTGCATTTAAAAAGTACATGGTGATGTGGGTATAATGGTGCACAGTTGATGTGTATATAGGTGAGAGAGTGTAAAAAGAAACAAATGTATGTAAAATGATGTGAGATAAAAATGTGGGATTTGTTTGGTAGTAATAAAAGAAAATAATAAACAACCCACTTACCTCTCTTATCTACGTGGAGAAGGACGGAGAAGGTTAGAGTACTCGCCCCAACTTCCCCATCAATTCGCCCAAACAAACTAACAATTTGCCCAGATCTCTTTGCTGACTCGCCCAAAGTGGCATGAATTTTTTGAAAAAAAATTTAAGTCCTTCTTGTTATTACTTCAACACTTAGAATCACAAAACAGAGAAAAAACAACCCTGCATCCAAAGCAGAGAAAAAAATTAAAACACCCGATTATCACTAAAATTAAAAACAACTTAAAAAAAATAAAATACGGAAAACAATAAAGATAGTATTGGTGTGACTCCCAACAAGCACTCATGTTTAACATCGGAGAGTTCGACGAAAATATGACTTTTATAACCGAAGCCAAAACAGTTGCGCCCAAAATCTTCTATTATGTAAACGCGCTCAGGTCCTTTCTCATCTTTCAACTTTTTTAGCAATTCCATCTTTGTGAATTTTTTTCAATTTATCTTGCACATGGAATTCTACTTTTTTCTCTCCATGCCTCAAAATCAATCTTCCTTGATGCACATCCACTATACCTTTTGCAGTAGCTAAAAATGGGCTCCCCATTATAAGTGAAATTTCTTTATCTTCCCTCATATCCATGACAACAAAATCTGTAGGAAAAATAAATTCATTCACATCCACCAAAACATCTTCAATGATTCCTTTAGGCTCAATCTTGGATCCATCAGTCATCATCAAATTGATTGTAGTGGGCTTCAAATCTCCAATTCCTACCCTTTCAAAGAGAGATAAAGGCATTAGATTTATACTTGCTCCTAAATCACATAAAGCATTAACAGTTTTATTTCCTAAAGAGCATGGAAAAATAAAGCAGCCTGGATCTTTTTTCTTTTCAACTTTTCCAAGCAAGATTGCTTGGCAACTCTCCGTGAGTCCAACCACTTCATCTTTCAGCTTCTTTTTCTTGAAAATCATCTCTCTCAGAAACTTGGCATAAATTGGTATTTGCTCCAGCGTCTCTGCAAAAGAAATATTTATGTTAATTTTCTTGAAAATTTTATAAAATTTCAAAAATTGCTCATGCAATTTATTTTTCTTTTCAGAATTTTGAGGGAAAGGAAAAGGAATTTTTTTAGGTTCACAAAAAGTAGAAGGAAGAGAAGGGAGAGAATTGGATTTTGGCTTTTTAGCCCCTTTTTCAATGTGTGGAGGACTTTTATCTTCTTCTGGGACCATCTCCTCTTCATTCTCTTTTCTCTTTTCTCCTTTACTTATCAACTTAATTGCTTTGATATGCTCATGTGGATGGCTTTGAGTATCACCAGGGAACTATCCCCTAGTATCTTCCTTTCCCTTCAGTTTTCTTCCCAACTGCATCACCATCTCTTCAATTCCCTTCATCCTATTATCTACGAATTTCTTATCTGCTTCCTGCTTCCTTTCCAACACATCAAGCTTATCCACCTTCTTTGAAACCCCTTCTAAGATTTTAGTCATTTTTGCTCCTTGGGGTTCATCGATTACCCCATTAGTGACTGAAAATCCAACGGGAGGCTGCAAGGTGTTCCTTTGATTTCCATAAGACAGATTCTCAAGGGTCTTCCAAGATGGATCATAGAACTGATTACCTCTGAAGCTGTTATAGTTTCTATATCTGATATATGCAGCTTCTTCTAAATCTGGATTTATCACCTTTGGTGGAGAGTGAGGTGATGTGGTTAAAAGTTTCATGATAGTTTCTAGCTTAGACGTGACATCTGAATCATTCACTTTCGCCACCCTTCTAAGTACCTTTCTCTCACCTAGCCACTGATGATTGTTTGCAGCCATCTTCTCTATCAAATCAAATGTTGTCTTTGAATCCAAATTTGCTATGCTTCCTCCAACTGATGCGTCCACCATTGGATGAGTATTTCCATCTAATCCTGGGTAAAAATACCAAATCTGATCATAAACTGAGAATCCATGCATTGGACATGATTGCATAAGCTCCTTGTATCTATCCCAGGCTTCAAATAATGGCTCATCATCATATTGCTTGAATTGTGAAATTGAGCTTCTCAACCTCATTGTCTTACTTAGAGGAAAATATTTTAGTAAGAACTTTTGCTTTATTTCCTCCCAGTTAGCCAATGGAGGATCATGAGATAGTAGCCAACTCCTTGCTTTATCCCTCAGAGAGAATGAGAAAAGCTTGCAATAATTGCAATAATTATACTCTTGTGGGACCCTACTGTTGTACATTATATCACATAATTCTATAAACTGTGATAAATGGGTGTACGGATTCTCATGTGGGAGTCCCCCAAAAGTATTATTATTTACCATGTTGATCAGTGTTGGATTGATATTATGTTTCACACAGCTTGATCAGCATGGTGTTGTGGTGCTATCCCACCATATCTCTGATTCCCATCAGGTATAAAAGCATGTCTAATAGGCCTTGGTAGAACTGCTACACCTTGATTCTGATAGCGAGGGATGACCTGTTCATTCCTGTTATTCACATCATTTCGATCTTCTGGTGGTGGATCATGATCATCCATCTTGTTTCTTTTTCTCAATCTATTTAATTTTCTTGCAGTTGCTTCAATTTCTGGATTAAAAAATAATTCTTTTCTTACTTGTGATCTAGTTATCATAAACTCCTGCAATAAAATTAATAAATTTAAGCCAGTTCAAAAAATAATAAAATTAAATACTTATTCAATGAACTTATATTAAAATTAATCAAATTTAATTCATTCCCCATGCAACGGCGCCATAAACTTGATAACATATATTTGCAACACAAATTTAAACACTCGCTAATATGCAAATGACACTATATTCCACAAGTATACGGGACATATACAACAAGCATATAGGTAAGGTATCGAATCCACATGAAATGAATAAAAATATAATTAATTAAATACTTGTCCAAGAATAAAGAAAATATCAGGATGTTTGAGAATTAAATAAACAATAAAATAAAATAATAAATATGCAATGAGTGGACTCAACAGATGCAGAATATGAATTGGATGAAATTAAGAATAATAAAAACAATTCTAGGTATTACACTTTCACTTGGTTTGTCATGCAGTGGATGGAACTTCTTAATTCAATTCAAGCATAATTTCCTAAAGCAATATGTAATTTATGTAATTAATTCTTTCGAATCTAATCACAAGCAGATCAATCAATGAATATAACAACAACGTAAATATCACATCAATTAACTCCCAACAGATTTATCGGATTGAATTCTCTCACACCTTTTGTCTCACAGTAACGATACGCTACTAGATATGTTATATGTGTGAAGTGATCAATATTAACTCTCAACTTTTGTTTCTTGGTTTAATAAATAGATATGAGTAATTGGTCATGGATCAATTAATCATGTAGAGAAATCACATATAAAAGAAAAAAGTGCTTAAATTAAATAAAGGATTCACACACCAAAACAATCCAAAACCAAATTACTCGTGCAATCTTAGAATCTGGAAGTTTAAACTTCTATACAAAAAATAAAAAAATAAAGTAAATTTAAATTCAACATGAAATTAAATAAACTAATAAAACCCGGATGAAGGAATAAGCGCCGTCTCATCCCTAGACTTTCGTCTTCGTATCTCCACGACGTTCTTCGGATGCTGGCTGACTCTGTGGATGAATATGTGAATGACTTGATGAATTAATCGATGATCTCTCTTTTCTGATTTAATTGGGTATTTATGAAGTAGAGATCCCATGGAACAGTGAATTAATGGGCCTGGACTTGGAGAGCAAGTTTGATGAAGAATAAATCTCACGTATTAAAATCTCATTAACTCGACCAAACTAATGGATGATCCGACCAAACGAATGCTTTGGTTTGGTCCAACGAAGTGATTGATGAGTGTGTAAATTCACAAGTTTGGCACCATGTTTTGTGCTAGTTTTGGAGAGTTTTGATGTGAAAATAGGTGGAAAACCTATATATATTGTGAATTAGCATGAATCAGGTGTTATTGGAGCTATTTGAGTGATTTTCATAGCAAAAATGGAGTGGAAGTGCCAAGAATCGAAGAAACGAAGTCGAGACCATACGAACCACCAAGAAAAGAGGTGGGTTCGACCTGTTGGAGGAGGGTTCGACCTCTCCAGCAGGTCGAACCAGTGTTGGAGAAGTGCAGGAAGTAGGTTCGACCACGACTCGAGGGGTTCGACCTGTTCATCAGGTCGAACCATGGTCGAACCAGTTCGTGAGAAGCTGGGTTCGACCACGACATTGGGAGTTCGACCTGACGGTTGGCCGAACCAAGAGCAAGAATTGTCCAGTGATGAGGTTCGACCGGGGGTTTGACCAAGTCCTGAGAGGTTCGACCTGTTCAAAAGATCGAACCAGTGAAGAATTCTTCCAGTAGCAGGGTTCGACTTGGGGTTCGACCTGTAGCCAGTGGTTCGACATGTTTGACGAGGTCGAACCTACGTGCGGAAACTTACCTTATCCGGATTTTTGAGGCCAAAACGCGTGGGATCACTTGAAAAGCCCATTCCAAGCCCTAGAGACGTGATTTCAAGTATAAAAGAAGGCTCATGCAGGCAAGAAGAAAAGAAGCACGTCCAAGTACGAAGAGCTTAAGATCGTGACCCGTTAGAGGAAAGTAGGAGGGCTGAGACAGAGGTTCGGCTGGAGTTTCAAGTAAGATCGGTCTATCTAACCATGATTGCTCCTAGATCAATCATGGGCTAGAGCCACTTCGGTAGTTCTAGGGTTATGAAGGTTTCATGAGTTAAATTTGTATTTCGTGTGTATACTCCATACAACACTACTTGTGGTTTAGTTTATATAAGATTGCACGTTTTTAATCCATACTCATAGTTGTTTTGTGCATCAATAATCGTTGTGTAGAGTCTGAATGCATAACATGGTTATTGATTGAGTGCATTCACTAAGGAGCAGGGTTCATTGTTATAATTCTAAGTGAAGGGATTCCAAAGTCTTATTAGAACCGTCTTATATGAATGTTTTTTAATTGAATTGAATTCGGGTTAACAAGTAGGATAAAGAGTATAACTTTATAGTACCTATAAAAAGAGATCAAATCGGGTTAGAGTACTAAGTGCACGGGAAATAATTGATTATTATAGTATCTAGAAAGGGGGGTAAAGTATACATCTTGCTCCGAGGATATTCACACGTGTCAAACGCTTATCTACTTGTGTCTATAGAGTAGATTTGCATGGGTTAGTGATGCGTCCATAAACCACAAGGCAGAGTCGGACATCGACACATAAAAGTATGAATTAATGAATGAAACCGGATGACCTGACGAACTACCTATCATCTTACTTGACCACAACCTTCTATCTTTTCTTTTGTTATTTCAATTAATAGTTCCTACTCAATTCCAACATCATTATATTTCAAAATAGTCTTAGTTTACTAGAGTATAATTGAATTGATATTTATCCGTCCCTTGGGTACGATAATAACTTGGTCACCTTCGAAACTATAATTGATATCCTTCACACTTGGGGATTAAATTGTGTGTTGCGAACATATGAACAAGTCAATGGCGCCGCTGCCGGGGACGACTTAGAATATCTTTTTGATTATTTCTAGTTTGTTAGGGATATTTAACTTGTCTTGCTGTTTTAATTCTAATTCTTTTTAGTTGTATGCTCACGAGATCAAAGAAAGGTGAACTCGAACCCTATAATCCTGAGATCGGAGCATCGTCAAGGAAGAAGAAGAAGAAGAAGAAGAAGAGCAAGGTAAAGACTATTGATCCAGCTGAAGATCTGAATTTTGGAGTTGAAGTTGACGAGCAGATTTCGCAGACGATTGAAGCTACAACTGAAGTTAATTTGGGGGTAGAGACAGTCAACATGGCAGCGAATCAGGATAATCTAGCCATTCGAGAGGTTTTCAGAAACAATGGGGCTGGAAATTTTGGGCTTCTAGGAGCGAGGGGAACTAATGCAGCTTTCAATCTTCATCCCGCTCTTATTAGCATGATAGAAAGGAACTCCTTTTCAGGAGGGTCTTTCGAGGATCCGCAGCAGCATCTGAACAAGTTCCTGGGCTATGCAAGTACTCAAAAAGATGCAAGAGAACATGAAGATGCTAGGAAGATCCTCTTGTTCAAATTCTCGCTTATTGAAAAGGCGAGAGATTGGTACGACACTATCAACGCTGCTGAGTGCACCACTTGGGAGCAACTGAAGTTAAGGTTCTTGGAGAGGTACATGCCACCTTCAAAGGTGTTTAAGATGAAGCAAGACATTAACCAATTTGCTATCGGTGGAGGTGAAAAATTTCATGAAGCATGGGATAGATTCAAGGACATGCTAAGGAAGTGTCCTCAACATGGGCTATCTAAAGCTCAATATATCAGTATATTCTATAACGGATTGGACTGTGATTCACGAGTGTTATTGGATGCTTCTTCTAATGGAGCATTGCTTACAAAGTCATCCGTAGAGGCCGAGAAGTTGTTTGAAGATATTTCAATGAATTCGAGGGATTGGCCAACTGATAGAGTTAGAGGTACGTATGTCCTTGGGAAGGTAGCTCAGGTTGAGAAAGCAATGGTGAAAGCAAGTAGAGAGGATGAGATCGTCTCTAGCTTGTCCAATATCAACAAGCTACTTGAATCCCAACAGAAGCAAATCAGCGAATTATCTCAGCGCGTACCAATCATGCAGCAGGAACTAATGAAAGAGGGACCAATCCAAGAGGAGTTGGAAGAGGCACACTATGCCATGGGTCAAAGTATTCAAGGGGCTAGGTATCAAGATCAAGGAAACCGGAACTACCAAGGGAACTATCGAGGAAACTTTAATAATCGTGGTCCCCCGGGTGGTTATCAACAGCCGAGGAGATCGGAGTTCTCATGGAGCAATCCGAATAATGCGATTCAATCTCCGATGGGTGTTGATTCGGGTGTTAAGGTGGAAGAAGGGAAACCGGGTCTTGAGGATACTGTGAACAGGTATATTGCCAAGAATGATGAAAGAGTTAACCGCCTGGAGGCAAAACTTGAGAAGAAAATCAATGCAAACCATGAAGTTATATCTAAGCAGGTGAAGGACCTTACGTTATTGATGGGGGAGATGGCAGGAAGTGTTAACAGGCTTACTCAAATCTTGAGAAGGGGAAGTTCCCGTCTCAAAGTATTGAGAATCCAAGATCCTGCAACGCCATCACATTAAGGTCGAGAACGCAGTACGAGGGACCCATGAGGCCGGAATCAAATTTGGACATGTCTAGGGCCGGGTTCAACCATGGTTCGACCAACATTGAAGGTCGAACCATACAGGGGAGGTCGAACCAACACACTGGACACGATCAGGAGAGGTTGCAGCATCGGTTCAACCAAACGGCAGATGGTTCAACCTGGCATACAGGTCGAACCTTGGTCGAATCCGATAACTCGGAGCACTCTGTTTTTCCAGAACACCGGTTTGACCAAATCAATCATGGTTCGACCTATCCTACAGGTCGAACCCAGGTCGAACCGCACAGCCAGGAGCACTCTGTTTTGTCGCAGTAACGGTTCGACCACGACGTTCATGGTTCGACCTATCAAACAGGTCGAACCCTGGTCGAACCGGATGGCGGAAAGAGTACAGTAGGTAGGTTCGACCTAGGTGCCCGTGGTTCGACCTATTCCACAGGTCGAACCCAGGTCGAACCTCAAATTCAAAAAGAGAGCCATTGTCCAGAAGCAAGGTTCGACCAGTACGTATCTGGTTCGACCTGTTCCACAGGTCGAACCCTGGTCGAACCCCACCAGAATTTGCCTGTTGCTACTCCGAACACTCTCGATGATGTTGATGCTACTCCAGTGGTTCAGAATGAGCAAAGTACAGAGATCATAGCTAAAAAAAATGGAAGAGAGCCAAGCGATTGAGAGCCGAGAAGGAGAAAGCGGAGAAGGTTGATCGTGATGAATGGGGGATTCCCAAAACAAAGATACCTCCGCCGTTTCCTTATAGGTTCGTGAAGAAGGGATTGAAAGAGAAGTTCAAGAAGTTTTTAAAGATCATGAACAAGATAAGCTTGAGCATTCCTTTCTCGGAAGCAATAATGGAGATGCCGTACTATGCCCGATTCCTTAAAGATATATTGTTGAAGAAGCGGAGCTTAACCGGAATTGAAATGGTGAATTTATCTGAAAATTGCAGCTCAATCACTCAAAGGAAGCTGCCATAAAAGATGAAGGATTCGGGGAGCTTCACTATTCTATGTGAGATCGGAAAGGGGCCGGCACGGCGATCTTTATGCGATCTAGGGGCAAGCATCAATTTGATGCCTTTGTCCATCTTTTAAAGGCTTGGTTTGGGGGAGCTTACTCCTACAACAGTGGTTCTCCAATTGGCGGACAGGTCGATGACGTTTCCAAAAGGTATAATTGAAGACGTTCTCGTCAAAGTGGAGAAGCTAGTCTTTCCTGTGGATTTCCTTGTGCTAGAAATGGAAGAAGACAAGGATAATATCCCTTTAATCTTGGGGAGACCTTTCCTTGCTACTGCCGGAGCAATAATTGATGTTCAGAAAGGAGAGCTTAGACTTCGAATGGACAAAGAATAAGTTCTTTTCAACTTGGACAAAGCGATGAAGATGCCCATGGAGTCGCAGTGTTATAGTATTGACGTAGTGGAGGAGATTGTGAAAGAGGATATGTCTCTAATCCTGTCAAAGGATCCTCTTGAGACATGTTTGATGGAGTCTCTTACTTATCCCATTACGGAGCTTGACGGTCTTTCTAACGAGGTATGTATTGATTATCTTGAGAACTTACTTGCTTTGGGTGATGCTAGGTTTGCATTGGAGAAAGCTAAGGCTAAAGAAGCGAAAGGGTCTAGGAAGTACTTGCCGTTGGAGAGAGAGAGCACTCCGATGGAAGAAAGGAAAGAGGAGCTGAAACTGTTACCGGAACACTTGACGTATGCGTATCTTGGTGACAACGAAAAAGATCCATCTGGTGATTCGGAATTCAAGAGGAAGATTGACCCGGAGGAGTCTACACGGCCATGGGATGAAGGTAATTCTAATGATCAAATTTTTGTGAGCGAGAAAGGTGTCGTGCTGACTGTAGACAAAGGAAGAGAAGATGATGCCTACTTGAAGCCTCCTAACTTACCACCGGTTACCAACAAGTTTGAAAGTCCTTACTCTTGTTCTTATCCTGACTATGATCTTGATGGAGATAGGAGTTATTCCAAAATTGAGTGGAAGTTTGACAAGTTTGAGAAAGGAGATTCTACCGATCGTATGGTGCCTAAGAAGGGTAAGGTGGTAAGTGTGGATGATAAGAGGGGGAGAAAGTATTGGAAGGTGAGGATGCGACATGATCATCCTCTGATCAAGTAGTCTTCTGAGTTGGTAATCCGTCGTGACTCTCCGATGTTAAACATGAGCGCCTGTTGGGGGCTTTCCCTCCCGTTTTAATGCTTTATTTCTTTTGTGTGAGTAAGAAATTTTTATATTTGAAGTGCTTACTTATCGGCAATTACATCTCTTTTCAAACTTAGTTTCAACTATAGTTTCTACTAAGTTTGGGTGGGTGTGATGTACTTACCTCAATAAGCACCGATAGTATAATCTTTTCTTCGTGATGTTTGTTAGGGGAGTTGGTTTTTGCGCCATATTTAAAATTTTAATCAATTTTGATGTGACGATTTTTTACAACTTGCCTAATGTCCCGTGGTGTTTTTATTGTTTCGTATTTTGAGTGATTGCGGAGTTACTTATGAATAATATTTTGTGGAACAATTTTTGATGAGGTTGTGCTCTAGTTAGTACCTAATGATTCGTATTGAAGTTTGAAGTGTGTAGGGATTGAAAAACACTCAGTTTGGAAGCTTAGAAGGGTGGTTCGACCAAAGCCAGGGTAGGTTCGACCAAAGCCTAGAGGTCGAACCGAGCAGAGGAAGTCGAACCGATGCAGATAATCATCTAGTGAGGTGGTTCGACCAGATCATTCTAGGTTCGACCTGTCCAACAGGTCGAATCAAGGTCGAACCCGAGGTCTTAAATCATGCAGTAGGGTGGTTCGACCTGAATCGATATGGTTCGATCTGCTTGGAAGGTCGAACCCTAGGTCGAACCAGTTCGTTCAGAGCACTCTGTTTTCCAGAAGATTGGTTCGACCAACACAAGGGTGGTTCGACCTGTTCAGCAAGTCAAACCCAGGTCGAACCAAGAAGAGCATTTGTCCAGAAGGTAGGTTCGACCTCGTCATCCATGGTTTGACCTGTTCAAGAGGTCGAACCTGAGGTTGAACCAAGCCAGGTACGCATTTTAAGTCGATTTTTCAGAAGGGTTCGATCACTTTTTCAAAACACTAAACCCCGAACCCTCTTCGAACCTCTACACTCTTGCACAAATTCTTCAATTACACTTGATTGCACACCGATTACACAACATTACACCTTGAATTTACGAATTGGGCGTGGATTTGGGCAATTTTCGTCGCAAAATCAGGGCTCCAGTCGCGATTCTTAAGTGTGTGTGTGATTCGATCATTTGTTTACCATGGGCAAGTCAAAAGGTACGTTCTTCCAACTCAATTACTCTAGGATTGAAGATTTAGGTATGCAATTCGTTGTGGTTAGGAGGATTGAGGTTGAATTTGGTTGGTTTTCATGGTAAATGTTGATAATTTGATTTGATTCATATAAATTCATGTTTGTTGGTGGAGAATGTTTGATTATAGATTGAACTTGATGGTTTATGTGAATTGATCAACAATTTTGTGCATCTATTAGGATAAGCATGTTAGTTTAGTTCAAATTGATGATAGTTGGAGTGATTCATGAAGTTCAATTGTTGAAATTTTTGGTGGAATTGCGTGAATTGCTTAATGCATGCTTGTTAGTTATGTTTTGGATGATTAAAGAACGTGTGATTGAAGATGTTTTGAGCATGTTGAATAAGCAAGTGGTGTTGAGATGTTAGTTTGAGTGATTATGCATGGATGCTTGAAGTTTTGAGTAGAGTATAGGTTATGCTAGTCGAATACTTGTGTTCTTATCTTGTTGGTTGTGTTAAAATAGTTGTTTTCAGGAAAGGGACAAGGATCAAGTAAAGGTAAAGGTAGAGCAGAGGAAGTAAGATCGAAAAAGAGGCAAGACAGGCCTTCGAATGTGGATACAGTGACTAGGAAGCTGAGGCTTCAAGATCGTTTACCCGAGAACTTCAAAATTCAAATGCAAAACTGGGATGAGATTAAAGAAAAATGGGAAAAAGTCTCAGATACTATAGCTCGTACTCGATACCAAGATGATGAGGCAATGAGGATAATGAGAATTGGGAATGACATTTTCTGGATGTTCGATCAAGTGGGTATCCAGAGGTTTATGGAGTTAAAGAAGCCGACGTATTTTCATGTTACAGCAGAAGTAGTTTGCTCATTTGAGATGGTGAAGGACCCGCTTGGGTACCCGTATCAGTGTACGTTTCAGCTTGTGGAGTGAGTAGGAGATGGACATCTGAGGATTTTAATGAGCTGTTTGAGACGCCTTTGGGAATCTCTCGTTTGGAGAATGGTGCGTTCAACGCTAATAGGTTTTGGAGATAGATCACAGGGGAGATTGGAGATTATAAGATTAGGCAGGCTCGTACTTCTTCGATAAGGAATCCAGTTTTGAGGTACATGGATCGTGTTTTGAGCAACACATTGTTCGCCCGCTCAGAGGGGAGTGTTGTGTCTAGAGGAGAGCTTTACGCCTTGTGGTGTATGCTAAATGGGGTGCAGTTCAATGTTGGAGCGTATTTCATTGCACAGCTACATCGATTCAGGACCATTGGATTTCAAAAGGTGAATATTGGAGGGTTACTGACGATTGTGGCTGAACATTATAACTTGGATTTCACTGGCATCACACCCGTTAGAGGAGAGCCCGATTTGGTGATGTTTACATGCATGAAGGGAGGATTTGCCCATTTCAAAGATGGAGATTGGTTCTTCACGAGGGGACTCAAGCCTTTCGATTTTATGTTCCCCTTCGATGTGAGTAACTTGACTACTATCCGGGTGGTGAGGAATAAGTTGATGGATTCTCTCGGACACAACGCCTTATCCGTGATAGTGAAGTCGGGTGGTAATTAGAAGACTGTATCGCAGATGTGTGTGGATGGTAGGATGGCGGAGTTACAGGAGATTGTTGATCGAGGAGAGTTCCGTCCACCACAGCAGCCCGAGAAGAAAGAGCAGCCCGAGGAGGAGCAGCAGGATGAAGAGATGCCAATGCAGCACGATGCACCTCAGCATGAGCCAGCACCGCGTTAGCAGCGGGCTGTCCCGAATGATACACGGGAGCAGCTTCGCCTTATTAATAAGCAGCTGGTCGCGATCGTTGCTAGCCAGCAGGAGACGAATCGATAGCTCGCACTCGCTAACGCCAACTATGCTACGCTGAATGAGAGGTATAATGCTTTGAATGAAAAAGTTGGTAGGTTGGGTGATCGAGTGGATTACTTGGATAGACACATCGGTGATCTACACCGGATTGTGAAGCGGAGGCTTGATGATGAGGATGATGATGATGAGGATGATGATGCTCCGGAGGAGTAGTTTGGTTCAGGTTTTCTTTGGTTTCCTCCGATTCATCTTGATTCCATTATTTTTCTTGGGGTGTGATTCATGCGTGAGTGGAATATATGAGTGATATCGATTGATAGATGCTTGTATAATTGATTGGGTATAAGCTTGTTGATTTTGTGCATTCATATGTTCATGTGTTAATTTCTATTGATGAAAGGCATGTATAATTTGATAAGTATGTTGAGTTTGTGTGGAATTAATCTTAATTATGTGCTATGAGGAGTACTAGGATTGCCTATGTGAGGATTTGAGCTTTCTAATCATGTTTGATCATGATTATTTTATTCTTGAGAGGATCATTCATATGAACGTATTCTAGAACTTGGCTTGGAGTCTTGTGTGAGACTTATGATTGATAAATTGCTAGGACATGATCTTAGGCCATTATTTTGTGATTAAGCTACTTAGCCAAATTTTATCCTTCCTAATGATCTTATTAACCCTTGGATGCCTTGTTGAGCCGTTAAAGCTTTTTCTTTGGTAGCCAAAGTAAATAATCTTATAAACCTTTATTTGAGCTTGATTAACCTATTCATTGGTAGAGAGAGTTGAGGTGAGTAAGTGTTGCAAGAAGAAAGAGGAAGATAGAATATGGTTGGATGAAAAGAATATGGTTAAATCTTGTTTGGGGGTAGTGCCTGAAACTGGTACCCCGATAGATTTTATACTTAGTGCATGAAGCTTAGCAGCTGATGGCCTATACAAGAGAAGAAGGGTAGTGCCTAAAACTGGTACCCGAATTGTCTAAAGAGATGATGTTGATTCACGAAAAAGAAGGAAAATCCATGAAAAGAAGAGGAGAAGTTGGAGGAGATATTACAGCAAGAAGTAGAAATCAAGAACCTCCAAGGTAACTCTCTACTAGTGTCTTAAGTCACTTTACTTAAATTTTCCTACCTTTTTCCAAAGAGCCAACATTACAACCCAAAAACAAGTCCTTTGTGATCCTAGTGAAGAGTTGATTATAAGTTGATTTTTGAGACCTTTGCCAAGCTTATGGTTACGCGTGAATATGGATTGATATGAGTGTTTATATTAACCTATATAGTGCCTCACGCACTTGAGCGAAAGAGAGTAAATACTTATATTGTGAGATAGATTACTTAGTACTCCGAATGGTGTGTGATTGGATTGGTTTGGCATGAGTGATATATATGAAGCAATTAATACTTGTTTGATTTAATGAAGTTGCATGTGTGATATGTGTTATACTTTATCTTGGTGAATTATACACGACTCCTGTGGTTTGATTTGGTTACCTCGGGAGGAGCAACATGTAAGTTTGGGGATTTGATGAGTGTGTAAATTCACAAGTTTGGCACCATGTTGTGTGCTAGTTTTGGAGAGTTTTGATGTGGAAATAGGTGGAAAACCTATATATATTGTGAATTAGCATGAATCAGGTGTTAGTAGAGCTATTTGAGTGGTTTTCATAGCAAAAATTGAGTGGAAGTGCCAAGAATCGAAGAGACGAAGTCGAGACCATGCGAACCGCCAAGAAAAGAGGTGGGTTCGACCTGTTGGAGGAGGGTTCGACCTCTCCAGCAGGTCGAACCAGTGTTGGAGAAGTGCAGGAAGTAGGTTCGACCACGACTCGAGGGGTTCGACCTGTTCATCAGGTTGAACCATGGTCGAACCAGTTCGTGAGAAGCTGGGTTCGACCACGACGTTGGGAGTTCGACCTGACGGTTGGCCGAACCAAGAGCAGGAATTGTCTAGTGATGAGGTTCGACCGGGGGTTCGACCAAGTCATGAGGGGTTCGACCTGTTCAAGAGGTCGAACCAGTGCAGAATTCTTCCAGTAGCGGGGTTCGACTTAGGGTTCGACCTGTGGCCAGTGGTTCGACCTATTTGACGAGGTCGAACCTACGTGTGGAAACATACCTTATCCAGATTTTCGAGGCCAAAACACGTGGGATCACTTGAAAAGCCCATTCCAAGCCCTAGAGACGTGATTTCAAGTATAAAAGAAGGCTCATGCAGGCAAGAAGAAAAGAAGCACGTCCAAGTACGAAGAGCTTAAGATCGTGACCCGTTAGAGGAAAGTAGGAGGGCTGAGACAGAGGTTCGGCTGGAGTTTCAAGTAAGATCGGTCTATCTAACCATGATTGCTCCTAGATCAATCATGGGCTAGAGCCACTTCAGTAGTTCTAGGGTTATGAAGGTTTCATGAGTTAAATTTGTATTTCGTGTGTATACTCCGTACAACACTACTTGTGGTTTAGTTTATATAAGATTGCACGTTTTTAATCCATACTCATAGTTGTTTTGTGCATCAATAATCATTGTGTAGAGTTTGAATGCATAACATGGTTATTGGTTGAGTGCATTCACTAAGGAGCAGGGTTCATTGTTATAATTCTAAGTGAAGGGATTCCAAAGTCTTATTAGAACCGTCTTATATGAATGTTTGTTATTTGAATTGATTTCGGGTTAACAAGTAGGATAAAGAGTATAACTTTATAGTACATACAAAGGGAGATCAAATCGGGTTAGAGTACTAAGTGCACGGGAAATAATTGATTATGATAGTACCTAGAAAGGGGGGTAAAGTATACATCTTGCTCCGAGGATATTCACACGTGTCAAACGCTTATCTACTTGTGTCTATAGAGTAGATTTGCATGGGTTAGTGATGCGTCCATAAACCATAAGGCAGAGTCGGACATCGACACACAAAAGTATGAATTACTGAATGAAACCGGATGACCTGACGAACTACCTATCATCTTACTTGACCACAACCTTCTATCTTTTCTTTTGTTATTTCAATTAATAGTTCCTACTCAATTCCAACATCATTATATTTCAAAATAGTCTTAGTTTACTAGAGTATAATTGAATTGATATTTATCCGTCCCTTGGGTACGATAATAACTTGGTCACCTTCGAAACTACAATTGATATCCTTCACACTTGGGGATTAAATTGTGTGTTGCGAACATATGAACAAATCAATGATGATTTGACCAAATCAAAGGGTGATTTGGTCTATGATCGGCGTCAATTTTGACAAGATACTGGTCCGACCAAACATTATCTCCATGGCTTCCTAACTTCATCTCTTCTTCTCCTTCAACTACAATCCTTCTTTTATTTTTCAATTAGGCCTAAAATCTGCAATAACTCTAAAATACCCATGAAATTCTAATATTTAACAATTAAGCATATAACTCCACACAATAAATGAAATCTTGCAATAATCAACTATCAAACGGCCTATATAAATACGCAAAATTCATGTTTATCACTTTCTCAGTTATTTATTTTTTATTTTTATTTTCGATTAACATCTTTGCTTTTTGTGATTTGTTTAATAGTTGTAAATATTTTATGGTATTATATCTGTCTTTGGTTTGATGCACAATTGGTTCGTTTACTGTCCTTGGTGTGTTTATTATCTGCTAATAAGTTATTGTGACATTACTAGTTGATTATGCTCATATATGGATTCTTGTTTTAGATTCTTTCACTTCTTGTTTTGGATTCTTGTTTTGTAATCTTTCACTGCTTGTTACATTCTAATTGTACGAGATATGTAGGCTTGTCGGTGCATTTAATCGGTTCGATCACACTGCAAACCCTCGTTATCAACTTGATGTTGATTTTGTTTGAGAACTCCAATTCTTCTTGCTTGGCATGCTCTTCTTTACTTCCCTTGCATTTTTTAAATAGTTGCTCTTAAATTTCTTCTAGATCCGATTGTTATTCATTAAATCCTTGATTCGGATGCTCTTCGTTATCTTCTTGACTTTCATTATCTTTTCCATCCATCTGCTTCTTATTATCCTCAATATCCTGTTGCTTCTCATTTTATTGCTCTTCAATCTCTTCTTGTACTGGTTGCTCTTCATTCTCTTCTTCTTTGGCATTTTCCTCTTCATTGTCTTCTTGTGCCGGTTGTTGTTCTTACTCCTCATTCTTTTCCTTTTCTAAATGTTATTCTTACTCTTCATTTTGTTCTTCAACTTCATAAGCCAAATCGTTCACCTGTGGTTCATCATCTTCATGCGTTTTTCTTGATCTGGATGAAAAGGGAGAATTCATTGGGAATCGATTATCAAAACGTCGACTAAGAGCTTCTATGCTTTACAGAAGCTACCTTTGAGTACTTTTTACCATCTCCATACTGCTAGTCAGCCCGTTATTTTCCTTTCCAATGCCCATAACGAGTTGTCAGTAGAGATGGTGCGGCTGGAGGGTAATCTTCTTGAATGCATCTTGAAGACTCCCGGGCACTATATACACTAGAGGACGACTGAGCATGGGTGAGCTCATTCTCCCAATTTACAGAACTAAGATAGGATTTAGTTTGAAGCTCCTTTACAGATGACTCAAGTGTGTGCTTCACTTCCATCTAGTAAAACTAACATCAGGCTATACAGAGATTTAATTGATCAAGTCATATACATCACTAAATAATACTAATTAACTTACATGTTTTGCACTTTTGTTAGACCCATGTAGCTGCTTGAACACCATCTTCCTTAGTTCTAAAATAGGGGTACAATTTGGTGACTATCCCATCATACGTGGAAATATATCACTTGCATCGGGCTTCAAACCACCACACAACTTTCCAAGAGTGTGGATTGCTTCATATGATCACTCTAATAATGCATAGCTGAATCCGTTGGCATCATAATATTCTCTGTCTCAGTTGTTCACCACCTCTTGTCCTTTTTCTGTACATCCTTAAGTTCCAAAACTCGGTCAACAGGTGGCAGAATACAGCACGACCCCATGGATAGGTGTTAAATCGATCAAGGTCATCCACAAGGTATATGTATTCAGGGTCCACAAAACTACGTTTGGAACCTTGAGGGATGAGCAAGTACACAAGAACCATCAACATGGAAAGTCTAAGAGAATTATCTTCGTTAGAACTCTCAAGAAATATCCTTCGAATATCGGGCGGTGTAATGTTCATTCTATCGCCAAATATCCAGACGACAAATTCACCCTTGCCTGAAATTGTAGGTAGTGGACCAAACCGCAAACCAGTCAATAAAGCAAATTCACTAGGCCCAAACTTTGCTTCAACTTTATTGACTTTGAATATGAATGACTCTTCGGATGATTCGCAATCAAAGGTGGACAGGAGATGGAGGTACAACAAACCCTGGAACTTAAAATCAGTTAATCCTAATAAATGTCCAAAACAACTTGCACGAAACATATCTAAGTTAAGAGAGTTGAGCTTTTCCTAATAATTGGATATGCTGGCTGGATTGGGGGTTGAAGATGAGCTTGCCATTAATTTATTTTTTCCTAGAATGTGATCCATATAGATAAGTCAGGATTAAAAACATCTTCAGATTTGAACTCATAGCATGACATATAAGAATCACTGACGAACCATAAATGTCCATTAAGAACAAATTAACAATACTCTAGCACGACATTTAAACTTTATACACCTAGCTAATGAATTTTTCGTACCCAATCTAAATGGACCAACTATCATAATCAACAGAACAAACAACATGCTTTCTGGAATCATTCATCTCGAGTAAAAAAACAGCAATCCAATTTTCAAAGATTGTTCTTAAGCATTTAACAAGACTGCCTAGTATGAAAAAATAAATAAGATCTGCACTATCACCTCATCATTCAACTCAAGAATTAACCACAGATTTAGATTACATTATTCATAATTATATAGGGTTCTGAAAGCAAGCAATTCAACAAAAAAAAGAACACCAATCTAAGAACACAGTATGGAGAGAGAAAATCAACAAAACCAAGTATGAATTCATTTGTAAAAATTATTTTTGTGAAAGAATCCATTCAACTGGATGGAACCCTTCTTGGTCTTTAGAGACTTTTTGATAGAATCTCAAAAAACAACATGCTTTACGTTGTGATAATGCTTAATGTTGTGACAATGCTCAATGTCAATGCTTAATTAAACTTTCTGCCCACAAGATTTTCAATTAATAAATGAGAATGAATAAGGGCAAACATCTTCAAACCACATTCGAGTTTCGAGATTAAATTTTCTTACCTGTAGTGTTGCGTTGGTGGATGATTACAGGTGGAATAGACATTGGGATTGAATGAAGTATGAGTTTATAGATTTGCGCTGGAGTCTTCGGGATAGTATCGCGACATCCGAACTCTTGCTGACGAAGAAACCTGCTTGTCGGAGGGGTTCGCATTGCAAACATCCACGTTATTGCGTAGCTGTCATCGAACGGTGGGGATGGGGGTGTGGATGACCTATGGTTGGGGATGGAGGGAATGGGAACA
Organism: Pogostemon cablin; assembly: GCA_023678885.1. Classification (NCBI taxonomy): domain Eukaryota; kingdom Viridiplantae; phylum Streptophyta; class Magnoliopsida; order Lamiales; family Lamiaceae; genus Pogostemon; species Pogostemon cablin. Next base: position 18,353,158 of record CM042977.1, on the reverse strand, counting down.
GTGGGAAGGGGAGAAAGGTAAAGTTTGAAAATTTTGAATTCTCGGGGTCTGTGCGTGGGGTGGGATAGGGTGGGGGGAGGGGAGGGGTTGATGGATTGATCATGTAGTTGTGGGTGAGGGGTTAGTGGGGTGGGATGATTAAATTAAACATGGGTGTGTGCGTGTGTGTGGGAGATAGATAAAAGTGTTATAAAAAGTGCAAATGTGTATAAATAATAATTTATCCGTCCCACTAAGTTCTTCACTCTTTCTTTGTAATTACTCTCTCCGTCCGGATTTAAGGTTGTCATTTGCTTTTGGGCACGGAGATTAAGAAGTATTATTATTTAATGTGTAGTGTGTATTTGTATTAGTGGAGGTGTGAGTCCCATTTTTTAATTGTATTAGTGAGTGTGTGTGGATAAAAAAGGAAATGAGACCCTTGGGGGTAGACGCGCCAAAATAAAAAAAATAATACCTTAAAAGCCGACGGAAAAAGTACAAAGGAAGAGGGGAGAGTTTAGCGAGACGGGAGGAGTAACAAACAAATTGAAATGTTCGATAAAGATTTTGTATAATGAATTTTAAGGCATTATTTCACTTTTCCCTAAAGGTTAAATTAATAAATTTTCATGGGACAAGGAAGTAAACACGCACCGACGCACCCATATTAATTACCCGCCAAATCACGATCCAGATTGTATCTCCACCGTCCATTTTGAAATACCGCTGACCTTTCAACTTCCACGCTGCATACGAGTCAACAGACTCTCGACATGAAACAGGGCCCAAATAAATGTGTATTTCGATATTCTATAATCATACTTGATAAAGGTCAACGACGGCGGCGTTGTTGCTCCAACCATGGCGACGGTGGCTGTGGCCGTCAAGAGCGCGGAGGGGAGGGGCAGCCGGAGGGCGGTGCGCTGGGCGGTGGAGAATTTGATGCACAAAGCAGATCGTTTGCTACTGGTTCACGTTATGCCCACCATTACCTCCGTTCCTACTCCCTGTATGTTACTTTCTAATCCCCAAAATATCCTTGTTTTCGTATGCACATTGAGAACTATGTGAAATTATGTGGTGTATTGATGCTTTAATTTGAACTGACTTAGCTAAATTGGTGTGAATCTACTGGGATTGGAAATTGACCTAACCTGTGTTTTAGTCGAATTTTGTGCTTTTGTTTTGAGTTATCATGAATTCAGATGTTGACTATCACTAGGTTTTGTGATATTCGTTGGTTGTGAGTGAGGTGGAGGAGGGGGCCGCTTTGGGATGACACAGCGTACACATATGATTGCGATGAATTTTCTAGATTAGATCTATTTGATAATGTAAAAGGTGAATTCTATTCCTACGAAGAATGAATGCAACGATCAATTAATGAGTTGCAGGTTTATATTCTTTACTTTATAGGAAGTAATTTGGTCACTTAATTTGTTGCTTTGTAATCTTATTTATTGGCTGACTGTTTGGTGATGTTAAGAATAAAATCAATAATTTTCCTGAAATCATGGGTACTTTGTGCTAGTTCTCATTGTCAAGGAGATTAAAATATTTGCATCTTGAACCTTGAAACACATTTGAATAGATACTCATCGTGGTGAATTGGACAGGAACGATATTTATTTGCCTTTATGTTGAGTTCTTTACAATTCAAACTTGATTCTTTGTCAGGCAATGGTGATATATTCTGATGTATATAAAAAGAAGTTAGATGGGCCAAATTGAAGCATATGTTAGCAATTTAGTGTTCTCTTTCTTACTCGCTTCCCCTTCCCTTTCTTTTAACATTTCTTCCACCTAGTTGTTTGTTACCCACCCCTTTTTTTGGCAATTAACTTTTTTCTCTTAAAAGGGCTTTATTATTTAAGCTTGATAAATAGCTGTTCATATATTTTGTTTTCATGACAATCACATATTTGACTGACATTTACTGTAAAATCATTATTAGGCTACTGGTGTTTGTTAATGTGTTCTTTTATGCCATTTACTTAACAGCGGGTAATAGAATACCTATCATGGAGCTAGATGCAAGTGTGGGAGAAATGTACATTCGAGAAATGCAGGCAAAATGTGAGAAACATTTGCTAACTTTAAAGCATCTATATAGGACACAAAAGGTGAGTGTTTTTTCTCAGTCTATATCACATTTGTTTTTCCCCTTGGTGACTAATTTTAAAATATGTCGAAGCAATCTAGATTATGACATTGCTACTGGATGGAGACGACCCTGCATTCGCTCTTTTGAGGTTTATATCTGATTTAGGACCTACAAGCTTGGTGCTGGGCTCTTGCTCATTCAATAACTTAAAGAGGTAAACTTAGGACTAATTACTTCTGTTCATAAAATTCTGCTGTGTGTTGCTTCTGATTGACTTTCCTTCAGAAATCAAATTCTCTTGTTGAGTAAGTGATTGGCTTGATTGAGAGGACTTTTATATGTTCTGACTTTCTCTATATTGAATTTAATTTTCCTGATTTCTGGAGGAAAAATAAAAAATCTGAAACTCATAAATTGAAAATGAAATTTGCATGGAAATATATTTCAAGTAAAATGTCGTGGCATCTTCTGCTAAAAAATATATATTTCTCTATCAAATGCCTTTGTATATCGATGTATCACCATTTTTTATCTTAGGATGGCTGCGGATTCTGATGTACCGTCTATAGTTATCAAGAATGCACCTAGCACCTGCGACATTTATGTGATCTCTGCAAATGATTTCATATCAAATTCCTCAAATCCTATGTTAACTTCTGGTACGTTGATAGTAAAGTTCCTTGATTATCTGACTAGCTTTGGCTATCATAACTTTACCATTTTGCACCTAACAGAGAAGAAGCATGAATCTCTTGCATTCAGTAATCAAGAATCCAGCCTTTTTTCTTCTTCGGCAGAGTCCGAGTATCAGTATTGCTTGTCAGATGTTAGTCATCCACATTCTCAGTCACAAATACGAACATCCTCTTCTAGGCATTTCATTGCTGTTAAAGAAACATCTCATCAATCATCCGAAGAGAACCTTTCAGAAAGGTCTCAAAATACAGGATTTCCATCCATTTCTTCTGCATATCCTGAGCAGGTGATTGCTTCTAGCCTTTTACAAAGAGACTTATTTTCATTGAGTTTGCTCTCTTCCACAACTATTTTTCTATTTTTCAATTAGTTCTTTCATCAAAAAGCCATGACCATATGCTAAACTCAAGTTTTTACATATATCAGTTTATTCTTACTTCTGTTTTCAGTCAGACATTCAGGCTGAAATAGAACAACTGCGCATAGAGTTGGAGGATACTCTAACTATGTATAGTCGAGCTTGTAAAGATCTGGTCCTCGTACGAAGCAAGGTTTAAGCTTTATATTACTATAGAACTTCCTCCGAGTGTTACAATAACATATAATATATACATATGTACATGTGTATAATTTTTTTTCCTTTATTCTTTTATTTGAATTTTACCTACTCTGGATTTTGATAAAATCATAAATCATAATCATAGCTTTGTGATTCAGGTGAACTTGCTTTCTTCTGAATGCATACAAGAAGCGCAGAGGGTAAAAGCTGCTGAGCAAAGAGAACTTAATTTAAGGAATATTGCTGCTCTTCAAAGAGAGAAGTATCTGGAAGCTGAAAAGGAGGTTGATAAAGCGAAAAAACTGCTAGCTAAAGAAACATATGAGAGGCAGATGGCAGAACTGAGGGCCCAAAAAGAGTCTATAGAGAAAAACAGAATTCTAGACGCACTACTGTCTAGCGACCCACGCTATAGAAGGTACACGAGAGATGACATTCAGATGGCAACTGGTTCTTTTGACGAGGCTAAATTGATTGGTGAAGGAGCATATGGTAAAGTTTATAAGTGCAGCCTTGATCACACGTTAGTCGCTGTTAAAACTCTTCGCCATGATGCATTTGGCAAAAAAGAGGAGTTTCTGAGAGAGGTTTGACCTTCACTTGTCCTTTCTATTGGTTATCTCTTTCTACACTGTCGACTCTATGAGTTACCATTTGACAGCACATTGCACCAACTTCAAAGTTCTTCTCTACTCTTTTCTTTTTTTACACATTTTGAAAGTAGAGCCTATCATTATTTAATAGCGTATAAACTTCTCCATGCTTATAATATTAGAGAAAGGCCTAAACCTTCATTCACATGCATACAGTAGCAAGTGAAACAGCTTTTGGAAATTGTAGAACCCATCCGTGATTTTATACTCTTGTGCACAAACTATAAGTTAATGAAATTGTAATAGATTAGTATTGAAAATTAGTATATGAGATTTTCACTATTTCTATACACTTAAAGTTTATAGCACTTCATATCCCCAACTGTTAAGAGACACACATCTGATAGTTTTGAAACTTACCTATATGGTATTCGTTTTCTATGACCAGATATCAGACTCGTATGTTTCCTCTATATTTCAAACATTAAAGACTTATAGTAGCAATGTGCTGTAAATGCGATGCAACATTTGATAATATCAACCAGAAAAATATGTGCAGGTAGAAGTTCTGAGTAAATTGCGCCACCCTCACGTTGTTTTGTTGCTTGGAGCGTGTCCAGAAATCCGCTGTCTTGTATATGAGTATATGGATAATGGAAACCTGGAAGATCATATCCTGCGTAGAGGAGGCAGGCCTCCCCTTCCTTGGCCCGTTAGATTTCGGATAGCATTTGAAGTAGCTTGTGGACTTGCCTTTCTGCACCACCCAAAGCCAGATCCTATAGTTCATCGGGATTTAAAACCTGGAAACATTCTGCTAGACAAATATTTCACGAGTAAAATAGGCGATGTTGGCCTGGCTAAAATCATGTTCGATATCATCCCTGACAGTATAACAGAGTACAGGGATTCTGTTGTAGCAGGTACCCTCTTCTACATGGATCCTGAGTATCAAAGAACTGGAACTCTTCGACCAAAATCTGATCTGTATTCTTTCGGAGTAATAATCCTCCAGTTGTTGGCCTCATGCCATCCCAACGGCCTTGTACTGAAGTTCGAAAAGGCTATAACCAAGGGCACTTTTTCAGATGTTCTTGATAAATCGATTCCAGATTGGCCACTAGCTGAAACAGCAGAACTAGCACAGATAGCATTGAGATGCTGTAACCTTAGATGCAGAGATAGACCCGAGCTTGAAACCGAAGTGCTGCCGATTCTGAAAAGATTAGCTGAATTTGCTGAGAGAGAGCATAGACAAGCTCCTAAACACTACTACTGCCCAATCCTTGAGGTACAAATACCATATAATGCATTTTGAAAGCACTTAGGAACATGATTTCTTACTATACTATGCGTTTCCGTGCAAATTAAACCAGGAAATAATGGAAGATCCATACATAGCGTCCGATGGCTTTACGTACGAGCACTTTGCGATAAAAGCGTGGCTTGAGGGACACGACGTATCCCCCGTGACAAAGCAGCGACTACAACAGAAGATGCTCATTCCAAATCACATGCTGCGACAGGCCATTCAAGAATGGAGAAAAAACTTGAGACCGGTGTAAGATCGTCTGAGTAGTCGTTATACAGGATGCATTAATCTTCTATTGCACTGCATATTACATGCGTGGTAAGTGTGTATTTTGTTTGGTAAGCTGTTAGATGAGGGTCACTGCATGGTTTCACATTTTGAATTGTTGTATATGATTGGACAAACTGGAAATGGTGGGTCTCCACCCTCCCTGTCTTGATAAATTGTGGGACTTGCCTTGAAGAGAGACTTATTGTTTTACTATGTTGGTAAGGACCTTATCATCAATAGAGAGGCATTCTCCTTCACTTGTAGATCATTTGGAATTATGTCATTGCAACATTTTTTGATGATTCTCCTTCACTTTTTAATCACTTGAATTATGGTTAAGCAAAACTTTTATCCTATGAAGATAATATTTTGATTTAATGGCAGTGCTGTTGCTAATCAAAATATTATGGTGACACCTGAATCATTTAATTTTTTATTATTTTATTTTGTATGAATATACAATTTTAACCCCGCACCCCAAGTGTAATTTACTCTAAATTGTTTTGCGCACACAATTTATATTCACCCAAAAATAACCCAAATTACTTAGTTCTCACAACATCCACCAAAACACACACCAAATTTGAGAGAGGACAGAGAAAAGAAACACACGAAGAAGAAAAAAAGGATAAGGAAGAATTTAGAAGAAATTGATTTGTTAAGAAACTAATTACTCGACAAAATTGTTTGAATTTGTTGAATATGTTCATTCTATACCAATATTCATCCATAAACATTAAATCTTCTTCTCCACCAAAAAATAATTAATTAATTAAAGGTTTAGTAGAAGCCCAAATTCTTCATTTTACTCATTTAAGAGATCAATTCGTTGCTTGGAGATGACTGTCGATATTTAATGTAAATTTTGTTTACTTTTTACCATTAATGTTTTGAGATTGTTACAATTCATTTTTTGCATTTAAAAAACAATGTAATTCTCAGAAAAAGTTTGTTGTTCGACCCTGATCAATAGAAAAGAGTATAAATTTGTAAAAAGATTTGTGAAACAATATCAAGTTTTTAAGCCCATTCATTATCTTAAATTCTTCGTAATTATTGTACCATGTTTAAGAAAAGGGCACTTTATTAACAATTTTAATTGATTTTGTGAGCATATCGTGGTATTTTAAAGTTAATAAAATATAAAATAAATTATGAGTGCTAAATGATTTATATTTTTTTAATTTAATTATATGGAGAAGCTATTTATAGAGGGAATTTTTACTATATATTTTGAGATATAAAAGTTAGTGTTCATGTAAAAAGTCTAGTGAATAATAAATTTTATTTTTTTTTTAAAAAACCTAAGTTTATAAAACATGGCAAAGATTTGTGTGAAACCGTCTCAAGTAAGGGCTTACGTGAGACATCAGAAAGTAAAAACTTTTATAATGGAAAGTGATAATAAATTAATGAAAGTGATAATGCTATTTCATGAATAATTTATAATATAAATAAAAAGTGATAATATTTTATGCGTGTGAGTTTGTATTGGGAGGCTGTGAGCCTAAGGAAGAGACCCCGAACTCTATTAATCGGATGCTCGGATGTCCTGAGGGGATTCCAGCTTTTGTGGAGCATCAAGACTTCAAGGCTGATGATTTCTGGAGGTTCATTACGGGGAGGAATGGGGTATACAATCCTAGTTATGCTCGAGCTACCTGCATCCGCAATCTAGTGTTAAGGTATATGGATCAAATCCTTTCGTGCACTATCTTCTGCAGATTCGAGAGCAGAGTGATCCCTCGGGGAGAGCTTTATGTGCTATGGTGTATGCTGAATAGTGTTTAGTTCAATGTGGGAGCGTACCTGATCCATCAGTTGTACCAGTTCACTAACCATGTCCGACAGATAGCGAACATAAAAGGTTTGATTACTCCTATTGCTCACCATTATGGGATTGATACGAGTGAGATGGGTGTAGTGAGGAAGAAGCCGAACATTGATTTGCGTTCGTTGGAGACAGAAAAGGTGTTTAAGATGCCTACTAGAGGTATCTTGGAGTACATGTACAATATTGCACCCAATGCTTTCAGTTTCCCTGTTGAGCTGACTCAGTTCATCACCATTTGGAATGAGGGGAATATTGGTATGAATACACCGGGTCATCAGGCTGTCATCAAGGTGATACAAGAAGATTGAGATTGGAGAATGGCCGTGCAGGTAGCACTTGCGCAGGCACAGCCGATGGCTATTGATGCTCCCGTCGATGATCAGGGGTTTGAGATTGGAGGAGCTGATAATGAGATGCCACATCAAGATTATGGTGGTGGGGCAGATGAGCAGTATGGAGGAGCTCCAGGAGGAGCACAGTTTGGGGGAGAGCCCATGTTCCCCGGAGTAGCCCACTATCCCTTGTACGGGATGCCACCACCTGCATTGCCGCCTGGTTTTGAGGAACATGGGTTCATGATTTTTCTAGTCTTTACTTAGAAGTAGAGGTGGCAAAAAGGCCGAGCCGGGTCGGCCCGATACCAACCCACCGGGCCAATGCACATTTACGGGCTGGGTTGGGTTTTGCCCGATTTTTTGCGGGCCTTATTTTTTGTGGGCCAGCCTAGCCCATACTGGGCCACCGGGCCATTTTGGCCCATTAATATTAATTTATTTTTAAAATTTTAATTAGAAAATAAAATTTATTTATTTTAATACGTGTAATAATTATATAAGTCAATATTGAATATTATCCTCAAATTTATAATTAGATATAAATGGTAAATAATCTATTCAAGTTAATTATTATTATTTTTAAATCAAATAAATTCGGATTTATTATTTGGGGTCAATTGTATTATTAAGAGTTGTTAAATAATGGATTTGGAACTAACATCAGTAATCACGATTATTATGTGATTAAAATTATATTATTATCATCCAACTTATTTCATTATTATAATATAATGTAATTTAAATCCAACTTTTACAAATTTCAACAACATTAAATCTCATACACAATTATTTTTTTTTCTATTCTATAGAGTAATTATTATTTTTCTTTCTCCTTAACTTTATTTCTATCATATATAATATTAAATCTCATATACAACTTATCACATTATTTTATATGTATATATATTTTCTATCATAGAGTAATCAAAATATTCAAGTAAAATAGAAAATTCATATATAATTTGAAGATTATAACTATTTTAGAAAGTTATTTTATGACTATTTTTATATATTTAAATTTAAGTTATTTAAATATAATTTATAAATCAAATAAATTAAGTATCACAAATAATTTATGATTAAATATTAAATTAAATATAAATAAAATAACCAGGCCAAAAAAACCCAAAAAATCGGGCCAAAAGCGGGCAGGGCCATTTGGCCCACCGGGCTTGATGGCCGGGCCAAAATGGCCCAGTTCTTTTCGGGCCTACATTTTAATGGCCAGCCCAGCCTACTTGTGGCTGGCCCATTTTTGTCTGCTTTACTTAGAAGGAAGAGAGAGAGGTTGAAGGTTTCAGATATGAGGAGGAGAGAAAGAAGGTTCAAAGTGTTCTTGATTTTCATGATAGAAAAAGAATAGGTTTTGGATTTTGGTTTTGTTTACTTTTTGGTTGTGCGATAATTAATGTGCGATAATTAAGGTTCAAACTGTACCACGTTTTTTAAGAAAAGTGTTCTTTTGACCAAATTTGTTGACTTTAGATAGTATAGTAGTATTTTTAGGTAATAAAAAAATATAAGGTAATGATATGTGTGTGAAAAAGGAGTGACAAATTTGAAATTAAAGTAACTTTTGAGGTTGTTGGATAAAGTGATGTTGCCATTTTAAGGTTGTGAACGAAATTGTTGGACGGACAAATGTAGAAACATGAATGAAATTATGGGACGGAGGGAGTAGTTTTTTATTTCTTTGATTTTTGTTTACTGGTTTTAAGTATTAATAATAGGTAAACCCATTTTATTAAAATCTCATGGCATAGATGTAAATAATTTAATTTTTTAAGGGTAAATATGTCAATTGGTGGGACCCTTGCTTTTCTTAATTGGAAACAATGACATTTGAGTGGGACTCCCAATATAGTAAAATGGTAATCTTTCGGTGGGATGGAGGGAGTTCAATGAAGAACATTGAATTTAATGAAACTCTTTCATCTCATTTTAATGTTATTTCAATTAAAAACTTTTTGATGTGGTTTTAAAAATTAATTAAAGTATACTTTTTACCTTCTTTATCATTCCTAATTTGGACTAATTATCACTATATTAGTTTGGTTATATGTTTGTTGATACTAAAGTTCATTATATCACTTACGGTGTTGTTATGTACATTATATCATGTTATAGTAGTCATTATTCTCTTCTAAAGTTTGTATGAACGATTTTTCAAATGTATATTGATGAGAGTGGAAATTCATGTACTTTTGGGTCCGATTTGATACCTTTTTGAGTGTATAATTGATATTATTTTCACAAATCTTATTACTTCTAATTATTATTGATTAAAAGGTGCTTGAGAGGTATTTTGTTGTGTTTTGATAGGAAAATGATAAAAAAAAATGCTAAATTGGAATGAAGGGTGAATTTGTGCAAGATGTCAAGGAAACAGAGGACTGCATTCCATGATTTTTTTGTATTTTTTTGAAAGTCCAAACTAGTCATGTGATACATGGTTAGAAAGCTACAGAAGAGAGGGTCGCGTGAGCCCAAGAATCGCTTCAATCGGAGTCCGGATGACGAAGTTATGTTCAAAACCGTGAGGTCGCGCAGCTGACGGCGAAAATTCCGAAAATATACGAAAATTACCCTTTTTCCTATTTTCTTAGTGGCCAAGTTGTTTCCTAATTTAATATTTCTTCATATCTTCCAAAATTATATTTTTCCTGATTTTTCAAGATCCCACATCGTTTTACTCCTTATTTTATTCCATTATCACACTTATATATACTTCATTCTCATCACCACATAAAATCGTGGAGAACCCGCCTAATCTACCACCACCACATCACCTAGGGTTTTTACCCTATTCCACCATATCCGTCTTTTATATTCTACCCATCATCCGCTATCCACCATTTGGAGAGGATTCAAGAGAGTATTCGTCTACTTGATCGAAGACGGGAATTCTGGAGAGGATGGAGTTGAAGAAGGAGAACCAAACAAATAAGTTTTCTTTTCTTTACTTTATTTTTTCTAGTTTTTAGACTCATGGGTAAGTTTTCTACCATATACATGGTTGTTGCTTGTAACACCATGGGCTAAGTTATGGATTTAGACAATTTTGACAATGTGATTTGATTGCCATACACTTGAATTTTATTACTCTGCATATTGTTTATTTCCTTATTGAAGAGGATATTTTGAGACTTCATATTATTGTGTTTTTGAGTTTGGATTCCTTTAATTATTCTTGACGGTATCACTGATTGATAATTAATATGATTCTTTATTTCTGCATAATAATTGTTATTTCCTGTGACAGTCTTAGGGGATTGACCTATAATACCTAAGAGTGTTAGACAATCAATTTGGAATATTAATTACTTGGTAAAACATCATTATTAGGTAATTAATAAGGAGACAAAAGGGTTAACAATCGCGTACCTAGAAAGGGAAGTCTAGTGCTCTAACCTTAATTGGAATTTAGCATGAAGTACCTATAGAGGGAGAGGGAGTTAATTTCTTATTGATCATAGGATTTTCAGCTCATTATAAGTGTTAGATCCTACCTGATCAAGGTGATTTAACTAAGCTTAGTGATCCTCTTATAAATATCTGCATGTAATTAATTTGGGTTTAGAATAATATGTCTCATGATTAAGCTGGATTGTCCTTAGCATTATCAGTCTTTTATCTTGGAATACTTGATTGTTTTCTCGACAGCTTATCTTATTTTATTTTTATTATTTAATTATTAATTTTCATAAATTGAGTTTGTCCTAAATAAAAATAGTCATATTAGATTTATTTGTCACTCTAACACTATCCCGTGGGTTCGATAATTTAGCTTGGTCACACGCGCACTACAATTGATCCCTTACACTTGAGGGTGAGATTCATATTTTCCAAAAGAAAATAGCGATCAAGTTCTTGGCAATCAAATCACATAGTCAAAATTGTCTAAATCCATAACATAACCAAAAAGATACTTAGCACATGGTGTTACAAGCAACAACCATGTATATGGTATAAAGAGATTTGTATTATAATGCTTCAACGTTCATATGACCGTTCATCTTTTTATTAAAAAAATGACCGTTAGTTCTTTTTTAAATTTTACAATCACTATAAATATATCTTTCACTCCATTCTTTTCCCTACATTATTTTCTCTTCTACATCTTAAAACTTCAAATTTGCTAGGTATTTTAATTTTTATTAATAAAAAAAATGGATAAAGATCCATGGATGAATTTTGGGTTCAATTTTTCTAACTCCGGAGAAAATTTAACGCCCCCAAGTATGAATTTTCGTCCACGTGCCAACTATCATCCTCCAAATCCAAATTTTCCAAGTCATCTTCCGTCAAATTTTTCTACTAATCTTCTGTCAAATTTTTCAAATAATTTTCTATCCCAAAATATTCCTACTAATCTCCCAAATTTTTCAGAAAATAGTTTCCCTCAACCCAATTCTTTTAATTAATTTGGCGCACCATTCTTCATGTATCAAAATCCTTACATGGCTCCTCATCCTCAATACAGATTTCGTCCGACCATCGGCACAAGTTCACCGGATAAAGATAGAGAAACTGCATCTTCGAACTCTCAGCGTTCATCTTTTTTGTCTCAATTTTCTCCAACAGGACTTGATAGGGTAAATCTTGTTGATGACTTTGAGAGCACCGAAATTCCACCACCGGCTACTGAAAGAAAAAATTCCCTACTCTTTTGATGAAAATACTTTTCTCGCAAGTTGTTGGGTCGATATCAACACGGACTTCGTCATCGGAAATGATCAAAAGTCGGATCAAATGTGGACTCGGATCACTGGTGCTTACAACAGTGTCCATTCAGATGACATGACATTTAGGTCTGTCGCTAATTTGAAGTCGCATTACTACACACTACAGAAAGCTATGAAGGGTTTCAACTCCTGCTACAATCAGGAGAAGAAGGCGTGGGGAAGTGGTTGCAACGATGCTGATATTGTAGAAAAAGCAAAGGTTCAATTTAAAGAGAAGTATGGTTCCAATTTTGTATAAATCAAGGCATGAAAAGTATTGAAAGACAGTCTGAAGTTCATCGATCCAGATTGTGATATTCGCGGATCGAAAAAGATAAGACTCTCGGCAACTATAGAGTATGTGGTGTCCTTAAACACTGACTCGGAACCTGGAGATGAAGCTAGGACAGAACCCCCCTCGCCCAATGGAGAGAAACGCAGCAAGACGTACCGGGAAGGGTAAGGGAAAAGCGACCACGTCCGCCGAAGAAAGCGACGATATTGAGAAAAGGCGTCGTGAGTTGGAAGAGTTTAACAAGAAAAAGCTTGAGCAGCTGAAAATTCTTAACCGATCTAAAAATTATAAGATAGAAAAGTTTGAGCAGCTGAAAATCCTTAACCGATCTAAAAATTATAAGATATTCATGAAAGATACCTCGAAGATGACACCTGATCAACTACGTGTCCATCTCCAAGTTGTGGATAATATCAAAAAGGAAATGGGGTGGTAAACTTGAAGAATTAGTCGTTGTAGTACTTCGTTTCAATATTTCTAATGTTCGTTGTTGTACTTCGTTTCAGCATTTTCAATATTCGATTGTACTTCCTTTGGTATGAGAATTTATCAATGTATTTCATTTCGTTTTGAAAACTAGCCGTTGGAAAATAGCCGTTGGAAAACTAGCCTTCATATACTAGCCGTTATAAAACTAGCCGTTGTGGAACACTACTCTATTTAAAGGATGTTATCGGTGCTTAGAACTCCTACCTAAGAACATCACAGTCTTTCTATTGATTATCCTTCAATTTCTTTCATTTTCTCAAACATGTCTTCCTCTTCACATTCATCATCTTCCGAAAGTAATAGTCTTCACGATAGAGAAAGAAAAAGAGTCCTTGCTCCAAAAATAATAAGAGTTACTTGGTCGTGCTAGGACTTCTGCTGGCGGTACCAGAAATCGAAGAACGTATGTGCACCGAAATCGTGAGGTGGGGCATACGAGACTGTACCTCGACTACTTCTCTGAAGATCCGGTACTTGGAAGTGAGACATTTCGTCGACGTTTTCGTATGTCGAGAGAGTTGTTCTTATGTATAGTTGATGCACTGGAGTCCCATGATGAGTATTTTCAGTGGATGGTAGATGCAACTGGGAAAAAAAGGGTTCTCTCCACTACAAAAATGCACGGTGGCCATTCGCCAATTGGCATTTGGTGGACCTGCCAACCATTGGGATGAGTATCTACGTGTAGCCAAAACAATCTCTATAGAATGCCTCTTTAAGTTTTGTCAGTGTGTGATCGAAGTATTTGGCGGATACTACTTGAGAAAGCCTAGTGCCCTGGATTGTCAAAAGTTGTTACAAATGCACGAAGAAAGACACGAATTTCCCGGAATGCTTGGGAGCCTTGATTGCATGCATTGGGAATGGAAGAACTGTCCGACATCTTGGAAAGGCCAATTCACATGCGGTGACCATGGCGTTCCGACAATCATGCTCGAAGCAGTTACCTCTGTAGATTTATGGATATGGCACGCCTACTTTGGAGTGGCAGGATCCAACAATGACATCAACGTGCTCAACCAATCTCCTTTATTTACGGATACTCTGCAAGGACACACTCCATCCGTTAATTTTACAATCAATGGTAAGGAATATAATCAAGGATATTATCTTACTGATGGAATTTATCCAGAGTGGGCTGCTTTTGTGAAAAGCTTTCCATGTCCTCAAGATACAAAGAGGCAACCCTTCAAACGAATGCAAGAGGCTGCTAGGAAGGACGTCGAACGAGCCTTTGGAGTCCTTCAAGCTCGTTGGGCGATGATTAGCGGTCCAACTCGTTTCAGGTACAAGAATAACTTGAAAGATATAATGCTAACTTGCATTATATTGCACAACATGATAATCGAAAATGAAGGAAATGCAGTGATCGATTGGTCCGACGATCCAAATGTGGCTATTCCGCCTCCACAAGTAAGTCAAGGATCAGCCGGAGCATTCAATGACTACTTCAGGAGGGGTGTTCAACTACGAGATAAACAGAAACATCTTCAGCTTCGACAAGACTTAGTTGAGCATGTTTGGGCCCAATTTGGAGAATAATTATCTAACCGTTAAAATTGGCCGGATCGAAATTTACATTATTGCTTTCGGAAGCTTTACTTTTATTTTTTAATGTATGTCATTTTAATTTGTGTTTTTATTTTTTATGTAATGAAAAAAATAAAAAATCTTTTTTTTCCATTTTTTTCTTAAATTTATTAAATTATAAAATCTGACATTTTAATTATTTATAATTTATTTTGAAAATTAAATATATGTAGTTTTGGAAATTAAATAAATGCAGTTGATAAGTTGATAAAATAAATGAGAATTAAATAAATTGAAGTGGGTCCCCTCAAAATACATGCTTTTTGGGTAGAGGGTTGGGGAGGTGTTTTGTTTTGGAGGTAGATGTATTTTACTTTTGAGGTGATCCTGACGTGACAACCAAAATACCTGTTTTTTGGGTAGATGAATGGGGAAGACCTAAAAGAAAATGTGTCAATTTTTGTGGGACAACCCAAAAAGAAAAGTGTGTCTATATCTTTAGGACGGATGAGGTATAATTTATATTTTTAAAAAAATGATAAAAATTAGGGAAGTCGTGATTTGTGGATCCTGGGCTGGCACACAGAATCGGGGTTACAAACCAGCGTTTGTTTTCTTGATCTCAAATCTCCTCGCTCTAACCATTACTCAATCTGAACTTCCAATGGCACCACCGCCCGCCGATCCCTCCAACCAGTAAGTACTTCCTCTCTATACCTACCCAATTCAATTTCTTTCTTATGTTAATTTCTCAATGGACATCATCAGGAGGCGAAAGAAAAGCGACCAGATTAAGTTCTTGATTCCTTTAATCTACGCTCCTGTTCTTCCTCTAAGTAAGTATTATTATTATTTTTTAATTTGAAGTAATCGTCGATATCATTTGCTTTTCTTTTAGTTGTGATTGATTATAATTGCTCAACAGTTAGGATTTCCCTCCGGCATAAACCGGTTTTGAGGGATCGTTTATTTGGTGCGGTGTTGGTGGGAGCTTTTGCTCATGGGATGTACATCATGTATCCTTTTTTCGCTTACATTTTTTTGCATTATTTATTTATTTTAATTTTTTATTTGAGTGTATTCATTTATGATTGCAAAGGGGACTTCCCTCTGTTGATATTGTTTGGGAATATGGTTTGCTATACAGTGGAATATTTTCATGTTTAAAAGTGAAGCAACCCCTAAACTCTCATTCCAGTACAACTTTAAAGATCTTGTGTACCATCCCCACAAAATGATGAATGATGCTTTGTTATGTTAAGTACTCGCCGTTGTGTAGGAAAGTAGCATAGGAAATTAGCCTGTGTTCGTTCAGGGAGTTAATGCTAACACAATATAATACTTGGTTGATTTTCGTCCATGGAGGTATTGTGAAACCCAACATAGTAGTTGATTTGGTAACAAGTTTTAGCATGCTTTCGTCAAGTGTTAGTTACTAGACTTTATGAAAGTTGAATTGCGGAAAGTTACTAATTTTTTGAGTCTTTATTGAAGTTGAATTGAGGAAAGTGATAACCTGTTAATATACCATGATGAGTTACAAATCTTGAACTACATGTCCTTTTTTCTTTGTGTTTGTTGCGTACTTATTTAGTTTTACTGTTATACATGTAAAACTTTAGCTAGAATGATCATCATGTCCCCCCCTATTTGATGGGTAACAACTTCTAAGAAGTATTGAAATTTGTTTGTACATAGTAGTTTGTCTCCTTTTCAAAACAGTTGAAATAGAGATATGGAGCAATATTATATTTTGGGTAAGTTATGTCTGTTGCATAATAGTCAATAGATAAATAAGCTACCATCTTTCGGTTTCCAATTTGTGGTTCATCAGCTAAAGGTTTCTTGCTAACTTTTTTGACTTGAAATTAATTTTCTCCAGAAGCATGTTTCTGCTTGATTCCTGTTGTTGATTGAATTTTTCGGGCTTTCAGAGTTCTAGGGCCTGATTTGGGGTCACAAAAGGTGACTTTTTGTGGCAAGACAAAATACACTTCATGTATTTAAATTTAAAAAAAAAAAAAGAAAGAAAGAAAGAGAAGGTAAGAAATCTAAGCAACATAGGTAGAAGACTGATCTCAGCAAGGATTTAATATGTAACTAAAAGTGTTAAAAATTTAATTTTACATAGAAATTACATGATTTATTTCTGTTATATGCACTTATAGTATTTTAAGTCCACCAAGTGCCAAGCCTTGAGCTTTACCAAGTTCTTGCTTGCAAATGTGTTTTTTGATGCGGTGATCAAATAATCAATAATTAGCATCATTTGATTTGATTGGATCACCGAAGTACAAAAACCAGACATTTACCTTATAATCTTGTTCTTCTCTAGATTTCTGTAATAAATGTTTTCCAGATACAAATTGGAATTATTTAGTAGAAAGATAGAAATCTGCTTGAGCATAAAGATACGAAAGTGGGAAAGAGAAATTATGTTGGCAATTTAATTTAGATCGTAGAATTCCTCTTTCATGTTCATGTCGATGGGGTTGTATTTTTTGCATAAATTAGGGATTCCTTTACTATTCATAAGAAACTGCATATTGTTTCCTTGAGTCATACTTTCCTAATATTTTACTTTGCATCTGCATTTCTTCTTACAGTTTTGCCTCTTTCTCCTTCTGACAGTAATTCCATTCTTGTTGAGATTAATTCTTTTCACTTCTCTGATTTTGGGTTCAATTCACAATGAAAGTTCCTTTCATGTTCTAATAATGAGCCTTCCATCTTGCCTCAAATATATAGTTCCGTAGTGAACTGGATACTGATATATTAGCTTAGTAAAAAGAAAAGAAAAAAAACACACACTGTAGCAATTACAGGATAATAGTATGAGACGAATTTACTCTGATCAACAATATATCAAGGTATAGGAATCCCGATATCATTTATTAAATTGAGTGCTTTACATGTGAAATTTTTGACAGAAGTTCTTCTTTTTACTCTCAATATTTAGGACATATGCGTTTCTTTTGTTTGTTTTCACATTGCAATTCACTATCTATTACTTGTGGCTTACTGCTTTAGGATCTCTTCCTGGCACTGGAGTTAATATGTGATAAAGATGTTGGAATTACTGAGAATGGTTGACATGTTATTGTTAAATATTGTTAATCCTTATGATCATGTTTAGAAGTGATGTATATGATAGCGAGAGCAAGTAAAGCTGTTGTTGCGAGGATGGAATCATATGACTTCACATGTGCTAATAAGGTTTGGTTTCCCAAATACCATATGCAGTTTAAGTTATCTTGTGTTCAATAACAATTGAGTTGTCCTTTTTACAACTCTTAGTGGTTTTGCAGGTCGGAAGCTTCACATGGCGATAAACTGATACCAAGTTTTTTGATAGTAAGATGAGGATATGTTCTAAACTGCTCTTTGAACATGTGTTTAATTATTTCAAGTTAAAACTAGACCTAATTTTTTTCTTTCAGATTATCCTGTGGAGATGCAGTATTTTTTGAGCATTTTGAGTAGAAATTTCAGATAGCAATGTTTTCGTGTCATCGTAAACAATTTATCAAAAAATGTTAATACCTTGCCTCAAAATATGCCTAACCTAACTTGTATAAGTGCTTGTCCTGTTAGTAGTTGAAGGATCTGCATGCATATATTTTTAGACAAATATGTATATGTTTATTCCAATTTTCGAAGCTCATATAATGCAATTTGATCAATATAAAATGGGCAAAAATGCACATAATTAAAGATTAAAAAAATATAATTATAATTAATGAACTACAAAAGTTCATATACATCAGTCGGATGGAGCATAAACTAGGGAGAAATACATGAGAAATTAATACATATTAATTAAAGTTAGAAGAAGATGGAAGTGGAAGTTATAATAAATTCATTCGAACTCAATTTTCTCAAATTTAATTACTCATCTTTTTGAGAAAATTTTTAAAAATAGACCATCTCAGCATAATTTGTAAATAAATTCGTCATTTTAAGTATAGTTAATCTAATTTTAGTCTTTTTTTATTATTATTTGCTGTTCTTAACTTTTGTCAAGTTTTTTTTTTTTTTTTAATTTGCGATTCATAACCTTTGTCATATTTTGTTCAATTTTGCTACTTTATTTGTCAAAATTTAGTTCTTTAATTAAATTTAAGTCTTTTTTTTTTATCATTTGGCAAACACATTATAACATAAATTAACAGTTTAAATGAAAAGTTGAATTAATAGTGATTTTAATTAAATTTAAGTTTTTTTTTATTTTATCATTTGACAAACAAATTATAACATAAATTAATAGTCTCAATAAAAAGTTGAAATTTGAAACTTTTTTTTCTTAAATCTCATATCTAGAATCCAACGAATTTTGCACTATGTAGAATCTTTGTATTTGAGATTGTGATTTTTAAGTATGTAGAATCTTTGTATTTGAGATTGTGATTTTTAAGAATTTAATGTATTTTGTCGCTTACTCGTTTGTGCTGAGGTTCAAAGGCAAAAACATATCAGCATTTGACACTGAAAACAGTTGGTGGTCACATTCGTTGATACACTAAAAACAATTCTGAGTAATTGTGAGCTTTTCTATTCATGTTTGCTTAGCTTATTCTTTTAATTGAATTTTTAAGACTAAACAATTCTGAGTAATTGTGAGCAATTGTGAGCTTTTCTATTCATGTTTGCTTAGCTTATTCTTTTAATTGAATTTTTAATACTATTAAATTTTAGTGCTGTATATTATTCATGTCCTAACATATTTTCTATGATTATATAATTGATGCAAAAACATTTTTTATTATACGGCAATAAATGACGCTAATAACTTTTTGAATGGATAACATTCTAAGCATTTGTTTTTACTTAAAAAGTTGTTATTTGTTTTTACTTAAAAGTGTGCTTTTTATGTTTTTTTTTTCTGATTTTTTTATAAAAAAATTAAATTCTTTTATCAAATTTAATAAAAAATATTTAGAATTTATAGAATAGATAATTTGCTAATCTATGTCAAAAATTTAAAGTAATCAACATCAAGTTTTAAAGTAAAAGAAATTTGAGTTTAATCTATATCAAAATTTTAAAATACTTGATATCAAGATTTAAAGTACTTAAATATTAAGAAATTTGAGGAATTAATAATAATATTTTATCAAAATTCATATATAAATGTAGATACCCTCTTTTTCGTGTGCGTTAAAATATGTGTAAATAATTTTGAAATTATAGTGGGTTAGATGTGTGTGTTTTTTTTAATGAAACTGTGAAATTGATGGATATTGTTAGGAATACTTTGGGTTAGATCGTCAAGACTGTCTTAATATTTTCTTAAATAGTTATCGTTATTTATTTATTAAAAGTATTATTACTTCTCATTAAAAATATTATTATTCATGAAGTAATTCACTGCACCACTGCCATTTTTCATTAATTCGAATATCACTTTTTATGAAAATATTATCACTTTTTATCTATCTAACATAAATTTACCCATAATACAGTTTCACACAATTGATTGCCCACATTCATTAAAATGTTATCATATTTTATATATTCTACGAATTGTTCAATCAAAGAATCTAATTAGATAGTTATCACTTTTTTTTTATTAATTATTACTCCTCCGTCTAAATTTAAATTTTACACTTTTTATTTTCTTCCGTCCCACATTAAATTTCACCACAAAAAAAAATCACATTAATCCTCAACTCAAAATGTGCATCTTAATTACAAATTTAATAATCTCACCTAGCACACGTAATATATTTTACAATGTAATTACCTAAAAATATTACATTACTCTAAAAAAAATAAATAAAGTAATTTTTTTTTTAAATTTCGTGTTGGTGAAATATAAGTTGGGATGGAGAGAGTATTTTTTTATTAAAAATATTATTCGTCCGTTCCCAAATAATTGTCTTAGTTACTATAGACACTGTTTAAGAAAAATTATTTTTTGATCAATTTTATTGACTTTTAGGGATAATGTAGTCTTATTATATAATAAATAAATCATAAAATATATGCAATGTGTGTTAAGTGAGAGTGATAAATATGAAATTAAGATTTATTTTGAGATTATATGTTGCTTTGAAGTTTTTTTTGAGGTGACACATTTATTGCGAGACGGTAGAAAACAAAAAAAAATAAGACACCTATTATAGATTGGAGTATTATTTTATTCAGCGAGATCGCCTAATTAATTATTGTTCATGCGGGCATTTCGTGTTAAATGGGTTTGATTTGAGACCCTACGTCATAGATGATCTCGTACAAGTGGTTGTCTACATACATGTGATCCAATTTTTTTGAAGTGAGAAAGCTCGGGTGCACACCATGCGCCTTTAGAATTTAATATTATGCTTAAGAGTATATTATTTTGTTTTAAAGCGTATACACTTTAATTAATAAGGGTATACTATTTTGTTCTAAAGGGTATACACTTTTCATTAATATTTTTTATTTTTTCTTCAGAAAATAAAGGGTACACATCTTTATACTAAAGGATATACAATTTAATATAAAATTCTAAAGGTGCACATAGTGTGCCTGTGCGCCCGGGCGCACATAAGTTTTTGCCATTTTTTTATGCTCATAATCCAACATACATTATCATTTAAAAATTGACAAGTATGCATCATAATCCAATTTGATCATTCAAAAATTGGCAAGTATGGATATAATTTAAGATTAAAATAAAATATAGTTAAACACCGTAGAGTGTAAACCGTATTCATGTTACACATTGATTTAGAAAAATACAATTTAATACATAGAAATGTACTCTCTAGAATCATATGAACTATTACACTTTTGAATAAAAAATAGTATTACTCATCAAATTCTAATAACTTGTGATTT
This sequence comes from Pogostemon cablin, assembly GCA_023678885.1. NCBI lineage: Eukaryota > Viridiplantae > Streptophyta > Magnoliopsida > Lamiales > Lamiaceae > Pogostemon > Pogostemon cablin. Next base: position 18,331,613 of record CM042977.1, on the reverse strand, counting down.
TATATTCACTAGTTTATAATAAAAGTGAAAACTATTTAAGAAAATCTAAAAGGGTCTCGCATAAGTGTTGTTCCAATACAAATTGATACCAAATTATGAAATGGGATAATAGTGAAGGTTTCATAAACCATTTATAATACAAAACAAAAGAATAACATTTTTAGAAAATAATTTTTTATAAAAAAATGATAACTAAGTAAAAAACGTAAAATGATCCCTTGTAATTATTGATCTAAGATTATTTGACTGAGGTGGTTTATTTTTAATTTTTTTTGTCAAAGTACACTTTCGCATAGACATACACGAAAAAACATGGAGGATAAAAGAAGTTAAGTATAGTTAGTGTAGGATCCAATATTACGTTGAACCGAATCTTTTACAATATATTGGGTAGAATGAGTTAAATTGTTAATGGGTTATATTTCTATAAGATGATGGTAAGAGGAGAAAACGTGAATCAATCCGCCCACAAACTGGTGGTGATTCGGAATTCAGAGTCCGATCGAAGCCAAGGGAAAATCACCGAAAAGGGGGTCACGAGAAGAAGAAGAAGAAAGGGAGATTATCGGAGAAAGCGTCGTCGTTTCATGAGGGAGAAGCCGGAGCTGTGGCTGAGACTTACTCGCTGGCAGATGACAAATGAGCAGGCCTAGCTAGTATGATTGCCCAGTTTTGTAAAGGCATAACAAATAGAGCGAGGCTGCTAAGAATTTCATCAAAAATCATTACAAATTAATCCCACATGAAAGACATGCACCGTTATTTCAATAATTGGGCTGGACCATATGACCAAAACTAATATCAATGACAATAAAATTTTAATAACCTCATAAAAACTATAAACAATAAAGTTTACACAAAGCAATCTTCAATAATTCTAGAAGAAGCCTAATGTATTTGTTTCTCCTCAATTACCATCATCTTGGAGCAGTGTTGACGCCATCGTGTCTACCCATTGTTCTTCTCCGGACATCAATCATTTAACATTAACGTCATCATCTCCCAATAGTTGATCGATCATTCTATCTAAATCATTATTTGTAATATTGGAGGATGATTCTCCATAAATATGGGTGGTTCCATTACTAGCTTCGTGAAACTCTATATTATCGTTATGCGGTTCACTATGACTCATCGTCGTTGTGTAAGAGCTGGGTTGATTTTGCAGGTGGAGTCTTGCCATTTCATTCATACTTTCTATTATAAATCAAACAAATATGCATGTCATGATACATACAAAGCCCTAATATATTTTTAATAAAAATAAATTTAAATGCTTATACATATATATCTATTACACATAAATACATTAATCTATGTGCACCAGTACATTATTATAAATTATATAGAGCAGATTCATGGGTATGTTCAAAGCCACAATATTAATCAATCGAAGCAAACAAAGGGGAGGAACCTGTTAAATGAGAAAAAAAGGGAATAAAATTGGGAGTTTCTCTTAAAATTGAGTGCATACCAATTGAAGTAGGTACGATTACTCAAGTGTGCTGTGTCAGTGGTGGAGTAGATTAATTTCGATGGTCGGAGCACAATGACGGTGAGGGAGTGGAAGACACCCTAATGAAGTAAATAACTGAAAGTTGGAATGTGTAACTGTATTTTGGACACAACAGAATTCCTCCCAATTAGCATCTTTAGCTTCAGCTTCCTCCATCTTGTGATCATATCTTTTCACTGCTAACAGATCAGAGGAATTTATATTAATTTTTTTAAAAATTACAAAATCTGCGAAAAAGAGTAACATGAAGCACTCAATGATCATCAGCTAAATATATAAGATATGACTTACTGCTGTCACAATCACCATGATAGTTTTCTTTAGGCCTATTCTCTGATCAACATCTCAACTCCCCTGGTGTCCAATAAGCTATGAAGTCGAAGGACTCTTATTGCTTGGTCCTACAACGTTCCACAGGATAAAGGACTTCTTTTATGTTGTTCTTGTATTAGCATGTTTTAGACTCAAAATAATACGCAGAGACCAGACCAACTCGACTAAGGGATTGGATACAGAAAATGCTTGGTCCATTCTTGAGTCTGTATTTACACCTGCACCCGAAATATTAATCTCACTTCCTCGGATTCTGTAAGTAGTAGAACCCATTGTATGTCCTAAATCAGCATCTTCTTCATTCAGGTAATTCATTATCTTGTGCATCACCAATCCCAAAAGTTACCTAAACATCACGCAAATGGAACATACTCGACAATTGGAAAACAACATAATGCAACAATAATTGACTCAAATATATATAACGAGCATAGGATAATTAGATAGGGCTTGATTCAAGACATAATCATGTTAAGTTATAAGTATATATGCTTTTAATTGGTTGTATTTCTAAAGAGAAGAGCCCAAGGATTAATACAAACATACGAAACAAACATATGAGTAGATGGGTAGGTTAATCCATATCATAAACGCTATCAGGTCAAGCAAACTTTCCACTGCTATAAAAAATAGCTGAATCATCAAGCATAAAGAGTTAAACACAACTGATCAATCGCAAAAACCCATAATTTCGCCACTCCTCTGAAATCCATTAATAAGTCGCATAACTGATGAAATTAATGAAATCATTCTCTTAATAAGGCATCTAGTGAACAAATTTGCCCATACATATCCCCAATTCACAATGCAAGAATGCGTTGATTAATACCCAAAATTCCGAAAAACTAATTAATGAATCCATGAACTTTCATGCTCCCACATCAAAAACAAGCCATTAAATAATTTAAACTAAACATACATCAATTAAAGATATAACCCCCATTAAAATTCAACAAAATTAAGAAATGCCCAAACCTTCTCACCCCACAATCGACTTCTCCCTCGACGTTGAATATGCAGTTAGTGATTCCGCTTCGTTTGCAAATCAAATCAGAAGTGGGGGTTGTATAATTGATTCAACAAATGGTAATTACTAAGAGGTTGTGTATATTTTTAAATGAAAATGGTAAATTTGAATTTCTAAGGGTGTGTATATATGTTAAAATTAAGATTTAAAAAAAAATTAAAAAGGTTGTGCATAAAAGATGTGTATCATTTAATATTATATCTTGTCACTCCTTAAAAATCGCAGAATAATTATCTCGATCAATCAAATAATCACATTAACAATCTTTGTAGCTCCTATTCATTAATCCACTGCAAGAAAGCATGGAATGAAGGATGAAAGGAGAATATTCAAGAACTCCATAAATTAACTTATGAAAACAACAAAAAATCATAAATTTCAAAATATATTCAGCCAACAACTGCAATCTTGAACAACTCTTACCATCAAGTTTAAAGAAATTCATGCCACAAAATAATCAATCGAATTAAAGAAATTCATCAAATTCATGTAAATAATTGAAATGAATGTTGTGCATATGATGAGTAATTGTTAAGAGATGTACATCTAAAGTAAATATATAAATCTAATTGTTCAATTATCTTCTAGATATATCTCTTTCTCTCTCATAACTTCAGCTCCAAATCCAAGGAGGTCTTGAAATTGATTGCGAAATATGTTTTATCCATCTCATTCTTCCAACCCCAAATCTGAACTTGATCTCCCTCCTCAGCATGGTTGGCAACAACCAATTTGTGCCAATCTTTGTTGATCACTAATTGACTCTTCACACCCGTCCATGTTTTCAACCCCAAGTTATACTCCCCACCTTCTCCATCCATGGCCTTGAATATCCCCTTCACCCCACCTTCGTCTTGAAGCTTGTCCGTGCTCAAGAACCCCGTCACTGTACTCTTGCCAGCTTTGTTGATGAATAACCTATTCTGATATTTGTGGATGTCTGACATTGTCAACTTCTTTTGATACAAAAATTGTGGTATACTCTGCATTCTTTGAAGTAACCCTGGAGGGATCACAAGAGGCTCTTCTTCATTAGTAAGCCCTACACCATCTTCATTATCTTGTTTTCTTCTCTTGATATAGGGCTTTTTCCTCTCGTAGGGCTTCCACTTCTTCTTCTCTTTATGACCACCACCACTGACGGCAGTAGCAACATCAACGTTTTCTTCGTCATGTTCTCTTTTTTCCTTTCTTGAATCTTGGTAAGTGCTTCTTGGACTCTGCAATGGAGGGACATATCGCAGCGACTCTACGTCGTAAACCATGTATGGATTATCGTGTATTGTTAGGCCACTACAAGAAGGGGAAGAAGAGAGTCTCATGGTATCATCAGATTTAAACTTTATGTCCATCCCAAACAATATTATCATTGTTGAATCTTGATGATCTTGGCTTGACAGTGCCATGTCGGAGTGATGGCGTGTTGTTGAAATAGGAGAAGAAGGAGAAGACAACCTCAAAATCGTATCAATACCCAACATCCTTATAACACTCATATCCACCATGCCTCTATAATATGTACTCTTTGTATTGGAGTCTGTATATATAGAAGAAGAAGGGTGCCGAGATGAAATTTATAGTGGCACTCGGTTGGGTATAATTAGTATTCTTATTAAGATGCTGCTGTGTTGCGAACTAGGGATTAACCTACTTTATTTCCTAAATTAATTAATTAACCATTGAAGTATTTATAACATCCCATTCACATACTATAATTTCCTTAATTATATCTCGTTTCCTTAATTAATTATGTATAGATCTGATTAATTACCATAAATAAGGCAGTAGAACGACATTGAGGCTTTTGATAATTTTATTATTCAATCAGGGCTAATAGATCTACCTCTTCACGAAGGTCCTTAACTTGGTATAAACATGATGGAACATGTAAAAACAGGTTGGATAGGTGTCTTATAAGCAATGGTTGGCTTGCAAAATGGCCGTGCTCTCACCAGATGGGCCTTCAGAGATCTTTGTCAGATCATTCTCCTATTGTTCTAGACATCAAGAGGAGAGATTAGGGTCCGAAACCTTTCCGTTTCATCAACGCATGGCTTTCTCATCTAGACTTCAAAGACTTTGTTCTGGAAAAATGGAGGAGCTACAATGTGGAAGGTTGGGCTAGTTATGTCTTGAAAGAAAAATTTAACAGATTGAAATCTGATTTGAGGAAGTGGAATGATCATACTTTTGGGAATATAGAGAATTCAATTGAAGAAAGGCGCTAAAAAATTTTCCAACTTGATATGGTGGATGATGTGTTAGGCATTGATGAGATGGAGGTTGCGAGCAGAAATAAAGAGAGAGCTTTGTTTTTTAATGATATAAAAAATAAAGATAGTCTATTGTTCCAAAAATCAAGAACTAAATGGATCCAGGAACGAGATGAGAATACAAGTTTCTTTCACAGACGCATCAACAACAGAATGAAGTTCAATGAAATATTAGGGATTAATATTGGGGGAAGCTAGAAGGAGGAGGTGATAGATGTGAAGAAAGGAATCTTTGAGTTCTTTAGCAATCATTTTAAATCGGGTAAGCTTATCAGGCCTAGCCTTGGAGCAAACTTTAGTAGCAAAAAAGTTTTAGAAGAATATAACACTTGGCTTACGACAGCCTTTTTAGAGGAGGAAGTTAAAAGATCAATAGAATCTTGCGAAAATTCAAAAAGTCCAGGTCCAGATGGCTTCAATTTCAAATTCTTGAAGAAATTTTGGGGCATCTTCACAGAGGATTTCATGAGGATGATGACGGAATTTCATCAAAATGGAAGACTGGTTAGAGGTATAAATCCTTCATTTATTATCTTAATCCCTAAGAAGGAGGAGATGGCCAATCTCAGTGACTTCAGACCTATTTCTTTGATTGGTGGCATCTACAAGATTATTGCAAAAGTGTTGCCTTTCAGGTTGAGAAGGGTGTTAGAATCTATAATTTCAGAACAACAATTTGCTTTCGTGAGAAGAAGACAAATTGTGGATAGTGTAGTGATCATCAATGAGGTTATTGAAGAGGCAAAGATAAAAAAGAAGAAAATCATGTTATTTAAGATTGACTTTGCTAAAACTTATGACTCGATAGAATGTGATTATCAAGAAGAATTGATGAAGTCCTTTAACTTTAATAAAAGATGGATTAGTTGGGTGATGGAATGTATTACTTTAGCCTAGCATCGGTCTTAGTGAATGGTAGCCCGACCGAGGAATTCAAGCTCGAAAAAGGATTGAGATAAGGGCATTCTCTTTCCCCCTTCTTATTTTTATTGGTGGCAGAGGGAATGAGTATCCTTATATCTAAGGCGGTTAATAATAATCTTTATTTCCCTATGGAGGTTAGTTATGAACGAGTGCACTTATCACATCTTCAATTTGCTGATGACACAATCTTTATTGGGGAAGCGAGAGAGGAAAATATTACATTCCTTAAAAGATTTCTTGTTATCCTTGAGCTAGTCTCGGGCTTGAAAATAAACAAAGAAAAATGCCGAATTTTAGGATTGAATGTGGAAGAAGCTTGGGTGCATAGAGCAGCTGAGTGTCTGAATGGTCAAGTGGAGAGAATTTCTTCATTATCTTAGGATAAAAGTTGGTTGCGCTCATCATAAGTGATGAGTGTGTTAATTCACAAATCTTGCACCTGGATTTGTGCTATTATGGAGTGTTTGAAGGTTGAAATTGGTTGTAAACTGATATATATTGTGAAAAGGCATGAATCAGGTGTTGTTGGAGCTATTTGAGTAGTTTTACGAAGGAAATCCGAGTGGAAGTGTTGAAAACTGAAGAAAGGAAGTCGAAGCTATCCGATTGGGTAAAATAGGAGTGCGATTCGACCTAAAGGAGATCAATTTGACCAGTCCTTCAGGTTGAATTGGCAGCATAATATGTACAGAAGGTGGATTCGACCGCGACAGGGGAATTCGGCCTGGGCATCAGGTCGAATCGAGGTCGAATCTATTGGCGAAGATGACGATTCGACCTCAACACTTCAATTCGACTAGGGCAGTTGGTCGAATCAAGCACCTGGGACTTACAGTGTGCTGATTCGACCTACGATTCGACTTGAAGGAGTCAATTTGATCTATTGCTGAAGTCGAATTGAGGCCCGAGAACTTACCATATCCGTGTTTTTACACCGTCAATGCATGTGATCACTTAAAAAATCCATTCAAAGCCCAGGAGATGTGATTACAAGTATAAAAGAAGGCTTGTGCGGCATCATAGAGAGACGACTTGATCAAGAAGACGAGGAGACGTAGAGTTAAGAGGAGATCGATCATCCATCATCCGGAGGGGCTGTGACAGAGGTTTCGCTGGAGATTCAAGTAAGATTCGTCCAACTAACCATGATTGTTCTTAGATCAATCATGGGCTAGAGTCGCTTCGGTAGTTATAGGGTTATGAAGGTTTCATGAGTTAATTTGTCCTTCGTGTGTACACTCCGTACAACACTACTTGTGGTTTATTTTATATAATATTGCGCATTTTTAATCCATACTCATGGTCATTTTGTGCATCAATAATTGTTGTGTAGAGTCTGAATACATAACTCAGTTATTGATTGAGTGCGTTCGCTGCTGAGCAGGGTTTTATGTTATAATTTTAAGTGAAGGGATTCTGAAGTCTTATTAGAACTATCTTATATGAATACTTGTTAATTGAATCATATTCGGGTAAATAAGTAGGATAAATAGTATAACTTTATAGTACCGATAAAGGAAGATCAAATCGGGATAGAATACTAAGTGCACGGGAAATAATTGATTATGATAGCACCTAGAAAGGGGGTAAAGTATACATCTTGCTCTGAGGATATTCACACATGTCATACGCATATTTACTTTTGTTTATAGAGTGAATTTGCATGGTTTAGTGATGCATCTATAAACCACAAGGCAGAGTTAGACACCGTCACACGAAAGTATGAATTGATAAGTGGAACTGGATTACCTGACGAACTACCTACTATCTTACTTGATCACAACCTACTATCTCTTCTTCTTGTTATTTTTATTTGCTATTTCAATTAATAGTTGTTACTCAATTTCAATATCAAAACTATTATAATTACCCGCATAGTCATAATTTACTAGAATATAATTAAAATTGATATTTATCCATCCTTGAGTTCGATATATAACTTGGTCACCTTCGAAAATACGATTGATATCCTTCATACTTGAGGATTAAATTGTGTGTTGAGAAAACGCCTATCAATAAGGTGTCAGATTGGGGCTATGTAATCAAGAAAGTGAGAAACAGATTGAAGAATTGGAAAGGTATGAAAATATCTTACGCAGGTAGACTTACACTCATTAAATCTATGCTTTCATCTCTTCCCACTTATGTGATGTCCATCTATCGTGCTCCAAAAGCTATCATCAGTGAGATCACTAAACTTCAACGTACCTTCTTTTAGGGGAATGGGGAGAGTGTCAACAAAATTTCTTGGGTAAAATGGTCTACAATTTGTCAACCTAAAGCATCGGGGGGCCTTCGGGTGAAAGATTTAGAATCTTTTAATGCTACATTATTGGGAAAATGAATGTGGAAGTATTTGACTGAGAAAGATAAATTATAGGTGAGGGTGATTAGGTCTAGATGGAGAGGATCTTGGGATGTGAGAACTAATGATATTTCGAGAAGCAGAAGGTGCAAACCTTCAGGGTGGTGGGGTGAGATTTTAAGAGTAGTTGAGGTCTTTCAGGGAGGATGGTTCTTTCCAAATTTAGAAATAATATTAGAGGATGGAGGTAATACTTCATTTTGGGAGGGTGTATGGGCAGGTGAGTATTTGAAAGTGAAATTTCATAGACTATTTCGTCTTAGTTTAAATAAGTGTGCTAGCGTTTCAGAAATGGGAGTATGGAGGGATGAGGGGTGGAATTGGATTTGGAGGTGGAGGAGGCCGCTAAGAGAAGGGGGATTACTTATTCTTAATGATTTGATTTCAGTGATTGACAGGTATATCCCAAAACAAGGAATCAAAGATGCTTGATAGTGGCACAATAGAATAAAGGAGACATACACTACAAAAGGAGCATACGAGAAGATCATGCAGTTGAAAATAAGGATTGAACCAGAGGCTAAGGAGGAGTTTGTCCTTATGTGGAACAAAATTGCACTTCCAAAAGTAAAGGTTTGTGCATGGAGATTCTTATGGGAACGAGTACCAACAGTGAAGAAACTCCAACAAAGAAAGATTCTTGCACAAGATGCCAATGTGAAATGTCATTTTTGTTCATAAGAACAGGAGACGGCACGCCACACATTTTTGAATGCAAATTTTCTTATCAACTTTGGATGGCATGCTTTAAATGGGTTGGTGTACAAGCGGTGATGTTCTCTGATCCTTCTGTTAGTTTACTACATTTTAGTAGACTAATTAGAGAGAGAAAAGGGAAAATGTTCATGGTTTGTTTATGAGAATGCATGGTGTGGATATTATGGAAAAGTAGAAATGTCATTATCTTCAAATATGAATCGATCGCGTTAGATAAGGTTGTGGAAGAACTTAAAGCTCATATGTGGAATTAAAATTTAGGAAAGTATTCTAAAGGATTGATAATTTGTTATGAGGAATGGAGAAAATATCCAAAGTTTAATTTGTAAGAGTCCTGTACTAAATCTAGAGTTGGTAGAGGTAAACCTTTTTACTCTGACTGCTGTACGTTTTTATAACGGGTAATTCTCTTACCCGTAATCTTTAATAAAATTCTTTCTTTTCTTATAAAAAAAATTACCATAAATAAGGCAGCTCCTATATATATATTACTTGGGGTCCAATTCATTCCAATATGAAAGAGATGAAACTATACAAATTGGAGAATATGTAGGCAAATTAGGTGATGTTGGCTTGAAATTAAGTTTTGAATGTTTCTGTTTAAATATAAATTACCTCAAATTACACTTAACTAATATTTTTCTTAAACCATATGATCATATTAGCATGTGATGAGTTTGAAAAAGTGGGTGCAGAATTGATTTGCATTGAGCAACTTAGATTAATATAAATACAGGGGAGGGGCTGTTGCCTCTCAACCAACTAAACAAGCTCCATCTCACAACCTTCATTCACACTCATTCTTTCCCAAGTTGAAGATTCTGGCAGGTCTTACGATCGGCAGAGGAAGAATCTGTAATGCCCTGTCTTACAGATACATTGACATCATGCTCAAGCATGTATACATTGAATAATTATATTCAGAGATGCTAGTGTAACAATAAATTTTGTATTTATAATAAAATAAATACAAATTGAGTACAAAGATATTTTTTGATGGATTTAATTTGGAGAATATATAAATGGGTTACAATCTCAATCAACCCTCTGATTCTTCTCTCGAACCAATTTGGCCTTGACTTGACTTTGGCTTGTCTTGTGTGTGTTGACTTTGAGTTCTTTGACTGGAGTGTATCCTGACTCTGTTGACAGCGTGTATGTTGAGTTGGATCTTCAAACGAAGCTTGTCCAAACTCTGGTGTGTAGTCTTGAACATTGATTCGAAAGCATTGAACCTTTGTTCGGATTGAACATAGACTGTAGAGCTTTTCGCAAAGAACGTTTAATCTGGGGGACTTGAAGCCTTGATCCCAGATTGGTGGTCATTCTTGACTTGAAGCTTGCAGATTTTCTTGAGCTTTTCTTGACTTGAAGCTTGAAGCTGCTTGAACTCTTTCTTTGTTTGGAGCTTGAAAATATTGAGACTTGCTCTTCACTTGAAGACTTGAAAATTGCTTGAAGATCTTCAACTTTTTCTTCGGTTGAAGGTTTGAAGACTTGAAGATTGCTTGAAGACTTGAAGATCTTCGCTTGAAGCTTTGAAGACTTGAAGATCTTGAGCTTGAAGACTTGAAGATTTGAAGATCGCTTGAAGATCTTCGCTTGAAGTTTTGAAGACTTGAAGATCTTGAGCTTAAAGACTTGAAGATTTGAAGATCATTCTTCACTTGTTCTTCACTTGAAGATCTTGAGGGATCTTTACTCGTTGATTGCCATAATATAGTGGGCATGACCAATTAAAGAAATTATCGAACCACAGGGAGGAAGGTACTAGGGTCTAAGCGATCTCGTGTTTGTCATAGTATTATAGAGATGAACGAGAAGGGGAGATAATCAAGAAATGATAATAAAATAAATGGATAGATGGAAAGGATATGGATGAATGAGCCAAGTAGATAGAGATGAGATTAGCAATACTTAAAGCATGGAAAATCTAGGTATCATGCAATGAATTCATATAAGTCATGGGAAAAAGGCTAAGGGCCAACACTAAGATCACCTAAACTCCCTCTCGGAATGAATAGGATATGGAATGACATTCATTGGATTGGTTCTCACTCAAACAATTCCAACTAGGTACTAAGCTTGAAATGAGAGTCCCTTCACATAATCTATTAACTTCTCAATCGAATAAATGATATGTTCTATCAAAGGGTTCTAAACTATATATGAAGGACTTCTCAATCTCTTCACAATCTATAATGCACATGAAGTGTTTGATGAAATGATTCACTTAATTATCCTAAATATGCAATTGACTTCTCAATCTAATCACATGCTTAAAACAATTAAACACACAAATCATCATAAACCTCAAGATCTAAAGCATCAATGATAGAAAATCAATTAACCCAATCAACATAATCATTCAATTGCAAAATACCAAAAATTATCCAACACAATTCATATTGCTAATCTCACAAGGGAGATTAGCCTCTCATATCCATAAGAAAATTAACATAGACATTAAATTCCTTACAAAACATGATAAACAATAGGTTTCAATACAAAGTTTAGATGAAAACTCCCTTGGATATCTCCATTGGTGATCTTCTTCTTCCCCTTGCAATTCACCTCTCTTCCTTGCTTCTCTACTACTTGGATGGAGGATGTGATGGTTGGATCAAGGTAGATCCAAAGGATGAAGAATGGATGAAGGTGAAGGTGAAAAATGGAGGAAAAGGTGTGTGAGGTGTGTGTGGAAGGGGTGGAAATCGGATCTCTCCTATAAAATCTGAATGGAGGGGTATTTATACCCTTATGGGCCTTCTAGAAGGATTCTGATTTTTTTTCTGATCCCAGACACGACACGAGTCGTGTGGCGCAACACGGCCATAAGGTGCCCGTGTTGCATGAACTGATGCTCCCGCACGGCCTCTCCTTGCATGCCCGTGTTGGCTACACGGGTCGTGTGCTGCAACACGAGTCGAGCTCCGCAACACGGCCAAGTGGTGGTCATCTTGGATGAATAGATGTCGCCGCACGGCCATTCTGGACAGGCCCGTGTTAGCTACACGAGTCGCGTACTGCGACACGGCTTGTGCCACTGACACGACCAGTCGTGTTGCTGCTGCCCTGATTCCTTCACTGTTTTTGGCTCGTTCTTTCTCGTAGGTTTAAGCTCATTCACACATATTTCCATGAAAACACAAAACACAACCAAATAACACATAAAATACGGATAAAAATATACGAAAACTCACATAAAAAGATACTAAAATCTAGGTGAAAATATCACTCATCATGTTCTCGATCTCTTTAAGAGCGTCGTCTTTGAGTGCCTAAATGTCTGTGTCTGTCAAAATAAATGGAGGAGACCCCTTTATATAGGTGAGAGGTGAGGTCCAGGGCTATTTGGGCTTTACTCTACGGGCTTGGACCTCCAACTAGGTTGAACTGTAATCAAGCCTTTTTTAATTGGGCTTGATTTAATTTGTGTGGGCTTGCTTGACTTAAGTCAGACCTCATGTGACTTGAGCTTGTTTGACTTGGGTCAGACCCTATTTAATTTAAGCCTCATTTAATTTGTTGGGCTTAAATTAATTATAAATTATTTATTAATCTATTTTTTTAGGAATTAATTTATTTAAATTCTAAAATAAATTAATAATTGATATTTAATTCAGAAAATTCACGTGTCGCCATTTAATTGGATCGTAAATTTTAATTGCTTACAAATGCCCCCTTGCGATTTGTTCACGGACGCCATATCTTGATGTAAAGGAAACGCAAAAAGTTCTCAATCTCGAATTTGACTATAGCATTCATAACTTGGGGTTTTAAATTCAATAAATTACTTTATCAACCAAAATAAATTAAATCTTTTTCCTTAGCCCAACTTTCTACTTCTCAAGTGGCCCAACTTATTCATTCAAGCCCAAATTAACTTCTTCCCTGCTTAATTTTAAGATTACGGGAGAGAGAAAATATGGCACAGATTTGCTTCCTGCTCATCAGGACTATTTGAAATCTTTGCATAAAATTAGTAAAGGAAATCCCTTGAAATCTTGAGAGATTTTAAACGACTTCTCACCCCACAATACAAATCTTCTCACCCCACAATCGACTTTTCCCCCCACAATCGAATTCTCCCTCGACGTTGAATATGCACTTAGTGATTCTGCTTCGTTTGTAAATCAAATCAGAAGTGAGGGTTGTATAATTGATTCAACAAATGGTAATTACTAAGAGGGTGTGTATATTTTTAAATGAAAATGGTAAATTTAGATTTCTAAGGGTGTGTATTGATTAGCCATAATATAGTGGGCATGACCAATTAAAGAAATTATCGATCCACAGGGAGGAAGGTACTAGGGTCTAAGCGATCTCATGTTCACCATAGTATTATATAGATGATCATAAATGGAAGATAATCAATAAATGACAATAAAATAAATGGATAGATGAATGGGAGATGGATGAATGAGCCAAGTAGATAGAGATGAGACTAGCAATACTTAAAGCATGGAAAATCTAGGTATCATGCAATGAATTCATATGTGTCATGGGTAAGAGACTAAGGGCCAACACTAAAATCACCTAAACTCCCTCTCGAGATGGATAGGATATGAATATCAAATAGCTCAATGGATTGATTCTCACTTAAACAATTCCAACTAGGTACTAAGCTTAAATGAGAGTCCCTTCACACAATTAATCAATCTCTCGATCAAACCAATCACATGTCCTACCAAAGGGTTCTAAACTATGAAGGACTTCTCAATCTCTTCACAATCTATAATGCACATGAAGTGTTTGATGAAATGATTCACTCAATTATCCTAAGCATGCAATTGATTTCTCAATCTAATCACATATCTAGAACAACTAAACACACAAATCAACAAAACAAATCAAGCAATTAATAATCAATGATAGAAAATCAATTAACCTCTTCAACATAATCATTCAATTGCAAAATACCCAAAATTATCCAACACAATTCATATTGCTAATCTCACAAGGGAGATTAGCCTCTCATGGTCACAAGGAATCCAACATAGACATTAAAATCCTTACAAAACATGATAAACAATAGGTTTCATTACAAAGTGTAGATGAAAACTCCCTTGGATGTCTCCAATGGTGATCTTCTTCTCCCACTTGCAATTCACCTCTCTTCCTTGCTTCTCTAGCTACTTGGATGAAGGATTTAATGGTTGGATGAAGGTAGATCCAAAGGGTGAAGAATGGATGAAGATGATGGTGTAAAATGGAGGAAATGGTGTGTGAGATGTGTGTAGGAGTGAAACCCTTCGAAGATCTGCTCAAATATTGAAGTATTGGGTATTTATACCCCTTGGGAAGCTTCTAAAAGAATTTTGATTTTTTTATGCAGAAAAAGCACCTACACGGCCCGTGTACGGTACACTGCCACAGGGGTGGCCGTGTAGGCGTTTAAGGTGTCCGAACTCGCCCAACTGTTACAGGGCCGAGTTCGGTACACGCCCCGTGTAGCTGCTGACTGTGCAGTCTCACCGTTTCGCGCATAACTTCCACATCCAATTTCCAATTTGAGTAATTCTTACGCTCACGCGATCCTCTTTTCATTGGCTTTCTATCCATATAAAGATTTGACAAAAATTCTAACATTTGAAGGTGTAACAAGTCATTCAAAGTAGCACAACCGTGCTGAATAGGACCGCTTGCGCGACGTCACCATTTTAATCATAACTTTCTCGTTTGAGCTCCAATTGAAGTGTTTCTTATACCAAAACGATCCTATTTTCTGTGACTTTTCAACCATGTATCACACTTCTAGTTTTGAGCTCCAAAAGAGTACCGAAAAAGTTCACAAGTTGGACGTGCGTTTTTCAGCATTTTGCTTTGACTCAATCTCCCTCGTTTCAACTCCGAATTGAGATCCGCCTTTTCCTACGTCTTCCTTGTTGCACCTAGAATCTCTTTTTTACCTGGAAATCATACATTTAAGCTCATTCACATACATCTCCATAAAAACACAAAACACAACCAAATAGCACATAAATACGGATAAAAATATATGAAAACGGATATAAAAAGACACTAAAATCTAGGTGAAAATATCACTCATCACACCCCCAAACTTAAAGTGTTGTGCGTCCTCGCACAACGAAAATGATGAACCAAGGGGAGAGAGATTTTCACCTAGGAAAAGACTAAACGAATATAAGTAATAACACATTGATAATAATAAGAATCACAATTTATGCTAAGTCATCCTACAACATTAGATTCATGACATGAAGAATTAACAAGTTCAATCACAAGAGAATAATAGTGTAATATAGTCCCTTTTTGGTCCAAGCCTCACATAGGTTATAAATGTCACTCAACACTCTTTAAAGTAAGGTCAATCAACACTCATCAATCGATTGGCTCGACTTGCTATAAGCTTGCTCGTGGACTACATTCACAAACCACCAAAGTTTAAATTAATGATCAAAAAGGTCTTTAATTGGGATGTAATGATAGGCTCTTTGGTAGGGTAGGAAGAATGTGGATAATAGTGACTAAACAAGTGTAAGTAATCGAAGAGATGGCCAATTTCCTCAACTTCTCCACTTTCCGTTTCTTCCTTTCTTTTCTTTATTACTCACAAGCACTAATCATCAACTTCCTTGGATTTTTTTAGCTTCTTTCAATGCATGCTTCCTATCTTTGAATTTTGTTTACTTAAGCATTTTGATGTTGATTTGCTCCTTTTCTAACTTTGAGGTTGCATGTGCCTTCTTGTTGTTGCTCTTTTTATCCTTTTTCTTGCTTGTTACCATTTCCTTTCTTTCTTTTGTTCTTCAATCAAACATTTCTAGTTACCATCTCCTCAATCACTCACACAAAAGGTATGTATGTAAGGCTCAAGTGGGTAATTAAGGCTTGTAGTGTGCTAAATTCACAATAAAATGGCTTAAAGGCTCAAAATGTTAACTAGGGATGATGTACATGGTAGGAAAATATATGGCAATGACTATGAATAACAAGGATGACCTAAGATCATTTCACTAATCTCCACAAATCGGGCTCGTTCCTATAGTCCTTGAGCAAGTTCTAGCTTATCAAACTCAATCGATCCACTCATGAAGGAAAAACCATGTATGCACGGTTGAGGCTCAAATTCTCACAAGCTTATGCTCGAACCTTAAGGAACTTATTACACCACATCCATCTCCAAATTGAACAAGTTAAGTAAAACATGTTACAATTCGAAAGTATAGAGATTCTTAATCATAGCTTGTCATCACTTACTACCACAACATATCACCAATCATGTTCAAAAATGACTCACAACATCCCAAAACAAACCACCAAACATACCAAGACAAAAATTTGAAAACACACAAAACATAAAATAAAGACTCAACAAACAAGAAACAAAACAAAAACACATAACATTCAAAAACAACAATCACCATCATTAAACAATAAAGCACACATTCAAATCATCCATAACAATGTAAGCTCACAATCATCCCAACCTTTGATTGAAAAGTAAACCTCCCAAAAACATAACACATAAAGTAGCATGCTAATCACATCAATACACATCAAAATATATCAAGCAACTAGAAGTGATAAGGTGTAGAGTACTATCTCAATGGGCATTTGGTAAAGAAAACGTTAGCTCCAAGCTCCATTCGTGCTTCCAATACCTTTCATTCATGCTCAAACACTCAACAAACACCGTTAGCTCAACAATTGCATTTAACAAATATGGACTATCATGTACTTCAACACCACCAATCATACCAAAATCAAACCAAACTCATGAGAAAAATTTTAAAATTAGCCCAAAAATATGAAAAGTATATGCTTTCAAGACAAAGTATGTCACACCACGCCATATCCCTCCAAACTTAAATTGAAACAAGAGTTTCGAGGTAAGTTTGCAAAAAGTGGTGTGACTTACTTTCACACTTCAAATCAAGCACTTATCGTTTGTCCAATACACATTCTCCTCAGAAGCACAATCAACATACATACCAAAAATGCAAAACAAGCAAATCCACCATCCTTATTGAAAGCATTAAACAAAGCAATAAAGATAATGATGGGTTGCCTCCCATCTAGCGCTAAGTTTAACGTCTTCAAGCCGGACGGGATATGGAGAACTCATCGGAATGGCCACGTATATCTTTCGTCCTTGCCATCGAATTTTAACCGTTGTGCTTCTTCCTCTATTAGGCATTTGTGGCAAGTGATGACCTCAGTTGCATCCTTCGAGCGTGGCTTCAAAAATTCGACTCTCTTGAGCTTACACTCCATTGCCCTCTCCATTCTTGAACACCACTTATTCCTCCTTACCAAATAGATCTCCAACATCTCTTCGAGTTCTCTTTTGTTTCTAAGGATATGAGAAAAATCAATGGGTAAGACAAAGTCAATGTAAACAATATTATCAAATTCAAAGCAACTTAAAGAGTTTAAAGGTTTAGAAATGCTCATTTCACTCTTCAAGTCATCATCATTTGCTTCTTGACTTTGTTCCTTCTCTTCAACATCATTTGCCTCAATATGCTCTTCAAATACCTCTTTTGATTCTTCACCTCCCAAATTCTTTTCTTTCTCAAACTCTTCTTCAAATTTACTCTCCTCTTCAAGCTCTTCAACTTGTTGAAAATTGGTCAAAGTACTTACAATTTGGCTCACTTGATGCTCCAAGGCTTTGAATCTTTGATCATTATTTTCCTCAATAGCCTTGAATCTTCTTTCATTATTTTCCTCAATAGCCTTGAATTTTCTTTCATTAACTTCATCACTCTTTCTCCTTGTTTCATCTTGAGTTTTATTAGATTCAATCAACTTCTCAATCAATACTTCTAAAGATGATTTTTCTTCTTCGACTTGTTGAAATTCTCCTCCTTCTTGGTTGTCACAATTCCATTCTTGAATTGGTGGATAATTCCCATGAAAACTTCCTTCATAGTTATGTTGAAAATTTCCTTGGAAATCATCCACTCCCATGAAAGAAACATCTCCTACTTGATGCGTAGGCATCCTCCACTCTTCTTGCTCCATAGGACTAGGAATCGACACACCTTGCATATTTTGAGCACCCCCAAACTTGAACTAGACAAGACTTGACCATAAGCACCTTGATTCATCATCCTTATTTGTCTTGTCACTTCCAAAGTAACTTAGGTAATTATCTCGGAGGATTCATTTTGAAGAAAACTTGATTGAGGATCTTGACCTTCATCACTTCCTTGAGCACTTCTTCTATATAATTCAAGTAAGGCGCAATTTTGAAATGGAGGAGAAGTGTTGGTGTTGGGATTTGGTGGAGAATAAGTGTATGCTTGATACGGATGGACTGTATTTGCATTGTAAGCTTGTTGCCATTCTCCATTTCTTCCTTGATTGTAGTATTGAGAGCTATCTTGATTCATTTGGAAGTTGTACCCATAGTTGCTCTCATTCATGTGACCTCTTGATTGTGGAGGTGGAACCCTTGCAAATTGATCCCCAAAGACATTTGTGAATTGGTTCCAACCATCCATTTAAATGCTCTTCTCAAGGCTTACTACAATTCTTCTCAAACTTGCTATTTTTGACTTTGATCCCCCTTCCTCTTCTCTCAAGGTAGTTTCACGTACCTATCAAAACGAAAAAAGAGATCAAAATTTTTCAAAGCAAATAATGAAAAATAATAAAATATCTCTAGTAATACCAATCGAAACACTCCTTCGTTAAACCACTAGCAACCGTTGCCTCCCCGGCAACGGCGCCATTTGATTAGCCATAATATAGTGGGCATGACCAATTAAAGAAATTATCGATCCACAGGGAGGAAGGTACTAGGGTCTAAGCGATCTCGTGTTCACCATAGTATTATAGAGATGATCATAAAGGGAAGATAATCAATAAATGACAATAAAATAAATGGATAGATGAATGGGAGATGGATGAATGAGCCAAGTAGATAGAGATGAGACTAGCAATACTTAAAGCATGGAAAATCTAGGTATCATGCAATGAATTCATATGTGTCATGGGTAAGAGACTAAGGGCCAACACTAAAATCACCTAAACTCCCTCTCGAGATGGATATGATATGAATATCAAATAGCTCAATGGATTGATTCTCACTTAAACAATTCCAACTAGGTACTAAGCTTAAATGAGAGTCCCTTCACACAATTAATCAATCTCTCGATCAAACCAATCACATGTCCTACCAAAGGGTTCTAAACTATGAAGGACTTCACAATCTCTTCACAATCTATAATGCACATGAAGTGTTTGATGAAATGATTCACTCAATTATCCTAAGCATGCAATTGATTTCTCAATCTAATCACATATCTAGAACAACTAAACACACAAATCAACAAAACAAATCAAGCAATTAATAATCAATGATAGAAAATCAATTAACCCCTTCAACATAATCATTCAATTGCAAAATACCCAAAATTATCCAACACAATTCATATTGCTAATCTCACAAGGGAGATTAGCCTCTCATGGTTACAAGGAATCCAACATAGACATTAAAATCCTTACAAAACATGATAAACAATAGGTTCCAATATAAAGTGTAGATGAAAACTCCCTTGGATGTCTCCAATGGTGATCTTCTTCTCCCCCCTGCAATTCACCTCTCTTCCTTGCTTCTCTAGCTACTTGGATGAAGGATTTGATGGTTGGATGAAGGTAGATCCAAAGGGTGAAGAATGGATGAAGATGATGGTGTAAAATGGAGGAAATGGTGTGTGAGATGTGTGTACGAGTGAAACCCTTCGAAGATCTGCTCAAATATTGAAGTATTGGGTATTTATACCCCTTGGGAAGCTTCTAGAAGAATTCTGATTTTTTTTGCAGAAAAAGCACCTACACGACCCGTGTACGGTACACGGCCACAGGGGTGGTCGTGTAGGCGTTTAAGGTGTCCGAACTCGCCCAACTGTTATAGGGCCGAGTTCGGACATGCCCCGTGTAGCTGCTGACTGTGCAGTCTCACCGTTTCGCGCATAACTTCCACATCCGATCTCCAATTTGAGTAATTCTTACGCTCAAGCGATCCTCTTTTCATTGTCTTTCTATCTATATAAAGATTTGACAAAACTTCTAACATTTGAAGGTGTAACAAGTCATGCAAAGTAGCACAACCGTGCTGAATAGGACCGCTTGCGCGACGTCACCATTTTAATCATAACTTTCTCGTTTGAGCTCCAATTGAAGTGTTTCTTATACCAAAACGATCCTATTTTCTGTGGCTTTTCAATCATATATCACACTTATAGTTTTGAGCTCCAAAAGAGTACAGAAAAAGTTCACAAGTTGGACGTGCGTTTTTCAGTATTTTGCTTTGACTCATTCTCCCTCGTTTCAACTCCGAATTGAGATCCGCTTTTTCCTATGTCTTCCTTGTTGCGCCTAGAATCTCTTTTTTACCTGGAAATCATACATTTAAGCTCATTCACATACATCTCCATAAAAACACAAAACACAACCAAATAGCACATAAATACGGATAAAAATATACGAAAACGGATATAAAAATGCACTAAAATCTAGGTGAAAATATCACTCATCATGTATATATGTTAAAATTAAGATTTAAAAAAATTAAAAAAGGTTGTGCATAAAAGGTATGCATCATTTATCATTATATCCTGTCACTCCTCAAAAATCACAGAATAATTATCTTGATCAATCAAATAATCATATTAACAATCTTTGTAGCTCTATTCATTAATCCACTGCTACATTTGGTGTTACATCTCCTGTTATAAACCGTTGGATGATTGACACATAGGATAGACTAATCTATACCCTAACAATCAACCTTATGGGGAAAGGTTGAGATTTTTCTCTCTGCATACGTGTTACTCATCTAACACGCGTAACAGGAGATGTAATCCAAAATGTAACAGGACATCCAACGCCCTCTTATTCATTAATCCACTGCAAGAAAGCATGGAATGAAGGGTGAAAGGAGAATATTCAATAACTCCATAAATTAACTTAAGAAAACAACAAGAAATCACAAATTTCAAAATATATTCAGCCAACAACTGCAATCTTGAACAACTCTAACCATCATGTTTAAAGAAATTCAAGCCACAAAATAATCAATCGAATTAAAGAAATTCATCAAATTCATGTAAATAATTGAAATGAATGTTGTGCATATGATGAGTAATTGTTAACAGATGTACATCTAATGTAAATATATAAATCTAATTGTTCAATCATCTTCTAGATATATCTCTTTCTCTCTCATAACTTCAGCTCCAAATCCAAGAAGGTCTTGAAATTAATTGCAAAACATATTTTATCCATCTTATTCTTCCAACCCCAAATCTAAACTTGATCTCCCTCCTCAGCATGGTTGGCAATAACCAATTTGTGCCAATCTTTGTTGATCACCAATTGACTCTTCACACCAGTCCATGTTGTCAACCCCAAGTTATACTCCCCACCTTCTCCATCCATGGCCTTGAATATCCCCTTAACCCCACCTTCGTCATGAAGCTCGTACGGGCTCAAGAACCCCGTCATTGTACTCTTGCCAGCTTTGTTGATGAATATCCTATTCTGATGTGTGTGGTCGTCCGACATGGTCAACTTCTTTTGATACAAGCCTTGGAGGGATCAAAAGAGGCTCTTCTTCATTAGTAAGCCCTACACTATCTTCATCATCTTGTTTTCTTCTCTTGATATAGGGCTTTTTCCTCTCGTAGGGCTTCCTCTTCTTCTTCTCTTTATGACCATCACCACTGACAGCAACACCAATATTTTCTTCGTCGTGTTTTCTTTTTCCCTTTCTTGAATCTTGGTAAGTGCTTCTTGAACTCTGCAATGGAGGGACATATCACAGCGGCTCTACATCGTAAACCATGTATGGATCATCGTGTATTGTTAGACCACTATAAGAAGGGAAAGAAGAGAGTCTCATGGTATCATCAGATTTAAACTTTATATCCATCCCAAACAATATTATCTTTGTTGAATCTTGATGATCTTGGCTTGACAGTGCCATGTTGGAGTGATGGCGTGTTTTTGAAGCAGGTGAAGAAGGGGGAGACAACCTCAAAATCATATCAATACCCAACATCCTTATAACACTCATTTCCACCATGCCTCTATAATAAGTATTCTTCGTATTGGAGTCTGTATATATAGAAGAAGAAGGGTACCTAGATGTAACTTATAGTGGCACTTGGTTGGGGTATAATCAATATTAATATTAAGATGATGCTACTGTATTGCACAGATTGGAACTAGGGTTTACCTATTTTATTTCCTAAATTAATTAATTGATCGTTGAAGTATTTATAACATCTCATTCACATACTGTAATTTCCTTAATTACATCATGTTTTCTTAATTAATTATGTATAGATCTGATTAATTACCATAAATAAGGCAGCTCCCATATATATATTACTTGGGGTCCAATTCCTTCCAATATGAAAGAGATGAAACTAACCAAATTGGAGAATAGGTAGGGAAATTAGGTGATGTTGGCTTGCAATTAAGTTTTGAATGTTTCTGATGTTTATATATAAATTACCTCAAATTACACTTAACTAATCTTTTTCTTAAACCATATGATCATATTAGCAGGTGATGAGTTTGAAAAAGTGGGTGACGAATTGATTTGCATTAATATAAATATAGGGAAGGGGCAGTTGCCTCTCAATCAACTAAACAAGCTCCATCTCACAACCTTCATTCACACTCATCCTTCCCCAAGTTGAAGATTCTGGAAGGTCTTACGATCGGCAGAGGAAGAATCTGTAATGCCCTGCCTTATAGATACATTGACATCATGCTCAAACATGTATACATTGAATAATTATATTCAGAGATGCTAGACCAACGTTACAGGGAATATATAAGAGAATAACTTATATACAGTAAACAAACTAACTCCTACTTCAAAATAATCCAGGCCAGGCCTTCAAGCTTCATATATATATGTTGACCAATTAATCATGCTTATCGTATTTTCCTATCACCTAAAATACACTCTTTACATTCCATTTTGTAATCAAATTTGGTTTGTATAAAATGTGATGCCTAATTTTATCATTCAACCCACTAATAGTAATTTAATTTCCGATCTCATAAACCAATCTAACTTGATCATTCTGAAAGGCGCCCATTAACCAAATTCACCACACCAATTACTTCATTCCTTAATTTGCAAGTGCAGCATTCCATTATCAATCACAAACAACAGACGGGACGATGTATATGAGCAGAGCAATGAACGATGATTAGCACTAATATATTTATAAGTGTAGTACAACGATCCAAGACCTGAATCTTTCCCCATAGAAAATGCACATTTTTCACCTCCAACACACTCCATTTCCTTGCATCATACCTTACATCACCTACAACTTCAAATCAAATTATTAATATACACTCACTTACGCACGCTTTTGACAGTTCTGTAAGATTATTATGGCCTAGTGCCAATAATAATTAAATATATAAAATATTTATTATGATTAAATATCTTAAATAAAGATATGGTTTAAATAAATAATATATATGAGATAAATAAGGTCATATATATTTATGGATAACAATCACATTGATAGAATGTGATTTGATAAAGATTCATTATCCGATCTGGTCCTCTCTCTTCACCTATAAAAGAGACAGTTTTATGAATTCTCTATCACAATAAAGTTTTACATACTGTGCTTAAAGAAAGAGGTGAGGAGAGAGAAATCAGTTTCCGGCGTAATTCGGAGGAACATATCAAAGGAAGACTACCGTCTCAAGGTCGTTTCAAGGTAAGTCTCCTCATTATCATATAAGATGTGAAAATCATGAAGATCTAAGATCCATGTCAATTAATGAATTAATTGCTTATATTTACTTTATACTTACATGTGGTATCAGAACATGGTTTTGGATCTCATGATTTTTCATCTATTAATAATTTATGAACATTAAACACAATTGAAATTTTATATGTAATCAATGATGAGATTGATTAAAAATATAATTATGATTTTTCCGCTGCCTTTATCATTATATGACGTAATATGAAATTATGTATTTCATGTGAATTATGGGAAATAATTCAAATATAATAGAATGTGTTATGGAATTGCAATGTATCACGTCCTTGATTGGGATTTATTTTATGATTTTAAAAAAATCATGTTCAATTATTTATTAAGCATCTATCAATTGTTAAGGGTTCGTTACATGTTCTCCTATTCATGTTATGCCTGAAACCATTAAATTATAATTTTCATCTGTTATGTTATGAATGAATTATGTTTGTGATCTAAAGAGGAGGTTTAACATTGAGATATGTTAATTGACATGATAATAAATTATGTGATAATAATCATGAGATTGCTAAAATCACTGAAATTATGTGATAATAAATGAATAAGTATAATAGTCAGATCTCCATATTGACATGGTACGATAAAGAATTATAATAATTAAATTTATCATGTTAATGACATGTCATGATAATAATTGGCATGAATTATGAATTGATATATTTATGTACGATGATTTATGTGAGGTTCTCATAGATTTTAATTGTAATATCACGTTACTTAAGGATCTAAATAATAATTATTGACTTATGATAATGTCAATTTATGTTAAGTTACACATATAATTAGTGTTTAATTATGACAAAAGTTTTATGTTTAGATTGATGATATTAATTATATTATTCAATCATTGATGATTTAAGTTGTACCATCATTATGAGAATCTTTGATAAGATTATAATGGATATTACGATTTAAATTCATTTAACTTAATCATTAGAGTGGTCTGACCTGAAAGATTATAGAAGATAAATCATATAATTAAATTTTAATTTCCCATATTTATTGGATGCTTGAATAAGGAATTATCATATGGGCTATTAAAAATTTCATAATTATAAGACTTTAAATTCACCCAAAGGTGATGATTAGTCTTTATAATTCATGAATATGAATGTGATAAATTGATAATTAATTTATTATGACAAACTGTTTTGTATGTCCAAAGATGACAAAATAGTTTTAATGAATATATTTAATTATCAAATTATGTTAAATTTGCAAGCATCATTGTGATTATGATTGTATATTATTGTATCGCTCAAAGGAGAACTTCAATATACTTTTATTGCTTTCGATCCTGAATCTGTTATTAAATTACTCAAGGTATTTATGGGAATAAATTAAATTATTCTTATTCTTAAAATACCAATATTCATAAGTCTCTACTCGCATGCTGCGTCTGTTTCATTTCAAAATGGATTAAAGTAATTTAAATAGTATAAATAAATCTAATTTCACCAAAGTGTTTAAGATTTTATTTATCACTTCAGGATAAGTTGCTCATTTGCTTGTAATAGCAATAAAGTTGAGTAATCTGCCTATAATACTCGGTTAGATCAAACAAACCGAGCCTAATGTTTATGGGACAATAAAGTTTTACATACTGTGCCTAAAGAAAGAGATGAGGAGAGAGAAACCAGTTTTCGACGTAATTCGGAGGAACATATCAAAGGAAGACTGTCGTCTCAAGATCGTTTCAAGGTAAGTTTCCTCATTATCATATAAGAAGATGTGCTCAAGGTAGTGATGAAGGTCAAAATCCTCAATCAATTTTTCTTCAAAATGAATCCTCCGAGATAATTACAACTGATACTTTGGAATTGACAAGACAAATAAGGATGATGAATCAAGGTACTTATGGTCAAGTCTTGCCTAGTTCAAGTTTGGAGGGTGGTCAAAAGATGCAAGGTGTGTCGATTCCTAGTCTTATGGAGCAAGAAGAATGGAGGATGCCTAACCATCAAGTAGGAGATGCTTCTTTCATGGGAGTAGATAATTTCCAAAGAAATTTTCTAAACAACTATGAAAGATGTTTTGGAGGGAATTATCCACAAATTTAAGGATGAAATTTTGACAACCAAGAGGGAGGAAAGTTTCAACAAGTTGAGGAAGAAAAATCATCTTCAGAAGTCTTGATTGAGATGATGAAAGCAAGCCTTGAGGAGGACAAGAAAAGAGATGAGGCAACTGAGAAGAGGTTCGAAGCCTTGGAGCATCAAGTAAGCCAAATTATAAGTGCTTTGACCAATTTTCAACAAGTTGAAGAACTTGAAGAGGAGAGCAAAGTTGAAGAAGAGTTGGAGAAAGAAGAAGATTCAAATGAGGTGTTTGAAGAGCCTATTGAGGCAAATGATGTTGATGAAGAGGAACAAAGTCAAGAAGCAAGTGATGATAACTTGAAGAGTGAAATGAGCATTTCTAAACCTTTACACTCTTTAAGTTGCTTTGAATTTCAAAATATTATTTACATTGATTTTGTCTTACCCATTGATTCTTCTCACATCCTTAGGAACAAAAGAGAACTCGAAGAGATGTTGGGAGTTTACTTGGAAAGAAAAAATAAGTGGTGTTCAAGAATGGAGAGGGGAATGGAGTGTAAGCTCAAGAGAGTTGAATTTCTAAAGTCATGCTCGAAGGATGCAACGGAGGTTGTTACTTGCCATAAGTGCCTAATAAAGTAGAAGCACAACGTTTAAAATTCGATGGCAAGGATGAAAGATATCCGTGGCCATTCCGATGAGTTCTTCATCTTCCGTCCAACTTGAATACGTTAAACTTAGCCTAGATGGGAGGCAACCCATCATTATCTTTATTGCTTTATTTATTGCTTTCAATAAGGATGCTTATTTTATTTTGTATTTTTGGCATGTAGGTTGATTGTGCTCGAAAGGAAGATGTGTATTGGAGATACGAGAAGTGCCTGATTTGAAGTGTATAAATAAGTCACACAACTTTTTGCAAACTTAACTCGAAACTCTTGTTTCAATTTAAGTTTGGGGGGATAGGGCGTGGTGTGATATACTTTATCTTGAAGGCATATACTTTTCATATTTTTGGGGAAATTTTAAAAATTTTCTCATGAGTTTGGTTTGATTTTGGTCCGTTTGGTTGTGTTGAAGTGCATGCTAATCCTTATTTTTATTACAATTGTTGAGCTAATGATGTTAATTTTGAGCATGTACAAGGTGTAGTGGAAGCATAAAAACAGGGAAAAACAAGGTTTGAAGTTCAAAATTTGGCAAAAGCAGGATTCAGAGCACGACCCGTGTACAGGACTCAAGCCTGTACATGAGGCCGTGCCCCAACACCTGACATAGCTGCATGCCCAAGCTGAAGTCAAGTGCTGAACATGACTCGTGTCATGTACGGGAGAACGACCAATTTGCGGAGCACGGCCCTGTAAGCCAGGCCGTGTACCAGCATCAGAAATACCTACACGGCCATGTCATGGCCGTGTAGAGAATACGGGGCGTGTAGATGGTGACAACATGAGTCGAGCAGCTGACATGAGTCGAGCTCAGTGCAGGATTTTTGCAAAGTTCAAGCTCGTTGTGCCTACCGTCTGGATGTCGTGCCAACCACTTTCACTACCAAATGCCTATTCAGGGAGTTCACTTTACACTTCATCACTTCTATGTGCTTAGCATAATTTGATTTAATTTTGATTTGGATTGATGTGATTAGCATGTTACTTCATTTGTTATGTTTATGAGAGGTTTACTTTTGTAATTTAGGATTTCTATTTTCAATCAAAGATGGGGATTTTTGTGAGCTTACTTGATCATGGATGATATAGAATGTGTGCTTTATTGTTAATGATGATGATTTTTATATTTGCATGTTATGTGTTTTTGGTTGTTTCTTGTTTGTTGTGTCTTTATTTTATGTTTTGTATGTTTTCTTATTTTTGTCTAGGATTGTTTGGTGGTTTGTTATGGGATGTCGTGAGTCATTTTTTGAATGTAAGTGATGACATGTTATTGTGATAAGTGATGATAAATTATGATTAAGAATCTCTAAACTTTTGAATTGTGACATGTTTTATTTAACTTTTTCAATTTTGAGATGAATGTGGTGTAATAAGTCCTTAAGGTCTGAGCATAAGCTTTTGAGCATTTGAGCCTCAACTGTGCATACATGGTTTTATTCATGAGTGAATTGGTTATATTTGATAAGCTAGAACTTACTCAAGGACTATAGGAACGAGTGAAGATTAGTGACATGATCTAATACCATCCTTGTTATTCATAGTCATTGCCATAAATTTCTCTACCATGAACATCATTCCTAGTCAACTACCTTGAGCCTATAAGCCTATTTCTTGTAAATTTAACACATTACAAGCCTTGATTATCCACATAAGCTTTATATATTTACCCTTTTGTGTGAGTGATTGAGGAGATGATGATTAGCAAGATTTGATGAGAAAACAAAAGAAGAAAGAAAATGGTAAACAAGTAAGAAAAAAGATAAAAAAAGTGCACAAGAAAGAATGAATATGCAACTTTGAAACAAGAAAATGAGCAAAGCAACAACAAGATGCTCAAGAAATCAAAAGTCCAAAGAAGGAAGCATGCATTAAAAGAATCTCAATTTAAGGAAAGTTAATGAAGAGTTCTTGTGATCAATTAAGAAAAGAAAGGAAGAAAGAGAAGTGAAGAAGTTGAGGAAATTGACCATCTCTTTGATTCCTTACACTTGATTAGTCACTATTACCCATATTCTTCCTACCATACCAAAGAGCCTATCATCACATCCTAATTAAAGACGTTATTGATCATTGGTTAAAACTTTGGTAGTTTGTGAATGTAGTCCACGAGTAAGTCTACAGCAAGTCGAGACAATCGATTGATGAGTGTTGATTTACCCTACTTAAAAGAGTGTTGAGTGAAATTGATAACCTATGCGAGGCTTGGACTAAAAAGTGACTATATTATACTCTATTCTCTTTTGATTGAACTTGCTAATTTCTCATGTCATGAATCTAATGTTGTAGGATGACTTAGCATAAATTGTGATTCTTATTGCTATTGATGTGTTATTACTTATGTTCGTTTAGTCTTTCCTTGGTGAAAATCTCACTCCTTGTTTTATTATTTTTATTGTTCGGGGATGCACAACACTTTAAGTTTGGTGGTGTGATGAGTGATATTTTCACCTAGATTTTAGTG
Organism: Pogostemon cablin; assembly: GCA_023678885.1. Lineage (NCBI taxonomy): Eukaryota > Viridiplantae > Streptophyta > Magnoliopsida > Lamiales > Lamiaceae > Pogostemon > Pogostemon cablin. The sequence continues at coordinate 18,302,483 of CM042977.1, read as the reverse complement.
TCTTTTTATGTGTATTTTGGTGGTGTTATGTATTTTTATGAAAATATTTAAAAATTAACTTAAATGTATGATTTTTAGGTAAAATGGATTCTAGACATGAAAAGGAAGATGTAGGAAAAAACGGAGCTCAATTCGGAGTCAAAACGAGAAAGTTATGATTAAAATGGTATGCCATTTTGTATGAATTTTTACACTTACAAATGTTAGACTCTTTGTCAGATCTGTATATGGATAGAAAACCAAGGAAGAGAGGATCGCGTGAGCGTAAAAATCACTCGAATTGAATTTCGGATGTGGAAGTTATGCGTGAAACGGTGAGACTGCGCTGCACCTACTCGACCCAGGTACCGAGCACGCCCTATCGAGCACGACCCATGTACCGAACACGACCCATGTTCAGTCAAAAAGTCAGTTTGTGGATCTGTACGTCTTCCAGAAGATTCTAGGCCCACAAATACATCATTTGGCGTGAAAATAAGACAGAAATCGTTCCTGGATCAATCTACACCCAATTCACACCATTTTTCACACACGTTACCCTCCGTTCCATCTACCCTTTATTCCATTCACCCATCCTTGAATCCACCATCCAATCCATCATCCAAGTAGTTAGAGAAGCAAGGGGGAGTGGAGATTTCAAGAAGAGGAAGAGAAGTACCATTGAAGCTATTCAAGGGAGTTTTAATTCCAATTTTTGTAGATTTCTTTGTAGTTCAATCATGGGTTTTAGAGATACAATTATCTATGTTGTTTTCTTTGAAACTATGAGAGGCTAATCTCCTTTGTGAGATTAGCAATATGAATTATGTTGGATAATTGAGGGTATTTTGCAATTGAATTTATATGTTGATTGGATTTACTAATTTTCTATCATTGATTGTTAATTGCTTGATTTGTATTATTGATTTGTGTGATTAATTGTCATGGGCATGTGATTAGATTGAGAAATCAATTATATGTTTAGGATAATTAATTGAATCATTTCTTCATACACTTCATGTGCATTATAAGTTTTAAAGTGATAGAGATATCCTTTAAGATTTAGAACCTTTTGATAGAATATTTGGTTTGTTAATTGATCATGTGAATGGACTCTTTAATTGAACTTAGTATCTAGTTGGAATTGTTTGATGGAGAACCAACCTTAGAGCCTTTTTGAGACCTTAAAAAATCTACATCTTATCCATCTCGAGAGGGAGTTTAGGTGGAATTCGTATTAGCCCTTAGTTATTAATCCATGACATATATGAATTCGTTGCATGATACCTAGATTTCCATGCTTTAAGTATTGCTAGTCTCATTCTCTATGTACTTGGCTCATTCATTCATCTTCCATTCATCTATCCCATTGTTTATCTTGTCATTTAATTCTTTAATTGTCATTTCTTGATTAATCATTCTCCTTTATTATCGTCTCTATAAAACTATGATAAATACGAGATCGCTTAAATCCTAGTACCTTCCTCCCTGTGATTCGATAAATTCTTTAATTAGTCATCCCAACTACAAATGGCTAATCACCCCCACACCAGCTACAGACACGATTTGGATGCTTGATTCTTGTTTGCTACCACCATTATCAACAAGCATGCTAATAAGAAAATCCCTCTCTCTTTTGGCCATGTACTTTCCTAAAGTCGACTGAGGAAGTAGATTGAACCTGCCAAGATTCAGGCAAAGGATTACTATCCTTGGGCTGAGAAATAGCAAAACCAAATCGACCCATGCCTTTCAAAATTCCATCAAGCTGTGCTTTGATATTCAATATCTTCTCAGCAATCTTATGACCAACAACACCTTTTTGAAACATAAACATGAAGGTGATGGAATGCAGGGGAGGAGAGTACATTTTTCTTGGCAGGAGCTGCAACATCGTCATCATATTGACTTTTTATCATCTCACGTTTGATGATATGTAGTTTGATTTATGTACTGTATTAATTCTTAACTCACTCACCTCTCAATATTTCCTCTCTTCAATTAATAATAATTTTCTCCTTCCCTCTTTTTTTTTCCTCACATTAATTAATACTCTCTCCATCTCATACTTATCTGCACCGATACTATAGATACAAAGTTTAAGAAAAGTTGCTTTTTGACCAACTTTATTGACTTTTGAGGGATATTGTGGTATTTTTAGGTAATAAATAAATTATAAAGTATGTTATGTGTGTTAGGTGGAAGTGATATTTTTGAAATTAGGATGACTTTTGAGGTTGTTGGTTAATGTGAAGTTTCCTTTTTTGAATGGTGAAGATAAGTGTGAAACGGACAAAAACGGAAAGTGTAAAGATAAGTATGGGACGGAGGGAGTACATTCTTACGCATATTAACACTCAATTTTTACATATTGAGTTGATATAAAATTATTTATATATTAATTTGATATAAAATTAAAACATATCATACAAAAAATTCAAAATAAACATAAATTACCATTATTTAAGACTTTCAAAACCCATATAAACCTTCCTGTCAAAAAACAAAAATCCTATATAAATATTAAACATACATAGCCTATTACCTGTAGTACGGTGATTTATGTTTCAATCGGAGACGATGGGAGAGATAAGTGTGGGTAGGGTGCAAATTGCCATTGTCGGATATTTCCTTGGGAGGAAATAGATTGTTAGATTTGTGATGTGCTTTGAGATATGGGGGAGAGAATGAGATTTGTGTTTCAAAGAAAATGATTCAAAATACATTTAGTTGCTTTGACCCATTAACAACGTACTCCCTCCAACTACTTGAAAGTGTAGTTGTGAAATGGGCAGCTCAGGCCCAGCTCGTTATGAGCTGGCACAGGCCCAGCATGTGAGTAATTTGGGCTAAATGAGTCGAATTTCATGTGTTATTGTGGGCCTCCAAGGGGGCTAAATTTTTTTAAAAAGCCCAGCCCACGAAAAGCTCAGTTCAGCCCAGCCCGAGCTCAAGGCGGGCCAATTCGGCCCACTTAATTTATTTTTATATAAAATATAAAACATATATTTATTGAATAATGATAAAATTTTAAAAATCAAATTCTATATAATTGTATATGTTTTTTTTATATTTGTATACGTATTGTATATATTTTTGTTTATATTTGTATACGTTTTTTTAAAGTGGGTGGACTCTATCTTAGGGTGCACAGTATAATTAACCAAAAAGATATGTTCCATACAAGTGAGTGTCTATTAATTTTTTTATAGTGTATATATGCTTCTTAATAATTATATAATTTTTTTATTTTCAATTTTCATAAAAAAATTAAGAAAAAAATCGCTAGTAAAGTGTATAAGTTTTTATCATTTATTTATATATTTTTATTCAATAATATTTAAATTTTAAAATATAGATGCACACGAAAATTGGTTTAAAAAAATGGAGTGGGCAATATGAGAACCAACTTTGAGGACACTCTTTCAAAACCTGCAAGTCATTTGACATGATAGTAGAGGTAGATCAGGAGAAATAATAATAATAACTAGTTTTTCTCTCCCGCGAACGACGCGGATTCTATTATATGTGATGTCTTTATTTTAAAAATATATTTTATATTTTTATTATTAAATATATATATATATATATATATATATATATGAGTGTATATTAGGTGCACCCGGGTGCAACCTTGCACCCAGCCTTTTATTCTATTTTGTATACATGTTATTCTCTTTTGTATATATGTTTTGTAATAATTGTATACTTTTTTCACAATAAGTTTTTCATTAAAAAAACTAACATTCATATGTGTATAACTTTTTATTCAATAGTGTATACATGTATTTTAATAATTGTATATTTTTTAAACTCAATTTTTCATTAAAAAAATTAAGTGTTAAATTGTATACATTTTTACTCATAATTGTATATGTTTTTGTTTATATTTGTATGTGGGTGCACACGAAGCTTCGTGTGCACCCGGGTGCACACTATATTTAGCCTATATATATATATATATATATATATATATATATGTTTGTTTTTTCATCTTACTTTACTTTTAAATAAATATTTTTTTACCTTCGTGTTAAAAAAATCAACATATGTAGAATATTTTCAATCCAAAATATGAAAAATGAATAAACTATCAATTTGGGGCCTAATTATTTTTTCAATCAGTTAGAAATCTTAAAATATATAAAACAAAAAAGGTAGTAATGTGCCATAATAGGATTTTATTTTTTTTTATCATATTTATATTACAAAAATATTAAACTTATGATTAGTTGTAAATTTAATTAATAATAAGGTATCTCTCTCCTTTTATCTTATAATAATAATTATTTTTTTATTGAATAACTAAACCAAATTATTAAAGTTAAAATTCAATTAATATTTTTTTATTGAATAACTCAATCAAAACATTATTAGTGGTAAATTAATTAATAATCAAGCCTCACTCTTTTTTTTATCTTTTACTTTTATTTTTTAAAATTGAATAACCCAACTAAAACATTTAAATATAAAATAATATTAAAAATCATTATCATTTTTTATTATTTTAAATATTAATTGTAAGTTATTAATTAGAGGGACCTAATAAAATATTAGTTAAAATGTTAAATTACTTAATATAAAATATTAATTGCAAGATTAAAAATTTTAAACATATTTATAAAAATATTTTTATTAAACATAATTACTTTAAATATTAAATTACTTAAATAAAATATTAATTGCATTATGAAGATTATTAATGAGAGAGATTAAACTAAATAATATTTAAAATATTAAATTACTTAAAACAAAATATTAATTTAAAGATTAACGTGAGAGTGCCACATACACAATTTTTCCAAGAACGAACATGGTGATGCCATATACACAAATTTTTTTACGAGAAGCGTGACTCCACCACATACACAATTCCAAAATTTTATATTCTTTTGCTTCGAAGGAAACATATTAAGCATGTGGTTATTGACAGTTTTATCACTCTATTAGGATAGCAAGAATTGCCCTATCCTCAAAATAACATTAATTGCATGATTAACGTGGGAGCACTTCGTATCTCTCTTTTATAATTTTTTATATAAAATCATTAAATTACCTAAAATTATAAAGTTTTATAAGAAAATTACTTAAAATAATAAATAATATTAATATTATTAAGATTATAATATTAGATCTTCATTAAAAGAATTACTTAAAATAAAGTATTAATGGTAAGATTACAAAATACTATAAATTTATAAAACTTTATAACTAATCGATTGTACTATGCCTTAATTAAAATTTATATGATAAATATGAAAATACATAATTTAAAATCCACACCAAATTTACAGATTAAAGGAAATAAATAATTTAAAATCCAATGGAAATAAATAATTTAAAATTTACACCAAATTTATGGATTAAATCAAAAATATTTAAAGTATTAAATTAAATTACTTATATAAACTTAAAATAATATTATTATGTATTAATGGTAGGATTACTAAATATTTATATTGAGATGTATTAATGGTAGGATTACAAAATATTAAATTTTAAAATTTAATAAATATTAATTGCGGGATCAATGTGGGAGCGCCACATACACAAAATTTCCAAGAACGAACGTGGCGACGCTACATACACAAAATTTTTCAAGGAGCAACGTAGAGCCGCCACCTCACAATTTAAAAAAAAATATTTTTGGCAAGCACTTATAAATTAATAGTATTAATTAATGATAATAATAATAATAATAATAATAATAATAATTTTATTTTCAATAATTTTAGTTATCAATTTCGCCCAATACTTTCCACCAGCCAACTGAAAATCTTTCTAGCTATAGTTAACATTAATGTTAGTTTCCCACCAATTCTCATCATCAAAATATTTAATATAAAAATTTGCGTGAGATCATTTGGAAGAATATGTATTGCGTGAGACCGTTTCACGTGAGATCATTTTTCACTTTTTAAAATAGTTATCACTTTCGCTATAAATCATTATTACTTTCGTTATAAAATGTTACTCCCTCCGTCCCATTTCAATATTTACGTTTCTATTTTGCGCGTCTCATTTCAATGTTTACGTTTTCCTTTTTAGGAATATGGGACCCACTTAAAACAATTAATATATCATCTAACACTGATACACCTACCCACTTCACATTAAATATTATATTTTTCCACCCACTATCTATAAAAATATACTCCTACTTTTTAATCAACGTGTAAAAAACAAACGTAAACATTGAAGTGGGACGGAGGGAGTATCACTTTTTATTTAAACTATAAAGACAAAAATTTGTGTGCTCCCGGGTGTACGGAGGACGCACGGGGCACATTCCGTGTGCCTTTAAAATTTTGTGTTAAATTGTATACCCTTTAGTATACAGATGTGTACCCTTTATTTTCTTAAGAAAAATAAAAAATATTAATGAAAAGTGTATACCCTTAAGAACAAAATAGTATGCCCTTATTAATAAAAGTGTATACCCTTTAGAATAAAATAATGTACCTTTATCCATAATACTAAATTCTAAAGGCCTCACTCTACTATAAATTCTTCATGAAATAATATTATCACTTTTCATTAATTTATTATCACTTTCCTATATTAAAGTTATCACTTTCTAGCTGTCTCACGTAAGCCCTTACGTGAGACGGTCTCACGTAAATCTTTCTCTTAATGGAAAGACTTTTTATGAGATAGATAAGAAGTAATAATATTTGAATAAAAAGTGATAAATGAATTGGTATAATTGCATAGTGCATTATTTGATGAACAATTCGTATTATAAAAAAAAAGTAATAACATTTTAATAAAAATCAATATGAGTAATATATTTAATAAAAAATAATAAATACTTAAAAAACAACAATAATTTCTCATGAAATAGCCACACGATAAGTGTTGCCCTATTTTAATTTGAAAATTTTGTGAGCGAATTACTTATTAAATTTGTTTTTTCTCCTGAATTTACAAACATAACATAAGTTTCTTTCTAGAGGGCTGTTGAGAGTGAAAATAAGCGTGTTTTAGTATCCAATTTAACACCTTTTTGATGAGTATTGTTGTTATATATTAGTACAAGTGTCTTATATTCAATATATGTGAGAAAAATGTGCACTTGAGGTGTTTTATTGTGTTTTAGGTGGAAAAAGGGATCAAAAGTGCAAAGTTGGAGAAAATGTGCAATTTGTGCAAGAATGCTGAAAGACGCACGTCCAACTTGTGTAATATTTATGTATTCGTGTAGAGAGCTGAATTTGAAGTGTGAAATATAGTTGGAAAGCCACAGAAGAGAGGGTCGATATGGCGTAAAGAGCACCTCAATCGGAATCGAAACGAGAAAGTTATGATCAAAGTGGTGACGTCGCGCAAGCTGTGTCGAACAGAACGGCTGTGCTACTTTCTGTGACTTGTTATACATTCAAATGTTGGAATTTCTATGAGTTCTTTATATGGATAAAAAGCCAAGGAAGAGAGGATCACGTGAGGGTAAGAATTACTCAAATCAGAGGTAGGATTTGGAAGTTATGGATGAAACGGTGAGACTGCGCAAGCTTGCTCGACTTGGAGATGTTGCTCGACCAGCATCATCTTTGTCGAGCAGATGAAGTTTGGTCGGAAAAATGACCAAAAACTTACAGAGAGCTTGCTCGACCATTGCTCGACTTGGAGGTCTTGCTCGATTTCTGAAGGCTTGGTCTAACAAAATGTCGATGGATGCTATTTTTAGTAGTTTCGAGTTTTTTTACTAAATTTGGCATTTGTCTCAAGTAAAAGCTCATCCAAGGCCTATAAGAAGCAGTTTACAAGTATAAAAAGGGATGTAGAGCACATCAAAAGAGGTATTATCAAATTATAGAGTCATATTGGATTGGAGAGAGGCCACAACACAATACCACACCCCACAAGGGGGGATCACCACCCAAACTTCATCAACATCCTTTCTTCCATCCATCCATCACTTTGAAGATTCGTTTATGGAATCAAGAGGAGAACCAAGAGGAGCATTCAAGACGGAGAAGAATGCGACGACTCCCATATCTAGGGTTTATTTTATTTTCTAATTTATTTTGTAATTTTCCAGACATCCGGGTAAGATCTATCCAATACCCATGATTGTTCTTCGTAACATCATGGGCTAGAGCCTCTTTGGTAGAGCTAGGATTGTGAAGGTTTTTACGAATTAATTGAACTTGCGTGTGTAAACTCCATACAACACTACTTGTGGATTTATTTTATATATGATTGTGCTTTCTTAATCCACATTCATGGTCATTTTGTGCATCTTCAATTGGTATATAGAGTTTGAATATATATCTTGGTTGTAGATTGAGTGCGTTCACCGCTGAACAGGATTCCATGTTATGATTCTAAGTGAGGGGACTCCAAATCTTCATTAGAACTATCATATATGAATGTTTATTAATTGAATTGAATTCGGGTTAGTAAGCAGAATAAATAGGGTAATTTTATAGTATCTATAAAGGGAGATCATATCGGGTTAGAGTACCAATTGGCCAGGGAAATAATTGATATTGATAGTACATAGAAAGGGGGGTGGAATTATATCTCTTGCTCCGAGGTTATTCACACATATTACACCCATGTTTACTTGTGTCTATAGAGTAGATATGCATTGTTTAGTGATGCGTCCATATTCCACAAGGCAGAGTGGGACATCAACACATGGAAGGAAAATTAATGAGTGAAACTAGATTATCCTAGAGCTATCTATTCTCCTACTTGATCCACTTTCGTATTCTTCGAGTGATATTTTATTTAATTTATTATTTTACTTAATTGTTTATTAGTTAATCATTCAATCCTCAAACGTTATTGCCTTACGTCTTAATTAATTTAGTAAATAATTAAATTGATAATACGCCGTCCTTTGGATTCGATATTCACGTGGTCGCTTGCTTAAGCTACAACTGACATCCTTAATACTTGGAGGATTAATTTTGCGTGCAAAGAAAACGCGCATAAAGTTTTTGACGTCGTTGTCGGGGACGGCTATTATTATTAGTTTATTATTTCTAGTTGATTAAGACTTTTATTCGTAATTATTTATTTCTATCTAACCTTGAATTTTTCTGAGGTATTTGTGCACTAGGAAAAGGAGAGGAAAGAAAGGAAGAAGCAACACACAGAGCTAAACATGACTGGAGAAAGGCAGAATCAGTATAATGTTGCCATACGTTAAATTTTCACTTACTATGGGATTGACAACATGGGTTTGATAGGAGCAAGGGGGAAGATGATAATTTTGAGATACATCCCGCTCTTATTAACATGGTAGAAAAGAATCCCTTTTCTGGAGGTTGTTTTAAAGATCCATATCAGCATCTCCGAAGATTTCTTGGTTATGAAAACACTCAGAAAGGTGCTGGAGCTAATGATAATGCTAGAAGGATCGCCCTATTCAATTTCTCTTTGATTGATGGAGCGGAAGCTTGGTATGAGACATTTGATGCCGCAGATTGCACTACATAGGACCAACTGTAGCAGAAGTTCTTAGAGAGATATATGCCACCCTCAAAGATCTTAAGAATGAGGCAAGACATCAACCAATTTGTTATGAATTAGGGTGAGAAATTTCATGAGGCATGGGACAGATTTAAAGACATACTCAGGAGGTGCCCACAACATGGAATGTCTAAGGCTCAATACATAAGTATCTTCTACTATGGATTGAATTGTGAGTTGCGTGTTTTTATTGTTACATCATCAGGAGCGCTGTTATCGAAGACAGCACTTGAAGTTGAAAAGTTCTTTGAAGACATCTCTATGAATTCACGTGATTGGCCTATGGAAAGAGTAAGAGGATCATATGTACTAGGCAAGGTTGAACATCAAACGGTGAAGCCGAATAGGGATGATTAGATCGTCTCTAGTCTGGCTAACATCAACAAGCTACTAGAGTCCCAACAAAGACATATTACAGAGTTTACACTAAGAGGGCCTAGTATGCAACATCAAGAAGTGAAGGCTAGTGTTGAAGATATGTTCAATCGATACATGGTTGAGAATGATGCAAGGGTTGATCGTCTTGAGGATACCATGAATGTTGATCATGCATATTTATCTAAGCAGTTGAAGGACCTTACCTTGATTATTGGGCAGATGGCCGCGAATGTGGATCAATTGACACAAACATTGGAGAATAATACCATCACATTGAGGTCAGGTACGCAGTATGAAGGTCCGATGAAGGCGGTGAGCAAAAACGAAGGTGGCAGGAGCCTTGTTCGACCAACCCAATCCGTTCGACTAGACCTGATGGTCGAATGGAGGTCGAGCAACTCCCAGACGAACAAAATTATGATGCTCAGTTTCCAGGTGCACCGTTGATGAGTGATATTTTTACCTAGATTTTAGTGTCTTTTTATATGTGTTTTCGTATTATTTTATCCGTATTTATATGCTATTTGGTGGAGTTATGTGTTTTTATGGAATTGAGTGTGAATGAACTTAATCGTATGTTAAACAAGTGAAATTAGAGCGAAAATAGAGAAGGGAGACGAAAGTAGGAAGAAGAAAATAGGGCAGTAAGAACATGGCCAGCCGTTTCAAGTACACGAACCGTGTCGTGCTACACGAGCCGTATACTGCAAACGGCCTATAAGAGATGGTCATGCGATGAAATCATAATGTATAACACGACCATCCCTTGACCGTGTTGCAGCACATGACTCGTATGCCATCGTAAGTTTGCGTTGACCCAGAAACCCTGACATAACTCGAGGCGTGTTGCAGCAAACGAGTCTTGTAGTTTCCTGATCAGTAAAAAAATCAGATTTCTTCTATAAACTTCCCAAGGGGTATAAATACCCAATACTTCAATATTTGATGAGAATTTTTGAAGGGTTTCACTCCTACACCTAGATCACACACCATTTCCTCCATTTTACACCATCATCTTCATCCATTCTTCATCCATCCATCTACACTTGATCCCCTCCATCAAATCCACCATCCAAGTGATCAAGGAAGCAAGTGAGAGTGAGATCACAAGAAGAAGAAGGAGATCTCAATTGAAGCACTTCAAATGAGGAATCTAATTATAATTTTTGTGCATTTCTTTATAGATTGATCATGGTTTGTAAGGATTTTAATGTCTATGATGAATTTCTTGTGACTATGAGAGACTAATCTGCTTTGTGAGATTAGCTCCATGATTGGTATTGGATAATTTAGTTTTTATGCAATTTGATTTTAATCTTGAATGGGCTTTGTGTATTTCTATCATTGAATATTGATTGCTTGATGTATATGATGATATGTGTGATTGATTGTCATGGGCATGTGATTAGATTGAGAAATCAATTATGAGTTTAGGATAGTTCATTGAATCATTTCATCATACACTTTATGTGTATTAATTTAGAATGAGATAGAGATATCCTTATAGATTTAGAACCCTTTGATAGAACATTTGATTAGCTTGATTGAGGGATTGGTTGATTAGATGAGGGGACCAAACCATTAGTGAATTCATAGTACCTTAAAAGGAAATATTACCTATGATTTAGTACCTAATTAGGGAACTCGTAGAGTAATTAGTACCTATTGGGAGGTGTTCATTTTGGTCTCGATCCTATGTGCTTTTGGGAGCCTTGTTGAGTGTTTACATCCTATCCATCTCGAGAGAGAGTTTAGGTGGAATTAGTGATCGCTCATATGCTATGTCCATGATAGATTATAATTAATTGCATGATTACTTTATTATCTATGCTATGATTGTTGCTAATCTCATCCTTGTATCATTTAGAACCTAACATTTATCTTTGCTTTTATCTTATTTCTTACATTAGTTTAAGTGCATTCATTTGCACGCTTATCCTCCATTCCATTCCGTCGTCCTTATAAAATCACGATAAACTTTAGATCGTATAAACTCTGGCAACTTCTTCCCTGTGGTTCGATAAATTTTTTAATTAGTCATCCCGACTACAAATGACCAATCAAATGGCGCTGCTGCCGGGGAGGTAACGGTTGCTAGTGGTTTGACGAAGGATTGTTTAGAGTGGTCTTAATAAGGACATTTATTTTTATTTTTGCATCTTATATTTGTTTTAGAAAATTTCGTTTAAATTTTTATTTCTCTTGTAGGTGCATACCTTGAGAAGGAAGAAGAAGGTGAACAAGCTCAAAAATATGAGTGATAAGTCATATTTTAGCACAATTATTTGGTTGAAATTCATGTTTATTTGATTATTTTATGTGCTAATTTGGGTGCTTAAATTGACTTATCTTGTCTTTGGTTAGTTTGAGCTTTAATGTTATAATTTGATGTGAAGCAGGCTGTTTTACGCAGGAAAATTGATGCTGCCAGATAAGCTGACTCTGACCCCTTCAGTGTCAGTGGGGACCTGCGAAAAATCAGAATAAATAAGGAAAGTGCTGCTGGACATATTCTCGTATTCTCTCTTAAATTCTAGCGATGAAATTAGGCCTATATTGTGGAGAAGGCACGATAGATTAGTCATCAAGAAAAGAAGAGATCTTGAGATATTTTAGGAAGAGATAAGTAAGGAAAGAGATCAAGATATTATTTTATTTTTGGGGGATAATTCACGATATTTTTGGGGGCAGCATAGACGATATTTTTAGAGCAGAATAGGCAGGAGATTACACGTTAATTATCAAGAGCAGAATAGGCAGAAGAATTGACGTGAAGGAGCAGAACACATTCCAAGGTAGATTTGGGCGTTCAAGATTACAATCGACATCATTCGGTTTTATTTTTATATTTTAATTTCGTCTTTATTATGAACACGCGGGGCTAATCCCCTTTTCTAGTTTAGGATTCGTGAACCTCCCGGAGAATTATTAATTTACTTATTAAGTGTTTTTTATTGAATTTTGTGTGCAAGTTTATTTTATTACATGCATTGATATTCTTTATCGTAATTCTGTAATTATTTTGGACTGATCAACTAGATTAATTATTTAATTGCTTAATGTAATTCCATGAACTACAATCCATAATTGTTGAAGAAATTTGATTAAGTATCAAATAGAGATTATTCCCTTTAGGTGTAATAGAATCTAGGTTCTATGATATCTAGTCGGATTTCATAACCTAGTAATCCTATGTTTAGAGTTTTAATGCATCTACGAGTTCGAATCCATAAGATCACTCTTAGATAGTTCAATTTAATGGTCGTACCCTAATTGATAAACTTAAGAACATTCGGGTTGATTGGTCGTACCATTAATCTAGGGATTTGAGTTTGCACATTAGACTAGATGTTTAATTCCTGTAATTAATTAATTTAGTAAATGGGAGGGGATCGATATCCTAAACTAGGCTTTTATCACTTGGTTAATTTCATAATAAATTTTCATAAATGTTATTTAAATTGAGTCAATGAATTATTGTTATTTTTATTTATAATTTTTCTTAAAACAAAACCCCCTTTATTTAATTGTTTGAAACACTTAGATTTAATTTAAATTTCATTATACTCTCTTGGGTTCGACCCGTAATTGTCACTATACTAAATATTAGTGTGAGTCGGAAATTAAATTGTATTTTGATAGGCCCACGATAGCATATTAAATTTAGTGTCGTTTGCTCGGGGAGTAAAATTAAATTTTGTTAAATTTTTGTATTTCTGATATTTTTCTGCATTTTTAAAGGTTCTAGAATTATTTTGAATTTTTTTGGAATTTTCAAATTTTCCAGTTGCACTGACACTGAACCCTTCAGTGTCAGAAGGCCCCTGTTTTCAAAATTTTTTTGTGAATGATTACTTAATTTTCAGGTAAAAAATAGATTGAATACATACTAGAAATCAAGAGAACTGCCGAAGGTTGAGAAAGGAGTCCCGGAAGAGGAAGGAAACAAGTTCATCCACTGACAGAACTGTCGAAAACCTTACCGAACTTGAACTTGTAGCTGGTCCACTTCATCTCGGAGAGGAGAATTCTGATTTCTCTGATTTGGAGGAGGAAGATACTGCAGACTCTGAGTCGGGAGAGGAAAACATGGCTGGAAATGAGGAAAAAACTTTGAATGAATTGCCAAATCCAAACGTAGTCCATCAACCATTATGCATTAACTTTTCTGCAATTACTGATAATACGGTATTTGAATTGAAATCAGGATTGATTCACTTACTTCCTGCTTTCCATGGTCTTTTACGTGAAAATCCTCACAAGTTCTTGAAGGAGTTCTCAGTTGTATGCATGAGCATGAAACCAAACAGAGTGACTGAGGAATAAGTCAAGCTTAGGGCATTCCCCTTTGCAGTGAAGGACATGGCGAAGGATTGGTTGTATTATCTCCCCCTCTGGATTGATAAATACGTGGGCTGAGATAGAGAAACTTTTCCTCCAAACTTACTTTCCGACCACTAGAGTTGTTATCTTACGTAAGGAGATATCTAGAGCTCGTCAGATACAAGGGGAGAGTTTACATGAGTATTGGAAGAGGTTTAAACGCCTCACATCAGCATGCCCCCAACATCAAATAAGCGACCAGTTGCTATTGTAGTACTTCTATGAAGGGTTGTCGATCATGGATCGAAACATGCTTGATGCTGCTAGCGGTGGAGCTTTTATGATGAAAACGCCTACTGCTGCTAGATACTTGATTGCTAGCATGGCTGCCAACACTCAACAGTTTGACACACGTGATCCATTGGTTAGAGAAGTGAAGGAGGTCCATGATTCTAAGTTGGAGGAAACGTTGAACAAGTTGACACTTGCTGTGGAGAATCTTGCTAAAGGAAAAGAGGTATATCCTCCATCTTGTCAATATTGTTTAACTAACGTCACTCTACTCTTGATTGCAGGGTTACACCTAGTGAGGAGCAAGTAAACGCCATGGGGCGACCTTATGATCCCTTTTCTCAAACCTACAATCAGGGTTGGAGACATCATCCCAATCTGAGGTATGGTAGTGGACAAGGAGGAAATAAGGGGCCACAATAATTTCAAGAGCAGAGAGTGGTGAATAGGCAACAAAATTATCCTCAAGATGGTGGAAATCGCCAGCAAGGTGGTTCAAGTTCCGGAGCCTCATTTGAGGAAATGATGAAAGAGATGGCTGCCAACAATTTGAAATTCCAAGTGTCTACTCAGACATCCATCCAAAACTTGGAAAATCAAGTAACCCAATTAGCTACAACTGTAGGCCAGATGCAAGCTCAAAACAATGGAAAGTTGCTTTCACAAACAAAGGTTAATCCTAAGAATGTGAGTGCAATTACACTGCAGAGTGGGAAACAGTTGGAGGAGGTTATACTGCCCAAAAAGCTTGACCAAGAAGTGGAAAAAGATGATGAAGAGCCTGCTGAACAGTGGAGGATCAGACCGATCAGATTGGGACGGAAAAATCTGATGTGCAGAAACGTAACACTAACACTGACCACATCAGTGTCAGAAGGTCCCAAAAAAATCAGGTTAAAAATTCTGACCCTATTCCTTTTAATATTAATCATTTGCCTTTTCCAAGCAGGATAAGGAAGTCGGACACCACTGAAAAGGATAAACAATTACTTGAGGTATTTCGGAAAGTGGAGATCAACTTACCTCTCATTGAAGCGATTAAGCAGATTTTGAGATACGCCAAGTTCTTGAAGGAGTTATGCACTAATAAAAAGAAGTTGAAAGGAGATGAAAAAGTGGTGATAGGAGAAAACGTTTCAGCTGTCTTCCAGCAAATGTTACCTCAGAAGCGCAAGGATCCTGGCATGTTTGTGGTTCCTTGTTAGATTGGAAATTTTAAGGTAGAGAGAGTCATGTTGGACCTTGGAGCTTCCATTAATGTGATGCCTAGATCGGTGTTTGAAAAGTTGTGTGTGGGAGAGTTGAAAAAGACTGGAGTTGTCATCCAGCTTGCAGATCAAAGCCAGGCATACCCAGATGGAGTCATTGAGGATGTTCTTGTTCAGGTAGACAAACTTGTATTTCATGCTGATTTTTATGTGTTAGAAATGAATGAACACCCATCGAATTCCACTCTGATTTTGTTGGGGAGATCGTTCCTCAACACTTCATGTACTAAGATAGATGTGAGTGAAGGTACTCTCACGATGGAATTTGATGGGTCGATCATTAAATTTAAAATATATAATTCTATGAAATACCCTGATGATGCTAACTTGCTTTCTGTTATGAGTACTATTGATCCTATTGTCCAGGAATACTTCGAACTCACTAGTAGAGATGCATTAGTTACAATCATTGAACATGGAATCATGAAGGATGATGCTGAAAGATTGGATAAAGAGGAGCTGAATCACTATCTCAATATTTTTCATAGTTCTTCTCAGAGAACGAGCACCTTGGATGTAGTCTCTGTTAAATTGCCTATGAAGTCTCCTAAAGACATTAATTCAATTTTTGCTTTGAGTGTTGTTGAGCCTTCGGTGCAGGATTATTTTGAACTAACTCGCAGGGATAACTTCGACACCATCATTGCAAATGGAAGCATGATAGAGCATGAGAAAAAATTGAGAAAGGAAAAGCTTGGTGAAGTGCCAAGTTAGAGTTGAAAGCGTTCCCCGAACACTTGAAGTCCTCGTTCTTGGGGCCAAACCATGAACTCAAGGAATATCATAAAGGGTTTTGCACTGTTGAGGTCGATCACATGAAGTTGAAAGAAGTTCTACATACTTGAAAGATACACCTTACCTAAGTCGAGCCAACGACAATAAAAAAAGGCGCTGATTGGGAGGCAACCCAATTTTCTTGTTTAATTTTTATTTTTAATAAATTTTCTGATTGTTCACTCTTAATTTTCTGTTGTGATTAGCAGCTGTGATACAAATTGCAAGGGTTGATTGTGGTCAAAGCTCTATCCAAAATTGAATCAGGTGTGCTCTACCTAATTACATATTTGGTCTTTCTTATACTGTGTTTTGCTTGGGAACAAGCAAACGTTTAGGTGTGGGCAGGAATTTTATATGATATTTAGGGTAGAAAAGTGATGTAAATTTGCTCAATTTCTTTTCCTATGTCTTGTTCTTGTTGTCCTCTGAATTTTATGTTGATGTGGAATTCGGGAAATTGAGGAATAAAATCTTTTGAGGTGATGAGGGTGACGCATGATTGAGGGGGAAGCAGTGATGTTTAGGAGCTATTGGAACTTGATATTCTTTGCAAGATTTTTGTGATTGTAGTGGCTCAATTT
Source organism: Pogostemon cablin (assembly GCA_023678885.1). Classification (NCBI taxonomy): domain Eukaryota; kingdom Viridiplantae; phylum Streptophyta; class Magnoliopsida; order Lamiales; family Lamiaceae; genus Pogostemon; species Pogostemon cablin. Next base: position 18,285,403 of record CM042977.1, on the reverse strand, counting down.
TTTTTCGAATTTCATGGCTATTATACCTAATTTTTGTGAGCTTTTGAGCCTTAATGAGCTATCATCTATAAGCTCTATTTAATTTCTTTCTTGAGTGCATTGAATTTGAATTGTTCATTATAGAACTTGCTCTTTTGAATTCATTTTAAGATCATATGATTGGTTGTGTGTGATAAAATGATAAGGGCACTTAGGTTTAACCCTCTTGGCTTACATTTTCCACCTTATTATGAAAACTTTAGGGAAGCCACGTTGAGCCTAAATATTTTCTTTGAATTATGAGCACATAAATGAACCCTGAATTTCCATTTCTTTCTTTAGCTCTTCCGTTTGAACCCTTCATTACTTTGCAATGTGTGATCTTGTGGAAATACCCTATGGTTGAATTGACGATGAAGTGGGAGTTGAAAAAATTGGAGAAGTGAGAAAAAGAAAAAAAACAAAAGAAAGAAAAGAAAAGGAAGGAAGGTTGGATAAAAAAAAATGTAAAGAAAAAAATTCTTGAAAAAAGGAAAAAAAGAAGAAAAGGAAAAAGGAAACTGTTTGTATTGACTTGCTGAAATTATTTGGAAAATAGTGATATTTTCAAGTGTTACACCTGCTGTTCCAAATCTTGAAAAGGAGCAGGTGTGGGGAGAATATTAGTGCAAGAAAAAGGCTGTTGTGAAAAGGAAATTTGGGGATGGTGGAAGTTTTGATTTGTGAAGATCACATGTTGTAAAGTGGTGTATTTAGCCATTCAAATCTCTCTTTTTACCTCACCCTTATCTAAAGCCCCATTACAACCCTAGGAAAGACCCTTTGATTATTGCACATGATTCATCTTAAATGGGTGGAGATTTGATTTGGGAGCAAGCCTATGGTAATTACTTTTCTTGTTCAATTGTTGAGTGATCTTGCTACTTGAATTATACACTTGAGTGTGATTGAGTGAATCTTTGTGAGGTCATAAAATTTTGAAAGATTTGATGCCATGAAAGTTGCAAACTTTGAGTGAAGAGTCATTTTTTATATTAGTTCCGAATGTTCATTGGTTACTTTTCTCTTGAGGTGTGTGACTTTCATTTGCCTTGGAAGGTGGAGTTTTTTGGTTTTCTATTCTCTATCATCTTTGATTTTTGATTTGCTCGAGGACAAGTAAAGTTTAGGTGTGGGGAGATTTGATAAGTCATATATTAGTATGTTTATTTAGTGGAAATTCAAGTATATTGATTTAATTATATGATATTTATGTGCTAATATTGACTTATATTGTTTTTGGGAGATAATTATTTTAATTATATGAATTAATGTGGAAACAAGTTATTAAAGGAGCAAATAAGGAAATATATCTTCCACATATTTTTAGGATTAAATCAGCCCCATATCCTTTGGAGAAGGCACGATAAATTAGATAACAAGAAGTGAGGAGATCTTGAGATATTTTTGGAAGAATAAATAAGGAAAGAGATCAAGACAAAGGAAGGGGAGATATTATTTTATTTTTGAGAGGGGGATTTAACGTGACTTGGAAAAGAGCAGAAAAAGAGTATACACGAGAGTTAGTAGGACAGATTGGCGTGAAGTGTCGGGATAGCTCCAAGGCAGATTTAAAGATCAAAGAACAATCAAGACTCATTGGTTTTTATTCTTTAATTTTGTTTTTGCTATGAACATGCGGGGCTAATCCTCTTTTCTAGTTTAGGATCTCGTAAACCTCCCGTTAAAATATTAATTTAATTATTAAGAGTTTCTCATTGAATCTGCTGTGCGAATTTATTCTATTACATGCTTTGATGCTCTTTATAGCAGTTTGATAATTATTTTAGACTGGCCATATAGTGTAATTGTTTAATTGCTTACTGGTATTTCATGATCCATGATCCGTAATTGTTGTGAGGATTGAATTGAGTAGCAAATAGAGATAATTCCCTCTAGGTGTAGTAAGATCTAGGTTGTATGATACCTAGCGGATTTCGTAGCCTAGTAATCCTATGTTTAGAGTTTTAATATGTTTATGAGTTCGAATCCATAGGGTCACTCATAGATAGTTCAACTTAGTGGTCATACCCTAATTGATAAACTTAAGAACATTCGGGTTGATTGGTCGTACCGTCAATCTAGGGATTTGAGTTTGCGTATTAGGCTAGATATTTAATTCGTATAATTAATTAATTTAGTAAATGGGAGGTAATCGTCATCCTAAACTAGGTCTTCAGCTCTTGGTTAATTTAATAATTAACTTTTGTCTACTTGGTTATTTAAAAATTAAGTTGATTTATTTTTATTGTTAATTTCAATTGTCACCAATTCAAAACCTCCTTTATTTATTTTATATGTTTGCAACACTTAGATTTAATTAAAAATTCATAATACTCTCTTGGGTTCGACCCGTACTCGTTACTATACTAAGTATAAGTGTGAGTCGGGATTATATTTATTTTGGTAGGCCAGTGACAGCTTAACAAATTTGGCGCTGTTGCCGGGGAGGATGATCAGCCACACTGGGACTGAGATACGGCCCAGACTCCATTCTAGAACTACTGGGGTATCTAATCCCATTCGCACCCCTAGAACTACTGAATTTGCTAAAAGTCACACACCGTAGACTGCCGACAACCTAGTATCCATCGTTTACGGCTAGGACTACTGGGGTATCTAATCACATTCGCTTCCTTAGCTTTCGTCTCTCAGTGTCAGTGTCGGCCCAGCAGAGTGCTTTTGCTGTTGGTGTTCTTTCCGATCTCAACGTATTTCACCACTCAACATGAAATTCCCTCTGCCCCTACCGTAATCCAGCTTGGTAGTTTCCACTGCCTGTCCAGGGTTGAGCCCTGGGATTTGATGGCGGACTTAAAAAGCCACCTATAGATGCTTTACACCCAATCATTTCGGATAATGCTTACATCCTGTGTCTTACCGCGGTTGCTGGCACAGAGTTAGCCGATGCTTATTCCCCAGATACCGTCATTACTTCTTCTCTGGGAAAAGAAGTTCACGACCCGTGGGCCTTCTACCTCTATGCGGCATTGATCCGTCAGGCTTTCGCCGATTGAGGAAAATTCCCCACTGCTGCCTCCCGTAGGAGTCTGGGCCGTGTCTCAGTCCCAGTGTGGCTGATCATCCTCTCGATATATGTTAAGCTATAATAAATTTGATAGGCTGTCGTCGGCCTACCAAAACATAATTTATTTCCGACTTACTACAATACTTAGTATAATGGCAAGTACGGGTCGAACTCAAAGGAGTATAATGAATTTTAATTAAATCTACAGATTTCAAACATATAAAATAAATAGAGGGGGATTTTGTTTGTGAAAAATCGTAAATAACACGAATGATAAATTAATGCAGTTTTTAATTAACAACGTAGATGAAAATTTATTATAAAATTAATCAAGTGATAAAATCCTAGTTTAGGATGTCGATCCCCTCCCTTTTACTAAATTAATTAACTACAAGAATAAAACATCTAGCATAGTGTGCAAACTCAAATCCCTAGATTGACGGTACGACAAATCAACGCGAATGTTCTTAAGTTTATCAATTAGGGTACGACCACTAAGTTGAACTATCTATGAGTGACCCTATGGATTCGAACTCATAAATGCATTAAAACTCTAAACATAGGATTACTAGGCTACAAAATCCGACTAGGTATCATACAACCTAGATTCTATTACACCTAGAGGGAATAATATCTATTTGTTACTTGATCCAATTCCTACAACAATTACAGATTGTAGTTCATAGAATAACAATAAGCAATTAAATAATTAATTTAGTTGATCAGGCCAAAATAATTATTAAATTATTATAAAGAACATCAAGCATGTAATATAATAAATTTGCATAACAGATTCAATGGAAAACTCTAAATAATTGAATTAATATTTTAACGGGAGGTTCATGAATCCTAAACTAGAAAAGGGGATTAGCCCCGCATGTTCATATGAATTACAGAATTAAAAATATGAAAATTAAAGAATCGATGGTGTCTTGTTTGTTCTTGCACTTCACGTCCAATCTGACTTGGAATGCTGCTGCTTCTCACGCCAATTCTCCTTCTCAAAATCACGTTCAATCTTCTCTCTATTCATGTTAATTTCCTACCCCAAAATAGCGTGTGATCCATGTGTGTATCAACCCTTTAATTCTCGTTAATTCCTCCTGCCAAAATAACCGTGTTCTGCTGCCAATGTTAGTGTGTGAAGCCCTCTCCAAAAATAAAAATATCCTTATCTTTTTTTACTTGATCTCTTTCCTAATTTACTTCTTCCAAAAATATCTCCAGGATCTTTTTTCTCCTTTTCTTCTCCTCTTGATCGACCAACCTCACAGATTTGGAGGAAATTTGGTTGTGGCTAATTTGTTTCTTAATTTATCCTATTTCCACATCAATTCATATAATTAAAATAATTATCTCACAAAAATAATATAAGTCAATATTAGCACATAAAAATATATAATTAAATCAAATAGACTTTAATTATCACCAAATAATTATGCTGAAATATGACTTATCAAATCTCCCTGCACCTAAACTTTGTTTGTCCTCAAGCAAATCAAAATCATAGAGAACAGAAAACCAAGGAACTCCATCTACCAAGGTAAATGAAAATTACACACTTCAAGAGACAAGCAACCAATGAGCATTCGGAACTAAATGAAACGTGATTTTTCACTCAAAGTTTGCAACTTTCATGGCATCAAATCTTTTCAAAATTCCATGGCCTCACTAAGATTCACTCAACGACACTCAATTGTATGATTTAGGTAGCAAGATCACTCAAAAATTGAACAAGAAAAGTCATTATCATAGGCTTGCTCCCAAATCAATTCTCCACCAATTTCATATGAATCATGTGCAACAATCAAAGGATCTTTGAATGGGTTGTAATGGGGCTTTAGGTCAGAGTAAGGTAAAAAGAGAGATAATAATGGCTAAATGCTCACAACATGTGATCTTTACAAATCAAAACATCCATCATCACCCCAACTTTTCCTTTCACAACTGCATTTTTCTTGTACCAAAAATCTCCCCACACCTGCTCCTTTTCAAGATTTGGAACAACAGGTATCACACTTACAAATTTAAGCAATTCAACTACAAACAATTTCAACAACTCCTTTTCCCTTTTCTTTTTTTTTCAAGAATATTTCTCGTTTATTTTTTTATCCAACCTTCCTTACTTTTCTTTCTTTTTTTTTCAACTTCCCCAAGTTTTTTATCAAATCCTCCTACATCATAAATCCGTACCCAAAGTATTTCAACAAGATTCATACATTGCAAAGTAATGAAGGGTTCAAACAGAAGAGTTAAAGAAAGAAATAGGAATTCAGGGTTCATTTATGTGCTCATAATTCAAAGGAAGAGGCTTAGACTCAATGTGGCTTCCCTAAAGTTTTCATATTCAGGTGGGACAATATAAGCCAAGAGGGTTAAACCTAAGTGCCCTTATCGTTTTATCACATACAACCAATCACATAATCTCAAAATGCATTCAAAAGAGCAAGTTCTAGAAAGAACAATTCAAATTCAATGCACTCAAAAAAGAAATTTAATGGAGCTCATAGATGATAGCTCGTTAAGGCTCAAAAGCTCACCAAAAATTAGGTATATTTGCCATGAAATTCAAAAAAAAAAATCAGCCACTACAATCACAAAATTTTTGCAAAGAATCACTTTTTCAACAGATCCTCAACATCACTGCTAACCCCCTCAATCATGCATCATTGTCATCACCTCAAAAGACTTTAATCCACAATTATCCGACTCCACATCAACATAAAATTTAGAGGACAACAAGAATAAGGTATAGGACAAAAAATTGTCAACTTTTTCACCAAAAACCAAAGAATTCAGCAATATTGCCCAACCAACAAAAAATGCAATTTTAGCAATTATTCACCAAACCCAGAATTTAATATCCACAATGAAAACTTACTTGCACCAAAGTCAATCAAAAAGAACAACAAGTATGAAAATCATAAAGCATTTTAACATAACTTTTCTACCCCAATTAGCATATAAAATCCCTCCTCACACCTAAACATTTGCTTGTCCTAAGCAAAAGCAAGTATAAAAGAGTAATTGAATATGAAAATTGGGAGAATACACCTAATTTCGCGGTGTGGCTTTCGCGGTGCCTCGTCCTCGGCGCCTTCTAGCACTGAAGTGTTCTTGCTGGGCTCATTACAGGTGGCGACATCAGGGTGCTGGGAGCATCCCCATCGGCAGTTGCGGGGTTGGGAGGCAGGGCCGGGGTGTGCTCGCCGGAATTATTACAGGCAGTGGTTGCTTCCTGGCTGGCGAACGGGCCGAGACTGAATAGTCAGACAATTTATCAAATTTGGCGCCATTTGCTCGGGGAGTAAAATTGAATTTTGTTAAATTTTTGTGTTCTGATATTTTTCTGCATATTTATAGGTTCTGGAATTTTTTTGAATTTTTTGGAATTTTCGAATTTTTCAGTTACACTGACACTGAACCCATCAGTGTCAAAAGGCCCATGTTTTTGAAAATTTTTCTGTGAATGATTACTCGATCTTTTGGTAAAAAACAGCTTGAATACATTTCAAAATTGAGAAAATTGCCCAAAAGTTGAGGAAGGAGTCCCGAAAGAAGAAGGAAACAAGTTCGTCCATTGGCAAAACCATCAGAAACCTTACCGAACTCAAACTTGCAGCAGATCCACTTCAACTTGGAGAGGATAATTTTGATTTTTTTGATTTAGAGGAGGAAGATACTGCAAACTCTGAGTCGGGAGAGGAAAACATGGCTGAAAATGAGGAAAAAACTTTGAATAAATTGGCAAATCAGGACGTAGTCCATCAACCACTATGCATTAACTTTCCTATAATTATTGATAATACTATATTTGAATTGAAATCGGGATTGATTCACTTGCTTCCTGCTTTCCCTGGTCTTTCAGGTGAAAATCCTCACAAGTTCTTGAAGGAGTTCTCGATTGTATGCATGAGTATGAAACCAAACGGAGTGATAGAGGAAATGGTCAAGCTTAGGGCATTCCCTTTTGCAGTGAAGGACATGGCGAAGGATTGATTATATTATCTCCCTTCTAGATCGATAAATACGTGGGCTGAGATGGAGAAACGTTTTCTCCAAACTTACTTTCCAGCCACTAGAGTTGCTGTCTTGCGAAAGGACATATTTGGAGCTCGTCAGATGCAAGGGGAGAGTTTACATGAGTATTGGGAGAGGTTTAAATGCCTCACATCAGCATGCCCCCAGCATCAAATAAGCGACCAGCTACTATTGCAGTACTTCAATGAAGAGTTGTCGATCATGGATCGAAATATGCTTGATGCAGCTAGTGGTGGAGCTTTTATGATAAAAAAAAACCTACTGCTGCTAGAGACTTGATTGCTAGCATAGGTTAGAGAATTGTAGGAGGTCCATGACTCTAAGTTGGAGGAAACTTTAAACAAGTTGACACTTGCTGTGGAGAATCTTGCTAAAGGAAAAGAGGTAAACCCTCCATCTTGTCAATATTATTTAACTAACGATCACTCTACTCTTGATTGCAGGGTTACACCTAGTGAGGAGCAAGTAAACGTCATGGGGCGACCTTATGATCCCTTTTCTCAAACCTATAATCAGGGTTGGAGAGATCATCCCAATCTGAGGTATGGTAGTGGACAAGGAGGAAATAGGGGGCCACAACAGTTTCAAGAGCAGAGAGTGGTGAATATGCAACAAAATTACCCTCAAGATGGTGGAAATCGCCAACAAGGTGGTTCAAGTTCCGGAGCTTCATTCGAGGAAATGATGAAAGATATGGCTGCTAATAATCTAAAATTATAAGTGTCTACTCAGACATCCATCCAAAACTTGGAAAATCAGATGAGTCAATTGGCTACAACTGTAGGCCAGATGCATGCTCAAAACAGTGGAAAGTTGCTTTCACAAACGGAGGTTAATCCTAAGAATGTGAGTGCTATTATACTGCAGAGTGGAAAACAGTTGGAGGAGGTTGTACCACACAAAAAGCCTGACCAAGACATGGAAAAGATGATGTAGTACCTGCCGGAACAGTAGAGGATCAGACCGATCAGTATGGGGCAGAAAAATCTAATGTTCAGAAACGTAACACTGACACTAAACCCTTCAGTGTCAGAATGCCCAAAAAAATTAGGTTAAAAATTCTGACACTATTCCTTTTAATATTAACTATTTGCCTTTCCCAAGCAGGTTCAGGAAGCCGGACACCACTGAAAAGGATAAACAAATACTTGAAGTGTTTCAAAAAGTGCAGATCAATTTACCTCTCATTGAGGCGATTAAGCAGATTCCGAGATATGCCAAGTATTTGAAGGAGCTATGCACCAATAAAAAGAAGTTGAAAAGAGATGAAAAAGTGGTGATGGGAGAAAACCTTTCAGCTGTCTTCCAGAATACGTTACCTCAGAAGTGCAAGGATCCTGGCATGTTTATGATTCTTTGCAAAATTGAGAATGTCAAAGTCGAGAGAGCCATGATGGATCTTGGAGCTTCCATTAATGTGATGCCTCAATCGTAGTTTAAAAAGCTAGGTGTGGGAGAGTTGAAAAAGACTGGAGTTTTCATCCAACTTGCAGATCAAAGCCAGACATACCCAGATGGAGTCATTGAGGATGTTCTTATTCAGGTAGATAAACTCATATTCCCTGCTGATTTTTATGTGTTAGAAATGAATGAAAACCCATCGAATTCCACTTCGATTTTGTTGGGGAGACCGTTCCTCAACACTTCACGTACTAAGATAGATGTGAGTGAAGGTACTCTCACGATGAAATTTGATGGACAGATAATTAAATTTAACATATATGATGCTATGAAATACCCTGATGATGCTAACCTTCTTTCTGTTGTGAGTACTATTGATCCTATTGTCCAGGAACACTTCGAACTCACTAGTAGGGATGCATTAGATACAATCATTGAACTGTTGGATTGTATACTAAAAGTCTAGCTTTTTGTATGAACAATGTTATAACAATTAATTTGAAATGAGAATCATATGATCAAATGATTGCATCTTATAATTTATTTATATGTTCGATGCAATAGTCCACTTACTTTATACTGTAGATAATATGTTGTGCGACAACACGCGGAAGATCATATTATCGGTTTCCTTATAAAGTATAAACAGATGCTCACAACCGAGATAGACGGGGACTCTCTATCGGGATGGTTGTAGTGTGGTTTGGTATTAGCTTGTCTTGGCTATAGAATCACATTAGTGCACTTGTGTGTATTGAGCAGGACCGCTTGAGATCGTTCGACTTATACTGACTTATAGGAGAACTTGATCTCAGTTATTATGGAAGTTCGTGCTCTTAATCCCTATACAATAACCTCGACACGTAGGGCAGTATGTATTTCTTTGATTCATCAATGGGTGAGATTTACATGTTATCAAATCAACAAACTCGATGAGTTGGGAAGTAGTGCTGTCTCTATGGTGTGCTGTTGATTGTAGAAGGAATCAGTGTCCATCATAGGTTGATGATGTCCCCTTGAGGAGCTCATAAGGATTATCATGTAAATCCTGCAGGTGGAATTTATTCCGGCATGATAATGAGGTTGAGTGGTACTACTCTTGGATGAGATATTAATTAATTGAGTTGTCAGTAACTTAAATTAATTAATGGACATTGTATATCTTAAACATGGGGAGACTAACGGGCTCATAATAAGAAGGAGCCCAAAACGTAATTTTGGGATTGGTACGGTAGTGCAATAATAATATTTTAGTGGAATATATTATTATTATTGGACTTAAGTATAAGCTTTGGGCTAAGCTTGGATACTTAAGCCCAATGGAGGCCCAACCCAATTTCTCCTCCTGGTCCCTGCTATAGCCCATGTATATAAGTCACCTCACCTTATCTGGAACCCTAATCTAATCTAATCTAACTGATGATTCACGTGTGATGAGGGTTGAGAGCAGATTGAGGAGGTCTCGTAGATCGTCGCCCACACGACGTCGAGATCGGACTTGGGACATACAGAAGAAGATCAGAAGGTAGTTTGCTGCTGCTGTCCGCGACCTTGCGAAATTTGTATAAATTCGTACAGTGCTCAGAATTTGATGATCAATATACTGACGGAAAGCCGTTGAAGAGAGGATTGTCTGAGCATAAAGATCATTCAATTCCGACATCAGACGGGGATGTTATGGCTATTATCGTGGGACTGTGCAGGCTGCCTGCGAGAATCAATCTTCATCAACATACCCTGGTGAATGGTAATCGTTTCTATGATTTATTGCTTCCGCTATGATAGAAACGCATGATATTCTAACGGGTCACGTTAACCAAATGATCCAAGCGCCAACAATTGGTATCAGAGCTTCGATTTCGTGGTGAAGCGTGACACGTTAGGCTAGGGTTTATGTGATTAATTTTTCGAAATTAGGATCGCATGTTTAGGGTTTTGGTTTTACTGCTCAAACCATGAATATCCCTATGTGAAATTACCCTATATCATATATGTTCGTTGATGGTTGTGTGTGAGAGGATTCGACGAAAACTGTTCGTCAATTTCACATGGAAGGAAGAAATTGAGAGAAAATCCAGCGCAGTGATATTGCAGAGGCAATAATCGTAGTTTCAACCGTCGGATCAGGCTGATTTTTGGTCAGCACGTTCGGATTTTTGGATGTACATTCTGAACGGTGAAGATCGTATTTGGAGCTTTATGTTGTCAGGAATACGCCGAAAACAGAAGCAGTTTTTTGGGCGATTCTGTTCTGCGCAGTCGAGGAAAAAGAGTTGTTTCTCAAAATCTAACCGTTGGATCGACCTGTAATTTGGACAGCATGTTTAAAACTCACAGGCGTAGATTATGGACGGTGGAGATTGGATTCCCATATTCCTACAGTTGCAAAACCTGAACGACAGTTGGTGTAGTTTGATGTTACGCGTTGGGCTGAACTTGGTTCCGTGCAAGTAGGCCCTTGGACGAGCGACAGGTTCGAGCGGATTTGCATCAGGTTCGATTGGTCTGCATCAGGTTCGATCGATGTTGCACCAGGTTCGAACGGATTTGCATCAGGTTCGATTGGTCTGCATCAGGTTCGATCGATGCTGCACCAGGTTCGAACGGATTTGCATCAGGTTCGATTGGTCTGCATCAGGTTCGATCGATGCTGCACCAGGTTCGAGTGGGTCTGCATCAGGTTCGATTGGTCTGCATCAAGTTCGATCGATGTTGCACCAGGTTCGAGCGGATTTGAATCAGGTTTGATTGGTCTGCATCAGGTTTGATCGATACTGCACCAGGTTCGAGCGGATTTGCATCAGGTTCGATCGATGCTGCACCAGGTTCGAGCGGGTCTGTATCAGGTTCGATTGGTCTGCATCAGGTTCGATCGACTCTGCACTAGGTTCGAGCAGGTTTGCATCAAGTTCGACTGGTCTGCATCAGATTCCGCGTGAGTCTTCATAATATGATCGGGCAGGGTACCAGAGTGGTGGAGCAGGCTGCGGCGAGGTCGATCCCCATCACAGTTGTCCGCATTCGTGATTGGTGGCGAACAATCGAATTCGCTGTTATATAACTGTTATAATTGATTTATTAATTGATTATTGTTATATATGTATGCATGATTCTCTATGATTTATTGCCTTAAATAGAAGCATGCTAGATTGCGTATTATATTTGGTATATTATATGCATGTATGTTGGAGTGTTGATCAAGTCAACTTATTTTTGGCAATTTATTTCCTTATATATAACTGCTATAATTGTTTTATTGGTCAATTATTGTTATATATTTGGAAGTATGAGCATGCTAGGTTGCGTATTTTATTTTTTAATATTATATGCATGTAAAAACCCTCGGTGTTGAATAACTAAGTGGGAGAGGGGATTGGTAAAAAATTCCCACGGCCTCCATTATTGGTTTGTAAGTGATGTGAGTAAACTTGCGCGTTGGCAATAGAGCCTTCCTCCCTAACGGATGAGTTTATTCACGGATCACTGGTACAAACTTCTTTAAATAATTATTGTTTGTAATGTGATGCATATGGACTTGCGCGTTGGCTATAGTGCCTTCCTCCCTAACGGATGAGCTTATATGCGGTTCACTAGTACAAACTTATATAATTGATGGTTGTAGAAAGTTATCTGAGCGCGTGTGTACTTCTCCAACAGTAAGGCACATAAGCTTGGGCAGCGGACTTTGAATCAAATAATGGTGCACACTTAGATGTAAATAATTAGTATCCTCCCCAACGGAGTCACTGCTATTATTTGCATGGCTAAAGAGGAACCGACTATTAATTATTTTGTCATGAAGTTAGGTTGACAAATGAAATTAATGGGTAAAACCTTCTCTTGTAAATGTTCGGGTTTGTAAACGTCCACACTAACGTGGCTTGCAGACTCACGGTGCTTGAGATGTCGGCGAATTTTATTTTATATTGTTTTGAGGGAATCAATATAAAAGGATAAAATTCGAAGTTTTGATCGGTAAATTAATTTATGATTCTCTGATTTTTAAATGGTTTTATCTCACATATTATTAACTAAAAGAAATTATATTTACTTGTCCAAATTAGATGATTAGAAAAGAATCTTGGTTTTGAATTTTACTGCTTAAGAAAATACATGTGTGTTCTCACAAGGGACGTCTCATGATGCCTATTAAAGTCTCTAGTGAAGAGATGAGAGGTTCATAGAAATATGATGGTCTCATGTAACTCTTCGGATACTTGAGTAAGTTAAAAGGCAGAAGATCATGATTTAATTTGATGAATGAATTGGGAAAGCATGGAGTATAAATTGAAGGGAAACCTAGATCAATTTAATTCTCCGTGAATTGCCTAGATGTTTTTGAGTAAGTTCCACCTGAATTACAATAGGATGTATATAGTGGAAAACTTCTGGCAAAACATGTGGCAAAAGAAAAACATTTTCATCATAATGTGAACAAGTTTTATATCTTATTCACTAGTTGTTTAAAACATGATTAGTGATGGCATTTACTGACATGAAGTGTGTAGATACTGGAATCACTAAATGTTTATTACTAAGTGAGGATAAGATTGTTATGACATGGGTAAAACTACAAGAGTAGTGGCTATTGCAGTGGGAGTTGTCTATTTATCTAATGATATGAGCAGACATTTGATTATGAGAAATTGTTTTACGTACGTTTTCATAGAAAGAATTTGATTTCGGTTTCTATGCATTAATAGATGGATACTCCATTTCATTTAAATGACATGGTCATAATAATTAAGGATAGAGATGTAATCTGTTATTGTACGTTGGTGAACAATTTGTATACTCTTAAATCATGTATATTCCACAGATGCAACAAATAGTAATTAATAATGAATCTTCTAATCTTAGTAAGAGAAAGATACCTTCGGATATGAACTAAACATATATTTGGCATCTAAGACTAGATCATTTTACTTGAGTAGGATTCAAAAGTTGATAGCAGATAGACCGTAAGGTTTATCTGAAGTGAAAACTATCTGACTTTCGAGTCTTGCTTGGGAGTAAAAATGACTAATTGCTTTTTCAAGGCAAAGGGGGTGCAGAACCAAAGATATATATGTTGGAATTAGTTCATTATGATTTATGTGGTCCTAAGATTGTCCGGATGAGAGGTGGATATGAATATTCGTTAATCGATTATTATTCTAGATACCGATATATTTATTTGATGCACTGCATGTCTAAGTTCTTTGATTAATTCAAGAATTGCAAGGCTGGTACAGTGAAGCGTCATGGAAAATATATCAAGTAATGACGATTTAATCGTCATTACGAGTACCTCTTAGGATAGTTAGGAGCTATTAATCAGAGGTTGAGATTAAATCTCAAGTTGTTTACACCGGGCATACCCCAACTGAATGGTGTGGCGGATAGAAGGTGTAGCACTCTTATGGAAATGATTAGATGGATGATGAATTATTTAGAATTACTAAATTCATTTTATGGGTATGCCCTAGAAATAGTAATTCGTATGAATGTTTGTCTGTTTGTGAGATATCCTAGAAAAATGAAGGATGATTTATTTAGTCCAAAAGATCGAAGGGTGATTGTTAACACAAACACTAGATTTTTGGAAAAAGACTATGTATTAAATCATAAACCCATGTATAAATTGTTCTAAAGGAAGTGAGAGGGAAAAACACAAAGTATAAGTACCAAGTGTACAAGAGGATATACCACAAGGTAAACTACAACACGTGTCACGCCTGATACACAATTGCATGTAGTGCCTTGTCGTAGTGGGAGGGTTCTTCGACAACTTGTAAGATACATGTTTTGGGAAAGTCGTGAGACTTGGTCCCTCGCAAACATGAAATGGACCCACGGATACGACGAAGCACTACAAGTTAGAAATGCCAAATCCTAGCAAAGTGCAATGAATATTAAAATAGAATCGATGGATTTTAAATTAGGTCAGGATGCTTGTTGAACCGCTAAATGGCGTAAAAGCCATTGGAAACGGGCATGCAAGAATAAAAGAGGATCATAGAATAAGGTGAAAACCTTGGAAGCAAGCTTGTTGCGAAAAGGTATACTCAGAAAGAAAGGGTTCGATTATGAGAAAACCTGTTCGCCGGTAGTTATGCCTAAGTTGATCCGGACTATTTTATTTGTTGCTACTCATATGAAATATGAGGAATATCAAATAGATGTCGAGACAGCTTTCCTGATTGGAAGTCTTAAGGGAAACATCTACGTGAAGCAACCAGAGTGATTCATTGCAAAAAGCTAAGAGCATTGTGATAGTAAGCTTAAAAGTGTCCATTCATGGACTAAAGCAAGCTTCAAGATCATGAAACATCCGTTTTGATGAGGTAATCCAGTGACATGGATCTAATCAATGATCGGATGGGTCTTGCGTATTGAAAAGAGTGATGGAAATATGGTGGTATTTCTTGTACTATACGTAGATAGTATCTTGCTCATTGGAGATAATGAAAGAGTATTGTCAGGCGTATGGGTATGGTTGATAAAGCGGTGTGAGATGAAGGACTTAAGAAGAGCAAAAATATCATTTTGATCACGGTAATACGGATCACAAGAAAGGATGTTATGCTTATCTCAAGTTTCATATAATGATACGATCCTTACTCGTTTAGCATGTGAATTTATCTAAGTGAATGTGTCTTGTGACACAAAAGTAGATAAAGAAGATGAAAGCGGTTCCTTATGCTTCGGCAAATGAGGAAGCTTAATCTAAGGAATGCTATGCACGAGATTGGATATCTATTTTGCCGATGGCATGAACAGTGGGTATCAAGGTAACCCAAAATAAGAATGTTGAATTGTGGTAAGACATATACTTATGTACCTGAAAAGGACTAGAAACTATATGTGGGCTTACCGAACAGATTCACTGATTCTTATGGGTTACATAGATTTAGATTTTTCAAATCAGATAGGGACGGCAGTAAATCCACCCCAAAGGTTATGCGTTTAATTTTAGGAAGTTGAGTCATAATGTGGAGGAGTGTTATATAGAAATATATTTCAGACTCCGGACTCCATCATGGAAAGATGATAAATTGGAGCCTATGAGGCAGCCAAAGTATCTGTATGACTCTAGAAACTTCAAGATGGACTTCGAAGTGGTTCTAAGTTTGCCCAAGGATATCACAATTTATATTGATGATATTGGTGCAGTTGTAAACTTGAAGGAATCACGAGCCCATAAGGAAATTAAACACATGGAGCGCGAGTACCACCTGTTACGAGAAATCGTATGATGAGGGGAAGGTTGTTGTCACCTAGATTGCATCGGATGATAACCTAGTAAATCCATTTACAAGGACCATAAGGCGAGAGCTTTTGATGGTCGTGTAGTGGGAGTGGAAATCAGATGTATGGCGGAAGACATGACAGCATAGTCTTTTAGTATAAGTGGGAGATTGTTGGATTGTATACTAAAAGTCTAGCTTTTTGTATGAACAATGTTATAACAATTAATTTGAAATGAGAATCATATGATCAAATGATTGCATCTTATAATTTATTTATATGTTCGATGCAATAGTCCACTTACTTTATACTGTAGATAATATGTTGTGCGACAACACGCGGAAGATCATATTATCGGTTTCCTTATAAAGTATAAACAGATGCTCACAACCGAGATAGACGGGGACTCTCTATCGGGATGGTTGTAGTGTGGTTTGGTATTAGCTTGTCTTGGCTATAGAATCACATTAGTGCACTTGTGTGTATTGAGCAGGACCGCTTGAGATCGTTCGACTTATACTGACTTATAGGAGAACTTGATCTCAGTTATTATGGAAGTTCGTGCTCTTAATCCCTATACAATAACCTCGACACGTAGGGCAGTATGTATTTCTTTGATTCATCAATGGGTGAGATTTACATGTTATCAAATCAACAAACTCGATGAGTTGGGAAGTAGTGCTGTCTCTATGGTGTGCTGTTGATTGTAGAAGGAATCAGTGTCCATCATAGGTTGATGATGTCCCTTTGAGGAGCTCATAAGGATTATCATGTAAATCCTGCAGGTGAAATTTATTCCAGCATGATAATGAGGTTGAGTGGTACTACTCTTGGATGAGATATTAATTAATTGAGTTGTCAGTAACTTAAATTAATTAATAGACATTGTATATCTTAAACATGGGGAGACCAACGGGCTCATAATAAGAAGGAGCCCAAAACATAATTTTGGGATTGGTACGGTAGTGCAATAATAATATTTTAGTGGAATATATTATTATTATTGGACTTAAGTATAAGCTTTGGGCTAAGCTTGGATACTTAAGCCCAATGGAGGCCCAACCCAATTTCTCCTCCTGGTCCCTGCTATAGCACATGTATATAAGTCACCTCACCTTATCTGGAACCCTAATCTAATCTAATCTAACTGATGATTCACGTGTTATGAGGGTTGAGAGCAGATTGAGGAGGTCTCGTAGATCGTCGCCCACACGACGTCGAGATCAGACTTGGGACATACAGCAGAAGATCAGAAGGTAGTTTGCTGCTGCTGTCCGCGACCTTGCGAAATTTGTATAAATTCGTATAGTACTCAGAATTTGATGATCAATATACTGACGGAAAGCCGTTGAAGAGAGGATTGTCTGAGCATAAAGATCATTCAATTCCGACATTAGACGAGGAATTTATGGCTATTCTCGTGGGACTGCGCAATCTGCCTGCGAGAATCAATCTTCATCAACATACCCTAGTGAACGGTAATCGTTTCTATGATTTATTACTTCCGCTGTGATAGAAACGCATGATATTCTAACGGGTCACGTTAACCAAATGATCCAAATGCCAATACTTCACGTACTAAGATAGATGTGAGTGAAGGTACTCTCACGATGAAATTTGATGGACAGATCATTAAATTTAACATATATGATGCTATGAAATACCCTGATGATGCTAACCTTCTTTCTGTTGTGAGTACTATTGATCCTATTGTCCAGGAACACTTCGAACTCACTAGTAGGGATGCATTAGATACAATCATTGAACATGGAATCATGAAGGAGGATGCTAAAAGATTGGATAAAGAGGAGCTGAATCACTATGTCAATGCTTTGTATAGTTCTTCTCAGAGAACGAGCACCTTAGATGTATTCTCTGTTAAATTGCTTGTGAAGTCTCCTAAAAACGGTAATTCAGTTTTTGCTTTGAGTGTTGTTGAGCCTTCGGTGCAGGATTGTTTTGAACTAACTCGCAGGGATAACTTCGACACCATCATTACTAATGGATGCATGATAGAGCATGAGAAAAAATTAAGAAAGGAAAAGCTTGGTGAAGTGCCCAAGTTAGAGTTGAAAGCATTCCCCGAACACTTGAAGTCCTCATTCTTGGGGCCAAACCATGAACTCAAGGAATATCATAAGGGGTTTCAAAATGTTGAGGTCGATCAAATGAAGTTGAAAGAAGTTCTTCATACTTGAAAGATGCACCTTGCCTAAGTCAAGCCAACGATAATAAAAAAGGCGCTGATCGGGAGGCAACCTAACTTTCTAGTTTTATTTTATTTTTCTTGATTTTTATTTTATTTTCAATAAATGGTATGATTATTACTATCATTCTCAGTTTTAATGAGTAGAAGGGGGGCAACCAATTTTTTTTTTATGAAGTTGAATTAATAGAAATTGGGCCACGACATGGTCTTGAGGCATTAATTATAATTTAACTTGTGGCCCAACTAATCTTTCTTTTTCCTTTTCAGGAGGGGCCCAAATTTTGAAGCCCATGATTGGATTGACTAAAATGTATTCTGAGCCCAATTTATGTGCTCAATTGAAATCTGAAGGGGCACTAAGTTCTCATCCACGGCAATAAAATCAGGACTCCATCTTCAAAATTCTTGTTCGTGAATTCTGCAACACCAATTGGAGCCCAGCCCCGATTACACCAGTTCAAATTACAACCGACAATCATCTTCGCCATGGCCAGACTTCGTTCAAGCAGGGAGAAAATGGAAGAAGGAAGCCGACGCAGAAATGTCACGGGCGATTGTCGTATATCGAGAGCCAATGCCGCGACGAACCCGATGGAGGTGGACTCCGATGAACACACTGCCACCGTCGCCATCCATTCTCAGCCTCGGTCCAATGTCGCACTACCGCCCGTTCTCTCTCGGAGGAAGAGCCTCCATCAACGGAGGGCACCGCTGCTTAACCTGATGTCGATGGGAGAACACCGCCAACCAAATTACTGACGTCGCCGATGATTCGACTCAGCAATAAATCAGGTGTACTCGACCCAATTTTCTTATTCAGTTTCTCTTTTATACTTGCTTTTGCTTGGGGACAAGCAATCGTTTAGGTGTGGGGGGGTTTATAAGATAATTGGGATTGAGTAGTTATGTGAATGTTATGTGAATATGCATTTTGATTTTTTTTTTCTGATTTTGCTGATTTTGGTGAGATCTTGTGGCTGTATTTTAGGCATGTTTAGGTGGTTTTCATTCTGAAATTGCAAGTTTTGGTTGGGTAATGTTGCTGAATTTTCTGATTTAACTTGTAAATTTACGTGTCTAGAATGGAGTTTGGGCTTTTCATTGTTACTGTTCCAGTTGTTAAAATTAGATCCGCTTGTCTAGGACTCGATCTTGGGACTAGTCCATAATGATCAAAGTCAAACCGCAATCCTATTAGTGAAGCAAATTCAATAAAACAACAACTTGTATTATAGAGAAGCGGCCATAAACTAGAGAGTCTTGACCAATTTGAAAGATCATTCAATGTAGTTGAAATAACCGAAATTTCGGCTGTTCAATTAAGTAAAGGAAACTCAATGGAATTCATAACTTTTTCAATCTTTTTTCCCCTTTCTTTTTATTTTCTGAAAATATTCAGGAGCTAAGACCATTCCAATGCTCCATTTCTCCATGCTTAAACTAAATCAACAATTAAGATAAGCACGAAAATTAACGCTTCTATAAATACGGATACACCCAATACATCGAAACTCATTGCCCATGGATGAAGAAAAACCATTTCAACATAAAAAATAACAAAAAAGAGAGTAAACATATAATAACGGATTCAAAATTGTAACCAAGCATCGCCCATCGGTTCTATACCCGATTCATAACTAGAAAGTTTATCCGGCCCTTTCCTAATCGGGGCTAAAATCCCAGAAATTAAAAATGCCAAAATAGGAATAAGACTTGATATTATTAGAAATGCCCAAAAAATATCACATTCGTAAAGCAAAAACATAGACGCACTCCTATGAACGTGGAAAATAGGCCGGATTGGTTGATTCGAATTTAATTTGTAAAGTCATCCATAGCGGGACATATCTTATTTAAAGATTTATTGACTGACTTGATCGGGATCCTATTTCCAGTCTACTTCGAGTCTATTTCATTTTTTATTTCCATTTTAGTTAAGTGCTTTAGTTAGTATAACTACATATGTTACGCTTAAACAAATTTTCTTGTTTTTACCTAGGTTTAGGACTCAGTTCCGGTGTATGACTTCCCGAATCCCCACTTTATTGCTATGACAGGACATGATCAGGTCGCTACGTATGAGGAGTTAGTGAAAAGGGAAGTCAAGCCCACTTGTTACCTCGATACTGAACTGCTCAAAGTTTTGGGTATGCATGATGATATCTTTAGAATGATAGACATGGTGGGTATGAGATTCTTGGTGACTGGAAATTATCCCATCTATGTGGATCTGACCTATGAGTTTCTGAGTGCTTTTGCTAAAACTGAAGATGGGGTAACGTTTCGGTTGGGGGCGCTACACACGATTGGTCAATTGATGCTTTCATGTTGGCCATAGGAGTGCCATTAATTGAGTGGGAAGAGGAAGAGTTCAGAGCAGAGCCTCTGCGGAGAGAAGTCACACTTGACCAAGAGGTTTACAAATCAAGTAGTGCTAAGGGAAGTTCTATTCGGAACCGGTGCCTTCAATATATTCAGATACTGCTGTCCAACATGATATTTGCCTGAGAAACGAATAAGAATATGGTGGAATGGAAGGAGTTACAGGTGATTGATGCGATGTTGCATAGGAGGCTACTAGGGCTCGGGAAGATGGTGGTTGAGCACCTGTTGCAAGTGAAGAAGAGCAGTGGAAACATCGCCATTGGTGGACTGGTCACGGCTATTGCGAAGACTGCTGGAGTCAACTTCGCGAATAGGCTCTCCATTGGATCTGCCCAGTGTGTTGATGCCAATTTGTTGAAGCAGATGGGAGTTTTAAGGAAAGAAGGGGGCACACACATTTGGACAGTGTCCGAGAAAGAAGAATTAGCTCTCTCGAATCCCACTCTCACCACCATAGAATTTCCAAACAACATCCGGATGTAGCACGAAGAGTGGTCGAATATCTTAGCCCCCTTCCTGCCAAGAGCTCTCCCTACTGGCTTTGGCCATCTCGAAGGGGTTTTTATTGCTCGGATGGAGAGGTTTGAAGCAAATCAGAACTATTTGATGCGCCAGATGAACGATCTTGTCCGGCAGTTTAGGGATCGTAGCCAAAGTTTAACTCAACAATAACTCAGGTGTACTCAACCCATTTTCATATTCAGTTTCTCGTTTATACTTGCATTTCCTTGAGGACAAGCAATGTAAGGTGTGGGGGAATTTCATTTTGTTGAGAAATATTTCCTACACGTTGGCATCTATCACAAGACTTGCAAAATTCATAAGCATCCTTAAACAGTGTCGGCCAATAAAATCCACACTCAAGCACTTTAAAAGCAGTTCTCCTAAAACCAAAATGACCACCACATGCATGACTATGACAAAAGGCAAGTATTGAATTAAATTCAGTGTCAGGAACGCACCATCTTATCACTTAATCAGAACAATATTTCCACAGATATGGATCATCCCACATGTAATACTTGGCATCACTACGGAGTTTATTACATTTTAACTTACTCATATCATCTGGAAACTGATGGTCAGTCAGAAAATTTGCCAAATCCGCAAACCATGGAACAGAGCCTTCTGACACTAAAGGGTTCAGTGTCAGTTGATCCGAATTTTCCAGATTCTGCAGAACGGCCAGCAGCTGCTCATCTGAAAAAATTTCAAGAATTTTTTGCTCATCTTCATCTCTGATCAGCCAGCTTAGGTGGTCGGCCACTAGATTCTCTGATCCCTTTTTGTATTTGATTTCCAAGTTGAACTCTTGAAGCAATAAAATCCACCGAATCAATCAAGGTTTTGCTTCCTTCTTCGTCATAATATAACGAAGAGCTGCATGATCAGAGAAAACAGTGACTTTAGTACCCAACAAATAAGATCAAAATTTTTCTAGAGCAAAATCAACAGCTAGAAGTTCTTTTTCCATAGTGGAGTAGTTGGCTTGAGCAGTATTCAAGGTTTTTGAAGCATAGTAGATCACATGTGTAGCCTTGTCCACTCGTTGCCCCAACACTGCTCCTATGGCATAGTCACTAGCATCACACATTATTTCGAAAGGCAAACTCCAATCCGGTGGCTGAATTATGGGTGGGGTTGTTAGCAACTCCTTCAACTTATCAAAAGCTTTCTTACAGGCATTATTCATCTCAAACTTCACATCTTTTTGCAACAACTCATAAAGTGGCTTGGCTATCTTTGAAAAGTCCTTGATAAACCTCCTATAGAAACCTGCATGACCAAGAAAAAAATGAACTTTCCGCACATAAGCGGGGTAAGGCAATGCAGATATAAGATCTACCTTAGACTTATCAACTTCAATCCCATTCTTTGAAATGACATGACCTAAAACAATACCTTGTTCGACCATAAAGTGACACTTTTCCCAATTCAAGACAAAGTTTGTTTCAACACATCTTTTTAAAATCAATTCAAGATTTCCAAGACAACTATTAAAAGATTCTCCATAGACACTAAAGTCATCCATAAAGACCTCTATTATATTACCCACAAATTCAGAAAAAATACTTACCATACACCTTTGAAATGTGGCAGGTGTGTTGCAAAGCCCGAAAGGTAACCGACGACATGCAAACATCCCAAAGGGGCATGTGAAAGTTGTTTTCTCCTGATCTTCGGGAGCTATAGCAATCTAAAAATAACCAGAAAAACCATCAAGAAAGCAATAATAAGAATAACCTGCAAGCTTTCTAACATCTGATCAACGAAGGGCAAAGGAAAATGATCCTTTTTAGTCATGTTATTAAGCTTGTGGTAGTCCATGCATACTCTCCAATCCGTTTGCAAACGTGTTGGAACCATATCACCCTTGTCATTCTCAACCACAGTCACTCCTGATTTTTTTGGCACCACTTGTGTTGGACTGACCCACTTACTATCTGAGATGGGATAAATAATCCCCACACTCAGAAGTTTCAACACCTCCTTCTTCACCATCTCCATTATGGGCAGATTCAATCGCCGCTGGGCTTCTCGAGATGGCTTCGCATTATCCTCAAGCAGAATACGATACATGCAAATTGCGGGACTGATGCCCTTCAAATCCGCTACTGTCCATCGAATAGTAGTCTTATGCCTCTTCAACACATCAAGCAGCAAGCACTCTTTTTCATCCGTTAGCTTGGACGAGATGATCACCGGTAAGGTGGACTCCGACCCTAAGTAGGCGTACTTCAAGTGCTCAGGAAGTACCTTCGGTGCCTGCACTATTGATAGAAGAATTTTTGGAAAAAATATCAGACAATTTAACAGAGGCTACATCTAAGGTGCTCGGTCTCTGAGAAAAACTATACAAAACATTGACATAGTGATTCAGCTCCTCATTATCCCATCTTTCAGCATCCTTCTTCAAAATTCCATGCTCAATGACTGTATCTAATGTATACCTACTAGTGAGTTCGAAGTGTTCCTGAACAATAGGTTGAATAGTACTCACAATAGAAAGCAGGTTAACATCATCAGGGTATCTCATAGCATCATATATGTTAAATTTAACGATCTGCCTATCAAATTCCATCGAAAGAGTACCTTCACTCACATCTATCTTAGTGCGTGAAGTGTTGAGGAATTGTCTACCCAAAAAATTGATGTGGAACTCGATGGGTGCTCATTCATTTCTAACATATAAAAATCAGCAGGGAATATGAGTTTGTCTATCTGAACAAGGACATCTTCAATGAGTCCATCTGGATATGCCTGACTTCGATCAGCAAGCTGGATGACAACTCCAGTCTTCTTCAATTCTCCCATACCTAACTTTTCAAACACTGATCGCGGCATCACATTAATGGAAGCTCCAAGATCCAGCATGGCTCTCTCTACCTTAAAATTCCCAATTTTACAAGGAACCATAAACATGCAAGGATCCTTGCGCTTCTGAGGTAACGTTTGCTGGAAGATAGTTGAAACGTTTTCTCCTATCACCACTTTTTCATCACCCTTCAACTTCTTTTTATTGGTGCACAACTCCTTCAAGTACTTGGCGTATCTCGAAATCTGCTTAATCGCCTCAATGAGAGGTAAGTTGATCTCCACTTTCCGAAATACCTCAAGTAATTGTTTATCCTTTTCAGTGGTGTCCGGCTTCCTTATCCTGCTTGGAAAAGGTAAATGATTAATATTAAAAGGAATAGGGTCAGAATTTTAAACCTGATTTTTTTCGGACCTTCTGACACTGAAGGGTTCAGTGTCAGTGTTACGTTTCTGAACATCAGATTTTTTGTCCTAAACTGATCGGTCTAATCCTCTACTGTTCCAGCAGGTTCTATAACATCTTTTTCCATGTCTTGGTCAGGCTTTTTGGGTGGTACAACCTCCTCCAACTGTTTCCCACTTCGCAGTGTAATAGCACTCACATTCTTAGGATTAACCTCCATTTGTGAGGGCAACTTCCCACTGTTTTGAGCCTGCATTTGGCCTACATTGTAGCCAATTGGGTTACTTGATTTTTTAGGTTCCGAATTGATGATTGGGTTGTCATTTTCAAGTCCTGGATGGATGAATATGTCATCTTTTGGAATTTGAGATTGTTGGCAGCCATTTCTTTCAACATTTCCTCAAATGAAACTCCGGAGCTTGCCCTACCTTGTTGGCAATTTCCACCATCTTGAGGGTGATCTTGTTACCTATTCACCACTCTCTAGTCTTGAAACTGTTGTTGCCCCTATTTTCCCTTTGTCCACTACCATACCTGAGATTAGGATGATCTCTCCAACCCTGATTGTAGGTTTGAGAGAAGGGATCATATGGTCGCCCCATGGCGTTTACTTGCTCCTCACTAGGTGTAACCCTTCAAACAATAGTAGAATGATCATTAGTTAAGCAAATTGACAAGATGGAGAGCTTAACAAGAGCAGTTGAAACATTGCCATTGGTGGACTAGTCACGACTATTGCAAAGACTGCTGATTGGATCTGCCCAGTGTGTTGATGCCAATTTGTTGAAGCAGATTGGAGTTTTAAGGAAAGAAGGGGGCACACATATTTGGACAGTGTCCGAGAAAGAAGAATTGGCTCTCCTGAATCCCACTCTCACCACCATAGAATTTCCAAACAACATCCGAATGCAGCATGAAGAGTGGCCGAAGATCTCAGTCCCCTTCCTGCCAAGAGCTCTCCCTACGGGCTTTGGCCATCTCGAAGGGGTTTTCATTGCTCGGATGGAGAGGTTTGAAGCAAATCTGAACTATTTGATGCACCAGATGAACGATCTTGTCCGGCAGTTGAGGGATCATGGCCAGAGTTCAACTCAGTAATAACTCAGGTGTACTCAACCATTTTCATATTCAGTTTCTCATTTATACTTGTGTTTGCTTGAGGACAAGCAAATCTATGTGTGGGGGGGAATTTCATATGATAAATGGGCTAGAGTAATTTTGTGAAGGTTTTGTGAATATGCTGGTTGATTTTTTTTTTGCTGATTTTGGGTGAGTTCTTGGGGCTATACATACTTGATGTGGATATTGAGATGTGGAGACTTAATGCATGTGAATGTGGTCTGAAATTTCAGTTGATCAATGGGCAAATATTCGGAATTTTTGGCTCATGGTGGATAAGTTGTCAGAATTTATTGTGTCCCATGCCTAATTTTTGTTGTCCTCTTTTGTTGATGTAGAGTTGGGGAAATTGAGGAATAAAATTTTGAGAGGTAATGAAGGTGATGCATGAAAGAAAGGGTGGCAGTGATGTTGAGGAGCTATTGAAGTGTGATTTTCTTTGCAAAATTTTTGTGATTGTAGTGGTTCAATTTTTTTTGAATTTCATGGCAAATTACCTAATTTTTAGTGAGCTTTTGGGCCTTAACGAGCTATCATCTATGAGCTCCATGAAATTTCCTTCTTGAGTGCATTGAAATTGAATTGCTCATTCTAGAACTTGCTCTTTTGAATGCATTTCAAGATCATAAGATTGGTTGTGTGTGATAAGATGAAAAGGGTACTTAGGTTTAACCCTCTTGGCTTATATTGTTCCACCTGATTATAAAAACTCTAGGGAAGCCACGTTGAGCCTAAACCTTTTCTTTGAATTATGATCACGTAAATGAGCCTAATCCCCGATTCTTTCTTTAACGTCTTCGTTTGAATCCTTCATTACTTTGCAATGTGTGAATCTTGTGGAAATGTTGGATGGATGGATTGATGATGAAGGGGGAGTTGATAAAAATTGAAGAAAAGGAAGGAAGGTTGGGTGAAAAAAATAAAGAAAAGAGAAAATTCTTTAAAAAAAAGGGGGAAGAAAATAAAGAGAAAAAAAGGAAAAAGTCGCTGAAATTGTTTGTTCTTAAGTTGCTGAATAACTAGCAAACAGTGATATTTTCTAAGTGTTACACCTGCTGTTCCAAGTCTTGAAAAGAAGCAAGTGTGGGGAGATTTGAAAGTGTAAGAAAAGTTTGGTTATGGAAAAGAAAAATGTGAGGGGAGAGAATGTTTTGATTTGTGAAGATCACACGTTGTGAAGTGGTATGATTTAGCCATTCTTATCTTTCTTTTGTCATCACCTTGACCAAAAGTCCCATTACAACCCCATTCAAAAATCATTTGATTGTTGAACATGACCCATCTAATAATGGGTGGAGATTTGATTTGGGAGCAAGCCTATGGTAATGAATGTTCTTTTCAATTTTTGAGTGTTCTTGCTTCCTAATCATATAACTAAGTGTAATTGAGTGAATCTTTGTGAGGCCATGGAATTTGAAAGATTTAATGCCTTGAAAGTTGCAAATTTTGAGTTGAGAGTCATAGTTCATATTAGCTCCGAATATTCATTAGTTGCTTTACTCTTGAAGTGTATAATTTTCATATGCCTTGATAGATAGAGTTCCTTGGTTTTCTATTCTCTGACATTGTTGATTTCCGTTTGCTTGAGGACAAGCAAGGTTTAAATATGGGGAGATTTGATAAGTCATATTTTAGCACAATTATTTGGTTGGAATTCATGTTTATTTGATTATTTTATGTGCTAATTTGGGTGCTTAAATTGACTTATCTTATCTTTGGTTAGTTTGAGCTTTAATGTTATAATTTGATGTGAAGCAGACTGTTTTACGGAGGAAAATTGATGCTGCCAAATAAGCTGACTTTGACCCCTTCAGTGTCAGTGGGGACCTGCGAAAAATCAGAATAAATAAGGATAGTGCTGCTAGACATATTCTCGTAATTTCTCTTAAATTCCAGTGATGAGATCAGGCCCATATTGTGGAGAAGGCACGATAGATTAGTCAACAAGAAAAGAAGAGATCTTGAGATATTTTGGGAAGAGATAAGTAAGGAAAGAGATCAAAATATTATTTTATTTTGGGGGGATAATTCGCGATATTTTTGGGGGGGGGGGCAGCATAGACGATATTTTTAGAGCAGAATAGGTAGAAGAATTGACGTGAAGGAACAGAACACATTCCAAGGCAGATTTGGGCGTTCAAGATTACAATCGACATCATTCGGTTTTATTTTTATATTTTAATTTCGTCTTTGTTATGAATATGCGGGGCTAATTCCCTTTTCTAGTTTAGGATTTGTGAACCTCCTGGAGAATTATTAATTTACTTATTAAGTATTTTTCATTGAATCTTGTGTGCAAGTTTATTTTATTACATGCTTTGATATTCTTTATAGTAATTCTATAATTATTTTGGCCTGATCAACTAGATTAATTATTTAATTGCTTAATGTTATTCCATAAACTACAATTCGTAATTATTGTAGGAATTGAATTAAGTATCAAATAGAGATTATTCCCTCTAGGTGTAATAGAATCTAGGTTGTATGATACCTAGTCGGATTCTGTAGCCTAGTAATCCTATGTTTAGAATTTTAATGCATCTACGAGTTCAAATCCATAGGGTCACTCATAGATAGTTCTATTTAGTGGTCGTACCCTAATTATAAACTTAAGAATATTCGGGTTGATTGGTCGTACGATCAATCTAGGGATTTAAGTTTGCACATTAGGCTAGATGTTTAATTCCTGTAATTAATTAATTTAATAAACAGGAGGGGATCGATATCCTAAACTAGGCTTTTTTCACTTGGTTAATTTCATAATAAATTTTCATAATTGGTTATTTAAATTGAGTCAATGAATTATTGTCATTGTTATTTATAATTTTTCTTAAAACAAAACCCCCCTTTATTTAATTGTTTGAAACACTTAGATTTAATTTAAATTTCATTATACTCTCTTGGGTTCGACCCGTACTTGTCACTATACTAAGTATTAGTGTGAGTCGAAAATTAAATTATATTTTGATAGGCCCGCGACAGCATATCAATGAGCTCCATGGATAATCTTCGTGATTTGGTGAATAGAAGAGCTCATTCCGCTATGAACACACAAGGAAATTTTCAAGGATTTCAAATGCCAAATTTGGGTCTAATTTGCAACTGGATTTCAGAGTACAAGTTCCTAATATGCAATTCCAACAAGGTTATGAAGATTTTGGAGTCCCTCATCAAATGCATCAACAAGTATACCCTCAAGGTGTGGAAGATGTTTTTCAAGAAATTTTTTCTAGACATCAAGAAGGAAATCAACCACACCTATGGGAAATTTTTCAAGACTCCAACACCTCTTATTCCATCCAAAGTGACCACAAAGAAAGCCTTAGAGAAGAGCTGTTTGAAAGGATGATAGTACACATTGAAGATGATAGGAAGTCTAATGAAGCATGGATGGATCAAATCGGAAATTGGTTGACATGGTGACAAGTGCAATCGTAGCATTCTGTGCTAGGATGAACTCAATTGAGTACCAAGTAAGTCAAGTTATGTCCACCGTGGAAAGACTTCAAGAAGAAAATAACAAGCCTTCTACTTCCGAAACAAAAAGTGAATGCATGATCATTAAGAATAGGAAAGAGGATAGTTTGGAGGTTGATGAGGTTATGAAGGAAAAGAGAGAAAGGGTGCCTAAGTGGGTGAAAGTTAAAGAGTTGAAGGAAGAGTTGAAGGGAGAATTCGATAGATTTGTCGAGTCTCTTGAAGAGATGGTAGAGAAAGTCAAGATTCGAAACCAAGAAGAGATTCATGCCCTTATGGAAGAAAAGAAGCCTCTGGAAACTAAGATCATGGATTCTACTCCCCACAAGCCTAAACCTTCTCATTCTATTGAAATTTCAAATTCTCTTAAGAACTTCCATGATTTTATTGATAAAAATTTGTTTGGTGATTTTAGGAAAAAGGTTGCAAGAGGGCAACAACACTAGTCAATGCCCGAATTCTTACCGGGGGATATGGTTGAAGTTCAAAATGCATATAAAGTCCCATAGAAAAAGTGGAACAAGTAGAAAGGGTCATTCCTTGTGAAGAACGCTTTCGGAGAACAATTGCTTGAGCTATTTAAAAAGAAGGGACACGTTCTTGTAGTTGAATGGGAGAGCACAAGGCACTACTTCAAGAAGAAACCTATGATAGTGCCTAAGGACTATTCAAGACCACCATGAGCTTGATAATATCGTCCGGCTTGAAGACGTTAAATTTAGCGCTAGATGGGAGGCAACCCATCATTATCTTTATTTCTTGTTTTCAATAAGGATTGTGGATTTAACTTTATTTTGCATTTTCTGCATTGTAGGTGGATTGTGCTCATGAGAAAAATACGAGTTGAAGATACAAAGGGTGCTTGATGTAGGTACGTCACACCACTTTTTGCAAACTTAACTCGAAACACTTGTTTCAATTTAAGTTTGGGGGGATATGGTGTGGTGTGACATACTTTGCCTTGAAGGCATATACTTTTTGTGTTTTGGGCTAATTTTAAATTTTTTTCTCATGAGTTTTGGTTTGATTTTGGTCCGTTTGGTTGTGTTGAAATGCATATTAGTCCATATTTTTAGTGTAATTGTTGAACTAATGATTTTGATAAGTTGTTTAGCATAAATGAAGTGTAGTGGAAGCATGAATTGATCCCGGAGATCAAGTAGAGATTCATTGTGCATTCAATTCGGAAGCCCGTGCCAACCATTTCCACTACCAAATGCCTTTCTAAGGGATTTCACTTTACATCTCATCACTTCAATGTGCTTAGCATGCCTTGATATTGATTTGGATTGATGTGATTAGCATGTTACTTCGTTTGTTATATTTTTGGGATGTTTACTTCCGTAATTTATGATTTTCTTTTCAATTAAAAATGGGGATGTTTGTGAGTTTAATTATTATGGATGATATGAATGTGTGCTTCGTTTTCTTATGATGGTGATTTTTGTTTTTGCATGTTATATATTTTTGGTTGTTTCTTGTTTGTTGTGTCTTTATTTTATGTTTTGTGTGTTTTCTTATTTTTGTCTAGGGTTGTTTGGTGGTTTGTTATGGGATATCATGAGTCGTTTTTTAATGTGAGCGATGACATGTTGTTTTGATAAGTGATGACAAGTTATGATTAAGAATCTCTACACTTTAGAATTGTGACATGTTCTATTTAACTTGTTCAATTTTGAGATGAATGTGGTGTAATAAGTTTCTTAAGGTTCGAGCACAAGCTTGTGAGTATTTGAGCCTCAACCGTGCATACATAGTATTTTTTCATGAGTGGATTGATTATGTTTGATAAGTTAGAACTTGCTCAAGGACTATAGGAACGAGCCCGATTAGTGGAGATCAGTGAAATGATCTAAGGTCATCCTTGTTATTATAGTCATTGCCAAATATTTTCATACAATGAACATTATCCCTAGTCAACCACTTTGAGCTCTTAAGTCTATTTCTTGTGAATTTAGCACATTACAAGTCATAATTACCCACTTAAGCCTTATATACATACCTTTTGTATGAGTAATTGAGGAGATGTGGATTAGAAAGGTTTGATGAGATAGAAAAAGAAAAAAAGGAAATGATAAACAAGTAAGAAAAATGATGAAAAGAGCAAAAATAAAAATGAACATGCAACCTCAAAACAAAAAAATGAGCAAAGCAATAATAATTTGCTCAAGTACTTAAAAGTTCGAAGAAGGAAGCATGTATTGAAAGAAGTTCAATCCAAAGAAAGTTGATGATTAGTGCTTGTAAATATTAAAGACAAGAAAGGAAGAAAGAAAAGTGGAGAAATTGGAGAAAAGTAGCTACCTCTTCGATTACTTACACATGATTAGTCACTCTTACCTAAATTCTTCCTACCCTACCAAAGAGCCTATCATTACATCCGAATTAAAGACCTTTTTGATCACTAATAGAAACATTGGTGGTTTATGAATATAGTCTACGAGCAAGCTTATAGCGAGTTGAGTCAATCGATTGATGAGTGTTGTTTTACCCTACTTTATAGAGTGTTGAGTGAAATTGATATCTATGTCAGTCTTGGACCAAAAAGGGATTATATTACACTTTGTTCTCTTGTGATTGAACTTATTAATTCCTCATGTCATGAGTTTAATGTTGCAGGATGACTTAGCATAAATTGTGGTTCTTATTGCTATTGATGAGTTATCTTTGTGTTCATTTAGTCTTTTCCTAGGTAAAAATCACTCCTCTTGGTTTATCATTTTCGTTGTTCGGGGACGAACAACACTTTAAGTTTGGGGTGTGATGAGTGATATTTTCATCTAAATTTTAATATTTTTTATGTGTGTTTTCGTATTATTTTATCTGTATTTATGTGCTATTTGGTGGAGTTAAGTGTTTTTATGGAATTGAGTGTGAATGAATTTAAGCGTATGTAAAACAAGTGAAATCGGAGCAAAAATGAAGAAGAGAGACGAAAGAAGGAAGAAGAAAATAGGGCAGCAAGAACACGGCCAGTCGTTTCAAGTACACAGGTCGTGTCGTGCTACACGAGCCGTGTACTGCAAATGGGCCTGTAAGAGATGGCCGTGCGATGACATCAGAACGCACAACACGACCATCACTTGACCGTGTTGCGACACACGACTCGTGTGCTGTCGTAAGTTCGCATTGACCCAGAAACCCTGACACGACTCGAGGCGTGCTGCAGCACACGAGTCGTGTAGGTGCCTGATCAGTAAAAAAATCAGATTTCTTCTAGAAGCTTTCCAAGGGATATAAATACCTAATACTTCAATATTTGATGAGAATTTTCAAAGGGTTTCACTCCTACACCTAGATCACACACCATTTCCTCCATTTTACACCATCATCTTCATCCATCCATCTACACTTGATCCCCTCCATCAAATCCACCATTCAAGTGATCGAGGAAGCAAGAGAGAGTGAGATCACAAGAAGAAAAAGGAGATCTCTATTGAAGCACTTCAAAGGGGGAATCTATTTCTAATTTTTGTGCATTTTTTTATAGATTGATCATGGTTTGTAAGAATTTTAATATCTATGTTGAACTTCTTG
Organism: Pogostemon cablin; assembly: GCA_023678885.1. Taxonomy (NCBI): domain Eukaryota; kingdom Viridiplantae; phylum Streptophyta; class Magnoliopsida; order Lamiales; family Lamiaceae; genus Pogostemon; species Pogostemon cablin. The sequence goes on along the minus strand of CM042977.1, from coordinate 18,253,237 downwards.
TGACTATGAGAGGCTAATCTCCTTTGTAAGATTAGCTCCATGATTGGTGTTAGATAATTTAGTTTTTATGCAATTTGATTTTAATCTTGAATGGGCTTTTTGTATTTATATCATTGAATGTTGATTGCTTGATGTATATGATGATATGTGTGATTAATTATCATGGGCATGTGATTAGATTGAGAAATTAATTGTGTGTTTAGGATAGTTCATTGAATCATTTCATCATACACTTCATGTGCATTAATTTAGAATGAGATAGAGATATCCTTCTAGATTTAGAACCATTTGATAGAATATTTGATTAGCTTGACCGAGAGATTGGTTGATTAGATGAGGGGACTCAAACCATTAGTGAATTCATAGTACCTTAAAAGGGAATATTGCCTATGATTTAGTACCTAATTAGGGAACTCGTAGAGTAATTAGTACCTATTGGGAGGTGTTCATTTTAGTCTGGATCCTATGTGCTTTTGGGAGTCTTATTGAGTGTTTACATCTTATCCATCTCGAGAGAGAGTTTAGGTGGAATTAGTGATTGCTCCTATGCTATGTCCATGATAGATTATAATTAATTGCATGATTACTTTATTATCTATGCCATGATTGTTGCTAATCTCATCATTGCATCATTTGTAACCTATCATTTATCTTTGATTTTATCTTATTTCTTGCATTAGTTTAAGTGCATTCATTTACACGCTTATCCTTCATTCCATAGCGTCGTCCTTATAAAATCACGATAAACGTGAGATCACTTAAACTCTAGTATCTTCCTCCCTGTGGTTCGATAATTTTTTTAATTGGTCATCCCAACTACAAATGACCAATCAACCATTCGACTTACACTCTTCCGTTCGACCAGACTACCCAAGTCAAACAGAAGTCGAACAACACCTGGGGGACGAGAGCTCGAGATCAGGCAACCACTCGACCAAATGCCATTCGTTCGATCAGACTACCTAAGTCGGATGGAGATCGAACAACACATGGTGAATGGAAGCTCCCGATCAGGCGGGTTGCTCGACCAGTCCCTTTTGGTCGAGCAGAAGTCGAGAAACACAGTTCAATATCTGATTCGATACCGAATGCTACACCTGTTGTTCAGAACACCTTAGAGCCATCCCAATAGCATAATAGTGAGCTTTTAGTAGAGAAGAAGTAGGAAAAAGCAAAAAGGTTGAGAGCCAAGAAGCTTAGACTGTAGATGGATAATGAAAATGTGGTTTTCTCTCTTTATCAAGCAATGAAGATGCCCATGGAGAGTCAATCATGCAAGAGCATAGATGTGGTTTCTAACTTGTTTAATCTTGATTTTTCTAAGACAGGTGATTCTGAATTTAAGTGGAAGATTGACAAGGAGGTGTCTAAACAGCCATGGGAGGAAGGAAATTCTGAGGATCATATTCTTGTGACCAAGAAAGGTGAGGTGTTGAGTGTAGACAAGAAGAGGGAAAGAAAGTATTTGAAGGTGATGATGCGACAGAACCGTTCTCTGATCAAGTAGTCTACAAAGCGGTAATCCATCATGACTCTACGACGTTAAATATGAGTGCTTGTTGGGGGCTTGCCCTTCCTTTTTATTGCTTTATTTCTTTCGTATGAGTAAGAAATTTTTATATTTAAGGTGCTTACTAATCGGCAATCACATCTCTTTGCAAACTTAGTTTCAACTTATGTTTTTACTAAGTTTGGGGGGTGTGATGTTATTACATCATTGAAGCGCCAAGAGTATAATTTTTTCTTTGTAATGTTTGCTAGGGGAGTTGATTTTTTGCGGTATGTTGAAATTTTAATCGGTTTTGATGTGTCAATTTTTTTGTAATTTGCCTAGTGTTCAGTGATATTCATAGTGTGTGGAGTCGATTAGATAGTCAATTGATTTTTTCTTATAGTTCTCCCATTTTATTATTGATGAATCTGTGATGATGAGGTATGCTTGAGTTTTGATGATAGAAAAGGTTAACTAGGTGGCAAGATGAGTTCTACATTGAGGCTTTGACTCGCGGAGCTCGTGCATACGTTGAAGAAAAATCAGGTGCCCTCGTTTCCTTATTCTAATTTTTATATGTGCTTTTAATTCAAGGAGTGAAAGGATTGAATTTTTGGTGATCCATGTGAGCTTATATTTCTTGAATTGTGCTTGAAATTCATATGCTTTTGAAATTGATGAAGGAAGTGTACTTGAGTTATGTTGCGATATGAAGTTCTATGTGTATTTGTGGGATATTACTTACCATGAAAAGTGCTCTGTTACTTGTTAAAAACCCATGTGAGATTTTGAGCCTCGTTGATCATGTACATAATAACATGATATTTCTTTTCTGGTGAGTATTGTTCTTGTATGTGTATTCTAGAACTTTCATCTTGTCTTACTTGAAACTACATGTGTGTTAGATAATGGGAGATGATTTTAGGCCATTCTTGAATTTATGAGTCACTTAGCCAAATAATTTTCTACCAAATAATTTTGTATCCGTAGCTAGCCCTTTTGAGCTTAACAACTTTATTTCTTTGGCAACCTACGAAGATAGCCACTTTGATATCCTATTTGAGCTTTATATTCCTATATTTAGTGGAGAATTAAATGCTCTCAAAGTGATTATGAGCTTAAAAATAAGTTGCTTAGGGATAGTGCCCGAAACTGATACCCCGAGATGTTAGAGATAGTGCCTGAAACTGGTACCTCAAGAAAGGAAAAAATAAGAAGGAAAAATTATTGAGCTTGAAGAAAAATGAGAGAAAAGAAAATTAGAAGAGCATGAAGTTGGATAGCCTTGAAGTGTAAAAAAAATGTGCAGTACAAAAGATCTCCGATTTTAATTCTCTACTAATTGAGTTACTTTATCCATATATTTCCTACCCTTACCAAATAGTCAATATTACATCCTAATGAAAGTCCTTTTTGATCCTATTATCAAATCATACTTTAAGTGGTGGAGATTTTGAGATGTTTGGCAAGCTTATGGTTACGCATGCACTTGAATTGAATCTGAACATAAACACCTTAACCCATAAACTACATCTTTTACACTTGAGTGCGAGTGATATATACTTCCTATGAGAACATGTCAATGGAGCATTTGAATTGGTGGTGATTGTCTTATCTTGTATGCTATGAATTGATTATTACATGTAATGAAAGTTGCATGATTTAAGTTAAGGATATTTGTATTTTGAATGGGGTATTGGTCATAGTCTTTGTTTCCCTGCTAATTTTCTTACTCTCTCTTTTTAATTTTATTTTGTTGCCTCGGGACGAGCAACGGGTAAGTTTGGGGGTTTGTTGAAAGTGAAAATAAGCGTGTTGTAGTGTCCAATTTAACACATTTTTTATGAGTATTGTTGTTATATATTAGTACAAGTGTCTTATATTCAATATATGTGAGAAAAAGGTGCACTTGAGGTATTTTATTCTGTTTTAGGTGGAAAAAGTGATCAAAAGTGCAAAGTTGGAGAAAAGGTGCAATTTGTGCAAGAATGTTGAAAGACGCATGTCCAACTTGTGTATTATTTTTATGTTCATGTGGAGCTTTGAATTGGAAGTGTGATATATAGTTGGATAGCCACAAAAGAGAGGGTCGTTATGGCGTAAAGAACGCCTCAATCGGAATCCAAACGACAAAGTTATGATCAAAGTGGCGACATCGCGCAAGTTGTGTCAAACAGAATAGCTGTGCCACATTCTGTGACTTGTTATACATTCAAATATTGGAATTTCTGTGAGTTCTTTACATAAATAGAAAGCCAAGGAAGAGAGAATCATGTGACTGCAAGAAATACTCAAATCGAAGGTTAGATATGGAAGTTATGCGCGAAACGGTGAGACTGCGCAAGCTTGTTCGACTTGGAGAAGTTGCTCGACCAGCATCATCTTGGTCAAGTTGATGAAGTTTGGTCGAGCAAAATAACCAAAAACTTACAGAGAGCTTGCTCGACCATTGCTCGACTTGGAGGCCTTGCTCGACTTCTGAAGGCTTGGTCTAAAAAATATCGCTGGATGCTATTTTTGGTAGTTTCGAGCAGTGTTTTCATAACCGAACCGGAGGTCAAACCGGAGAGCCCAACGGTTCACGGTCGGACCGGTTGGATCGGTTGGATCGGCGGTTCAACAGGAAAAACCGAAAATTCACTATTTTTAATAATATTTAATTATTTTATATATAATTTTACTATTTATATTAATATATTAATTATTTAACATTTTAATTTATATGAAATTCATTTCTTAAAAAAAATCATCATATAAATCAATACTAATAACACTTTCACAATCAAAAATAAAAAATGCAGCCACCTATAATTATAAGCATCAAAATATAGACAACAAAGTGACAAACAAACAACAAAATAGTGAAATATCATTCACCATCCAACATAAATACTTAAGTCTTAAAATTTTGAATACCAACCAATGCATAATCTAACACAACAAAGTAAACCAAGCAAGACAACATCATAGTCAAACTCCATAATCAATTTCCAAATTTACCAACTTCTACATTGACAAAATAAATAAATCATTGATCATATCCCTTCAAGTATTTCATCTCCATCTTGATCATTATTCAACTCTTGAGCCATTCTTGTCACAAGACCACCATCATCATTTTCATGAAGATCTTCTAATGGATTCATTTGTCGCACTTCATCTCCAACTTTATCCAAATCTATAAATAGAGGAAATAATTTTAGTACACAAAAACGATTTCATTATTAAACTATATTTAATTTTTTATTCAAGAAATAAAGAGAAAATGACCATAGTTTTTAACTTCTTAAACATGTTAGCAAAAACATAAATAGATACCTTCTTCGGGAGAAATTATTGGAATGCCATCTTCACCATAAAGCATATTATTCAACTCATCAATATCTAATATAGGTGAAGGATTTTCTTCTTCATCTTCCACAACCCAAAAGTCTGTTTTGTCAATGCTTTCATAATCAATGGGATCATGGTAAATTCTTTTTAGATCAAGCCTAACATTTAGTAGAAGATAAACAAAAAAAACAAAATAAGACTTATAAGTTGAGATCTAAAACCTCAAAGAATAAAATTTTAAATCTAAAGAATTAGTACCTTTCTTGCAAACATAAGTTGTAATGAATAAAGACAAGGTCGTTCAATCTAGGATGCTCCAGTTTTTTCCTCTTCTTAGTATGTATTCTTTCAAAAACATACCAATTCCTTTCACATCCTGAAGAAGAAGAAGTTTGACTTAAAATCTTAATGGCAAGATTTTGTAAATTTGGAGCATCACATCCAAAGAACTTCCACCATTCATCTACAAAAGAATACATAAAAAAAATTAGTAACAAAAAATATTAGTGCTAATCAAAGTAAAAATTAAGAATTCAAAATTCAACATATATAATTATAGACATTTACCAGGTTGCATAGTCTTTGATGATTCAAGAACAATTGGGTGACTGAAGCTTCCTAATCTGTCTTGAAATATGCTCACTTCATCAATACACTTCCTCTGAATAGTCTTGTCTCTAACAAGGGCGGTGACCATCTCAATAAAACCATCCATTATTTCTTTCTTAGTGCACATGTTCTCATTTTCATATGCAAAGGCAGGGTTCAAGAGATAAGCTGCAGCATGGATGTCTCGTCTGAGTTGTTTGTCCCACCTTGCCTTGATAATCTTCGTAAAAGTCTTGTACAATGTTTTCTTCTTCTTAAAGAATTCCTTTATTGCCTTCTTGGCACGATACATCCCATCATAAATATAACCAATAGAAGGCCTTCTATCAGTATCCATTATACGCAACACACGTATCAGTGGAGCAACAACACTTACTACAACAACACAATCACTCCAAAATTTGACATCAAGAACTACTGCTAGGACTGCACTTGCTTTTTTATCTTTGTAGTATCTAGAATCTCTGAATGTCTTACTAGTAAAAAAAGCTTGCAAATCATGTTGATGTTCAAGAATGCTCTTCAATGCAATGAATGTTGTAGCAAAACGAGTTGGTCCCGGACGGATAATTTATGTCCATCCTTCTCTTTTTCTCAACCAAGCAAGTAGAAATGCATGATTATAAACAAACTTGGTTACTAGAGATGCCTTTTTTGCAAGATCACAAACAAGTTTCATTTTACCAATATCTCCAAGTAGCAAATTCAAACAATGTGCAGCACAAGTGACCACTTGATGGAAGGATACTTATTATTCAACAAGACACCAGCAGCTTTATAATTAGCTCCATTATCAGTCACAAAATGAACAATATTACTGGCTCCAATCCAATCAACCAACTCAACAAATAAATTATAAAGTGTGGTGGCATCTTTCACAATATCAGAGGCATCAACTGACTTCACAAATATGGTTCCTTTCTTGCAATAAACCATAAAATTTATGAGTTGTCTATTCGATCTATCTTGCCAACCATCAGCCATAATAGTGCAACCACTATCTTCCCAAACTTTTCGATAATTATTAAGCAATAACTCAACTTCCTTTTTCACATTCCCCATTAAATTGTTCGCACTTGATTATATTTTGGTAATTTATAATCGGGGTCAATGGCAACAACAGCATCCAACATCTTTTAAAAGTAGGAAGAATTTACAATATTCATTGGGAGACAATCATTGTAAACAAATCTAGCAACAGCCAAATCAGCATTATGTAAAGCTTCTTTACTTACAAGAACACTCTTGATTGAAGGTTGAGCACCGGGTGTGGTTCTTGGAGCAAAGTATTGTGGGAGCTTCTCATTCCGCTTTCTCTTTCCTGACGATGTTGGAACCTTTTTTTGCATTGGTGCATTGAATTCCAACGTATTCAGTTCTTCCTCAACATCATCTGCATTGAAGAAATTATCTTCTCCCGTAGATTTTGTATGTTGAGCTTCTTTTTCTTCTTCTATATCCTTCAGCAATTGCTCCATTTGATATCTTATATCCAAAGGCACTTTTTTGCAAGAAGAAATATCCCCCCTTCGACCAGCTAAATGTTTCTTCATCCTATTTATTCCCCCTCCTTTCCAAGTATTGTTGCAGTGCAAGCAAGTCCAACTTTTCTTTCCATCAATAATAGTCTCTTTAAAATGAGCCCAAGCTGGATCTATTTTAGATCGAACGGTTGATTGAGTTGAACTAATTGTGGTGTTAGATTGTTGGCCACTTGATGAGGAATCCATCTGATGTAAAGAATAATTATATATAAAAAAAAGAAAAATAGGTCATTGGGCTTCTGTGATATATCTTAAAAATATTAACTATAATAATTAAATAAACTAATTCTATATTAGGTTTTCATCAACCATAGGTCCATAACAGTACAAGAAAGTTTATAAGTTTATAATAGTGTTGCATTCAAAATAATTAATCATTTTATGGAAAGAAAAATGTTCTAGTGTAATTTACTAAGATTTTTATTTTTTGTGATTAACTTTTTTAAGAAAAAAAACAAAGGTTGTTTAAATTGGAAAGGAAGTGATGAGTAAATGGCCCACTTGAATTTACAGCCAAGATATAGGGTACGAGTTTATAGAATGTAAAGGGCAAAGGGTCAAAAATTATACTCCAAAATCATTGTAATTAAAATGTGGCAGGAGATTTCCACTAGCATGGTGTAAGCTCATAAGCTGTAAAGCTAATTAGGTGGAGTAGATTGTTGATGTTGCCCAAAAAAAATAATAAATGAAAAACTAAACTTTTAATACTTCTTAGTTCTTACTTTCTTAGTTCTTAAATTATTATCTTGATTGGCTTTTCCAAATAGCATATCCAAAGGATTAAGACATATAATCGAATATACAGCGGAAGCACAAAACTTGAGGGTTGAAATTTGAAAATACTAAATAAAATTACATAAATAATAAGTATAACTAATACAAAAATTTTGGTAGAAATATTTCATCAAACACCTTGTAGGCATGAAAAATTATAAAGTGTAAAGTGTAAACAACAATCCAATTTCATCCAATAACCCATAAACTCACACTCACCACTCCAAGTTCAAGACTCAAGCAACATATTAACTCAAATATGTGGAAGAAACAACTACAAAATTTACAAAATATAAACCATCTAAATATACATTTAAAACACAAAATCTTTAAATTTCAAATACCTATTTGGAAATGAAGAGTTTAATTTTATCACGTACCTCCCACTGCTTCACCGTAGAGAGGTGCAAACGTAATGATGTTTGGTCGGAGGAGTCGGAGCTCGGCGACTGAAATGGAAGAGAGGAAAGGAAGTGGGCCAATTGGCAGCCCTAATCTCCTTTTCTCGCTCAAATCATGCTGGTAGAGTGAGAAGTGCAAGTGATATTTTAATAAATTAGAAATTTAGAATTTTTAAATTAAGTCAAAGTTTTAAAATTGGTTAACTTTCAACAGCAGGCTGTAATTAAATAAAAAAAAGCAAGAACCGGTGGTTACCGGTTCATCCGGTTTTACTGGTTCTGACCGGTTCTTCCTGGTTTTGATCGGTTTTGACCCAAAAGTAGTTTCTGGAGTGTAGTTGGACTGGACTCTGACTGGTTCCCGGTCGAACCGGCCGGTCTGGTCCGATTCCGACAACACTGGTTTCGAGTTTCTTTTATCAAATTTGGCATATGTCTCAAGTAAAAGCCCATCCAAGGCCTATAAGGAGTACTTTACAAGTATAAAAAGGGATGTAGAGCACATCAAAAGAGGTATTATCAAATCATAGAGTCATATTTAATTAGAGAGAAGCCACAACACAATACCACACCCACAAAGGGGGATCACCCCCCAACCTTCATCAACATCCTTTTCTCCATCTATCCATCACTTTGAAGATTCGTTTGTGGAATCAAGAGGAGAACCAATAGGAGGATTCAAGATGGAGAAGGACGTGACGACTCCCATATCTAGGGTTTATTTTATTTCATAATTTATCTTGTAATTTTTCAGACATCCAGGTAAGATCTATCCAACACCCATGATTGTTCTTCGTAACATCATGGGCTAGAGCCTTTTTGGTAGAACTAGAATTGTGAAGATTTTTACGAATTAATTGAACTTGTGTGTGTAAACTCTATACAACACTACTTGTGGATTTATTTTATATATGATTGTACTTTCTTAATCCATATTCACGGTCGTTTTGTGCATCTTCAATTGGTATATAGAGTCTGAATATATATCTTGATTGTAGATTGAGTGTGTTCATCGCTGAACATGACTCCATGTTATGATTTTAAGTTAGGGGACTCCGAATCTTCATTAGAACTATCATATATAAATATTTATTAATTGAATTCGGTTTAGTAAGTAGGATAAAGAGGGTAATTTTATAGTACCTATAAAGGGAGATCATATTGGGTTAGAGTACCAATTGGCCAGGGAAATACTTGATACTGATAGTACCTAAAAGGGGGGTGGAATTATATCTCTTGCTTTGAGGTTATTCACACGTGTTACACACATGTTTACTTGTGTCTATAGAATAGATATACATGGTTCAGTGATGCGTCCATATTCCACAAGGTCGAGTCGGACATTAACACATGAAAGGGAAATTAATGAGTGAAACTGGATTATCCTAGAGCTACTTATTTCCTACTTGATCCACTTTTGTATTCTTCGAGTGATATTTTATTTAATTTGTTATTTTACTTAATTGTTTATTTGTTAATCATTCAATCCTCAAACTTTATTGCCTTACGTCTTAATTAATTTAGTAAATAATTAAATTAAAATACGCCGTCCTTTGGGTTCGATATTCACTTGGTCGCTTGCTTAAGCTACAACTGATATCCTTAATACTTGTGGATTAATTTTGCGTGCAAAGAAAACGCGCATTAAGGCCATCTCCAACCGTTTACACCATTTTGCAGCACATTCAACACAAAAATGGTGTGGAAACAGTAATTCATCTCCAGCAGTTTACACTATTTTTTACACTAAAAAATAAAAAATTAATTTAATCCTTATTTAATTTTTTTCACATAATTAGAATTGTATAATGTAATTTTAACTATATATATTATGTAATGTAATTTTAATTTTATATTTATATCTCATTTATTTTAATTATTTTTTTAAAAAAATTAATAGTGTTGCACATCAAAAAGTAGAAATAAAAAATACATAACTTTATCTGTTTACAATTAACTAAAACAAAAGTAAAAAGAAAAAAAGAAAAAAAAAAGCTAAAAAAGAAACTTAATAAACTATAACAGAATTAAATATAAATTTTAAATATATATATATATATATATATAACTCACCGCATAATGGCAGCAATTTAGTGTGGAAAAGGGAATGACACAAAAATGCAGTGATGATTTGCCGCGCTGCTGGAGAGGATTTCCAGCACCATTTTAACATTTTGCACTATTTTTGTGTGCCGCTGGAGATGGCCTAAGGGCTGAAAAGTTTTATTCAATGTTTAATGAATTGAAATTGAATACAATTAGAACTTCATATATGTTTGGATTTGCGTGGGAATTTAAAATAGTATATAGGTTTATTTTGAATTTTTGATAGGGTATGTTTAAACTTTATATCATATTAATGTGTAAAGTGTGAGAAGAGACGAAAGAGAAGAGAGAAAAAGAGAAAAAAATATTAATATGAGGAAAGGAAATGTATAAAATGTATATGCGTTATGAATGAATAGGTCGTTATATGTGTATATAGGTTGATTTTAAAATTTTAAATGTAAAATTTGAAAATCAATGATTTTCAAAATAAAAAACAAATATAGTTCATCAAAAACATATAAACATATAATTGAAATATTTTAAAATGCAACATTTAACATGTACTCAACCCATGTTAACTTTGTTAGAGTGATGGTTTGATTAAGTATTAAATCAAAATGAAGTCGGAACATGAGCATGAAAAAGTATGGACACTACAAAAAAATTATTTTTTAACAACGAAATATTCCGTTGCCAAAAGCCTTAATTTCATTGTTAAATTGGCTTACCAACGGATTAACAACGGAATCTGTTGGTAAAATTCCTTTGGTAAAGTGGTGGTTGGTAAATTTTTAGTAACGAAAAATCAATTCTGTTGTTAAAAAATTTCGTTGGTATTCCGTTGCTAATAATTTCGTTGGTAATTTATATAATGATTCCCTTAGTAATCTATTGGTAATTACCAACGGATTGAATTCCATTGCTAAATAGAGAATAAATTCGTTGGCATTCCGTTGCTAAAACAAAAATGTCATTTTTGTTGCTAATCCATTGCTAATTACCAACGGATTGAATTCCGTTGCTAAATTCGGTTGCTAAAAATACTTTTTTGTAGTGGGATAAACCCGAATCAGAAATATGATGATGCTTACGCTCCGCACGGCCATTCTGTTGAGGCGTATATGGACAGAAAAATTGATTCATAATGCCATTCAAAGTCGTAAATTCATGTACTCGAGAATTAATAAATTCGGAGCCACCATCGCTTTGAAGGACTTTTTTGAGGGCATAAAGAAGGTTTTAGATTAGGACCGGTGTGATCAATGTTTATATATTCTTGAAAGGAGGAATTCTGCTTTGGTTGTTGCTTTAATGAATAAGAATTTGAAAGCAAGTTTTAGTTTATGGCATAATCGTTTGGGGCATGTCCCAATTTTTGTTATTAGTTTGTTGAATAAACTTGGTCATTTATTTATTATATCTTTATTACCCAACCCTAATATTTGTTATTCATGTTAGTTGGCCAAAAGTAAGTGTCTTTCTTTTCCGTTGAATGATAAAAGAGCTGCTTATGTTCTTGACTTATTACATTGTGATTTATGGGGCCTTGCACCGATTTTGACGTTAGATGGCTACTGTTATTATGTTGCTTTCATTGATGACTATTCTCGTTTTACTTGGGTATATCCACTTCGTGCAAAATTAAACTTAGATGAGGTTGTTATTTAACATGATATCAGAGTCATGATCTAACAAAAGTCAGGTTTCAAACCTCACCGCCATCCCTTTATAAGAAAATTTCTACATGCAAGGCTTGAGGCAAAAATTCCACGCCTGCATGTGAGGAGGGCGTGTTATAGTGACGGCTCGATTAAGTATTGAACTATTCATCTCTCTACAACCTTAAACTTTTTGATGAGGTGCTTATTTGACAAACTCGATCCCCCGACCCACATGATATTGTTAAAGATTAAGATAGTTGTTGATATTGATCGCGATAGAGATTTAGTTTTGTGGTGGAGAGAAAATCTTGTTTATGTAAGTTGTAGCTAATTTCTAGGGAAATACTTGGGTATGAGACTTTTTAATGGATGACTACGTGAGATGAATAAGAAGTGAAAATATTTTATTGAAAAATTATAATCGAATTATTTAAAAAATTTTAAAAATAACGAAAAGTGATACTAAAAGATGATAATATATTTGATAGAAAGTAAGTACTTCAATGTATAGAGAATAAAAGCGATAATATATTTGAAATTTTTTTTAAAAAAATGTAAAAATATTCTCAGAGATAATTATGATGCGCAAGTATTCCCAATGATGCTTTGAGCAGTAGCAGAATATATACATGTAGATGTTGTTATCGTTTTAAAAAAAAGGAGAAGTAAATAATCCAATGCATATATAATTGTGTTTGCGTGAAGAATTATGTAAGATAATAATATAAATTATTTATCACATTGTTATTGCTTTTTTTATTATAGGAAAATACTAATGTACACCAAATTTTTAAAGTACACCATAATAATCCTAATCCAATTACCCATCATATAAAAGTAATTTTGACCTGATCCCCTCATTTTCCTTCTTTACTTTTTTTGACGCGCTCTTTCTTTACTTACGCACTCTCTCTCTCCTTATTTTTCTCACACTTTTATGACGGTCTTTCTCTATTTTCCTTCCTTACTTTTTCTGATGCGCTCTCTCTCTCTCTTCTTATTTTTCTCACACTTTCTATGACGGTCTTTCTCTTTTTCTGACGCTCTCTCTCATCCTAACATACCCTCCCTCTCTCCTCACCGCATTTCTCTCTACGCCATTTTCATTATAAATGATTTTATTGCTTTTCTCATCATAAATAATTTCATTACAGTTACTTTTATTTCTTTTCTCTATCATAAATAGCATTGAATACGATTTGTAAAAATTTAATTTGCATATTACTTTATTTATAATATTTTTATTTTATACATTACTATAAAAAAAGAAATAAAATTATGAGTATAAATACATACATTAATAAATTATTTTTTTTAAAAAAATATTTTTAGGATTATACATTACTGTATATGATTGTATTTATAATTGTATTACTTTTCTTAAAGTAGTGTATAAAAATAAAAATATTAAGAATGAATAAAAAACGTAATACACTTATTAAGAAAAACTCATACATTATTGAATTGCAAAAAATACAATATTCGATAGCGAAGATTTGAGGCAATAGATAGATCACAGATGATCTGAAGCATAGTAAATAAAGTGTTAATTTCACAGCAAACGTTGTCTCTTTATTAATATTCTTTTGCTCATCTTCACCACTTTAATACATATACTGATACATTAACCAATAATAAGTCATAAAGTACTATAAAAAAAAGTAATACAGTTTAACATTACATTTGTTCTTAACAGCAAGATTGGAAATCTGTGCCAGATCTAGCCACAACAGCATCGAAATCAGTGTCGAAATCTACTACAAATTGCTCATACCATTCGCCATCTAACGCCAACCATCACGATCGAGACTGACGATGGCCGATCTGACCCCATCGCTTTCAGATCTGACCCCGTCGCTGCCGCACACTGAAAAGAGTGTCACAACCATCGCCTCTCTACCAAAAATCCAGCCATCACTATCCGTCGCTGAAGTTTGTTGCCATACCTCGCTTCTAGCCGAAAATCGTGGAGAGAAAAAGAGGAGACGCAGATTGAGGGTGGGAGAGAGGAGTGAATAAAGTGTTTTTCTCAAATTTATTTGGAGAGAGGAAGAGGAAAAACAGATTGAGAGAGATTGGGAGAGAGAAGAGTGAATAGCGCTATTTGGAGAGAAGAAGAAACGCAGATTGAGAGAGACAGATGAGTGAATGATTGAAATGAGTTAATTGGGTTTTTTTTCTTTTTATATTTGACCCGTTTACAAATACGGGTTATGTTTTTAAGGTGCAATTGTTGCATAGTAGATCAACTATTTATTATAAAAGAGTAGGACTTGGGTACAACTAGGGGCACCAAATCAATTGGTGGCCCCTTTAGTCCCCACATTTCTTAATTAATTTCTGCTCCTTCATTGATGTTGTTTTTTATTTTATTTTTAAACTTATTATTATACTTAAATAACTATTATACCCTAAACCCTAGGGATAAATTATACCCTAAACAACAAGGGTAAAATTATAATTATACCCTAAACCCTAAACCCTTGGGATAAATTATAGGGTAAATATCAAAATTAGTCATGTAAGTATGACATTTTCCAACTCTAGTCCTTTATCATTTCCAATTCTCAATTTTGGTCATTTTTTGTCCAGTTTTAGTCCTTTTGGTCCTATTTTCAAAAATTGGTCATTTTTGGTCCACTTTTGGTCCTAAATGTATACACTTTGTACCATTTTTGGACATTTTTTTTAAGATAAATGACTAAAAGTGGACAAAAAATGACCAAAATTGAAAATTGCAAATGATAAAGAACTAAAGTTAGAAAATGTCATACTTACAGGACCAATTTTGATATTTACCCTAAATTATACCCTAAACCATAAGGATAAAATTATAATTATACCCTAAACCTTAGAGATAAATTATATTTCAAATCATAAGGGTTAAATTACAATTATACCCTAAACCCTAGGAATAAATTATACCCTAAACTACAAGGATAAAATTATAATTATACCCTAAACTCTAAGATTTAAATATACCCTAAATCATAAGGGTAAAAATTATAATTATATCCCTAAAATTAAATAAAAAAGACAGGATAATAAACCCAAAAAAAAAGAAAAACAAAAGAAAATAATAAACAAACAGCAACGAATTGAAACAGGTAGGCAATGTTCGTTTACGGTTTTCAAACCCAGGTTCTGGATTTCAAAATCCACATCCAAATTTTAAAAACCACCCCTATATATACCTGCTACATTCTCTCTCTCCTCAATTAATGCACTTTTTCTCTTTATTTCTCCTCTCTCATTTAACTTTTTAAATAATTTAATAAATTGATTTGATATAAAGTTAAAATCTACTCTACTCAAAACCTAAAACAAACATATAATACACTATTCATGATTTTCAAACCCCACATAACCTCAAACTAAATATTACCGTATTGAATGAGTTAAATTCATTTTCCATCCCATAACTATAACAAATTTTGCTTTTATTCCCAAATAAGTTAATTTTTTCAATTTAGTCACATAACTTTTAAATTTCATCGATTTCAATCTAATTTTGACCTGAAATTCAATTTTCCACCGGAAAATATTACATGTTCTGCACGTAACCCTTCAAATTGGGGGAATCTGGTGTGCATTTCAAACGTGGCATTCCAAATTAAAATAGGCTCGCCACATCACCATTAATAAATTAAAATTATTCCAATCCAATGTGGGTTTTTTTTCTGTACGTGCAGTGGGATTTTCCAAGTTCTTTTACGGCGTAGACGGCTGCGAGAACGGACCAAATTTTGGGCGACGCCGCTGGAAATGACTTATTCGTGGGTGAGCTTCTGTGTTTCAGTAATGGATACTATAAAACTAAAGAAGAGCAGCTGGAAATGAGGACGGCGGAAAGGAGTCAGGGAATACAAGAAGCGCCGCCGCCGGACGTCGGCTCCTATTCGAATTTCAGCCACTCCAAGAAAGGAACCTCACTCTTGAGAGTTAAACCGTTTCGGTTTTCTTGAGATAAAAAAGAAGGAATATTTACGGACAGTTGTGGCGGTTTCTAAGGGGAGGTTTGGAGAGTTTAGAGAGGCTTTCTCATTCGTGGAGGATTCATTCTCCGAAAACTAATTCATTGAATAATTCCCAGTAAGCACGGCGGAGAACAAGCCCGAGACGGCACCGACTGTGTTTCACCACTCCTATCCAGACGAGGGCCCCAACGTAAAGGGCCAAGCCTGGGTTCGCATTCTGCCCATTTTGTCGCTTTCATTTGCTGACTCCCCAACGTCGTCCACAACCTCAACGCTCTTCTCGACGTCTTTTCCGTTCTCCCCTCCCCCCCCCCCCCCCCCCACCACCCGCCAGACCGACGATTCTTCGCTGAAGGTTAAGAAGCAGAAGAGGAAATCAGGGGATGGCGGAGGAGGTGCTTAGCCGAGGTGGTGCAATGGCGTCACTTGTGAAATTATTTTTAATTTATTACTTTAATTAATTAATGGTTATATGGCGAACCTATTATAATTTGTAATGCCACGTTTGAAATGCATGACAGATTCCCCATATTCGTAATGCCACGTAACCTTTTCCGGTGGATAATTGAATTTTCGATCAAAATTAACCTGAAATCAATGAAATCAAGAAGTTATGGGACTAAATTAAAAAAATTAACTAATTTGGGACTGAAAGCAAAATTTGTTATAATTATGGGATGAAAAATGAATTTAACTTGAGGGTGAGGGCATTGAGTATGGGGTGGAATCGTAAATTGGGTGTGAGAGTTGGGGTGGGGATCACAGTTGTACCAAATTAGAAAAAAAAGCAAGGCCCACGCAAGTCATTGCTTTATAAAAATTATTACTTTTTATCGTCTTCTAAAATTATTACATAATAGATCAGAACACAAATCTTTACCCTCAAACCCAAATAAAATATAATTTAAAATGATTTTAGATAATAAAAAATTAATTAGTAAGTTAAAATTAAATAAATTAAAAGAAAAGAAAAAAATAATAAAAGATAAGTTAATTATCAATTGGGATCTAAAAATTTTATTTTATCAATTCAGATCTCAAATAGATATTAAAATTATTGATTAAAATCTAAAATTATGATATTGTTTAAAATACTTTAATGGCAACCATTGAAATTTATCATTTAATATCTTTTCAATTTAACGGCAATACATTAAAAAAAAACACTTGAAAAGAGAATCTAATAATTTTTGTTAAATTAATTTTAACGATTTTGAGCCCAAATTGATAAGTCCAGGCCCATGGGCCATAGTAAACCTAATCTTGAAAAAAAAAACCCAAATAAACAAATAAAAGAAACCGTATACATATATTTTGTGACCCATTTATTTAAAAGAAACAGTATTATTACCTAAAATAAATGCAACACGTATTTGAATTATTGGCGGCGATAACGGTAAGGTGTTTGAGAGTTTATCGGGGTTTTATAAAATCAAATCAAATACTCTGTTTTCTTCTCTTTTCTTGATTTATTTCAAAGATGGCGATCATAAAAATGGCGAAGCGAAAGGGAATTTTTGCACAAAAGCTAAGCGGTGCTGAATTTGCGAGGGGTCGCATGAAGAAGGCTTTCAGATCTAAACCACCGGCTTGTTTTACGAGGAGTAGGGATGTGATTCCCGGGTGTGGGAGTGTGGACGACTACGAGAGGCTCAACCTGATCAGTCAGGGAGCATTCGGGGTAGTTTACAGAGTTCGGAACAAGAAAACTGGAGAGATTATTGCGATGAAGGAGGAGTTCAAGGGATTATCCACATCATCGCTGAGACAAATCAATATTTTGAAATCCCTTCGTTCCCACCCTTCAATCATCGATTTCAAGGAAGTGACTGTGGATGACGGTGATGGAGTCTACATCATAATGGAGTATCTGGAGAATGATCTCCACAGATACATGAAATCCAGTGCAAAGAAATTGAGTTCGAACGAATTCAAATTCTTGATGAAGCAGTGTTGGATGGCGTTGAATTTCTCCACAAAGAGTAACATTATGCACAAAGATCTAAAACTTTCAAACATCCTGATCAACAGCGAAGGAACGTTGAAGATCTGTAATTTCGGGTTGGCGTGCCGCTTCCAGACCTCATCCAAGACATACTCACCTGGTGTAGGCACCCCATGTTACAGAGCTCCTGAGCTACTTCTCGTATTGGATACATATTCATGTGCAGTAGATATGTGGTCGGTCGGGTGTGTAATGGCAGAGCTAGTGTTGAAAGAGATGCTGTTCGGAGGGAGGGGGTCTGATGAGGAAGAGATCAATAGGATATTCAGTGTTCTTGGCACACCTGATGAGGTGCTTTGGCCTGGATTTCAGAGTTTGCCTAGATGCCCTGCTAAGTTGGTTCAGCAGCCTAACAACTGCTCGAACGGGAGTTCTTGTTCTCGGGGGTCGAATTGCTTCAAGGAGGGGGTTTTGATCTACTCAACAGCCTCCTAACTTATAATCCATCTAAGAGAATATCAGCTGAATCTGCTCATAACCATTCTTGGTTTATGGTCTAGAATGTGATTTCAAACTCCCTCCAGCAGCTGAAGTGTACATGGAAATAGATTTGAAGATAGATGAACAAGTGTGCAGATATTTCATTGATTAGTTAGTATGTAAAGTAACTGATTTGATTTGTATTTTTGGCTCTTGTCTCCAGAATGTTGGTGGATTCATGAATAGAATCATATTTTAAGAACAAATCTGGTTATGATGAAGTAGTTGTTTTGCAAATGTAATCTGTGTATGGTTAGATAATAGGTTGCCACTTGGTTTGATTAATGTTTGCATATGTTCTTTTAGATTCTTTAAACAATTGATTCTAAATTTCAAGCTTAATTGCTTGTCTAATTGTGTTAGGTAAAATAAAAATACTTGAATTTCTGCTTGCCTTGCAAATTCTAATATAAGAGTTAATATTTGAACTGTTTTCCCAAATGTAACTCTCCATTGTAATCAGAAGGTAATATAATGTTGTATTTATGTAACTCTTTGTAGGATGTAGTAAAGTGAAGGTGATTAAATAGTGCAATTAATTAATGAATACTCATTTGCAGATTTGTGGGATTTACTCAAAAAATTATGGAAATGCAGTTAGAACTTAGAATGAGTGTGTGTGTGTGATGTGTGTAAATGATGGAGTTAGGTACCATAGGTAGTGGATATTGCAGGGAAGAGTGATATGCTGCCTTTGAGCTATATTAATGGAGTAGTTTTAACTAACATTACATATACTCCCTCCGTCCCACAAAAAATTGCACCCTTAATTCTGGCACGGAGATTAAGAAAGTGATAACTTTTAGGGGTATAATGATATTTTAATGTAATAAATAAATGATAAAATATGTTAGGTATAGATAGTTTTTTTGTAAATAAAGTATATAAGAAAGGGTGATTGTTTTTTAATTTTTGCTTTTTTTGGAACGTACAAATTTTTGTGGGACAACCCAAAATGGAAAGTGTGTCATTTGAATGGAATGGAGGGAGTATTAATTTATTATTAGGAATCGCGTTTAGCTTGAAGTAAAAGCGCATTTCAAATCAGATTTTTCTCTCTCTGCCATTCCTTTCTCTCTCCTCCACTGTCCTACAATCTGCAATGGCAACTACACCAACAATAGCAGGGGAAATGGGCAAATGACTCATCATACTTCAGGTGACCCTTTTCAGGTGAATCTCTGCCTTTGACTTTAAGTTTTGATTTTCTAGCTTTGTAATTGTAATGATCTGAGCTTTAATCTCTAGGTTTAAACCATTGGATCCTAATTTCAAGTTTCTTGTTTATATTTTGGTGATGGTGCTTTTGATTAGGAAACTGTATAACTTTTTTGGTAGAATTCATAGATTTGTGTTGTCATTTTATGTTAATCGTAATTTGATTGAGAAAATTTTAGTGGAGCTTGTTTTAGTTATTCTTATTGGAAGATTGATGTTCTGTATATAATTTGAGCAATCTGTGAATGAGAAATTGAGAATGGCTAGGGGTTTCAATCTATGGATTGGGAGCATGTTCTAAACACATCCCTGGCTCTAAGATAATGTTAAGTCATTCTCAGAGGTATAATGTGATTGAGAATGCCCTAAATTCTTGGTAGGATTAATGATGATATTTGAGACTTATGCAAAAGTTTGTTGCTTGAAGAAGTTCATCACATACTCCCTCCGTCTCATTCAAAGATGGTCTTTTTTCTATTTTGATCGTCACACCCAAAGGATTCCCTTTCCTTTTTTACACACATGGGACCCACACACCCCCTCTAATATAATTAAAATATGGGGCCCACACTCTCACTAATTCAACTACCCACTACACATTAAATAATAATACTCCTTAATCTACGTAAAAGCCCCTCTTACGTCGGGACGACTACTAGAGAACTGCAGCTCGATCATTTAGAGAAAGCTGCCAGCTAAGTTGAAAGATCCAGGAAGCTTCACTATTTTATGTGAAATTGGAAGGGGGCCAACACGAAAAGCTTTGTGTGATCTTGGTGCAAGCATCAACTTGATGCCCTTATCTATATTCAATAAGTTAAGTTTGGGGGAGCTCGTTCCCACAACAGTGGCTCTACAATTAGCGGATAGGCCCATGACTTTTTCGAAGCGTGTGATAGAAGATGTACTAGTAAAAGTAGACAAGCTTGTCTTTCCTGTGGATTTTCTTGTGCTAGAGATGGGAGATGATAAGGATAATGTCCCTTTGATCTTGGGGAGGCCATTCCTTGCCACCGCTGGAGCTATGATTGATGTCCAAAAGGGAGAGCTTAGATTGAGAATGGATAAAGAAGAGGTTCTATTCAACCTTGATAGGGCAATGAAGATGCCATTGGAGATGCAATGTTACAGCATTGATTTGGTGGAGGAGATCATGAAGAAAGATATGTCTTTGATCCTATCAAAGGATCACTTGGAGACGTGCTTGGCGGGAGTCTCTTACTTTTCTAACCACGGAGCTAGATGAGCTCTCTAATGAGGTATGTATCGAATTTCTTGAAAATTTACTTGCTTTGGGTGATAACATATATGAATCTAAAATAACCAAGTTTGAAGAAGTCAAGTGGACTAGGCAATACCTCCCATTGGATAGAGAAGGCACACCGAAGGAAGAAAAGAAGGAGGAGTTGAAACCACTACCGGAGCACTTAAAGTATGCCTATCTAGGCGAAAATGAAACGTATCTGGTGATTGTATCTTCTTCTCTTACTAATGATCAACTTGAAGAGTTGTTAGATGTGCTTAGGAAGTATAAGTCTGCTATAGATTGGACTCTAGATGATTTAAAGGGTATTAGTTCATCATATTGTATGCATAAGATAAGGTTGCTAGATGAAGCTAAGGGGTGTATTCAGAATCAACGGAGGGTTAATCCCACGATTCAAGAAATGATTAGGAAGTAAATCCTAATGTGGTTAGATGCGGAAATTATTTATCCAATTAGTGATAGTCCCCATGTGAGTCCACTAGATGTTGTAGCTAAAAAGAGAGCATGACTATTGTGAAAGCCGATGATGGCGAGACCTTAGCCACTAGGATCCCTAGGGATGGCGTGTGTGTACGTATTACAGAAAACTGAATAAAAATACATGCAAAGACCACTTCCCTCTTCCTTTCATGGATCAAATGCTTGAGCGTCTAGCAGGGTATGAGTTTTATTGCTTCTTGGACGGGTACTCAGGTTATAATCAAATCATGATTGCACCCGAGGATTAAGAAAATACGACTTTTACTTGCCCATGTGGAACCTTTGCTTTTAGGAAGATGCCTTTTGGGTTATTAATACACCTGCTACATTTTAGCGTTGCATGATGGCCATATTTGATGGTTTGATAGAAAAGATCATGGAGGTGTTTATGGATGATTTTTCTATTTTTGGTTCCTCTTTTGATATTTGTTTGTCTAACCAATCTACTGTTTTGAAGAGATGTCAAATAACTAATCTTGTCTTAAATTGGGTGAAGTGCCACTTCATTGTGAGAGATTGGATTGTTCTTGGGCATTATATTCCGGCCAAGGGATTGCAGGTTGATCGAGCAAAGATGGTGGCCATTGAGAAGCTTCAACCACCTACAAATGAGAGAGGAGTGCGGTCCTTCCTTGGACATGCCGGATTCTATAGGAGATTTATCAAAGACTTCTCAAAATACTCCAAGCCCTTATCTTACTTACTTGAAAAGGATGTTCCTTTTGTTTTCATTGAAGAATGTCTAACAACTTTTTAGGTTTTGAAAGAGGCACTTATTACTGCACCTATCTTGATCACACCGGATCGGACTCAGCCGTTTGTACTTATGTGTGATGCAAGTGATCTAGCACTTAGAGTGGTGCTTGGGCAGCTGAAGGAAAAGAAGTTTTATGCCATCTACTATGCGAGCAAAACTTTTAATGCAGTACAAATAAACTACACTGTCACTGAAAAGGATTTTTTAGCTGTTGTGTGTGAATTCAACAAGTTTCGACAATATTTGGCTGGCATGAAGACTATAGTGTACACGGATCATTCTGCGATCCGGTACTTGATGGAAAAGAAGGAAGCAAAGCCCAAGATTATTCGATGGATCCTTCTTCTACAAGAGTTTGATATGGAGATCCGAGACAAGAAAGAAACAGAAAATATTTTGGCGGATCACCTATCAAGGTTAGAGACAAGGGAACATTGTGATGACTCTTTTGAATACGTTGAAGAGATGTTCCCGGATGAAAATATTATGGCAGTGTTTGTTGAAGGAGCGGAGAGAGCTTTTGTAGTGGCCGCGCAAGGAATGGAACCATGGTATGCGGATTATGTCAATTACATTGCCGTAGATGAAATTATGAAAGATCTCAATAGATATCAACTTGCCAAATTGAAGAGAGATGTTGAGACTTTCATATGGTATGATCCGTTTGTTTACAAAATTTATATTGATTCTATCGTCTATAGGTGCGTGCCCGAGATGGAGATGGAGAGTGTTCTTGATTTTTACCATGCACAACCTAACGGGCATTTCGGAGCCCAAAAGACTGCAGCCAAGGTACTATAATCTGCTTTATATTGGCCTTCCTTGTTTAGTGATTGTGAGTCCTATGTGACGACATGCGATAGATGTCAAAGGATGGGAAATATAAGTAAAAGGGATGAGATGCCACTTCAACCAAGCATTGTTGTAGAGATCTTCGATGTATGGGGAATTGATTTTATGGGGCCGTTTTTCCCATCTAATGGATTCCTGTACATCCTTCTTGTTGTTGATTATGTTTCTAAGTGCTTGGAGGCGATTCCAACGCGCATGAATGATTCAAAGACTATTTTATCATTCTTGAAGAAATATATTTTTGCCCACTATGGAATTCATAGAGCACTAGTAAGTGATGGAGGTTCACACTTCGTCAACAAGCTCATTGAAAGATTTCTCAAGGACTATGGTGTTAAGCATAGGATTACTACACCCTATCACCCTCAAGCGAATGGGCAAGCGGAAGTCTCTAACCAACAAGTGAAGCAAATCCTGGAGAAGGTGGTTGGAACCAATATGAAGGATTGAGTTATGAAGCTCGATGATTGTTTTATGGGGGTTCCAAACTTTATACAAGACTGTGCTAGGAATGTCACCTTATCAAATCGTCCATGGAAAATCATGTCACTTACCCGTAGAGATTCAGTATAAGTCTTTTTGGGCAGTAAGGAGCTTGAACTTGTCTATAAAGGAGGCTAAGGATTTGAGGTTGACTCATATCAATCAATTGGATAAGTTTAGAAGTCAAGCTTTTAAGAACTCGATGATTTATAAGGAGCAAATGAAGAAGTGGCATGACTCGAAAATCACTTATAAGGAGTTCAAGCAAGGAGATGAGGTATTACGTTTTAACTATCATTTGAAGCTTTTCGCAGAAAAATTAAAATCGAAGTGGACGGGGCCGTTCATTATCTATAGAGTCTGCGGAGAGGGGATTTTTGAAATCATGGAATGGGCATCGATTGAAGCATTATAAGTCGTTGGATGATGCATGTGTCATCTTTGAAGATACCTTACATTAAATGATACCATCGTGACTCTCCGACGTTAACCATGAGCGTCTGTTGGGGGTTTTCCTCCCGTTTTATTGCTTTATTTATTTCGTGTGAGTAAGAAAATTTTATATTTAAGGTGCTTACTTATCGGCAATTATATCTCTTTGCAAACTTAGTTTCGACTATAGTTTCTACTAAGTTTGGGGAGGGGTTGTGATGTACTTACCTCATTGAAGCACCAAGAATATAATCTTTTCTTCATAACGTTTGCTAGAGGATTTGATTTTTTGCGGTATATTGAAACTTTAACTAATTTTGATGTGTCAATTTTTTACAATTTGCCTAGTGTTTAGTGATATTTTATTTATTTTAGTGTGAGCGGAATATTATACATACTTTTTATATAGTCTAAGATGGTTCTCTAGTTTTTGTTTTGGATATTATGATGCTTGATGTTGTCCTATAGTTTGAGTTTTACAGGGAAAGACGAGGAACGTACGAAATTTTAGAGGTTTGGAAGCTTGTTCGACCAAACTCTACTGTTCGACCAAGGTACTGAGGTCGAACGGTGGTCGAACAGGGCGTCTGAACGTGAAATCGACTTACAGAAGCTCAGTTTGACCAACAAGGCTTGTTTGACTAGCACTCTGAGGTCGAACGACGGTCGAACGGAACAGGGAAGAACAAATGGCGATTTTTAGTTTACAGAGGTGCAGTTCGATCTCACACTGTTGTACAACCATGAAATTTTGGTAGAACGGAGGTCGAACGAGATCACGTTTTACGGGCAGGCTCGCACAATTTGACCAGAAGCCCTAGTTTGACCAAACTGTTCGAGTCGAACTGGATCTAGAATCGCGAATAAAGGTCAGTTTTGTGTGTTGTTCAACCGATTCCTGTCACCCTTTCTCGAGCACTCGTCCTGACTTGTAAAAACTTCACTCTAAACTCTTCCCACACTTAATTCTTCCTCTCCACACACTTCCACAACAAAGTTTTGAAGGATTCAAGTCCGATTTTGGGCTATTTCATTCGAAAATTTTGGGAATTTTTTGCCGTACATCACACACACCATGGCTGGAGATAAAGGTATATTTTCGAACTTCTCTACTCTTGAATTGAAGTGATTATGCTTAGTGAAGGTTGGGTAAGTAGATTAAAATATATGCTTAGTTGGATTTGAAGTGATTGAATTTGGTGTTCTTGTTGAAATTTTACATGAATTTGCATGATTTAATTTACGTTGGATTGTTGAAATTTTGTGAAATTGATGATGCATATCTTGCGGGCTTGAAGTTAATTTTGAATTATATGTATGGGCTCGTTGATTTGAAGTGTTGATGTTGTGAATGTGGAAAATGAGCATGCTTATGGTTTTTGTTGAGCTTATGTTGAAGTTAAGAAGCATTTTAATGTGTGTAGTAATTTTAAGACTATTGATTATAATTGTCTCATGAGTTAAAGTGTTGAGCATATATTTGTTATGATGATTAGATGAACACTTGAAATTTGGAGAAATTAAGCTTTGAGTTGATTATGGCATGCAAATTTGAAGTCTTGAGTAAAATTCATGCTTGATAATAAGTCTTAAGATTGGTATATTTGGTTTATCTCTTTTGTTATGTATTGAAGTATAGCCTTTGTAGGTAAAGAGATTGCTTCATCTTCTAAGAGGAAAAATACTAAGTCTCCTAAGAAAGGTGATGTTGCCAAGAAGTTAAAGCTTGATAAGAGAAGACCTTCTGATTTTGGTATAAAGATCAATGATTGAGAGGAGAAAAAGAAATTGTGGGCAGCTATTTTGAATAAGATAACGAGGACTCGTTATCAAGATGATCAAGCGATGGTGGAGATGAACATCATAAATGATATTCGTTGGAAGTTCAATCGAGTAGGGATCACTAGGTTTATGGAGATGAAGAGGGAGACGTATTTCCACATTACTGCTGAGGTTTTATGCTCGATGAGAGTCGATCGTAGAGATCATTATCTTCCCTATGGTCTGTGGATGCAGATTGGCGGACAGTTGCAGCTGATGTATACCAATGAGTTCAATGCGATGATTGGTTGTGAGGATGTGTCTGTAGTGGAGCATGCTGATTTCAATGCCGATGAGTTTTGCAGATTTATCTCGGGAAGGCGAGGTTGTTACAATTCGAACACCTCTAAGGTTGCTTCCATCCGCAATCCCGTGATAGCCTATCTGGAGCGGCTCCTGAGCAACACGTTGTTTGCTCGATCCGAGGGCAGTTGTATTCCAAGGGGGAGTTGTACGTGCTCTGGTGTATGTTGAATGAAGTCAGCTTTAATGTTGCGGCTTACTTTTTCCAGCAGCTGTATAAGTTCGCTACTCATGAATTTCAAAGAGTCAACATTGGAGGGTTAATTACTCCATTATCGGAATACTACCGATTTGATTTGAGCGGGCATAGGCCGATTGATTCTATCATCCTGTGTGAGGATGGGGTTGGTTCAGCGGATGGATGATGTTTGGATGTTCATCCGTGGCAAGAATCCTATTTCTTTTCGATTTCCAATTGTCGATTGTTGATCTCACTACAATTCAGATCAACACCAACCTATTGATGGATACCTCGAAGCATAGGGCAATTTCCAAGACTTGTTTGGAAGAAGGTAATTGAAGACTTCTAGCTGAGATGCACCTACAGGGAGTCAACATTGATGAAGATATGATTATAATTGGTGATCCAGCTAATTTTATTGACGAGAATCAGCCACAGCAGCCAGCTTATGTGTACTCGGAGATGGATTTTCCTCCGATGCAGCCACCGCAGTAGCCACATCATGAGTACTTTGAGCCACCGCCACAGCAGCAGTAGAATTTCTGGCAGGCCCAGGATCATTTCTATCGGGAGCAGTTCAGATTAATAAACGAGCATTTCGCCACCTAAAATGCAAACTAGCAAGAGACGAATCGACAGCTGGCATTGGCGAATACAAATTATGCTGCGCTCAACCTCTGATATGATGCTATGGATAGGAGATGGGGAGATCTTAATAAGAATTATGAAGCTTTGGACAGGAAGATCGATACCTTACAAAGGAATTTCGATGATTGGCGCAATGATAATGATGATGATGATGCTCCGGAGGAGTAGTTGCACTAGGTTTTTATCCTTGTATGTTTCTTCTCACCTCCATTCTCTTTTTCACTTTACAGGTTGAGTATGTGTTGGGATTCATGTGTGAGTGGTTTGCACTTGATATTGATGGATGATGGATACATTGGATATGTTTGATTTGGATATGATCGGATTGATTTGGAGAGTATGATGTTACTTCTTGATTATGCATGTGCACTTGTTGTTGATGCATGTTGATTTTATTGATGATAGGCATGTACCGTTATTGCTTGTAGTTTATGTAGATATTGATTTTGATTGCATGCTTTGAAGAGTGTTTAGAAATCTATTACCCATGTGAGAATTTGAGCCTTAAGAAATCATGATACATTAATGCATGATAGTTTATTCTTGTAAGTATCATTTATATGTTCATATTCTAGAACTTGGCTTGCAATCTTATTTGAAATTTATGAATGATAGATACTAGGATATGATCTTAGGCCATGATTAATAATTTAGCTACTTAGCCAAATTTTTATCTTACCTTGAAGTTTATATTATTGGAAGTCCTGTTGAGCTTTTAAAAGCTTTTTCTTTGGTAAGCCTATGATAAAAACCCTTATTTACCTTTACTTTAGCTTTGAAATACCCTACTTACTAGTAGAGAGTTAAGGTGAATAAATGCTAAGTGATGAATTTGAAGAAAATAAGGAAGGAAATTTGTGCTAGTGATGAGTAAAAAGACTGTGGTTAAATCTTGTTAAGGGGTAGTGCCTGAAACTGGTACCCTAATTACTTAAAAGGGTAGTTCCCGAAATTAGTACCCTTGTACTTTAAAGTATAAGAAAGATGTTGATTCCAAGTGAAGCAGAAGAAGAAGTATTGAAAGGATCATAAGAATGATGAAGGAGAAAGTATGAATGCTGTTTGATGAAAAGCAACTCTCCAAGATAATTCTCTACTAGTGAATTTAGCCACTTTATTTATATTCTCCTACCTTTACCAAAGAGCCAACATTACAACCCAAAGAATAAGTCCTTTGTGATCATAGTGTTGAAACAATTATGAATTGATTTTTGAGACCTTTGTCAAGCTTATGGTTACGCGAATATATGAATTGATTTTGAGTGTATATACTAACCCTTTGAAAGTGTATATCTTTTATACTTGAGCGCGAGAGTAAATACTTACCTAGTGAGTTAGATAATTTTGCACTCGTAGAAGTATTATGGTTGATGGATATTTTTGCATGGATGAAAGGTATGATGGATGCATGTTTTGAATTGATATAATTGCATGTGTTAAAATAGATTGTGCTTGTTATAAAGATCACGTGATTACACTCTCTTGTTTTGTTTTGATTTTTATTACCTTGGGAGGAGCAACATGTAAGTTTGGGGGTTTGATGAGAGTGATAATTCACGTGTTTTGAGCTTCGATTTGTGTGAAATTTGAGTATAATTTGATCTATTATCAAAATGAATCGGGATGTTTATAGAAAATCCACAAATCAGATGCTACTGAGGCTATTTGAGCATATTTGTACAGGAAAATAGGTCTTAAGTGCTCGGAATCAAAAAACACAATTTTTAGTGGTGTTGTTCGACCTGGAGAGGCTGTTCGACCAGCATCAGCTAAGTTGAACAGAGGAGATAAAGTCAAATGGGAGGTGTATAAACTTACAGATGGGTCATTCGACCAAGGAAGCTCGTTCGACTAGAAGGAGTTAAGTCGAACTGAGGCAGTCAAGTCAAACGGGAAGTAGAGACTAAGTCCAGATTACAGACACGTCGTTTGACCACAGTTCGACCATGCCAAGTCTGGTCGAACAGTGACACATCAACTTCAAAACATCGGGATTTCACCTCCAGTGCATGCATGTGTGTGTTTTCGACGAAAAAGCCCAGTAAAGGTCCATGAGGAGAACTTACAAGTATAAAAAGGGATGCCGACCACACCAAAAAGAGAGTTAGATTCCACATCCATCCTATACCAATTCAAAACCCTATCTCCATCCGCAGGAGCTGTAGAGAGAGATTCGTGCAGCAAATCAAGTGAGAACCAATTGAAGATTCAAGACGGAGCGGAAAGCGACGGCGCCCATATCTAGGGTTTACTTCGCAACTTAATCTTTTTTGTAATTTTCAAGACTATGGGTAAGATCCATCCAAACACCATGAACGTTCTTTGAAGCGTCATGGGCTAGAACCGCTTCGGTATTTCTAGGGTTATGAAAGTTTTTATCTAGTTAATTGAACTTCCATGTGTATACTCCGTACAACACTACTTGTGGTTTATTTTATATAAGACTATGCATTTTTAATTCATACTCAGAGTTGTTTTGTGCATCATTAACTGTTATGTAGAGTCTGAATACATATCTTGGTTATTAATTGAGTGCGTTCACTGCTGAACAGGATTACATGTTATGATTCTAAGTGAGGGGACTCCGAAGCTTCATTAGAACTATCTTATATGAATACTTATTAATTGAATTGAATTCTTGTTAGTAAGTAAGATAAAGAGGATAATTATATAATACCTATAAAAGGAGATCATATCGGGTTAGAGTACTTTGTGCACGGGAAATAATTGATACTGATAGTACCTAGAAATGGGGGTGTAGTTATATCTCTTGCTCCGAGGCAATTCACACGTGTTACATCCTTATCTGCTTTTGTCTATAGAGTAGATTTGCATGGTTTAGTGATGCATCCATAATCCACAAGGCAGAGTCGGACATTGACATACGGAAGGGAGATTAATTAGTAAAATTAGATGGACCGAAGAGCTACCTATCTTCTCACTTATCAACTCTTGTTTATCTCTACTGTCTCTATTTTATTTGCTCTTTTATTATACGTTCATTAGTTAAATCAATATTTTCACTCAAATTACCAACAATAGTTTCTCTTAGTTTAGATAATAATAAATTGATAACCAACTGTCCTTTGGGTTCGATAAATATAACTTGGTCGCTTATCTAAGCTACAATCGCATCCTTCATACTTAGGGATTAAAATTGTGTGTTGAGAAAATGCCCAACAACGGAGGGAGTATTAAGAAAGCATTCCAAGAATTCATCACTATGAGATGATCTCTGCCATATCAGATTTCTTTGACGTTATAATGTTTTATACAACAAAAGCTAGAAATTAACCTATTTTGTTAACTTACTGACCTACTCTCTCGATTTTTCGGATATCATCATGTTAGGGTTCAGTGTAGATCGGGCATACGCACAACTCCTATTCCGATTGCATCTTCACAGTTGATTTATAGTGACGTCTTCCCTTTTGCGGTGGTGAAAGGCCTTCTCTGTCCTGGAGCCCTTGTAAATGGTGTAATCGATAATATGGCTGTGCCAAGCTGGGAGAACCTGCTGAGCATCTATAACCTTACAAACGTAAAGGAAGCTTCTATAAAAATAGAACTATAGCGTTTGGAGGTTTGCAATTTGGCCTTGATACATCTATTATGTCTCCTTGAACATACCCCACAAATTTCATTATCTACATGTTTCTTGATTTGAATATTTTTTGGTGTGTTGGGTCTTCAGAGTCTTTTGGAAGTTAATCATGAGTTTATTTTTGATCTATACACAACATAACATGTCGTATTTAAGTGTAATATGCTTCCAGTTCTTGATGGAAATCTAATTTTACCACTCTTCAGCCTAAAAATGATTCAACTGTTATTCTCAGGTTCTTGCAGGGAGTTACTTCTGCGTGGCTAGTTCTCTTGTTGGACTGTTAAAACATGGGAGAACGAGCATGTTTGGCACTCTTCTAGTAATCTGGGGCCTTCTAATGAAAGGTTTCTTGGCAAGCCAGAGAACACAGATCCTGAAAAAGCTATTTATGTCTACCCGACAATATTGCTGGCATTGGTTTGTGCGTTTTTATCCGTTAAATACCGTCGTGTGAAATCGCTAGTATTAGAATGAAACAAGAAACTTAAACATTGAAAGATATACACCTAATCTATGAACGAAGAAGAAACGAGAACATGAGAATTTTTTAGAGTGGTTCGGCTCACTAACGAGCCTACGTCCACTATGGAGAGAGACCCTTTATTGCTTCATTATGTATAAGGAGATTGGAAACAGCCTTTAACTGCTGGAAATAACCTCTACCATGCATCACACTACACTCCACATCAGTCTGCTTCTCACGTGCATTCCTTAGCTCATGACCAACTTCCACCAATTAAGTTGAAACAACTTCTCCTGATTTTTAAACTGTCACATACATCCATGCTTTATACCAAAATATCCATATACTCACTGTACCTTCTATCCAACCATGCAACAGCGTAAGTTGATTTAGTATTTCTAGCGTACACATTCAATAATCTCCACCTAAAGACTAAATCCAACAAGACACTCCACATGTTCTCCCACACTTTCTTCATAGAGCAGCAATCTTACACATCATTCTTTTTTATTTTAATGTCAAGGATCAGCAACTTTACTCACTGTTCTAAGGAAAACAACAACCCATCCAACATATTTGAAAATTAACAAGCACTCACTAAGTTCAAGCATGGTTTAAACTTAGCAATGGACTCAACTTTGTTAGAGCTTCCTTCCTTCCTATTACTGCAAGTTTTTTTCCTCAGCTTCATTACACATGCTTTGACAGTAGCACACATCCTTCTACACTTAGATTTTATGTCCTTTTTACAGCTTTCAACATTAAGAGCCTCCACCTCAAGTGTTAGTTCATGATCAAAAGTATGCTTCTCAAATTGATCAACCTTCTTTACTTCCTTAACATGCTCCACCTCAAGTGTTGCAGCCTCAGTAAGCACAAATTCTGATCCTAGACCTTCATCTTGAACTCGACCAGCCCGTTCATCTTCCGTGGGACTATCTTCAACTTCAAGCTTTGAAATGTTACCATCATCAAATGAATTGTGCTTCACTTGATTCTGCAGCCCCTTCAATGTCTTGCCATTTAGAAAATACAACCCATCCCTCATTAAACCTTGAAGTGCTACTTTCCCATTCTTTGAAATAATAAGAACTTCACATTGAGACTTAAAATCATAACCGAAAGACTCAAGCATTCCAAGAGAAATAAGATTTCTTCTAGGCTTAGTCACATACCTCACATTAGAAAATTTTACAGCACCATTAGACAACTCAATCATCACTGATCCTTTACCTTTTATGCTGCAAATCTGATCGTTCTCGAGATGAACTAATCCTTCATCTTCCTCGAACTCACAGAACCAATCCCTCCTTGATATCACATGATAAGTATTCCCCGAATCTATAATCCATTCATTTGAGTTTCTTGATGACGTAACCGATAAAGCCTCAGTGTAAATATATCCACAACCATCAGAATTTTCAGCAACTTCTTTCCTATCTGTGACTTAATTAGCTTGATTATTTTGATAATTTCTTGCATTTTCAGACCTCTTAGCCTTCATAGCTTTCCACTTAGAACAATTCCTCTTGAAATAACCTAGTTCATGGCAATAATAACACCTCCTAAACTCAGACTCTTCTTGTGAATCACTATCTTCACCATCTTGCTTCTTTGAACTAGAATTCATTTTCTTGTTGTCTGCAGCTCCTCTTTTATTTCTTTTCTTGTTGTGATTACCTTTCTTGACAAAGAGACCTTCTCCACCTGAACTTGCAATGTTGTCAGCCCCTATTTCTAAATTCTTGGACCTAAGAGCTGACATAACATCTTCAAGTTGAACAACATCACTCCCTCCATAAAGAAGAGCATCCTTGAAATGCCTTTGTGATCTTGGCAAGGCTGATAACAACATGATTGCCTTATCTTCATTGGTAAGCTTGAAATCCACATTCTCAAGATCATCTACTATCTTGACAAATTCATCAGCTTGATCTATCAGAAGCCTTTCATCATTCATCTTGAAGGCATGAAGTCTTTGCCTCAAATGTAGCCTATTTGCAGTTGATTTTGCCATGAATAAGGATTCCAATTTGTTCCATACTCCAATGGCAATTGTTTCCTTTGCTACTTCCCTTAGTATTTTATCATCTGAGCATAAGATAATTGTATAGTATGACTTTTGGAGTACCTGATTATCAACTGGACCTCTCACTCCACCCATTGCAGCTTGAGGATCTTTGATTATCTCTGCCTTCACCGGTGGAGGTGGCTTCAATGCATCCAAGAGACCCTGTTGCATCAGAGCAACCTTCATCTTCAACTTCCAAAGGTTGAAATTTGTCTTATACATGAGCTTTTCAACATCAAACCTCGTTGCATTCATCGTGATCTTCCTGTTTCCCACAAGACGGCGCCAATTGTCGTGGGAAATTGGCAGTATTAGATTGAAATAAGAAACTTAAAAATTGAAAAATATATGCCTAATCTATGAACGAAGAAGAAACGAGAACACGAGAATTTTTTAGAGTGGTTCGGCTCACTAACGAGCATACATCCACTATGGAGAGAGACCCTTTATTGCTTCATTGTGTATGAGGAGATTGGAAATTGCCTTTAACAGCGGGAAATAACCTCCACCATGCATCACACTACACTCCACATTAGCCTTCTTCTCACATGCATTCCTTAGCTCACGAGTCATGACCAACTTCCACCAATTAAGTTGAAACAGCTTCTCCTGATATTTAAGATGTCACATACATCCATGCTTTACACCAAAATATCCATATACTCACTGTACCATCTATCCAACCATGCAATAGCCTAAGTTGATTTAGTATTTCTAGCATACACATTCAACAAATACGATGTTAAAAAGGTTGTCCGAGGCGCCACTGTTCAACCCATTGCAAAGCCAGTAAAGGGTTTTTCAAAATCAAAGTTGAATTATAAATTTTCGTTATTTCTGCTATATATGTTGCTGACTTCACTACAAGAATGCTAACAAAAAAAGCCCTCTCCCTCTCTCGGCCATGTATTCTTAATATAGAATTTTATTCGCAAATTATTCCTCTTGCAACTAGCTAGATCAGTGTAAATACATTAGGACTTTGTTCTTTAAAACATAAAATATCACTCTTTGAAAAATTGAACTACTATCTGTTCGGTGAATTACTTCTGTTCAAGTTCTGTAATATTTTAAAATTTTAAAATCTTGTTGAGATGAGTTATTGTATAGTAATAATATAATATTACTTTAAAGGGTGATATTTTATTTTTGTAGAGTAAATCTCATATAGTTAATGACAATTACAAAAATAAATGAAATAATTATTGATAATGTATAAAAATGACGAAATAAAAAAAAACGTGTTTAAGAATGGTTGTACCCGCATCTAGTGGCTTCACCCTCGGTGAAATCTTAATAAACTTCTCATTTAGTTTGTTTAAATGGTATAATCGTGTTTTCTGTGTGGAATGACGGCAGCCTATCTACTTGTAACATTGATTAACATTAATCCATCATTAAAAATAATAATAAGATAAATCATAACAATTAAATTTAAAAATATTCCAATCATAATTGAATTAAATACCTCTATATGCATAATTTCAAGTTTATTTGGATCCACAACTGCATTAACTGAGCAGAAATAGTTTCCCAAGGTATTTTCATCTTGTTCAACAGTTTTTCATCAGAAAGAAACTCCCATACCAATTTCCTTTTCTTGTAGTAACCATCACGTGCACTTTCCCACTGCAACCAAATGTCACAATTAATTCACTATCCCTATAGAGTTTTACTAAATGCACACCCATTTTTATTAAATACACACCCTTATTATTATATAATTAAAATATATATTTTTAAAAAATCTAAATTATCCTTCATTCATTAAATACACACCCTTAAGATTAAATTACATTTTATATACATTTTACACACCCTTATTATTATATAATTAAAATATATATTTTTAAAAAATCTAAATTATCCTTCATTCATTAAATACACACCCTAAAGATTAAATTATATTTTATATACATTTTATAATTTCTAATTTTCTCATTCATTATTTATACACAGATCGAGAATCATTTATACGTACTCTGTGATTAAATGAATTAAAAAATAGAGCAAATGAACATGGAGATTGGAAAAGATGTTGAGATTAAAAAAAGATGATAAATTTATGAATCTTTGCATATTTCAACGACAATCAATTGTTTTTATTTTTTCAGAAAAAGAAGAAATATTGGTTTGATGCTTTCACTTTTGCTTCGCTTTGATTCTTGTCATTAAAAGAAATCAATAATTAAATGAAAAAATGTATTCTTTCATTCATATTTTACATGATGGATGAATTACACAACTAGTTGTTGAATTTAATTTGTGTATGGATCAAAGAAGAAGAAGCGAGTCTCTCGGCGGCGCTAGCACTATGGAATTGATGGATATTACAGAGCTATCGAAATTCCGGCGGCAACGGCAGATTGGTTCTCCTATCGCGGGCAAATTGGTTCTTCCCACCGCATGCAAGGGATGGTGGTGGTGGGGATTTTGGGATCCAAGAATCAGAATGTAATCAATAACACTCCTCATCATGCTTCATCAACAACAACAGATTTCAAGCATTAACATTATTAAATCCTAAATAAACTCAAATTAATGAACAAGTTTGTTAGGTGTTTGATTTGACAAGGAGAGGTTGTTTTGGTAATGATTCACTAAATCCATCGCTAATTCGAGGGTGTATGGGGCTGT
Source organism: Pogostemon cablin (assembly GCA_023678885.1). Taxonomy (NCBI): domain Eukaryota; kingdom Viridiplantae; phylum Streptophyta; class Magnoliopsida; order Lamiales; family Lamiaceae; genus Pogostemon; species Pogostemon cablin. The sequence continues at coordinate 18,217,689 of CM042977.1, read as the reverse complement.
GTATGATTTTAATTTTTAAAGGGTAGTTTTGAAATTTTTGAATAAAATATTAAATAGGGGGTGTGTATTTAATAAAGGATGTGTATTCAATAAAAGGGGTGTGTAAATAATGATACTCTTCACTATATTATGAGATTAATTTAATTTCTTGCCACCATTCTTGGAGATTAATTATTTAAAGAGAAATTAACAATATTAATTAAGTATATGTACCCAATAATTTCCTATTATCAGACGAGTCATTGGAATTTTTGAAGCCTTGGAAGGATCGAGTTGAGAAGAAGCCATAGAATTGTTGTGTTGAGTAATTCGATCCTACCTATGCAAAAATCAAATTATTATATAATTATACAAACAAATAAATAAAAAAAAGTTACACAATTATAAGAAATACAATATTTTAACTATTGAATAAAAATTAATACACATCGATATCAACTAAACCGTACGTAAAACAATATATTAAAAATCACCATTGTCATTGTAACAATAAATTTTGTATTTATAATAAAATAAATACAAAAGAATTAAGATAATAATCCAGACAGATTAAACTTGATAATTTAATAAACAATCTCTATCTATCCTCTGATTCTTCTTTCAAATCAATTTGTACTTTGACTTTGACTTATTGTGTTGACTGCGCTGACTGCGTTGACTGTGTATGTTGAGTCGGATCTTCAGTTAAAGCTTGTCCGAACTCGAATTTGGGGCTTTGTAATGTTTGTCCAGAGGCGTCGAGCCTTTGTTTGGATTAAACGTACTTGATGTGAAAAACACTCGATCTGGGAGGCTTAGCACCGTGATCCCGAGTCGTATGCTGTTTTTGACTCGAACAACACTGAAGAACTTAGTGTATGAAGAACGCTTGATTCGGGGGCTTAGAACCTCGATCCCGGACCGTATGTCGTTCTTGCCTGGAAGATCTTGAGGAGCGTTGCTCGTGCTTCAATCTCTTCAGAGCGTTGTTGTCTTCAGGTGCTTCGATGAGTGTTTTCCAATGAATGAAGGAGGACCCCTTTATATAGGTGAGAGGTGAATACCCCCTCATAATTGACCTGCATTCTGATTGGTCCAGAGCTATTTGGGCCATATTCTGCGGGCTTGGGTCTCCACTTATTTGGGCTGTAATCAGGGCTATTTTACTTGGGCCTGTTTTAATTTGTATGGGCTTGTTTGACTTGATTCATGCCTCATTTGACTTGCGTTTACTTGACTTGGGTCAGACCTTATTTAATTTAAACCCCATTTAATTTGTTGGCTTAAATTAATTATCAATTATTTATTAATCTATTTTTAGGAATTAATTTATTTAAATTCCAAAATAAATTAATAATTGATATTTAATCTAGAAAATCCACGTGTCGCCTTTTAATTGGACCGTAAATTTTAATTGCTTACAAATGCCCACTTGCGATTTGTTTCACGGACATCATGTCTTGATGTGAATGAATCGTAAAAGTTCCTCTTTTTTCAACATTTGTAATTTGGGCTTTTATAATTGAGAGATTACTTTATTCAAGTAATAATTTTTTCTTGACCAAATTTTTTTATTTTTTAAGTGGCCCAATTTTTTTCTTAGGCCCAAATCAACTTCCTTTTTTATTTCAAGATTACGGAGACAGGAAATAGGGACAGATTTACTTGTTTATCAATATATGATTTGTAAATCTTTGCTTAAAATTAGTAAAAGAAATCTCTTAAAATTTTGGGAGATTTCAATCATGCAAATAATTTCCATAATTTGCTGCAATCTCACTGTATAATAAGGGTTCAGTGGATTTGATTTTTTCATCAACAGACCGTAAGGCATTTTCATTTCTGATTTCTTTTATTTTCTTCAAAAAGTTTTCGAAGCGCAACCTTGCAGATTTCTTCATCACGGAAAACGTTGCCTTTGCAGATTTCTTCATGGCAAAACACACTACACGGAGAACTCATTGCCTATTATCAATGTAAGTCATCACCATTTTTTAAATCTGCTTCTTTTATTTCCGCTCTTTTTTTGTGTTTTCTCATGTTACTGTATGATTGCTTCCTTTTTTTTTGCATATACTATATGATTGGTATATATTTGTGATCTTCCTGTCAACCTCGTCCTTCTTCCTTTTGAAAGAATGTCTAACGAGCCTCGTCCCTTAACAATTGTCCCTTTAACGATTGTCCTTCGGTTGTCCCTTTAACATTTGTCCCTCGATTGTTCCTCGGTTGTCCCTCGACAACAGTTAGTGTATGGCAGTTGTCGGCTGCTACAACAATGATGAGCGGTGCAGTGTGGTGCGTGGCCTTTCAGTGGCAGCATGGCATTCGGTTGATGGTGCTTCACAACAGCGGGCGGCTAGAGGCAGCAAACTGGTGATGGTTCGGCTCGCCGTGATGGTGGTTGCTCGGTATTGGGGTAAAGATAAATCGGTTGCTCGCGGCGTGATAAGAGATTTTCCAGAGCTGAAGGGAACGGACCCTGCAAGTTTGGCGACTTCACTGAAAGCGCTAAATTTGATGCGTAGATGGGCTTCTACAGCGGCTTTCGGAGGAGAGCGCAGCGGCATCTTTCGGCGACGGGTGCTGACTCTCGTCATTCTTCCTTTTCGAAGGAATGTCCGACGAGCCTTGTCCCTTAACTTTTGTCCCTTTCACGATTGTACCTTTACGGCTGTCCCTCTCATGATTGTCCCTTTACGGTTGTCCCCTTTAATAGAATCGACAGTGATCAGTTCCGTGACCGTGGATATGGGCAGCACTTGGCTAAGTGGTAAGCAGTTGGCGGGACTATGGCTGCGGATTCGTCGGTGCTTAAGGCAGACGATGGCTTGCGGAATTCAACAAATCTGGTACGGTAACGGGTTCACACATGGGTCTGCGTTTCGGCTGGATGAGTGGCAGATCCGCAACTGAGAGAGGAGCAGCGCTCGCTGATGGCAGCGTCGATGATCCGGCGGTCACTTGGTGGTGGTGCTTCGAGCAACGGAAGTTCATGGCGATGACGGTTTGGCATGGTGTCGTGGCCTCATGTTTGTTCTGGGCAGTAGCAGTGCGACGGCGGCGCAGTGATTGGCGCGGTGATTAGATGGCGACGCTTCAAGCTTGCGCCGGTAGCCGAAAGTGAGAACGCGGCTGCTGGTTGAAGGCAGCTGCATCGCCCTTGGCGATAAGCAGCGTGACTGGCTGAAAGTTGGTCGAAGGGTGACGGCTGGCGTGGTCGAGGGACCGGCGGCGTGGTCGCGATTTTCTGGCAAAAGGGCTGCTTTGGCTTCGACGTGTGGAAATTAAACAGCCGATTTCAATTGATTTCTGCATAGGGGTACTGGATGCTGAGAATTCACGTGAAAGGGGTGATCAATTTTGACTTCCCATGTCAATTTTGACTCCTTTGGCCCAATTATTTAAATTGATATGGGCTTACTACTTTAATATTCAGCTGGGCTTTGGATCAAATGTTTGCAGGCCACATATCTTCATCATAGTTGAGCCCATATTACTTTAATTGCTCACTTTGATTTTATTTTTTATTTTTATTTTTTTTGGGCTGCAGAATATCACATGTTTGAGGAGAGAGAAAAGGCTGATTTGGTTGAAATGGGTATCACCTTAATCGTGATTCTGCCTTGGAGATGATTCAATTTCAACAGCAACTTTGACTTTCCTTTTGTATTATCTTCTAAACTTTCACCCTTCTTTTTTTTTCTTTGGCCAGCAGTAGCGATGGCGGCGAGGAGTAGTGCTTATAGCGTCGGCTTGGCTCGGCTGCGCGGTGGCTTCCGCTTTGGCGGCGACCTCATTAGCTGTCTGCGTGGTTGGCTTCATCGTCGGCAGTAGTGAACCGGCGAAGTGTTGGCTGCTCGGCGTGAACGGAAGTGAAATTCCAACAGCTGGGGCGGCAGGACTGGTGCGGAGGTTCATCGATGGCTCACGGATTGTGGGTAATCACGTGTGGAGATGGACCTTGGCAATCGTGGTTGCGCTCATTCCATGGCAAAGAGGACAACAAATGTGATTTCTATGGAGAGAGAAGGCGATTCCCTTTCCGAAAATATGAAACATTTCATTTCACCTTTTGAGAAAAAGGATCCATTCCTTTTTTTATTTTGACTTTAAAGTTTGGGATTAATTTGACTCACTAAGTAATTTGGGCTTGCCAATTTGTGACCCACCATTGTAATTTGGGTCCCTTATCCATATTGGATCAACTATTTAGCAAATAAGCTATGTGGGCTTATGTTCATGTCAATTTGATTTCGGAATGGATCAATTATTTAGCAAATAAGCTATGTGGGCTTATGTTCATGCCAATTTGATTTCGGAATGGCTCAATTATTTAGCAAATAAGCCATGTGGGCTTATGTTCATGCCAATTTAATTGGTCCACCAATTTGCTTCTCTTTGGACTCAACATGAATTTTCAAATCCACGTGCCATAATGAATTTGAATTATGCATTCATGCACCAATTCGGGCCAGGCAACTAACATCCTCGTTAAATTTAATTCATAATTTTAAGTTTATTAAACTTAAACATAAATTAATTTAATAACTCCCTTAGCATTTTAAACTTCACTTCACTCGTCATGAGTTTAATTTATAATTGTGGACTTAATAATTAATTGATCCCATGAATTTATTTTGGGGTCTTTAAATTAGGTAAATCCATAAATTTAAATTAACGTGAACTATTTGCTTGCTAATATGAATCCTCTTGCAACTTTTTATGTGACAACATGGATCACTTTCATTCCTTCAATACTGTGAGAATTTGGGATTATTTCATCACTCCAAGAACTTGAAATTCCTTTACCACTTTAATAATTTGAATTTCTTCACTCAACTTCGCATTCAACCACCATCTTCTCCTTGTCAACCATTTTCTTCTCAACTCATTCATGCTTCCATTTATAGCTTGCTTCACAAACTTGATGTGAAAGGCGAACTTATGACTGAACTTAGTAGAGTGCTAAGTTGTCTATGTACCTCTTTGCAAAGGATCAAGTCATTACGTAGTTCAAATGGACATGGTTTGATTTGAGGGGGAGTATCGTGCACAGTTTATACTCATGCGGGCCAAGAGTTTGTCGTGCATAGTTTATACTCATGCGGACCAGGAGTTCGTCGTACACAGTTTTTTACTCATGCAGACCAGGAGTTTGTCGTACATAGTTTATACTCATGCGAGCTAGGAGTTTGTCGTACACAGTTTATACTCATGCAGACCAGGAGTAATATGCAGCTTAGGCTTGTGCGTCATAGAGCGTTGTGTATGCCTTTGTTTTATGTGTAGTAGCGTTTCAAGAATTTTTCATTTATGGGGCCAATATTCACGCCATCTTCTGAGATCAACTTATAGGCGCCATTTGTGTATACTTCTTTCACAACATGAGGGCCATCCTATTTTTGTAGAAACTTATTTCCAACACGATGAGTGACCACAATAGGCCTTCTCACAGCAAGTACCATGTCACCAACTTGAAAAGAACATATTTTTACTTTTTTGTTGTACGTTCTGGAAAGGAGAGATTGATAACACTCAAGTCTTTGATGTGCTTCCAACCTCTTTTCATCTAATGCTTCCAATTTCTGAAGACACAACTTTGCATTTTCTTCTTCGATGAGGCCTTCTTATATTTCCATCCTCAAAGACGGGATTTGCTTTTCAAGAGGTACAATAGCTTCAACACCATACACTAAGGAATACGGAGTAGCTTGAGTAGGTGTTCTATAAATAGTGCGGTATGCCCATAAAGCTTCATAAATCCTTTCATGCCATTCTCTTTTCGATTTGGAAATAACTTTCTTCAACAAACTGCACAAGATTTTATTGAAGGCTTCGGCAAGACCATTGGCAGTTGTGTTGTATATTGATGACTTCCTTTGCTTGAAGTCGAACTTCTCACACAACTTATCAATCTAGCTGTTGCTGAATGACTTTCTATTATCAGTGATGATATAGCTAGGAACACCGTATCTATAAATGATGTTGATCCGAATGAAATCAGCAACATTTTCTTTCTTCACTTCCATTAAAGGTAGCTTTAGCCCACTTGGAAAAGTAATCAGTGGCAGCAAGAATGTAGAGATGTCCACCAGAAGACTTTGTGAGAGGCCCCACCACATCTAATCCCCAAGCATCAAAAGGCCATGAAGCAATTGTCGGATGCAAAGGCTCAGGAGGTTGATGAATCAAATTCCCATAGAACTGGCAAGCTTGACATCTTTGTGCGTAATCCATGCAATCTTTCACCATTGTGGTTCAATAGTAATCCATTCTCTTGATTCTGAAATGCAACTTCGGCCCAGACTGATAGGCGCTGCAAATTCTGGAATGAGCTTCTTCCATTGCTTGAGTAGCTTCTTCTTTGCTCAGACATCTCAAGAAAACTCCATCAAAAGATCTTCTATAAAGTGTCCGTCAAAGTACATCTTTCAAGGAGAAGCTATCTCCACAGCGAAAGCATCTTCATCAGGGAGTTCATCAGACAGTTTCCATTCAGCAGGCATTGGATGATGAGCTAGAAAATATGCCAACACTTATCCTTTTATGGCCTTTTGAGGGACGTATACGATCTCAAACTGTTAGAGTTGGAGATACCACCTTGCAAGCCGATCAGAGAGTACTGGCTTTCACATAATGAACTTTAGTGGGTTGGCTTTTGAAACTAGCCGAACTGTATGAGCTTGGAAATAATGTTTCAACTTCTGAATCACGAAGATAATGGCTAAGCAGATCTTCTCAATAGGTGAATATTTCAACTCGTTTGGATTTATGGTTCTACTCAGAAGTAGAGGGCAGTTTCTTTGCCATCATCATTCTCTTCTGCAAGTAAAGCTCCAACAGAATGATCTTGTGCAGCTAGGTAGAGAATTAATGGACATTCGGGTATTGGTGCACACAACATTGGTGCCTTCATCAAGTACTCTTTAATGCTATTGAAAGCATTATTGCAAGCTTCATCCAATTTGAATACACTGCCATTCTTCATGAGATGACTAAACGGCTGGCATCGACGAGCCAAGTTTGATATGAATCTTCTCAAGTATGCCAACTTTTCTTGTAAACTCTTGAGCTCATGTATATTTCGAGGCACATGCATCTTCATGATTACATCAATCTTTGCTTTCTCAATCTCGATTCCTCGACGGCGAATAATAAATCCAAGAAATTTTCTGGATGTAACTCCAAATGCACACTTGAGAGGATTCATCTTGAGTTAATGTTCTCTTAACCACTTAAACACCCGTCTTAGATCATGGAGATGATCTTTCTTTTTCTTTGATTTCACCACAATATCATCGACATAACATTCGACAATTTTGTGGAGCCTATCATCAAATATCTTTTGCATAGCTCATTGATAAGTGGCACCAGCATTCTTCAAGCCAAATGACATGACATTATAGCAATATATTCCTTTCGAAGTACGAAAGGCTGTCTTCTCTTGATCCTCATGAGCCAGACCAATTTGATTGTAGCCAGATGACCCATCCATAAATGAAAGGACCTCATGCCCCGTTGTTGCATCAATCATAAGTTCAACAATTGGTAGTGGAAAGTCATCTTTCGGATATGTCATGTTCAAATCTCGGAAATCAACACATACTCTGAGTTGCCCATTTTTCTTTCTCACCGGCACGATGTTAGAAATCCATGTAGGATACTTGAGTTCTCTGATCTTGCCTGCCTCAAGAAGCTTATTAACTTTATCCTCAATCAATGGAATCAACTCTGGTCAAAATCGACGATGCATTTGTTTAATTGGTCGAGTTCCCTTTTTAATGGATAAGTGATGCAATGCGATTTTTGGATTCAAGCCTGGCATTTCCTTGTGCGACCATGCAAAGACATTTCTGAATTCTGGCAAAAGGCTGATGTACTTCTCTTCCTCCTCAACATTTAGCAGAGCACTTATGTAGGTAGGGCGTGGGTCATCTTCATCGCCTAAGTTGATTTCTTTCACGTCATCAACAGTGGCCTCCACACCTTCTTCAAATTATTGAGGAGCATCTTCAGCATCTACTTCCTCCATTTGAGAATCTTCAAGAGCAGTGATATGATTGTTGGAAGCTACATTTTCTCTATCATCATCATTATTATCTTTAGTAAAGACAATTGTCCGCATCTTGGCTTTCAACACTCTTTCGCATGACATAGTCAAAATGTTTCGTCTTTTCATGTGAGAGGGAATTCGACTCTGGAGTTTTTGGAAGCTAGGAGACTTGAAAATGTTTTTCTTCCCACGCTTGTTCCTCTGATAGGGTCCGAGCCTTTCAAAGACACTTCCAAGCCTTTCGAAGATAGAGACTCTCTTTATTTTCCTTCTCCCTCATCAAGCATATCTTCCATGGATGAAGCTTCTCCCTCGGTGATATAGTTTGTACTTGTTCTTCTAATTGCAATGCGGACTGACTTTTGAGGGACATATCCCAAACCTGGCTTAGCATTCTTGATAATGTGGCCACTACTTTTCAACATTTTCTGAGTGGCATTGAGCCCATGTTCTGATGAGTTGATAGTCTCTTAATGCAACTTGCTTGTCATTGATTTTTCTTTCGGTTCGTAACCGGCCTTCTTAAGAAGCCTGAAAGCTTGTGGACCATATGACTTCGCTCTTTCTGCTTCAAACACTTCACCGTATTCAGTCTTTGCTCCTTCAATAGGACGTGTAAATCCTTTGAGTGGTGGAGAAGAAGGCTTACTTGTATAAATTTTTGTTAAAGGCAACATCAACTCTTCCAAGGTCTCAAGCTCTTTGCCTTTGTTCTTATTGAGAGTGGCAGATGATGTGCTACCTTCATACTTTATTTGTTTACTGCCCCCATTATCTTGTGATGTGGCATCTTCACGCTTCACTTCCTTTGTATTCTTGAAGAAATATTTCGCATCTGCAAAGTAAGCTTCAGCTTCAGTAAATGGCTTGTCATCACCGAACACCTTTTTCACGTTGTTGCCTTAGCTATATTTGAAGCAGTGGTGTAATGTAGAAGGGATCACACCATTCTTATATAGCCATGGGCACCCTAAAAGCATGTTGTACGAAGTTTTTGCATCAATGACATGGAAGAGTACCATTGATTTCATCTCATCAATCAGCAAATCAAGAACAATTATGCCAAGAGTTCTTTGTCCTTCATGGTTGAACCCTTGGATCATCAATCGGTATGGTTGAGTTCATCCACCGAAATTCCTAACTTCTTCAACATCTTTAAAGATAAGATGCTCACCGCTGAGCCTCCGTCAACAAGTATATGTTGGATTGTATACTAAAGTCTAGCTTTAGTATGAATAATGTTATAACAATTAATTTGAAATGAGAATCATATGATCAAATGATTGCGTCTTATAATTTATTTATATGTTCGATGCAATAGTCCACTTACTTTATACTGTAGATAATATATTGTGCGACAACACGCGGAAGATCATATTATCAGTTTCCTTATAAAGTATAAACAGATGCTCACAACCGAGATAGACGGGGACTCTCTATCGAGATAGTTGTAGTGTGGTTTGGTATTAGCTTGTCTTGGCTATAGAATCACATTAGTGCACTTTGCGTGTATTGAGCAGGACCATTTGAGATCGTTCGACTTATACTGACTTATAGGAGAACTTAATCTCAGTTATTATGGATGTTCGTGCTCTTATTTCCTATATAATAACCTCGACATATATGACAGTATGTATTTCTTTGATTTATCAATGGGTGAGATTTACATGTAATTAAATCAACAAACTCGGTGAGTTGGGAAGTAGTGCTGTCTCTATGGTGTGCTATTGATTGTAGAAGGAATCCGTGTCCGTCATAGGTTGATGATGTCCCCTTGAGGAGCTCATAAGGATTATCATGTAAACCCTGCAGGTGGATTTATTCTGGCATGATAATGAGGTTGAGTGGTACTACCCTTGGATGAGATATTAATTAATAAAGTTGTCAGTAACTTAATTAATTAATGGACATTGTATATCTTAAACATGGGGAGACTAACAGGCTCATAATAAGGAGTCCATAACGTAATTATGAGATTAGAACGGTAGTGCAGTAATAAAATTTTAGTGGTATATATTATTATTATTAGACTTAAGTATAAGCTTTGGGCTAAGCTTGGGTACTTAAGCCCAATGGAGGCCCAACTCTAATTTCTCCTCCTGGTCCCTGCTGTAGCCCATATATAAGTCATCTCAGCTGTCCAAAAACCCTAATCTAAGAGATTAATAATGCCTAACACTGTGAGAAAGGTGAGAAAATAGAAGATTGAGAAGATCTCGAGGCTCGTCGCCCACACGAAGTCGAGATTGGACTTGGGAATACAGCAAAAGACTGGAAGGTTGTTTGCTGCTACTATCCACCAACTTTTACAATTTTTATAAAATCGTACAGACTTCAGAACAGGATGTGTGATACTGACAGAAAGCCACAAAAGAGAGGATCATTTTGACATGCAGATCAATCAAATCTGACATCGGATGAGAGAGTTATGCCCAAACCGGTGAGACTGCGCAGGCTGGTGGCGAGAATTCATCGTCTTCAACATACCCTATTGAAAGGTAATATGTTTCTTGTTTACTTGCTTCCGCTACTTGTTAGAAACGTATGGAACCCTAACGAGTCACGTTAACCAAATGATCGAATGCCAATAGTATGCGCTTTACTCGCAGCCGTGGATCCAAACGTGCACCTTAGCAAAAACAAAGGTGAACTAGTAGCTCAATCTGAGTATGCAAATAGGAAGTATAATGTATATAACAAATTGTACGTGTCCTGACATAGCGTGTTCAGTTAACAAACTGAGTAGATACACGAGTAACCCAAGCAATGAGCACTGGAAAGCATTGAGAAGAGTGTAGAGATACTTGAAATACACTCTTGATGTGGGGCTACACTATTCTAAGTATCCAGCAGTACTTGAAGGGTACAGTGATGCACACTGGATATCTGACACAAAAGACTCATTCTCCACAAGTGGATACGTATTCACTATTGGAGGTGGAGTAGTGTCTTGGAGGTCTACAAAACAGACCTGTATAGCCCGTTCCACTATGGAATCTGAGTTCATAGCTTTAGACAAAGCTGGGGAAGAAGCTGAATGGCTTAGAAACTTCCTAGAGGACATTCCATGTTGGAATAAACAAGTCCCTATGGTGATGGTGCATTGTGACAGTCAAGCCACAATTGGAAGAGCTCTTAGTGATATGTACAATGGAAAGTCTAGACATATCCGTAGGCGACACAACACAGTGAGACAATTGATCTCGAGTGGTGTAATGTCTATTGACTACGTGAGGTCAAAAGACAATATAGCGGATCTGCTCACGAAAGCAATTAATCGAGATCAAATAAATAAATTGCTACAAGGAATGGGATTAAAATCCACAAAAGAAAGGGCTGGAACAGTGGAAACCCAACCTTGATGACTGGAGATCCCAAGAACTTGGTTCAATGGAAAAATGAAACTGTGGAGGTTCAAGTGAAACTTGGTACCTACCATTCCTTAGTAGAACAATATTACCAAGTATTAAACCCGTATTGTGGTGAGGTTAAGTCTTTGACTTTTAATGATTCCTAAAAGGCCTTGTGAAGGCTGGTTGAGTATAACGGGGTACTCAAGATAGGAGATCACCTATGTAAGTGTGAAGTGAGTGGCCGCTTCAAGTGAAACACTTATGAATCCAAAGGGGGTCCATGGCCGAAACGGACCAAAACGTGAGAATAAGGATGATGAGAGGCATTGATGCGTTCACACTGTTGTCTCAGTATACGCTAAGGAGGAGTTGTTCAAAGACCTTGTGTCTACTAAGCCACCGGTATATTCGATAGTGTTGGACTGCGGAAGGTTTAAAGTCCCAAGCTACCTATCCGGATACATTAGTGTCTCACGAGGACTGGATTGTGTGTCTGCATTTCATGTGGGTTCACCAAATTTCACTCATGTGGGGGATTGTAGGAATTAATTTAATTATTTAATTAAATTAATTGGATTTAATTCGTGTGGGTTCACCAAATTTCACTCATGTGGGGATTGTGTGTCTGATGTATTGAGCTTTAGATAGCCCATGTTGAGGAAACTTACGAAGCATGTCCTTGAATCTGTCCCACACTTCATGAAACTTCTCTCCTCCACCGATAGCAAATTGGTTAATGGCTTGCTTCATTTTAAACACCTTCGACGGTGGCATGTACCTCTCCAAGAACCTTAACTTCAATTGCTCCCAAGTGGTGCACTCAGCTGCATTGATAGTATCGTACCAATCTCTCGCCTTTTCAGTAAGCGAGAATTTAAACAAGAGGATCTTCCTAGCATCTTCATGTTCTCCTGCGTCTTTTTGAGTACCTGCATAGCCCAAGAACTTGTTCAGATGCTGCTGCGGATCCTCGAAAGTCCCTCCGGCAAAGGAGTTCCTTTCTATCATGCTAATAAGAGCGGGGTGAAGATCGAAATCCGCATTAGTCCCTCTCGCTCCTAGAAGCCCAAAGTGTCCAGCCCCATTATTCTTGAAAACCTCTCGGATGGCTAGATTATCCGCATTCGCTGCCATGTTGACTGTCTCTACTCCCAAATTAACTTCGGTTGCAGCTTCAATCGTTTGCGAAATCTGCCCGTCAACTTCAACTCCAAAATTCAAAGCTTCAGTTGGGTCAATAGTCTTTGCCTTACTCTTCTTCTTCTTCTTTCTCGACGATGCTCCAATCTCATGATTATAGGTTTCAAGTTCACCTTGTTTTGATCTCGTGAGCATACACCTGAAAAGAATAAGAGAGAAAATAGTAAAACAAGATAAATAGCCCTAATAAACTAGAAATAACAAAAAGATATTTTAAGCCGTCCCCGGCAGCGGCGCCAGAAACTTGATGGGCGTTTTCTCAACACACAATTTAATCCTCAAGTATAAAGGATATCAATTGTAGTTTCGAAGGTGACCAAGTTATATATTGAACCTAAAGGACGGATAAATATCAATTTGATTATGTTCTAGTATATTTAGACTATGTTGGTAAGAAAATATAATGGTTTTGATTTGAAGAGTAAGTAACAACTAATAATTGAAATGACAAGAAGATGAGATAGTAAGTTGTGATCAAGTAAGATGATAGGTAGTTCGTCAGGTCATCTAGTTTCATTCATTAATTCATACTTTCGTGTGTCGATGTCCGACTCTGCCTTGTGGTTTATGGATGCATCACTAAACCATGCAAATCTACTCTATAGACACAAGTAAATATGCGTATGACACGTGTAAATTTCCTCAGAGCAAGATGTATACTTCACCCCATTTCTAGGTACTATCATAATCAATTATTTCCCGTGCACTTAGTACTCTAACCCGATTTGATCTTCCTTTATAGGTACTATGAAGTTTTACTCTTTATCCTACTTGTTAACCCGAATTCAATTCAATTAATAAATATTCATATAAGACGGTTCTAATATGACTTCGGAATCCCTTCACTTAGAATTATAATAATAAACCCTGCTCAATAGTGAACGCACTCAACCAATAACTATGTTATGTATTCAGACTCTACACAACGATTATTGATGCACAAAATGACTATGAGTATGGATTAAAAATGTGCAATCTTATATAAAATAAACCACAAGTAGTGTTGTACGGAGTATACACACGAAATACAAATCAACTCATGAAACCTTCATAACCCTAGAACTACCGAAGCGGCTCTAGCCCATGATTAATCTAGGAACAATCATGGTTAGATGGACCGATCTTACTTGACTCTCCAGCGGAACTCTGTCACAGCTCCTCCGGAAGATGGAAGATCTCCTTATCTCCTCTTATGCTTCATGATCTTACGCTCTCATTTTGGACTGCATGAGCTCCCTTTTATACTTGTAATCACATCTTTAGGGCTTGGAATGGGCTTTTCAAGTGATCACACACATTTTGGCCTTGAAAAACCGGATATGATAAGTTTCTGTGCGATGGTTCGACCTCAGCAAACAGGTCGAACCACTGGACGCAGGTCGAACCACAGGTCGAACCCCGCTTTGGAAGTATTCTGCACTTGGTTCGACCTCTGGTACAGGTCGAACCACTCCTTCTTGGTCGAACCATACCACTGAACAATTTCCGCTCCTGATTCGACCAACTGTCAGGTCGAATCCCAATGTCGTGGTCGAATCCTCCTCCTCACGAACTGGTTCGACCTTGGTTCGACCTGATGAACAGGTCGGACCATTGAGTCATGGTCGAACCCACCTTCTGCACACTTTCAATGCTGGTTCGACCTGTTGGAGAGGTCGAACCCTCCTCCAACAGCTCGAACCCACCACTTTCCTTGGTAGTTCGGATGGCCTCGACTTCGTCTCTTCGATTCTTGGCGCTTCCACTCCGATTTTACTATCAAAACCACTAAAATAGCTCTACTAACACCTGATTCATGCTCTTTCACAATATATATAGGTTTTCCACCTATTTCCACCTCAAAACTCTCCAAAACTAGCACAAAACATGATGTTAAACTTGTGAATTTATACACTCATCACCTGATGAACCAAGAGGATCGAAAGGATATGCAGCAAATACTTAAGGAACATCTGGACCTTAAGTTGATATCAACAGGAGTATCTCCATACAGCAGTCCAGGATTTCTAGTTCGAAATCATGGAGAAGTCAAGGGGGAAAAACCGAGACTTGTGATCAACTACAAAGGGATCAACAACATCTTGGAATTCGATGGATACAATATACCAAGTAGGGAACACTTGGTCAACTGTATCAAGAATCCCAAGGTATTTTCAAAGTTTGATTGCAAATCTAGATTCTACCAAATTAGGATGGAAGAAGGAAGCAAGAAGTTCACAGCCATCTCCACACCACAAGGCCATTATATCTGGAATGTCATACCTATGGGTCTGGCAAACGCACCCCAGATATACCAAAGGAAGATGGATAATCTTTTCAAAGATTATTTCTCATTTATGTGGATGACATCCTCATAGCCTCAAAGAACATGAAGGAGCATTTGGCACATTTGAAGGTATTTTCAGAAGTGTGCCACAAAGAAGGATTAGTGCTTTCTGAAAAGAAAGCAGTTATTGCAACAAGACAGATCGAGTTTCTGGGAGTTGAGATCGATGAATCCGGAATCATTCTACAACCACACATTGTAGAAAAAGTTCAAGGATTTCCTGAAGATTTCAAGGACAAGAAGCAACTCCAAAGCTTCTTAGGAGTTGTTAACTTTGCTGGAATGTTCATCAACAATCTGGCACAATACAGGAAGGTGTTCAGTCCTCTGTTGAAAAAAGATGCTAAATTCAAATGCGAGGAATCACACCGAGAAATGGTTAAACAACTAAAGGAGGTTTGCAAGAAGCTCCCCAAGTTAGCTATACCAAATGACAAGGATGAATTGGTACTCTACACAGATGTCAGTGACCATTGTTGGGCAGCGGTGCTTACAAAGTCCACAACAGAAGGAGAAATGCCATGCAAATACTGTAGCGGGCTCTTTACGGAGAACGAAGCAAATAGATGGCACATCAATAAAAAGAAGTTCTTTGCAGTTCGAAAGATGTTCAAAAAATGGCCGCTATTTCTTCTCGCGAAGAAATTCATCCTTAAAATTGACAACACAAGCGTCAAAGTCTTTTTAAAAAATAAAATTGAATCTAAACCAGAAAAGGCTAGACTTTTAAGATGGCAAGCAGAATGCCAATATTATGATTTTAATATTGTCATTATTAAATTTGTTGATAATGTTTTGGCAGATTTCCTGACGAGAGATGGAAGGAGCTGAAATAGACTCCATCCTGACTGTATCAAGGCACCTGATGGATGACCTTGAGTTACACCAAAGGGAATTCGAGAATCTGGCACTCAATGCAAGGCGTGCCGGAAGAATACAAGATAGTGATCAGACCAAAGTGTCTAATCGCATACGAGACTGCATTCGAAACGGTGCAAGTCTATTCGAAGTAACACAAAAGCCACTTCTCCGGGCTGTTGATAGCAATTACAATCGACAAAAGGAGAGTAGTCGAGAATGGGGCTCTAAACTCAGAGCAAAAAATTCAAGTACCCTTAGCACAAGTCCTAGTCTGGAACCTCCAAAAGAAAAACTGGTCCAAGGAAAAATCGAAGACCTAGAGTCACATCTAGAGTCGACGAATCAACCCAGCACCTCTGGGGTCAAAGAGGGAGAGATCAACCTTAGGCCTATGACGGGCACTGCTAAGGTTGGTATTAACTTAGCTGATTTCTCTTATTGGCAGGAATACCAGGCCAGCTGGGAGAAATTGAACACCAGACAAGGAATCCGACCAGAGAAATATCGGGTGGATATATCGGGGGAATATCCCTGAGTTTGGATACGAGAAGGCTCAAATCCAATGGATGTAAAGCAATGGTATGACTTTGGGGCACTAGTCTTTTTCTATATTGTTGCACCAGGTTTCCCAGAACTTGCAAAACTTCCAGATTGGCTCGAAGAAAAGGTTTTCAAAGCATGGGAAAATAACTCGACTCTATCTAGGGGCGATGTATTGGAGCTGTACTTCACCAGTGCGGCCCCAGAACCAGTCGGGAAAGGCAACCACGAGGCCTTCCATTTCATCAAGCTAAGAAGACCCGATGTCTCAGCATCAAATAAGATTAAAGAGTCTTCTGGAAATGAACCAGTCTTGGTTTCTACATTTTCTGAAGAACAGATCTCTACGCGAAGAGCGAGGGGTTTGTAAGCCTGCATCAAAGCCATGGTGGAGGTGAAGTTCCCATTCAAGTTCGAGCATAAGTCTTTGAATGGGTCTTTCCTGTTGAATACTTTAACAGGAAAAAAGACAGTGTTTGCGGAGAAGACGTTCCAAGAAAAACAAGAACTTCTCTGGAAAAACAAGATTCCGATGAGTAAACAAACCCATCGGAGATATTGTAACATGGTCCATTTCGGGCAGTGGACAAACAAGGTATGTTCGAGCTGTTCCACCGAAGCAGAACCAGAATTTGAAAAAGGGATAAGATTAGGCATAGGGATGATCAGAACTGCTGATCCACCCCCAACAAAGGAGACACGTGGAAAGAAGAGGGTAAAACCTCTTCGGAATACCCAGGAGCCGGGAGAATCATCAGGCACCAAAGAGGATAAATAAATCCTCAAAAAAGCAAGAGCTAGGTGACCTTTTCGAAAAGGTAAGAGACATGTGACCGACAGGGAAGATGACCCACAATGGGGAATCCAATAAAGAAGAATGGACCAGCCAGCTGTTAAAGTTAGAATCCGAGACAGATGACGTAAGTGCTGACGCCAACACAATGACGTAAGCAGTGACGTCACAAAAGATTGAGAGGCTTTGAAATCCGGATTTCAAATTCGTAAGCCTGTATAAATAGGTATGTTGAGAAAGCAGAAGGCATCGACCATTCCCCTCTATTTTCTCTTTCTAAATAAACATTGTATCTTTCTTTCTTTGTATGAGTGTTCTGAGTGGAGCTACAATAGGTAGCTAAAGGAGTTATCTCCTCTTGTTCAGTGAGGATGAGTGTGTAATAAATTCTCCATTCAATAAATAAATAATCTTGGGCTTCTGCCCGCATGTAGCCTCCCAATTTTTATGCAACTTTAAACCTCCATATTTTTCGACGAGAAACAGTAGCAGCATCCTGTACACCACGTGTAGGAAACAAATCAGGGTTGTGCTGAGGTCCGCTGAAGGAACGGGATTGAACCATCACACTGCGGGGTGCGTGGTTGGTTGTGAGGAGCAGCTGTAACACCTCCCGGATACCCGGTGGATTGACGGGTCAAAAAAGATACTGTTACTATTTCAAGTCGGTTAATTACGAGATTAATATTGTTTAATTATTGTACGAAAGCATGATGGGTCTGATATGGTCGTAATGGACTATGTCTATTTTAAAGAAGAAAATTATGATGAAAAGAAAGAAAATCATATATGGATATCAATCGCGTAAAGTAAATAAAAGGTTTTATTGATTTTAAAAGGAGAAAGGGGTATTTTTGGAATAAATAGTAGAAAGTGGCTAGAAAAAATATATTATTATGAGGGTGGCTAGAAAAAATTAAACTTAAGGAACAGTGGCTATTTTAAATTTTGACCCTTATTTCAATTGTGAAGGCTCATAGTATTTAGAGATCAAATAATTTAATGGGTGTGAATTATTCTTTAAAAAAATTGAATTAATTTCTGTTATATCATAATTATTTGAATTAATTATTGATAGATACAACATTTAAGTTGTTATTATAATGATATACATGATTAACAATACATTACTATCTAATACAAAAAGATATTTTATTATTCCATTTTTAACCTTTAAAAAAGTTATTATATCTTCAAACAAATCTTCAATAAATATTCCGCTCAAATTAAGGAAAGGATAATGAATAATAAAAATTAGAGTTAAACGAAAAAACTGATCTACCATATTAAACCAAAATTATTATTAGATTTTTATTAAATTGAAAAAATTGACATAAAAAAATTCTGCACATAAAATATTATTGATATACATAATATTTATATTGAAGTTCTTTTTTACTACAAACAAATATTTATATAGCACATAAACATTAAGTTTATATTGAAGTATTTTTTTGCTGCACACATACATTTACACTGCACATAAATATTAATGCTAATATTATATTAAAATATTTTATGTTGCACATAAATATTTACAGTGCACATAAACATTAACACTACATCTAAACATTACGCTGCACATAACACCTTTATTGAATATAACACAAGCTCATAACATAAACACCTCTGCTGCACACAAACATAAAACATGTACAGAAATTAATATATAACTTTTGATGTCAAAAAATATATATAATTATATTTGCATATTTGATAATTATATTAAAAATTAATTAAAACATAACTATAATAACTTATGAGAAAGATAACGTATTCACCTTGATTTAATGGATTAAGGTGATATGGTGTAAGGAATGTAATTATGGAGATGTTGGGTGAGATATCATTTATTTCTTTCTTTTAGCAATCAATCAACTACGGATAATATGGGAATATCATCATATATTTGTGTAGTTATTAGTTATATATTAATGTGATTGTATCTTGTAATAATAAGCGCATTCTTAATGTATCTCACAGCAACTACCCCTAATTATTTTAAAGAAGATAGTTTAATAATTGTTATGCAAGAAAAGATGGATTGAATTTCGTATTTATGAGCCTATTTGAAAACGGACCTATATGGGCTTAGCTTAAATGGGCCGCAAAAATGGGTTCATTGTGATTTGATAAACTATTCGTTTTTTTGTCTTCAAGAAATTGGGTTTGTGCAGTCACATGAATCAACTTCAGGAGAAATTATAACAAACTAAATGTGTAATGTCTGATTTATGTAAATAAAATGTGCCAAAAAATATAATCAAATGATAATTAACATGAATCAAAATCCAATTACACAGTTGTTCACAAATTTACTCAGCATCCTTATTTGGTGCAGCAATTTTTACCAGGATTACATGATGATACATAAGGATACTGTTAATCACGGTGAATGAATTTATGAGGAACGAATCGACATATCTTGACAAACCCCAACCGCTGATTTATCACCGCAGACAGGATTATGACAACCAATTTTAATAAAACAAGAAGAAACCTGCACAAAAAGAAGAATGCCAATGATCAAGTATAAACTTAACAGGAAGCTAATCAACACAAGATGATGGCGGCCTTAGACTAATACGTCATACACGATTTGGCATCTATTTTTTCTATACATACATGTCAAATAAAAATTTGCACAAGAATTTTCCAAATAGCAATTGGACTTATAACTAGTATTCTCGTTTGTGGTTATCTAACATTCATAGATGAACCAAATTCGATACAAATGGTACGTGAAATATTGTTATCTTGATCCCCTTCAATCACATTCTTTCTTCACATTTAGATTGTGATGATAAAACAATATACAAACGGCAATTTAAAATTCTACATGCTTTGTCTCTGTCTTTTCAATTATAATTTTGTAAAACTAACTGCACATTAGTGTTATACTGCATCTATGTGAAAGCCAAGTGTTCTAATAGTGACTGGTTTGGTATTTCCAACTTTATCAATCCGACCTAAATCTAGAACAACCAATATAAAGCGCATAGCTTGTACTTGTACCAATCAACTGCAAGAATTAAGACTCCATTAACCAGGATTGCTTATCAAGACTCTTCACTAAAAATTAACGCCCCAACTAGCCTCGTCCAACGTCTCAGGAGATGAACTCATCAATCATTTCAAAACCATCTTGAAAATCACATGTTCACAAGCTCAAAGATATTGCAGAGATGTGAAGAAAAGAAAGATGAGATAACTAAATATTCATACAGGCATTAGGATCCATTATCAGCATATAGCTAGGTAACAAACATTGAGCTTGTCATGAATTTTGGAAACTAAATCCCCATATGCCTAAAAAAGAAACGCACCATGAAATTGAAAAACCAAAGCACCAAGCTAATCATTCGCTAATACACTCCTCTTCTTCTTCCAAATCTTCATCCTCTTCTTCTTCCGAATCTTCATCCTTACTTGTGGTCTCCCTTTCCTTTCCCTTTCCTAGATCTCCCATGTCTTTCAGCATATTTTTCACCGTATTTTTCAATACTGTAGCATCATCCTCATTTTCTGGGTTTGATTCATGAGATCTTTCCGAACATTCTCAGCCGCATTCACAACCTTCATATCTTTATCTTTCTGAGCTGTCAAAATTTGAGACGTAAAACCTTTCATTGCTTCATTCACATTCACCACATCTTTATTCAGTCGCTGTAACTCAGATTCAAGCATAGCATTCCCCATTTTTTTTAGGTCTCTCTCAACCTCCCTCAATAACTGCCTTATACCCTTTAATATCTTCTTCAACTCATTCTTACCCTCCTTAAGGTGCTTCATTCCCGCGAAGAATTGTAACTTAGCATTTTCTAGCTTCTTTGAAATTCCTCTTACAAGACTGGGACCGCCACGGCCGCCGGTGAATAATTTTCTTGCACCAGGAAACATTTTGAAGGGAGTGAGAGAAGGCGTGGGTGGGTGGGCAGGGATGAGGAGGAGAAGAGACAGAGTGAAGAATGGGAGAAATTTAGAGTGAGAAGGAGAAGAAACAGGGAATAAATAGAGAGAATTTGGGGGAATATGGAGAGAGAATTGGGAAAATAATCTACTCTCTCTAAACTGAAAATTGGTTGGATTTATTTGGGTCTAAACAAAAAAAAAATAAACTAACGAATGTGGATTACAGTTTAAACTACGAATGGCTTCTTTCTCCTTCTGCTAGTTTATACCACCCTTTGATAAAATAGAAAGCATCTCTAGGGGAGAGAGTGTACACCACGTGAGTAGTTGGATATTTTTTAATTAAGAGAGTGGATTATACTTCCCCTAGAATGTGTGCGAGCAATAAAAGCAATGGACCCCACCAATAAATTAAATTTTGAAAAACAGATTTTGGGGTGAATTGTGAAAAGATGCTGCAAAAAGCAGAGTTGCAGTATTCCGTATGCAGGGTGCATTGATTGCATAATTAATGTAACGATGAGTGCTTCATCTCTCTCTACAGTAATTATATTATTCTTTTTTCAAAATTTATCTTAATCATAAATTTAATTTTCATCAAGAAAATTCACACTTATATAACTTTAATGTTACATATTTATTATTAATAAAAATTATGTCAAATTATTCCTTTTTTAATTATCTTTAATTAGACATCCATTTCGACTACATAATAAATATTTAAAATTAAATAAATAATTTATTATAAATTTAAATTTTTAATTAAATTTATAATTAAATCTTATTAATGTAATAGACAGAAAAATACAAATGAATTTATTATTATAACATAATAATAATATGATTTTAAATAACCTTCATATTGTATTCTAAAGTTATTTATCATTAAAAAAATAAGTTTAATAATAATCCAATTAGATTTTAAATTTAAATTGTCATAATAAATAAATACTTATATAAAAATTATTATACTCCCTCTTAATGGTTTGGGGGCAATTTACTTTTGGGCACGTGAATTAAGGAGTATTATTATTTAATGTGTAGTGGGTAATTGTATTAATGGGAGTGTGGACCCCATATTTAGTTGTATTAGATGATGTGTGGGTTCCATGTGTGTAAAAAAGGAAATGACCATCTTTAAAATGGACGATCAAAATGAAAAAAAAGACACTCTTTTGAGCGAACGGAGGGAATATTATATCTTGTATTAATAATTAAAAATAGGATAGAGTTTGGAAATAACAATTATATTATTATTCAAACAAAAATATATGTAATAACGACATAAATTATCTATATTTATAAATTGGACACTTATATTCCCTCTTAAAAAATTTAAGGGCAAAAATTTTGTTTTTAATAAGAGATTATTATTTCATTATCCCATATTAATGTACATAACTTACTATAAATTATTTTTTAATTATATATATATATATATATATATATATATATATATATATATATATATATATATATATATATATATATAAAAGCTAATTATATAGATTAATTATTCTAACATAGTACATATTATCAATTTATACATATTATCTCACACAGGTTTTTTTAATTATTATTAATTTAGGTCATACATATTATTATTATTATTAACAAGTATATTATTAAAATTTTTAAGTTATAAATTTATTATTATTATTATTTTCTTTATTTAGCTTTTGAATTATAAATCATGTCATATTTTAGTCCAGGTGCACCTGGTGCACCAATACATATGAACGATCTCAACCGTTAGATTCATTTTTCATTTAGGGAAAATCATTAATAAATACACATTTTTAACTTAAATTACTAATTAGATACAAGGAATTTAAATAATTACTCTCATACAAAATATTAAAGTAAAATACCAAATATAACCTTATAATCTCATACACTTTTAAACCACCAATCCTACCCCTCACCCACCCACCCGCTGACCGTTGACTGGCCGTTGACCATCACCGCCATCTGCCGAAATTTAAAATGTGCAAAGCAAATTGTGTAGAACCAAATTGTGCAAACAATTGTGCAAATACATAGGGGTATTTATGGTATCACAATCATAATTGTGTAGTTATGAGTAATAGTATTTTGAGTCATGTAATTTATAGCAATTATGCATTATTTTATGTATCTAATAGTAAGTGATCTATTAATTTAATCTCAACGTTAAATAAATTAATATACTCCCTCCGTCCCTGGTATTTTTACCCGTTTGTACGGGCACGGAGATTAAGACGTTTTATTTTTTTAATATATAATGTAAGAAAAAGTAGGGATAAATTAATAATTTAAAAAGAAAAGTGAATAAAGTTATTGGGAATGATGAATAAAGTGTAAAAAAGTAATTAAAGTTGTTGGGATTGTAAAAAGTAGGTAATAAAATAATATGTATTTTTGCCAAAAATGGAACGGGTAAAAATACGTGGGACACCCCAAAATGGAAAGTGGGTAAAAATACGTGGGACGGAGGGAGTAATTAAATTTATTTTTTTTAAAAACCACCCACTACCCCTTTTTAACTACTAACATGAGGGTGCACCGGTACATCAGGTGCAACCCAGAATAACCCCATATTTAAAAAAAAAGATAAAAATTTTATATCATTTTTTTCAATCAAGATCGCAGTAGTAATAATAATAATAATATTTTCTCCGTCCCACATATTTGCTCACGTTTATACAAGCATGAAAATTAAGATGTGTTTTTTTTAATATGAAATACTAGGTAAATTGATAATTTAAAGAGAAAAAATAAATAAAATTATTTGAAATGATGAATAAAGTGTAAAAATTATGTAAGATGTACTCCGTGTATTTTTACTATTAATGGAATGTAAATCAATATGTGGGACACCCCAAAATAAAAAAAATACGATAAATATGTGGGATGGAGGGAGTAATAATAATAATAATAATAGTAATAATAATAAATAAAATAAATAAATAAACAATATAGTAAGTTGTGTTTAAGAAATGTGATGAACATTTTGAAATTAAAATATGTTAAGGTGTTATAAAGTTAATGATAAGAACAATAAGACAGCATAGAGAAGATGAAAGAATACATTGAAGTAGAGAGGACGAGAGATTTTATTAATAGCATTAATCTAAAGTGTTCAAACCTTAATATTCTCACTCTTTATATAGAGAAGAGAAAGTGTATATTAATAAATAAATTCTCTTCCTATTATAATGATACAAGGATTAATGTCAATATAAAATATTTCACAACAAAATATATTAGTTAGTGATTTTTTTTTTATGAAAGTAAAAAGTTAAATTTGGAAAATGCCAAAACGGAAAAGTGTGAAGTTGAAATTTGAATGGAGGGAGAACTTGAATTTTATGTTGTTATTATTTAGAACTTAGAAGTTGTGATATGTAGTACTTCACTCGTCCTATGAATATGAATGTTATTACATTTACTGTTTGCATGAAGATTGAAGAATATTAAATTTGATGTATAGTGGGTTGAAATATATAATATTTAAAAGATAGTTACTCCCAAGCACATTAAAAATTTCTTTATTACTATGAGATACAAACATACAAAAATATTATTACTAACTACATATAAATATAGTGATATTCCAATATTATCCTTACACATGTGCTGCATATAAATGTTTGTATCCAACATAAAAGTTTGTGTCCAACAAAAATTATATGCAATAAAAATGTATAATAGATAAGTGTATTAGGGGTGTGTGTGAATTGTATGTGAACTTCATGTGAATATATATATATATATATATATATATATATATATATATATATATATATATATATATATATATATATATATATATATATATATATATATATATATATATATTACAAAAAAACCGCGTAAATACGTAAGATAAATATATTGAAAAAAATCTTTTTATTAAATAATTAAAATAAAGAGAAATTTTTTAGTAAATAACTCTTAAAGAAATAAAAGTAAAATATACTCCCACTGTTCCATTAAACTTGTAACATTTTTTTTTGCCTTCTATCTCGTTAATCAGATGTCATTTCTTCTATGTCCTCGTGGTGAAGGCCAGGATCTAAATATAGATTACTGAAATCGTTAATGGTTGGAAGAATATTGATTTGTGTTGCTCGGGAACCTCCGGTTTGCAGTGGGGGCACTGGTGATCGGCGATGGCGTAGATTTTATCGATAAAATCCCTATTTAGATTAAGAAGATTCGTTTTTAGGACAAATTAATTAGGAGATATATGAAATAATTATTATTTTTATTTAATTTTACGATAAAAGAGCCTATTTGATCTCTTAAAAATAGAAGAAGGGCATGAACAAACAAAATAATAGATGAGGGATCAAATTGATCTCCTGATTTAAGATGAGGTCCAAAGTGACCTTTTGCTCTTAGATTATTTAATAAATAATTCGTTGGTGCACTAATATTTAATAAAAATACATTATTACTTTTAATAATTACTACTCCCTCCGTCCCATAGTTATGTTCACCGTTACTGTAGATACGGAGTTTAAGAAAAGTTGCTTTTTGACCAACTTTATTGACTTTTTAGGGGTATTGTGGTATTTTTAGGTAATAAATAAATTATAAAGTAAGTTATGTGTGTTAGGTGTGAGTGGTATTTTTGAAATTAAGATAACTTTTAAGGTTGTTGGTTAATGTGAACTTTCCATTTTTGGGTGGTGAACATAAGTGTGGGACGGACGAAAACGGAAAGTGTGAACATAAGTATGGGACGGAGGGAGTACTATATAACTAATATCCCTTGTCCGCCGGATGGGTGGGTATTTTGCCATTTTGGGTGTTCGCACCAAAGGTCTACATTTTCTTTACACATGAGACGCACACACATCATTAATACAATAGATATATGGACTCATACAACCCACTAATATAATTACCAATTAGACAATAAATAATACTCCTTCCGTCCAATAAAACATTTTAAACTTTCCTCATTTGTTTGTCCCACAAAATTTTTCACACCCCAAATAAGAAAACATCACTTTATCTAACAACCTCAAAAGTTCCTTTAATTTCAAATTTGTCACTCCATTTTCACACACATATCATTATTTTATTCTTTTTTATTATCTAAAAATACCACAATACCCTCCAAAGTCATTAAAATTTGTCAAAAAGCGCACATTTACTTAAACAACGTGGAACAGTAAACTTGAAAAGTATTATGGGATGGAGGGAGTAATACTCTTTTATCCACGTGAAAAAACAAATGTCCACCGTTTAGGCGGACGGGGGAATAATTATTTATGTTAAAATCTTGTTTTCAAACGAAAATTAATTACAATGTAAAATGTTAATGAAAAATAATGATTTGAATGTTGGATAAATGTGGATAATAAATTATTAAAATTTAAAATTAACTATTTTTTGAACAATTAATAAAATAAATAAAAAGTGATAACATATTAATAAAAAGTTATACATGAACAATAAAAAGTGAGGCTAGTAGTGCACTTGGGTGCACCATACTAATACAATAATGAACAAAACTGTATACACTTTGTTAGTGAATTTTTTGTTCGTTTTTTTAATAAAAGAATTGGGTGCGGAAAAAGTGTACAATTATTAAGAAACATATATATAATATAAAATAAAAAATTATACAGTACGTATATCATATATGGATGCACCCTTATACCCCAAGTGCAAAGCATATCTACTAAAAACGTGATGTATTCATTCCATTGAACTATTTAATAAGCTATTAGTAAAAGTAATTAATATTGATTGTATTTAATGAAATACGATTATAAGTCATATTTTTAAATTTTAATTACAAAATATAATTCGTGTCATTATTGGGCTAACTTGATAAGAACACGATCATATTCGTATCAATCCGCTTAATGACATGATAAAATTTGTTTAGTAGTAAACTATTGATGATATACTACATATTATTTAAAAATATTAATTAATATTCCTCCGCCATGAGTTTTAGAAACCTCATGTTAAACATTAAAAATTACTCTACTATTTATGAATTATTAAATGAAAAATTTCTACTACTATTTAAAAACAAAAAATTATTAGTAGTATATATATATGTAAAAAAGTTATTGCTCTTAAAAGAGTACTCTTTTTTCCCACGTCAAGGTTTACATTTTTCATTTTAAGTTGTCTCATGTTAATGTTTACATTTTCTTTTTTGTCAAGTTGGGTCCACATAAAACAATTAATTATTCCATGTATGACACACACAACACTAATACAACTATCTACTTTACATTAAATATTATTTCTCTCACTTCACTACTTATTAACATATTATATCACTTAATTTTTGTGCAAAAAGCAAACGTCAACGTTAATGCGGGACGAAAAGAGTATTTCTTATGTATTAAAAAGTACTATCTCCGTCCTATAAAACCGTTAATTTTCAACCTCATGGCTTCCTCAAGACTCTTCTGCCCGTGAGCCATGGCCATTGACGAGGGCTCCACTTCTCTTCATGTCTCTCTGCTTTTCGATCTTCAGCCTCACAATGATCCAACCCGATCCACCAGCTTAGAGTCCGTTTCTTCGTCGGATCTATCTTCATGTTCCTCAGAAAACCCCATCTCTTCTCCTTCCTATTTGTGCTCCATGATTGAAGAATTAAGTTTTTCAATTTGATTTAAAGTAGGAACAACAATTTGATTTAAAGTAGGAACAGAGTGTTCAAATGATTAAAATGGTGAGATTAAAAATGGTGAGGGCGCTCTATTAGTACGAAGTCTAACACGTCAACACTATTACTTTTCAGAATAAGAATTCTGCATGCGGCAGCTTTTTTGTCCTTCAAACTTGTAACCGGTCAAGAATGGGGTCTTGGGTGACACCAGTCACCCAAGAATCACTCTTAACTTTTTACATCTCCTTTATTTATGTTTAAGGTTTCGCTTTTCTTTTTAGTATTAGTATTGATTTTTAAGATAATATTATACGTCTATGTTCATGTCTATTTTCAAAATATTCTTCATAGGAATATCTTGTGTGATGGGTATTGTCTAAAATAGATTGCGAGACGGTGATATTTTATTATTTTATAGATAGATGATACTTATGCAAATCAATTAATAAATTTGAACACAATAATTTACCAAATGAATGTATTTAAAATATGGGAAAAAAATTACTATACCCCATTTTTTTTACTCATTTTATTTCTTAACCCAACTTTAACATTATATCTTTTTATCCCCGAATTGACCATAATACCCTTTACACGAAATAAAATATTGCATTTCGTGTACAAAATTGACATTTCGTGTACCAATGAGAAAAAAATGTGTAACAAAAAAAAAAGATCAATCAAATCTATGCACATCTTCATCTTCGTGTACAATTACAAGTTTTCACGTAAAAAAAAAAAATCGTGTATCATTTAAAAAAAAATCGTGTACAAATAAAAATTAATTAAAAGAAATTGTGTACAAAATCGTGTGCACATTTGTTGTGTACAAAAAAGTCGTGTGCAATTAAAAAATGGTGTCCAAATAAAAAATCATGTCAAATCTAAAAATGGTGTCCAATTGTGTCCATTTTTATTGACGAATCGTGTCCAATTTGTGTACGAAAATACAAATCGTGTACATTTAATAAGAATAATCGTGTACAAAAATAAATAATCAAACACCAGAAAAAATCGTGTACATTTATAAAAATATCGTGTACCAACTTACACCCCTTTGTGTAGATTTTCGTGTACAAAATCGTGTCCAATTCGTGTACAAATATTTTTGAGTAAAGATTAAATCTGTCATTTCGTATAAAAAAAGAGTTGATGTTATATTTTGGGCAAGAAACAAAATCCTTAAACCGTGAGAGTATTTTTTTGAAGAGTGTTATGGATGTCAATATTTTTTTGAATTGCCAGTTAAAATTAATTAATTAAAAAAGATTGAACGGAATAAGTAATTTAACCATATCATTAGCCTCACAATTAACCAAGAAAATGACACTTGTTACACAAATGTCATTAATATCACCAAGTTAATTTCTTTTCCAATACCACCATTTACACATCACAGGAGATCAACCACTGTCAGGCCTAGATTTCGTAGGATACAACACATATATCGCACAAAGAAAATGACAAGAAAATATAATACTTGTAATAATAAAAATTTTTAAAAAAAACTCAAAAGGTCATTTTCGAGATTCAATATATTTTATGTGGACTTCCGGACAACATATCGGTAAGCAGCCACCTTCCGGCAGCGGGAGGCGGAGTTATAGACGGAAAGCACCAGTTTGCCGGCCTCCCTGGCGGCGAACGAGCTCTGCACCGCCTCCTCGTTCGCCGGAATCCGCCGTGGCTTCTCCACCGCAATGGTGTAGCTATCCTCTGCATTCGGCACGAACTCCACGCTGTACTCCAATTCCCATCCTCCAACCACGATGTCCCACGTAATCGTCGCACCACCCTTTTTATACAAAATTTAATTAAATTAATTAATAATAAATTAGTTAATAGTCTTGCTTAGGCTCACACATGATTCATCAATCAAAATCTTAGTGATATCAAATAGGAGTAAATGATACAGCAGCTACTACACTTTTCACTATTCCTAATTTATACATATAATTATACTCTTTACCTTAATGACAATATTCACTTATTTATTAAAATAATTTAAACAAAAAAACAAACAAACAAACATCACCTAAAAATTCACTAATCTCATCACCTTTTTGTTTCAATGAAAAGTTTCTCAAAGGAAATAATAGTAGATAATTTCATAAATATTTATAATAACAGTAAAGAGTTTGTCAAGAAAAAATGGAATAGCATCACTCTAAAAAAATCTATTTTCAATCATTGTAATCTTGATCATTTATTTAAACGAAATATTTCATATTTTTTATAATACTTAAAACCCTAAACCCTATAATTAATCATCATCATTTGGGTAATTTCAATACTTATGTGTTTCCATCATTTGGATAATTTATTACTCAAAAAATGAAGATTTGAATAGTGATAAAGAGAAATTGATGTTTCCCGGAGGCAAACAGTGTGAATAGAAAATAAACATAAATAAAAAAATCAAAAATCATATCAAAGTACTATTTGGACAACAGACCTCGACCCCACGGTTCCCACCTGCAAAACCAAAACCAAACAAGGCATTGATTCTTTGACCATGACACATTATTTAATATGAGCACTATTTCATATATTATTTTTAATTTTTTTAATCAAAGTACTATTTGGACAACATGTAGGAATTAATTAATTATTTAATTAAATTAATTGGATTTAATTGGTTAGTAAGGGTTAATTGTTAAAATTAATCACCAATTAAATTAATGTAGTGGGTGAGTGTAATTTGATTCACCCAGTGGAGAGGTTATATGAGGCGTAATGATGATTAATACGAAATAATTATCCCACGTTAATATGTGGGAGGGGAATCCTCAAACGTCGGATCAAACCGTGAAGACGATCACATGAGTGTAAAGATTCGTTGAATCTGGACGCATAACTCTCCATAATTGCTAATTAGAGGTAATTACACCATCAGCAATTAATTCGTCATAATTGCTGATTTGAGGAAATTACGCCATCAGTAATTAATTCGTCGTAAATCACGTCCATCGCCATTATGGTTGAGTGGAATGGTTCACCTATAAATAAGGTCATTCGGCATGCATTCAAAACACACCAACAACAACGAGCATCAAAATCAACGAGCACTTGCATCACAAAGCATTTGCATCTTAGTTAACAATCCAGTTCTCCATCCTCCTTCGTTCGTCGGAGTTCCAGCGATTACGGTGCTGCTTCGCCGGAAAGGAAAAGCCATTTTACCTTTGGGGAAGATCCGGCAAGACCGGAGCACTACCGGGGCATGTTTCTTCTTGCAGGAAGAGGTTCTACCTTGACTCGGCTTCTACACTCGATCTCCAGAAGATTGTATAAAAAGAGTTAGAAGATCCCTCTCTTCTACTCTTTTAATTTCTTGTATTTTACTTCAGTAAAATCTCCCTTCTACTTTTCTACCCATATATTGTAAAGTGATTGGTTGGTGCACTCATAAACCAACAATCGCAAGAAGAAACATCTAGCCTCTGCACCCATCAATCACCATGACTATCGATATGGATATTGACGGAGCATCGATCCCAAAAGTGGGTGAAACCTCCAACGTCAATAAGGACTTTGTTGGGAATGATTCCCAAAGAGCAACTGTGAATCCTGTTGGGTTTGAATCCCAAAGGATGTATCCTCCAATGGGGATGTCGAGATCATTCGTGACTCCGGCTCCAGCAGAGAAGCCCGAGAAGTTCACGGGTGTTGACTTCAAAAGATGACAGCAAAAGATGCTGTTCTACCTTACCACAATGAATCTGGTAAATTTCCTGAAAGAGACTGCACCAGTGGTGGATGAGAATGAGACTGATACGCAAAAGCGTATAGCTCTTGATCAGTGGACCTCAGCTGATTACTTGTGCAAGAACTATATCCTCAGCGGACTTAGTGATGCACTGTATAATGTGTATCTAAACACGAAGACATCCAAAGAGCTGTGGGAATCTTTGGAGAAGAAGTACAAGGCGGAAGATGCCGGTACAAAGAAGTACGTGATAGCCAAGTACTTGCAGTTCATGACGGTGGACTCTAAATCTGTGGTTGAACAAGTGCAACAGTTCCAACTAATTGTGCACGAAATCCTCTCCGAAGGGATGTTGCTTCCAGAAGCAGTTGTTGTCGGCTCTGTGATTGAGAAGCTACCTCCATTGTGGAAGGACTTCAAATGCTATCTCAAACACAAGCAAAATGAGATATCTCTAGATGACTTAATTGTCAAACTGAGAATCGAAGAGGACAACAGGAAGATGGATGGAAAGTCTGGCCAATCCTCAATAGAGGCAAAGGCAAACTTAACTGAACATCATACGGGACCCTCAAAAAAGAGGAAAATATCCGACGATAAGGGCAAGAAGCCAGTGCAAAAGCCTAAGTTTAGTGGGGATTGCTACAACTGTGGCAAGCCCAACCAGAAGGCCAAAGATTGCCGTCAGCCTAAGAAGAACAAAGGCAAGAACCACAATGCCAATGTAGTTGAACGGACTCTAACCGATGATGACTTGGCTGCTGTGGTCTTTGAAGCTAATTTGGTGGCAAATCCAAATGAGTGATTTGTGGACACTGGAGCCACATGCCACGTCTGTACGGAGAAAAAGTACCTTCTCCACTTATGCACCCGTTGAAGGGAGGAAGCTGCACATGGGGAATCAAGCCTCATCTGATGTAGCCAGTATTGGGATCGTGACTCTGAAGCTCACCTCCGGGAAAGAATTGAAGCTGAAGGATGTGCTGCATGTCCCAGACATCCGCAAGAACCTGATCTCAGGCTCCCTGCTAGTTAGTCATCAGTTCAAGCTTGTATTTGAGTCTGATAAACTAGTGCTTAGCAAGTTTGGCCAATTCTTGGGCCGTGGTTATCTTGATAATGGGCTTTTTAAGCTCAATGCTATGGTTGTAAGCCGTGAAGGCAAGAACTTTATGAATAAAAATGCTTCTACTTCTGCGTATATCGTTGAGTGCTCCTCAATATGGCATTTAAGATTGGGATATATAAATCTTAAATCGATTAAAAGATTAAATAATCTTGATTTGCTTAAAGTAGCAAATGTTGAGATTTCAAGTAAATGTGAAGTGTGTGTAGAAGCAAAAATGACAAAACAATCATTTCCAACAATGGATAAGAGCACTAAACCTCTAGAGTTAATACACACTGATACGTGTGATTTAAAGTTTGTGCAAACTAGAGGGAGAAAAAAGTATTTCATTACTTTTATTGATGACTGCACATGGTTTTGCTATGTATATCTCTTGAGGAGTAAAGATAAAGCTTTAGAAGCATTCAGACTCTACAAGAATGAAGTTGAAAATCAAC
This sequence comes from Pogostemon cablin, assembly GCA_023678885.1. Lineage (NCBI taxonomy): Eukaryota > Viridiplantae > Streptophyta > Magnoliopsida > Lamiales > Lamiaceae > Pogostemon > Pogostemon cablin. The sequence goes on along the minus strand of CM042977.1, from coordinate 18,184,763 downwards.
TTAATACTCGGATTAAAACAATTCGAAGTGATAGAGGTGGCGAATATGTAGCACCGTTTGAACAAATATGTGCCGAATTCGGTATCATACATCAAACAACGGCTCCATATTCACCTCAATCAAATGGCATTGCTGAACGCAAGAATAGAACTCTGAAAAAAATGATGAACGCAATGTTAATCAGTTCAGGGTTGCCTCAGAACTTGTGGGGGGAAGCTATTCTATCAGCTAACCACATTCTGAATAAGATTTCACACAGATCTAAGGATCAAACTCCTTATGAAATGTGGAAGGGACGTAAACCGTCATATAAATACCTCAAAGTGTGGGGTGTTTGGCCAAGGTTGAAGTGCCACTACCTAAACAAGTTAGAATTGGACCTAAAACGGTTGATTATATATTTGTTGGGTATGCACTTAACAGTAGTGCCTATAGATTTTTGATTCACAAATCAGAGATACCTGGCATGAATGAAGGCACTATGATAGAGTCAAGGAATGCAATATTCTTTGAAAACGTATTTCCTAGTAAAGGAAATGAACAAGTGAGTTCTAATAAAAGATCACTTGAAGATAGTACTACGGTTCAGTCTACCCAAGAAAGTGTAGAACCAAGACGTAGTAAAAGAGCTAGAGTAGAAAAGGACTTTGGTCAAGATTTCTTCACCTATGTTGTTGAAGATGAGCCCAAATCGGTAACTGAAGCTCTATCTCGTCCAGATGCACCATTCTGGAAAGAAGCTATAAACAGTGAAATTGACTCCATTATGCAAAACCATACGTGGGAATTGGTAGATTTACCAAAAGGTTGTAAGACCTTAGGATGCAAGTGGATCCTAAAAAGAAAGTATAAAGCTGATGGGTCAATAGATAAATATAAAGCCAGGTTGGTGGCTAAAGGCTTTAGGCAAAAGAAAGGGTATGATTTCTTTGATACCTACTCACCTGTGACACAAATTACGTCTATTCATGTACTTATAGCGATTACTGCATTGCACAATCTTGAGATCCATCAAATGGATGTGAAGACAGCCTTCTTAAATGGTGAGTTGGAGGAAGAAATATACATGGACCAACCAGAGGGCTTTATAGCACCTGGAAATGAGAAAAAGGTGTGCAAACTCGTGTGATCGTTGTATGGACTTAAACAAGCTCCAAAACAATGGCATGTGAAGTTTGACAATACAATGATGTCAAATGGTTTTTGAATCAGCGAGTGTGACAAATGCATGCATGTGAAAACTACAACAAATGGATTTGTCATTTTCTGCCTCTATGTAGATGATATGCTTATCATGGGAAGCAGTCATTGTTGGATTGTATACTAAAAGTCTAGCTTTAGTATGAACAATGTCATAACAATATTTGAAATGAGAATCATATTGATCAAATGATTGCGTCTTATAATTTATTTTATATGCATGATGCAATAGTCCATTTACTTTATACTGTAGATAATATGTTGTGCGACAACACGCAGAAGATCATATTATCGGTTTCCTTATAAAGTATAAACAGATGCTCACAACTGAGATAGACGGGGACTCTCTATCGGTATGGTTGTAGTGTGGTTTGGTATTAGCTTGTCTTGGCTATAGAATCACATTAGTGCACTTGTGTGTATTGAGCAGGACCGCCTGAGGTCGTTCTTCTTATACTGACTATATAGTAGAACTTGATCTCTGTTATTATGGTAGTTCGTGCTCTTAATCCCTATACAATAACCTCGACACGTAGGGCAGTATGTATTTCTTTGATTCATCAATGGGTGAGATTTATAAGTATTAAATCAATATACTCGGTGAGTTGGGAAGTAGTGTTGTCTCTATGGTGTGCTGTTGATTGTAGAAGGAATCCATATCCGTCATAGGTTGATGATGTCCCCTTGAGGAGCTCATAAGGTTTATCATGTAAATCTTGCAAGTGGATTAATTTCCGGCATGATAATAAGGTTGAGTGGTACTACTCTCGGATAAGATATTAATTAATTTGAGTTGTCAGTAACTTAATTAATTAATGGGCATTGTATATCTTAAACATGGGGAGACTGTCGGGCTTATAATAAGAAGGAGCCCAGAACATAATTTTGGGATTGGACGGGTAGTGCAGTAATAATATTTTAGTGGACTATATTATTATTATTGGATTTAATTAAAAGCTTTGGGCTAAGCTTGGTTAATTAAATTCAATTGAGGCCCAGCCCAATTTCTCCTCCTGGTCCCTGCTGTAGCCCAATATATAAGTGAACTCAGCTTCCTGGAACCCTAAGATTATTCCTGCGCCTCTTTTGGTGAGAGAATGGAAGAGAAGCAGATTGAGAGATCCTGCAGACTGTTGCCCACACAACAACAGGATCACACTTGGGTCATACAGCAGAAGATCGAGAGGTGGTTCTCTGCAACGGATCAACCTCTACATCAACCCAGAAGTACGGTAAACGGTTTAATTGCTTCCGCTGATTTTGTTTGCCTGTTAATCCTAATGGATCACGTTGAACTGCACGATCCAATTGCCAACAATTGGTATCAGAGCGTTGGTTTCGTGGTGAGACGTGAGACGTTGGTTAGGGTTTTTGTGATTATATGATTATTTGAAATGATCTGGATATAATTGCTTGTTGTTGTGTGTTCTCAAGTTTCTATTATCATCGGATGAAAAAGCATGAGATTAGGGATTATATTTGTGTGAATTTCCTATGTGCTTGTCGATGGTATTTGTTGTTTATTAAGAAACCCTGGTCATCACAAACACACACGTATGCACGGTAAGTGACGATCCAGAATCAATCAACCCGAATCAGTCAGCCTTGGCGAAGGCAGCGCAAGTCACTGCTGATTCTGAGAAAGTCCAGTGCATCTCACGAAGGAGTCGTCGAGCGAGACTCACGTTGACCCGGTCGAAGATGTGAATCGCTGCAGCAGTTTCTGTGCGGGACGTTGGCCAAATTCTGGGGGCGATTGTTGATGATGTTGCCGGCGGATTTCACGGCTGGTGGAACCAGCGGCTGCATCGGCGAGACAAGGGCGGCCGGCAACGATGGTAGACAGAAGGCACGACTCCGACGGGCTGACGGCATGATTGAGTCGCGTTGTCCGCATCCGGGACATTGGAGGAGGTGATGCGGTATTACCTGGTCACCGGCCGGACAGGACACGGCTGATGACGGCGCCAGGCGAACTCCGATCGCGTCCAGCAGCTTCCGAGCGTGTTTGGGTGACGGCACGGCGGAGATTACTGGGGGTGGCCACCGGCTGCAGCTGCACCTAGTAGTGCCGGTTGGAGCTGCCGTGTTTGAATCAGAGTGCGGCTGCATTTTTCTAGGGCAGCATGCTATTGGGTTGTTGGGCCTAGTTTAGATATTGGGCCTGTGTTGCTGGGCCTCCTTTTTTCAATTAAAGTGCATGTTGGGCCATGGCTACAAGGCTATTTATTTTGGTGGTTAATGGGCCTATTTCTTTAATTTGGTTTTGGGCTGTTGGGCCCAATTTTAATTAAATTGCTAAATGGGCTGCTGGGCCAATATTTATAGCTGGTTTTAATTAATTGTGAGTAATGAGCCAAGCATAATTAATTAATTTTATTAATGGACTTTTTGTGCTAGTGGGCTTAGTGGAATTAATTTAGTTTTGGGCTAAGATTATGGGTCATAGATAATGAGTATGATTAATTAATTAATCTGCTGCTCATTTTGTGCTTATTTGATGCTCTAGGGCCCATTTAATTGATCCACTAATTATGCAATTAATTAATGTTATATAACTGATTAATTGATTTAATTGTCAATTATTGTTGTATATGTGAAAGACATGTTCTATGTGATTTATTTATTTAAATTACTGTTAATAGAAGCATGTCTTAGTTTTATATTTTATTCTGGAATATTATATGCATGTTAAAAATTCTCGATAATTAAATAACTAAGTGGGAGAGGGGATTGATAATAAATTTCCGCGGCCTCCATTATTGGTTTGTTAGCGATGTGAATAGACTTGCGCGTCGGCATTAGAGCCTTCCTCCCCATCGGATGAGTTTATTCATGGATTGCTGGAACAGACTTCATTAAATAATTACGTTTGTAATGTGATGCATATGAACTTGCGCGTTGGCTTAAACCTTCCTCCCTATCGGATGAGTTTATACGCGGTTCACTGGTACAAACTTGTAATTGATGACTGTAGGAAGTTATCTGAGCGCGTGTGTACTTCTCTATCTGTAAGGCACACAAGCTTGGGCCGCGGACTTGGGGTCAAATAATGGTGTACACTTAGATGTAAATAATAAGTATCCTCCCCATCGGAGTCACTGCTTTTATTTGCATGGCTAAAGAGGAACCGACTATTAATTATTTTGTCATAAAGTTAGGTTGACAAATGAAATTAATGGGTAAAACCTTCTCTTGTAAATGTTCGGGTTTGTAAACGTCCACACTATCGTGGCTTGCAGACTCACGGTGCTTGAGATGTCGGTGAATTTTATTTTATATTGTTTTGAGGGAATCAATATAAAAGAATAAAATTCGAAGATTTGATCGGTAAATTTATTTGTGATTCTCTGAATTTCGAATGGTTTTATTTCACTAATTATTAACTAAAAGACATTATATTTACTTGTCCAAATTAAATGATTAGAAAGAATCTTGGTTTGAAAAATTACTGCTTAAGAAAATACATGTGTATTCTCACAAAGGACGTCTCATGATGCCTATTAAAGTCTCTAGTGAAAAGATGAGAGGTTCATAGAAATATGATGATCTCATGTAACTCTTCGGATACTTGAGTAAATTAAAAGGCAGAAGATCATGGTTGAATTGATGAATGAATTGGAAAAGCTTGGAATAGAAATTGAAAGGGAAACCTAAATCAATTTATTCTTTACAATTTGCCTGGATGTTTTGAGCAAGTTCTACCTGAAATACGAGAGGTTGTATATGGTAGGAAACTTCTAACAAAACATGTGGCAAAAGAAAGCCATTTTTCATCATTATGTGAACAAATTTAATATCTTATTTACTAATGGTTTGAACATGATTAGTGATGGCATCTACTGATACGAAGTATGTAGATACTGGAATCACTAAATGTTTATCACTAAGTAAGGATAAGATTGTTAATAACATGGGTAAAACTACAAAGGTAGTGGCTATTGCAGTGGGAGTTGTTTATTTATCTCATGATAAAAATTATCAATTGATTATGAGAAATTGTCTTTACGTACGTTTCATAGAAAGAATTTAATTTCGGTTTCTATGTATTAACGGATGGATACTTCATTTCATTTAAATGACATGGTCATAATAATGAGGAATGAGGCTATAATCCGTTAAAGTACGTTGGTGGATTAAAAGTATACTCTTGAATCATGTACATCCCACATATGCAATAAATAGTAATTAAATAATGCATCTTCTAATATTAGTAAGAGAAAGGAACCTTCGGAGATGAACTAAACATACATTTGGCGTCTAAGACTAATTCATTTTACTTAAGTAGGATTCAAAAGTTGATAGCCGATAGACTGTAAGGTTTATCTGAAGTGGAATCTATCGGACTTGCGAGTCTTGCTTGGAAGTAAAAATGATTAACTGCCTTTTCAAGGCTGTGGGGTGTAGAGCCAAAGATATATATGTTGGAATTAGTTCATTCTGATTCAAGCGAACCTAATATTATCCAGGCGAGAGGTGGTTATGAATATTCGAAGATTATTCTGGAAACCAATATATTTATATGATGCACTGCATGTCTAAGTTCTTTGATTAATTCAAGAATTGTAAGGCTGGCACAGTGAAGCGTCATGGAAAATATATTAAGTCATTACGATTCAATCATGATGGCAAATACCTCTTGGGATAGTTAGGAGCTATTGATCAGAAGTTGAGATTAAATCTCAAGTTGACTACACCGGGTATGCCCCAGCTGAATGGTGTGGTGGGTAGAAGGTATTAGGCTCTTATGGTTATGATTAGATAGATGATGAATTATTTGGAATAATTAAATTCATTTTATGGATATACCCTAGATACAGTAATTCGTGAAACGTTTGTCTGTATATGGGATATCCTAGAAAAATGGAGGGTGATTTATTTAGTCCAAAAGATCGAAGGATAATTGTTAACTCAATAACTAGATTTTTGGAAAAGGACTATGTAATAAATCACAAACCCATGTATAAGTTGTTCTAAAGGAAGTGAGAGGAAAACACTAAGTATAAGTACCAAGTGTACAAGAGGATATACCACAAGGTAAACTGCAACGCGTGTCACGTCTGATACACAATTACATGTAGTGCCTTGTCGTAGTGGGAGGGTTGTATACCAACCCATAAATATATGTTTTGGGAGAGTCGTGAGACTTGATCACTAGTGAACATGGTATTGTCCCACGGATACGAAGTAGCACTACAAGATGAAAATGCGGAATCTTAGCAAGATGCAATGAATGATGAAATAGAATCTATGGATTCTAAATTAAGTCTGGAGCTTGAACGATCACTAGAATGGTGTAAAAGCCATTGCAAGTGGTCATAAGGAAATAAAAGAGGATCATAAGGAAAGATGAAAATCTTGGAAGCAAAGCTTGTTGCGAAAAGATGTACTCAGAAAGAAATGGTTCGATTATGAGGGAACATATTCGCTGGTAGCTATGCTTAAATTGATCCGGATTCTTTTATTTATTGCTGCTCATATTGAATTATGAGGGACAGCAAATAGATGTCAAGACAGCTTTCCTGATTGGAAGTCTTGAGGAAAACATCTATGTGAAGCAACCAGAGTGATTCATTGCAAAGTACTAATAGCATTTTGATAGTAAGCTTAAAAGTGTCCAGCGATGGACTAAAGCAAGCTTTGAGATCGTGAAGCATCTGTTTTGATTAGGTAATCCAGTGGCACGGATTTAAATCAATCAGCGGATGAATCTTGTGTATTGAAAAGAGTGACGGAAACGTGGTGGTGTTTTTTGTACTATACGTAGATAGTATCTTGCTCATTGGAGACAATGAAAGAGTATTATCGGGCGTATGGGTGCGGTTAATAAAGCGGTAGAGATGAAGGACTTAAGAAAGGCAAAATATATCCTTTTGATCACGGTAATACGGATCACAAGAAAGGATATTATGCTTATCTCAAGTTTCATAAAATAATACAGTCCACACTCGTTTAGCATGTGAATTTATCTAAGTAAATGTGTCTTTGAGACACAAAAAGAAGATAAAGTAGATGAAAGCGGTTCCTTATGCTTCGGCGAATAAGGAAGCTTAATCTAAGGAATGCTATGAACGATGTTGGATATCTGTTTTGCTGAACGTATGAACAGAAGGTATCAACATAACCCGGAACAAGAATGATGAACTATGGTAAGACATTTATAAAGTGCCTGAGTAGGACTGGAAATTATATGTGGACTTACTGGACAGATTCACTGCTTCTTGTGGATTACGTAGATTCAAATTTTTTAGTCAGATTGGACGGGAGTAAATTCACCTCAAAGGTTATATGTTTAATCTTAGGAAGTAGAGTCATAATGTGGAGGAGTGTTATATAGAAATATATTTCAGACTCCGGACTCCATCATGGAAAGATGATGAATTGGAGCCTATAAGGCAGCCAAAGTATCTATATGACTCTAGAGACTTCATGATGGACTTTTGAAGTGTTTCTAAGTTTGCCCAAGGTAATCACAATTTACATTGATGATATTGGTGCAGTTGCAAACTTGAAGAAATCACAAGTCCATAAGGCAATTAAACACATGGAGCGCGAGTACCAGCTGTTACGAGAAATCGTATGATGAGGGGTAGGTTGTTGTCGCCTAGATTGCATCGGATGATGACCTAGTAAACCATTTACAAGGACCTTAAGGCGAGAGCTTTTAATGGTCGCGTAAGTGGGAGTAGGAATCAGATGTATGGCAGAAGACATGACAGCATAGTCTTTTAGTATAAGTGGGAGATTGTTGGATTGTATACTAAAAGTCTAGCTTTAGTATGAACAATGTCATAACAATATTTGAAATGAGAATCATATTGATCAAATGATTGCGTCTTATAATTTATTTTATATGCATGATGCAATAGTCCATTTACTTTATACTGTAGATAATATGTTGTGCGACAACACGCAGAAGATCATATTATCGGTTTCCTTATAAAGTATAAACAGATGCTCACAACTGAGATAGACGGGGACTCTCTATCGGTATGGTTGTAGTGTGGTTTGGTATTAGCTTGTCTTGGCTATAGAATCACATTAGTGCACTTGTGTGTATTGAGCAGGACCGCCTGAGGTCGTTCTTCTTATACTGACTATATAGTAGAACTTGATCTCTGTTATTATGGTAGTTCGTGCTCTTAATCCCTATACAATAACCTCGACACATAGGGCAGTATGTATTTCTTTGATTCATCAATGGGTGAGATTTATAAGTGTACTCTGACCTCTCTCTAATTTTTCCTTGTGATTCTGTCTCTCCTTCAAGCAAGCTGGAAGATGGCCAGGGTGCTGGCTACTATTGAGTAGTCATCTTCAGTTGTGCTCTTTGTCGGACCTGGTGTTTTCAGCTTCGGCTCCACCCTCCCCAGTTCATGGTAGGGTGAAGATGGGTAAGAAATCTTGCCATGTGTTAAAGAAATCTCGTGAAAATGGTAGAAGAAAAGCAGATCTAGTGTCTCAACCATCTACTGCTGGTAACCCTCCATCTGATGTTGTTTGTTCACCCAACTCTCATCCATCCATCTTGGATTTTTCTCCGGCCATGGCTGTTGAGGAAAGGGGACGAGAAGAAAGTTATACAGAAATTAAGAATCACCTGAAGGAGCACTCTGAACACCCCATCTCTCTGGTTCAGCATTCGAATTATGTTGATGAAAGAAATGGGAAGAATCATGGAGGTAACAGTTCTTCCAACATCAATTCCCTCATCCTTTCTGCCTTGGAAGCTGCTACTGGACCCACCAATTCAAAATCTCAAAAGAAAAAAGATGGTACAGTACCTTTCCTCTCTGTCCTTGATAATACCCCCTCTGGCAGCAAGCAGAAATCTCTACCCAATAAGTCAATTTGTTTCCCTTCTCATCCCACCTACCCTACTATTCCTTCTTCCCAGCCTGCCACATCAATTTCCTTTAAGCAGAAGTTGTTGGGCTCCATGCAACACCCTACTCCTCCTGTTCATTCGCCATCACATCCTACTCCTTTCCTTCCCCACCCTACTGCCATGCCTGCCCAGCCCCTTCCACCCTTGAACACTCCTCCTTCTCCCACCCTCCATCCGGCCTTATCGCCGCTGGAGCATTTTACACATGCTCTCCCTCCAACTGTCCATTCTCCCTCTTCATCCACTCATAATCATCTCCTTCTCCCATCCACCTCTCCTCCTCCCTCCCCCCCATTGTTACATCGAGCTGACCATAATCCCCCTCTTCTCCTCCATCACTCTACCCCCCCATTTCCCCCGCCAGTCCACAACCATGAAAACCCAAGCTCTCCGCCACTCCCCTCCCCTGTAACCTCTCATCACCCCAACTCTGGACCTACTGCATCTCAGTCACTCCCTCTTCATCCCCGCACAAATCCTGATCAATCTATCCCGAACATTAATCGTCGCCCTCATCCCTCCCATTTTCTTAAATTTATTCCGCCACAACAGCCCGGAGTGGCAGAGATCCCCGATGAGCTGCTTGAAGATGACGAATGGAAACATACATTGATTGGATGCTTCGCAGGCAGATACCCGGGTTTCCAAGCGGTAAAGGACATCGTCAACAAATGGGCAGTCGACGTTCGAGTGTTTAGCCATGACAGTGGTTGGCTCATCTTCAAGCTTACTAGTGAGATGGATGTCCAAACTGTACTGCAGAACGGCCCATATGAAGGCAAGTTTGTTTACCTCATGTTGAGAAGGATGCCAGATGATTTTCAATTCGATGAAGCTGGCCTCTCTATTGTCCCGGTGTGGGTTCGCCTCCCGTCACTCCCGCTCAAGTATTGGGCACCAGATCGATTGAGCATCATCGCATCAGCAATCGGAGAACCAATAATGATGGATTATTTCACCACCAACAGGGAGAGAATTTCCTACGCTCGTTTGCTCATTCATGTAGATGCTACTATGAATCTCCCGAAAGAAATTTGGGTGAAGAATCGATTTGGGGGTTTTAAGCAGAAAATTCAATACGAATTCAACCCCAAATTCTGTACCCTGTGCAACTCCCTAGGCCATCGTGCTCCGGAGTGTAGACGAGCAGTCGATCCCCAAGTTGCTGAAAAACAGGGAGATACAGAAGCGTCGTTCCAATCTGGAAGAAGGAAGAGAAGCCGCAATCGCGGAAATCGTCCCAACATTAATCCGAAATCTGGGCCTAATTCCAACCTTCACACCAAATATATTCCTAAGCCCAATAATAATACCATCAGGCCGCCCCCTACTAATTCAAAGTCTACTATTGGGCCCAACAGGTTCGCTCCACTCAGCCCACAACCCGCTCCACTCAGCCCACAACCCTCCTCCATCCTACCCAAAACCATTTATCAGCCCAAATCATCCAGCCCTATCATACAATCTGAGCCCATCTCTTCCCCTGAACAAAACACATTTCATCATTCTCTCCATTTTGATAAGGAACAGGTGCAGGAAACACCAATCCATGGCGTGATGTTCTCTCCAAATTCTCTTGCAGGTTGTTCATATTCGAACAGCACGAGAAACTCCTCGCTGTCCTCTAGCCGTAATTTTAAGCATAAGAAATCAAAATCATTGGACACTAGTGAGGGGGTAGATGAAGAAGATGAAGAAGGTTGCTTACACGATTATGGAGGATGGATAACAAGGATGATTGCGGAGGAAGGTAAATCATCCTCTAGACTCCCCATATGACTCTTCTCGTATGGAATGTGCGTGGGTTGGGGCGCACACCAACCCACAAAGATCTCAAAAAGATAGTGCAAGATCATGATGTTTCGATCATGGGGTTATTGGAAACAAAACTGAACTTAGTAAAGGTGGAGGCTATTGTACAGAGGTTGTTTCCTTCTTGGAAATTTAAGCATAATTTTGATTCATGTGTCGGTGGGAGAATTCTGATCATCTGGAATCCAGCGAGGTTATCTCTCTCCAATTTCTCCATTGTCGACCAAGTCATCACAGCCAATGCTTGTTGCTTAATCACAGCGAAAGAGTTCACCCTGTCCATCATATATGCTCACAATAGATACGTAGCCAGAAGACCTCTGTGGCAACATCTTTACAATCTATTCTACTCACGCACCTTGCCCTGGATCATAGGAGGGGACTTCAACTGTATTCGGTTCGATGGGGAGCGAACGAGCACCAATTCTAATCCGGGCATCAGAGAATTCCATGAAATTTGCTCTTTGATGGGTATTGAGGACACTTCTTCTTCTGGGTGCTTCTTTACTTGGAGTAATGGTACTGTTTGTTCTAAACTAGATAGAGTGATGACATGCAAGATCTGGAGAAGCATGGGTTGGGATCTTCATTCAACCTTTTTACCCCAGGGAACACAATCTGATCACTGCCCATCCATTACCTCCTTTCAAAACCTCAACCACCACTCTATAAAGCCTTTTAGATTCTGTAACTTTTGGACTAACCATGATAATTTTATTTCTCTCATCTCTTTTCATTGGCAGGTCTTTGTTGCAGGTACCAGACAGTACTCCCTATGCCAGAAGTTGAAGCTCTTAAAAAAACATCTGAAAGAGTTACATCATCAGAACTACAGTCACATCTCGGAAAGAGTAAGCAGAGTGAGAGAGCATTTGTTAAATCTCCAATCTAAATTTATGATGGATCCAACTACCCCAGCTCTCCAAGCAGAGATTAGAGAAGTGCTTAGCAGACTGAAACACTTGGAGAATTGTGAAGAGGATTTCTTAATGCAGGTTCTAAAAAACAATCACATAAAGAATCAGGATCATTCAACTAAGTACTTCTACTCACTTCTTCGAAGTAACAATGCTAGGAATGGCATCTACAGAATATTCACTGACCAAGGTCCTACTACTTCCTACCAGGAAATGATTGATCATTTCATCAGTTTTTATCAATCAATTCTTGGGGAGGAAGGCACACTTCATGCTGAGGTAGAACAGGAGGTCATTGAACTGGGGCAGAAGCTTAACTTGGAGGATGCGTGCAGACTAGAATTTAGAGTTCAGGAAGAGGAAATCAAAGAAGCAATTTGGTCCATCAACAAGAACAAAGCTCCGGGGCCGGATGGATACACTTCAGCCTTCTTTCAAAGTGCTTGGAGTATTGTTGGTAGTGATGTGGTAGCGGCTGTTCAAGAATTCTTTCGCAAAGGTAAACTTCTGAAGCAAATCAATGCCACGTTTATATCTTTGATTCCAAAGAAGACACATGAAGATCCCTGTGGTGGTAGTGAATAAAATTGAATCTCTGATACGTAGATTCTTGTGGGGTACGAAGTTTAGTCCAGTCTGTTGGAAAGATATTATTCAACCCAAGAATGCAGGTGGGCTAGGGTTGAAGGATATCTACTCCTGGAATAGAGCATTACTAGCAGCAGCCCTGTGGGACATACACAAGGAAGCTTCCTCGCTCTGGGTGAAATGGGTACACACTGTTTACCTCTCCTCCAATCATTGGACGACAGTTCTCCCTGCAAGCAATTCTTCTTACTTATGGAGAACACTGCTCGTCACGAGGAACATGATACAGAGAGAAGATGAACAAAGAGAAGGGTTAGTCAGTATTTTGCTTAATTGTACTGACAATGGAAGCTTCAAAGCCAGTTGCATGTATACTTACTTGAGAAGCAGACACATAGAAGATACAAGCTTTGTATACAAGCAGATTTGGCACAAATGGATTGTGAGGAAGTATAGTTTTAGATTATGGATGGTGCACAAGGAAAGACTACCAACGAAGGACAGAATGTGGTGCACAGGAGAAGATAAACGATGTGGCTTTTGCTTTGCTAGAGAAACCACAACGCATCTCTTCTTCCATTGCCCCTATACCACATACATTTGGGACTGTGTGAGGAGGTGGATTGGTTGGACAAGGAGAAGAATCATTTCAGTTACGGATGCTTTCCGTAAAATCTGTACGGACACTCGAAACAACAAGAAGGCAAAAAGACTCCTATACATCTTTATAGCTACATTCATTTACTATATCTGGATGGAAAGGAATGCACTCCAACATGGAACAAGGATGCTCTCTCCGAATCACATTGCAGACAAGATCAAGACACAGATAGCATCATTGTATATGAACTAAAGCTTTGTTGAATTTGACCTAGATTATGCTTTTGTATTTATATCCACCTTAGCTAGCCTAAGTAGATTGGATAAGATAGGTTTGATCTTGTAATCACATCGTATGTAAGTACTTGATGTAACCGTTTCCAGTGAAATAACATTTACAAATTTCACCAAAATCAATATACTCGGTGAGTTGGGAAGTAGTGCTGTCTCTATGGTGTGCTGTTGATTGTAGAAGGAATCCATATCCGTCATAGGTTGATGATGTCCCCTTGAGGAGCTCATAAGGTTTATCATGTAAATCTTGCAAGTGGATTAATTTCCGGCATGATAATAAGGTTGAGTGGTACTACTCTCGGATAAGATATTAATTAATTTGAGTTGTCAGTAACTTAATTAATTAATGGGCATTGTATATCTTAAACATGGGGAGACTGTCGGGCTTATAATAAGAAGGAGCCCAGAACATAATTTTGGGATTGGACGGGTAGTGCAGTAATAATATTTTAGTGGACTATATTATTATTATTGGATTTAATTAAAAGCTTTGGGCTAAGCTTGGTTAATTAAATTCAATTGAGGCCCAGCCCAATTTCTCCTCCTGGTCCCTGCTGTAGCCCAATATATAAGTGAACTCAGCTTCCTGGAACCCTAAGATTATTCCTGCGCCTCTTTTGGTGAGAGAAGGGAAGAGAAGCAGATTGAGAGATCTTGCAGACTGTTGCCCACACAACAACAGGATCACACTTGGGTCATACAGCAGAAGATCGAGAGGTGGTTCTCTGCAACGGATCAACCTCTACATCAACCCAGAAGTACGGTAAACGGTTTAATTGCTTCCGCTGATTTTGTTTGCCTGTTAATCCTAACGGATCACGTTGAACCGCACGATCCAATTGCCAACAGTCATGACATAATCGTTGACACTAAAAGGATGTTGAGTCGAAATTTTGACATGAAGGACATGAGTATAGCGGATGTGATACTTGGGATTAAAATCCAAAAGACATCTGTGGAATTGCATTGTCACAATCTCATTACGTTAAGAAAGTATTGAAGAAGTTCAATGCATTCGATGTTCCACCGGCTAAGACACCCATGGATCCAAACGTGCACCTTAGCAAAAACAAAGGTGAACCAGTAGCTCAATCTGAGTATGCAAATAGGAAGTATAATGTACATAACAAATTGTATGAGTCCTGACATAGCGTGTTCAGTTAACAAATTGAGTAGATACACGAGTAACCCAAGCAATGAGCACTAGAAAGCATTGAGAAGAGTGTTGAGATACTTGAAATACACTCTTGATGTGGGGCTACAATATTCTAAGTATCCAGCAGTACTTGAAAGGTACAGTGATGCACACTGGATATCTGACACAAAAGACTTATTCTCCACAAGTGGATACGTATTCACTATTGGAGGTGGAGCAGTGTCTTGGAGGTCTACAAAACAGACCTGTATAGCCCGTTCCACTATGGAATCTGAGTTCATAGCTTTAGACAAAGCTGGGGAAGAAGCTGAATGGCTTAGAAACTTCCTAGAGGGCATTCCATATTGGAATAAACCGGTCCCTACGGTGATGGTACATTGTGACAGTCAAGCCACAATTGGAAGAGCTCTTAGTGATATGTACAATGAAAAGTCTTGACATATCCGTAGGCAACACAACACAGTGAGACAATTGATCTCGAGTGGTGTAATGTCTATTGACTATGTGAGGTCAAAAGACAATATAGCGGATCCGCTCACGAAAGCAATTAATCGAGATCAAATGAATAAATTGCTAGAAGGAATGGGATTAAAATCCACAAAGGAAAGGGCTGAAACAGTGGAAACCCAACCTTGATGACTGGAGATCCCAAGAACTTGGTTCAATGGAAAAACGAAACTGTGGAGGTTCAAGTGAAACTTGGTACCTACCATTCCTTAGTAAAATAATATTACCAAGTATGAAACCCGTATTGTGGTGAGGTTAAGTCTTTAACTTTTAATGATTCCTAAAAGGCCTTGTGAAGACTGGTTGAGTATAACGGGATACTCAAGATAGGAGATCACCTATGTAAGTGTGAAGTGAGTGGCCACTTCAAGTGAAACACTTATGAATCCAAAGGGGGTCCATGGCCGAAACGGACCAAAACGTGAGAACAAGAATGATGAGAGGCATTGATGCATTCACACTGTTGTCTCAGTATACGCTAAGGAGGAGTAGTTCAAAGACCTTGTGTCTACTATGCCACCGGTATATTCGATAGTGTTGGACTACGGAAGGTTCAAAGTCCCAAGATACCTATCAGGATTCATTACTGTCTCACGAGGATTGGATTGTGTATCTGCATTTCGTGTGGGTTCACCAAATTTCACTCATGTGGGGGATTGTAGGAATTAATTTAATTATTTAAATAAATTAATTGGATTTAATTCGTGTGGGTTCACCAAATTTCACTCATGTGGGGGATTGTGTGTCTGATGTATTGAGCTTTAGATAGCCCATGTTGAGGATACTTACGAAGCATGTCCATGAATCTGTCTCATGCTTCATGAAACTTTTCTCCTCCACCGATAGCAAATTGGTTAATGTCTTGCTTCATTTTAAATACCTTCGACGGTGGCATGTACCTCTCCAAGAACCTTAACTTCAATTGCTCCCAAGTGGTGCACTCAGCTGCATTGATAGTATCGTACCAATCTCTCGTTTTTTCAGTAAGCGAGAATTTAAACAAGAGGATCTTCCTAGCATCTTCATGTTCTCCTGCGTCTTTTTGAGTACTTGCATAGCCCAAGAACTTGTTCAGATGCTACTGCGGATCCTTGAAAGTCCCTCCGGCGAAGGAGTTCCTTTCTATCATCCTAATAAGAGCGGGGTGAAGATCAAAATCCGCATTAGTCCCTCTCGCTCCTAGAAGCCCAAAGTGTCCAGCCCCATTATTCTTGAAAACCTCTCGGATGGCTAGATTATCTGGATTCACTGCCATGTTGACTGTCTCTACTCCCAAATTAACTTCGATTGCAGCTTTAATCGTTTGCGAAATCTGCCCATCAATTTCAACTCCAAAATTCAGAGCTTCAGTTGGGTCAATAGTCTTTGCCTTACTCTTCTTCTTCTTCTTCTTTCTCGACGATGCTCCAATCTCAGGATTATAGGGTTCAAGTTCACCTTGTTTTGATCTTGTGAGCATACACCTGAAAAGAATAAGAGAGAAAACAGTAAAACAAGATAAATAGCCCTAATAAACTAGAAATAACAAAAAGATATTTTAAGCCGTCCCCGGCAGCGGTGCCAGAAACTTGATGGGCATTTTCTCAACACATAATTTAATCCTCAAGTATAAAGGATATCAATTGTAGTTTCGAAGGTGACCAAGTTATATATCGAACCTAAAGGACGGATAAATATCAATTTGATTATGTTCTAGTATATTTAGACTATGTTAGTAAGAAAATATAATGGTTTTGATTTGAAGAGTAAGTAACAACTAATAATTGAAATGACAAGAAGAAGAGATAGTAAGTTGTGATCAAGTAAGATGATAGGTAGTTCGTCAGGTCATCCAGTTTTATTCATTAATTCATACTTTCGTGTGTCGATGTCCGACTCTGCCTTGTGGTTTATGGACGCATCACTAAACCATGCAAATCTACTCTTTAGACACAAGTAAATATGCGTATGACACGTGTGAATTTCCTCAAAGCAAGATGTATACTTCACCCCCCTTTCTAGGTACTATCATAATCAATTATTTCCCGTGCACTTAGTACTCTAACTCGATTTGATCTCCCTTTATAGGTACTATGAAGTTATACTCTTTATCCTACTTGTTAACTTGAATTCAATTCAATTAATAAATATTCATATAAGACGGTTCTAATAAGACTTTGGAATCCTTTCACTTAGAATTATAACAATAAATCCTGCTCAACAGTGAACGCACTCAACCAATAATCATGTTATGTATTCAGACTCTACACAATGATTATTGATGCATAAAACGACTATGAGTATGGATTAAAAATATGCAATCTTATATAAAATAAACCACAAGTAGTGTTGTACGGAGTATACACATGAAATACAAATCAACTCATGAAACCTTCATGACCCTAGAACTACCGAAGCGGCTCTAGCTCATGATTGATCTAGGAACAATCATGGTTAGATGGACCGATCTTACTTGACTCTCCAGCGAAACTCTGTCACAGCTCCTCCAGAAGATGGAAGATCTTCTCCTTGTCTCCTCTTATGCTTCACGATCTTACGCTCTCTTTTTTGGACTGCATGAGCTCCCTTTTATACTTGTAATCATGTCTTTAGGGCTTGGAATGGGCTTTTCAAGTGATCACACACATTTTGGCCTCAAAAATCTGGATATGATAAGTTTCTGTGCGATGGTTCGACCTCAGCAAACAGGTCGAACCACTGGACGCAGGTCGAACCACAGGTCGAACCCCGCTTCTGGAAGTATTCTGCACTTGGTTCGACCTCTGGTACAGGTCGAACCACTCCTTCTTGGTCGAACCACAGGTCAAACCGCACCACTGGATAATTTTCACTCCTGATTCGACCAACTGTCAGGTCGAATCCCAACGTCGTGGTCGAATCCTCCTCCTCACGAACTAGTTCGACCTTGGTTCGACCTGCTGAATAGGTCGGACCATTGAGTCGTGGTCAAACCTACCTTCTGCACACTTTCAATGCTGGTTCGACCTGTTGGAGGGTCGAACCCTCCTCCACAGGTCGAACCCACCACTTTCCTTGGTGGTTCGGATGGCCTCGACTTCGTCTCTTTGATTCTTGGCGTTTCCACTCCAATTTTACTATCAAAATCACTCAAATAGCTCCACTAACACCTGATTCATGCTCTTTCACAATATATATAGGTTTTCCACCTATTTCCACCTCAAAACTCTCCAAAACTAGCACAAAACATGATGTTAAACTTGTGAATTTATACACTTATCACCTGATGAACCAAAAGGATCGAAAGGATATGCAGCAAATACTTAACAAAGGCTTAGGCTAGTATTTTATTTGAATTAATCTGTCTTTAATATTTCGCTTATCTTAGTTTTATTTAGAATTAATCTTGGTGCAATATGTCATGAGTCACCGCCACTGTTTTTGTTTCTCTTCCCAAATCCCAACCCTACTTGCATAATGGACCATCCAGTAGTTAACAATAATGCTTGTTTCTAAAATTTTAGTTAACAATAATGCTTGTTTCTAAAATTTACATAAGAAATCAGATGGTGTGGGTGAGAGCAAAATTAAATTAGACGATGAAAATGGTAAGTGATGTCACCTATGGGCAGAGGGCAAGTAAAAGGAAACGGTGGTTGAGTGTGCAATACTGTGAGATTAATGGTGTTGCATGTGCTTGCAGGCTGTGAGATTAATGGTGTTGTACTTGCATTGGTTATTGTGAAAGAGATATTAAAGTAAGGTTCTGAGTTCAGACAAGGATTTGGAAAACCACATTCAAGGGCCATTTCAATTCTTTGTTGAATTTTATTTATTGATTTATTCTTTCCAGTTCCTGTTTGTATTTTGAAATGAACAAATATGCAACCACACTCATTTGGGACTGTGGTTATAAATACCTTGTGACTTGAATTCTCATTTCCAAACAAAACACCGATAAAATTAGGGATATGGGGATTTCAAGTTTGATCACTCTGTTTTTTACTGCATCGAATTTCGGCATCTGGTTTGTCGAATTTTGTTGTTTACTAGATATAATATTGTGATTAACTACTTTTATTTATTAATAGAGTGATGATGTAAACCCTATCTTCTCTATTCTTTTACATAATCACAGGAGATATACTAATATTTGGTGGGTAATTAGCCTTAGAATGTACCTTCTGATGAATTTGATAGGAATATAGAAGTAAATTACAGGTATAAAAATGGAACCAAAAATTGTTATAGCAAAGTCATGTAACTGAGAGTTTTAAAGTGGATATGATTTAAGTAACAATCTTATGTAAATAACACATAATTCTGTAAATAACACACAATCACAATGCTTATAGTATGGTTGGGAAAGAGGAGGAGAGTCAGTGTTGGCAGGGGAGGAGAAGGATTCAAGTTTAGTGATATGGAGTATTGTTGTTCTGCTGATGTTTAACAGAATAAGTAGAGGTGGCCATCATCTCATTATTACAATAATAATTAATGGTTAATTTAAGTTAATTTTAATTAAATAATAATTAATGTTTATCTCTTTTTTCAATAAAAAACTTCCTTTGTTCCACTTAAACCTACGTTTTTTTTTCATTTTAATCCGCCTCAATACAAATTGTGAATTTTCTTTTTTATAAAAGGCTCACACGTAGCACTAATACACTTACCTACCTTATATTTCTCTTATCTCACAATACATTAAATTATTATGTCTCTTAATCTACTTGCAAAATGCAAACGCTTATGTTTCAACGGGACGGAGGAGCATATCCTTATTAATAATAAAAATACTCATCCATTTCAAATTATTTTAGACACGGAGTTTTTAAAAAAAATGTCTTTTGATCAATTTTTTTAACTTTTAGTGAGTAATTTAATATATTTAGATAATAAATAGTAAATTATAAAATATGTTAAGTGTAGTAGGTGAGAGTAATAAATTTATAATTAAAATTTAATTTTAAAGTTGAGAATTGATATGATATTTTTCTAAGTGGTGAAGTTTAAATTTTTTTTTATCGGGCAAAGTCAGTTATTAGTATGGTTAGTATTACTGTCTGTCAAGTGTGTTATTCTTATTTTTGTGGGCCATGTAAGAGCATCTGTACTGGTTTGAAAAAAATGAGTTTAAACCAAAATATTTTCTAAATTAACCGATGCAAATGTGTAGTTTAAATTGAAAGGTCCCTCCAATTTAAAGTCTTGAACTGAGTTTAAATGTAAAATGATAAAATAATATAGATGTTTCTTTTGATGCGTGTCGTACGCACCTTTCTTTTGATGCATTACTTTACAAACCAAAAAAAGAGAGTGGAGCTGTATTAAAGATGTGGGGCATATCTTTTTTAACTCACACAAAATAATAATGAATTTATATTACATAGTTAATGAGGGCAGGAGTTGGTTTTAATGGGAATCGTGATGGACTCCACTCTTTATATACTCTACTCCAACATCCGGCTACACAGCTCTAACTTTCTCAAACATATACAGCTCCAACTCTGAGTAGCTTTCTGAGTTTCTCCACCGCTCCAACTCTTAGTGTGTTCTGAACATGTTTAAAAAAGTTTTAACCGGTGTGGGCCGCGGCACTGCCAGAGTACGTATTCTATAGAATATGTAATGTGTTTTTTCTATCATGCAATGTGTTGTGTTCCTCTATTTTTTTTACAGGGAATCTCGGGAAGATTAGTAGCTGCTAGAAGAAAAGAATACTTCGATAGAATCAAGTTCCTAAAGGAAGGCGTGATTAAGGTTAAGCAGACCTTAAAGGAGGTAAAGAGTCTACTGAAGGAAGCTCAGAAACAGGGAAAGGATACAACTGAGATAGAGAAGGATGTGAAGAAGTTTAAGGACGCATTGAAGAAAGTCAACTTGCAAATTAGGAAAGTTGAGGAAAAAGAGCTAGATATGGAGGCTGTGAGTAATGCTGAGAAGACATTACAAGATGTTGAGAAAAAAGTACCAGAATTGAAAAAAAATTTGACAGCAATCTTAGCAGAATAAGAAGAGCCTAAGTAAACAAGGCTTAGGCTTTATTTTATTTAAATTAATCTGCCTGTCGTCTTTCGTATTTCCAACAAAGGCTTAGGCTAGTATTTTATTTGAATTAATCTGTCTTTAATATTTCGCTTATCTTAGTTTTATTTAGAATTAATCTTGGTGCAATATGTCATGAGTCACCGCCACTGTTTTAGTTTCTCTTCCCAAATCCCAACCCTACTTGCATAATGGACCATCCAGTAGTAAACAATAGTGCATGTTTCTAAAATTTACATAAGAAATCAGATGGTGTGGGTGAGAGCAAAATTAAATTAGACGATGAAAATGGTAAGTGATGTCACCTATGGGCAGAGGGCAAGCAAAAGAAAACGGTGGTTGAGTGTGCAATGCTCTGAGATTATTGGTGTTGCATGTGCTTGCAGGCTGTGAGATTAATGGTGTTGTACTTGCATTGGTTATTGTGAAAGAGATATTAAAGTAAGGTTCAGAGTTCAGACAAGGATTTGGAAAACCACATTCAAGGGCCATTTCAATTCTTTGTTGAATTTTATTTATTGATTTATTCTTTCCAGTTCCTGTTTGTATTTTGAAATGAACAAATATGCAACCACGCTCATTTGGGACTATGGTTATAAATACTTTGTGACTTGAATTCTCATTTCCAAACAAAACACCGATAACATTGGGGATATGGGGATTCCAAGTTTGGTCACTCTGTTTTTTACTGCATCGAATTTCAGCATCTAGTTTGTCGAATTTTGTTGTTTAATAGATATAATATTGTGATTAACTACTTTTATTTATTAATAGAGTGATGATGTAAACCCTATCTTCTCTATCTTTTTACATAATCACAGGAGATGTATTAATATTTGGTGGGTAATTAGTCTTAGAATGTACCTTCTGATGAATTTGATAGGAATATAGAAGTAAATTTTATGTATAAAAATAGAACCAAAAATTGTTATAGCAAAGTCATGTAACTGAGAGGTTTAAAGTGGATATGATTTAAGTTACAATCTTATGTAAATAACACATAATTTTGTAAATAACACACAATCACAATGCTTATAGTGTGATTGGGAAAGAGGAGGAGAGTCAGCATTAGCTGGAGAGGTGAAGGATTCAAGTTTAGTGATATGGAGTATTGCTGTTCTGTGGATGTTTAACAGAATAAGTAGAGGTGGCCATCATCTCATTATTACAATAATAATTAATGGTTAATTTAAGTTAATTTTAATTAAATAATAATTAATATTTATCTCTTTTTTCAATAAAAAACTTCCTTTGTCCCATTTAAACCTACATTTTTTTTTTCATTTTGATCCGCCTAAATACAAATTGTGAATTTTCTTTTTTATAAAAGGCTCACACGTAGCACTAATACACTTACCTACCTTATATTTCTCTTATCTCACAATACATTAAATTATTATGTCTCTTAATCTACTTGCAAAACGCAAACGCTTATGTTTCAACGGGACGGATGAGCATATCCTTATTAATAATAAAAATACTCATCCGTTTCAAATTATTGTAGACATGGAGTTTTTAAAAAAAAATATCTTTTGATCAATTTTATTGACTTTTAGTGAGTAATTTAATATATTTAGATAATAAATAGTAAATTAAAAAATATGTTAAGTGTAGTAGGTGAGAGTAATAAATTTGTAATTAAAATTTAATTTTAAAGTTGAGAATTGATATGATATTTTTCTAAGTGGTGAAGTTTAATTTTTTTTTATCGGGCAAAGTCAGTTATTAGTATGGTTAGTATTACTGTCTGTCAAGTGTGTTATTCTTATTTTTGTGGGCCATGTAAGAGCATCTGTACTGGTTTGAAAAAAATGAGTTTAAACCAAAATATTTTCTAAATTAACAGATGCAAATGTGTAGTTTAAATTGAAAGGTCCCTCCAATTTAAAGTCTTGAACTGAGTTTAAATGTAAAATAATAAAATAATATAGATGTTTCTTTTGATGCGTGTCGTACGCACCTTTCTTTTGATGCATTACTTTACAAACCAAAAAAAGAGAGTGGAGCTGTATTAAAGATGTGGGGGCATATCTTTTTTAACTCACACAAAATAATAATAATGAATTTATATTACATAATTAATGAGGGCAGGAGTTGGGTTTAATGGGAATCGTGATGGAATCCACTCTTTATATACTCCACTCCAACATCCGGCTACACAGCTCTAACTTTCTCCAACATCTACAGCTCCAACTCTGAGTAGCTTTCTGAGTATCTCCACCGCTCCAACTCTGAGTGTGTTCGTGAAGATGTTTAAAAAGGTTTTAACCGGCGTGAGCCGCGGCACTGCCAGAGTACGTATTCTGTAGAATATGTAATGTGTTTTTTCAATTATGTAATATGTTGTGTTCCTCTATTTTTTTACAGGGAATCTCGGGAAGATTAGTAGCTGCTAGAAGAAAAGAATACTTCGATAGAATCAAGTTCCTAAAGGAAGGCGTGATTAAGGTTAAGCAGACCTTAAAGGAGGTAAAGAGTCTACTGAAGGAAGCTCAGAAACAGGAAAAGGATACAACTGAGATAGAGAAGGATGTGAAGAAGTTTAAGGACGCATTGAAGAAAGTCAACTTGCAAATTAGGCAAGCTAAGGAAAAAGAGCTCGATATGGAGGCTGTGAGTAATGATGAGAAGGCATTACAAGATGTTGAGAAAGATGTACCAGAATTGAAAAAAAAATTGACAGCAATCTTAGCAGAATAAGAAGAGCCTAAGTAAACAAGGCTTTGGCTTTATTTTATTTAAATTAATCTGCCTGTCATCTTTCGTATTTCCAACAAAGGCTTAGGCCAGTATTTTAATTGAATTAATCTGTCTTTAATATTTCGCTTATCTTAGTTTTATTTAGAATTAATCTTGGTGCAATATGTCATGAGTCACCGCCACTGTTTTAGTTTCTCTTCCCAAATCCCAACCCTACTTGCATAATGGACCATCCAGTGGTAAACAATAATGCTTGTTTCTAAAATTTAAATAAGAAATCAGATGGTGTGGGTGAGAGCAAAATTAAATTAGACGATGAAAATGGTAAGTGATGTCACCTATGGGCAGAGGGCAAGCCAAAGGAAACGGTGGTTGAGTGTGCAATGCTGTGAGATTAATGGTGTTGCATGTGCTTGCAGGCTGTGAGATTAATGTTGCTGTACTTGCATTGGTTATTGTGAAAGAGATATTAAAGTAAGGTTCAGAGTTCAGACAAGGATTTGGAAAACCACATTCAAGGGCCATTTCAATTCTTTGTTGAATTTTATTTATTGATTTATTCTTTCCAGTTCCTGTTTGTATTTTGAAATGAACAAATATGCAACCACGCTCATTTGGGACTATGGTTATAAATACTTTGTGACTTGAATTCTCATTTCCAAACAAAACACCGATAACATTGGGGATATGGGGATTCCAAGTTTGGTCACTCTGTTTTTTACTGCATCGAATTTCGGCATCTGGTTTGTCGAATTTTGTTGTTTACTAGATATAATATTGTGATTAACTACTTTTATTTATTAATAGAGTGATGATGTAAACCCTATCTTCTCTATCTTTTTACATAATCACAGGAGATGTACTAATATTTGGTGGGTAATTAGTCTTAGAATGTACCTTCTGATGAATTTAATATGAATATAGAAGTAAATTACATGTATAAAAATGGAACCAAAAATTGTTATAGCAAAGTCATGTAACTGAGAGTTTTAAAGTGGATATGATTTAAGTTACAATCTTATGTAAATAACACATAATTCTGTAAATAACACACAATCACAATGCTTATAGTGTGGTTGGGAAAGAGGAGGAGAGTCAGCGTTGGCAGGGGAGGAGAAGGATTCAAGTTTAGTGATATGGAGTATTGTTGTTCTGTGGATGTTTAACAGAATAAGTAGAGGTGGCAATCATCATATTATTACAATAATAATTAATGGTTAATTTAAGTTAATTTTAATTAAATAATAATTAATGTTTATCTCTTTTTTCAATAAAAAAACTTCCTTTGTCCCACTTAAACCTACGTTTTTTTTTTCATTTTGATCAACCTCAATACAAATTGTGAATTTTCTTTTTTATAAAAGGCTCACACGTAGCACTAATACACTTACCTACCTTATATTTTTCTTATCTCACAATACATTAAATTATTATGTCTCTTAATCTACTTGCAAAACGCTAACGCTTATGTTTCAACGGGACGGAGGAGCATATCTTTATTAATAATAAAAATACTTATCCGTTTTAAATTATTGTAGACACGGAGTTTTTAAAAAAAATATCTTTTGATCAATTTTATTGACTTTTTGTGAGTAATTTAATATATTTAGATAATAAATAGTAAATTATAAAATATGTTAAGTGTAGTAGGTGAGAGTAATAAATTTGTAATTAAATTTTAATTTTAAAGTTGAGAATTGATATGATATTTTTCTAAGTGGTGAAGTTTATTTTTTTTTTATCGAGCAAAGTCAATTATTAGTATGGTTAGTAGTTAGTTTCATCAAGTCTCCTCACCAAGTTTAATGTGAAACGAATGAAAATATAAAGTGTAAAATTTAACTTAGGACGAAATGAGTAAATATCATTTAAAATATTATACTGTTGAAAAATACGCGTACATTTAGATTAGGAAATAAAATATTTTAATGTGTAGTGAGGTAAAATAAATAATATTTTAATGTAACATGAATAAATGCATAATTATGTAACGTGTGAGATATGGAGAGAAAAATTATATGGGTCTCTTTTACAAAAATTTTATTGATACAAAATTAAGTGAAAGAACAGGAGTACATTAAAGTAAGAATATCAAATAATTATTACAATATTAATTTTTAAATTTAAATTATTATATTAATTTAATTAAAATTAACTTAAATTAACAATTAACTATTATTTAATTATTTTTTATTTAGTTTAATGAGGTATTGGGCCATATGGGCAGAGGCACCAAATCATCGCACAGTAACAATATATGTCATTAAAAAACTTTTGAAACAACAATATTTTATTAATTTAGCACCAAAAATACTCAGTACGTAGCTAGAAAAAGTGAAAGATTAGTGTGAGTACCATGGCAAGAGATGCATGTTGCATATTACTTGCATTCATTAACAATTCAGGACATTTGAGCCTCAATAACAATATAAATTGGATAATCTCAAGTCAACATAACTGCAGTTTATTCAGGCGATTGACTTTACTTTTGACTTAAAATGATGCCATTTTTCTTCTCCATTACAGAGAGAGACCTTGCAAAGCAGGAAAAAAAAATTTCTTTACAGATATTTAGATTTCAGAATCACAAGTTAATATAGTTATAAATAAGGTCAGTCTGGTGCTTCTTTCACACCACTGCACAGTGGAAACATCACACACATATATATATATATATATATATATATATATATATATATATATATATATATAATGGTTCAGGAAGCAACAGGGTTGTATGAAATGCTGTTTCATTCAACATTGGATTGCAAGCTGATGTCTACCGTACTCCTCGACTGAGTTCAGTCCGATATCAACAAACCCTCAGACGGATATGATCGTACAGCCACAACTCAGTAAGCTTGCGAAATAAAGAAATATTGTGTGAGAGAATGCCACTTATAATGATCTACACAAAAATCCCCAAACATATATTGAAAACAGCGAGCATTAGAAAGAAAACGAGATGCACAATCAAACCTTCGATTGCAAAATAAGGGTGCTACTTTACACTTTTTTGAACAAGTTATTAATTCTGTCAACACAATTCCGATGGTTCTTGAGTTGGACAGTTTTTTGCAATACCGAATTAAGATATGTCAGAGGTGAAATAAATTTAATACCGCAACAGCAGGTGTACGCTATAATAAAAGTCAAAGATTAACCAAAAGAACCAACCTTAACAGCCACAAACCACTAAGAAAGCTCAAATCCAGCATTTGAATTAATGGCGTATAGAAGTTTCGCTCTCAAAGTGCTCGACCGTTTGTATGTTGGCAGCTGTATTACATGAACAAAACATCAATGAAATATCAACAACTGATTCGACAAAAAAAATTATAAAAGAAAAAAATCTTTCACTTGATCAATGTGGTAAGATCATCAGAAAACCTGGTGACGAAAAACAATGTACTAGTTTTATGGCATTATGAAATGTACCTTCAAAGTATCATAGCACGTGGAAGCTGAAGGAAGACGATCCACATCCTGTCCTCCAAATGAAGCCCAAAGAGGAACATCACAAGCCACCTGTTTCATCAAAATGTTTCTGAGTTAGCTTCACACAATAGTCTCATGTTTCTTGTTTTTCATAAATCTTAAAGAGTGGATTCAATGGCATTTTAACTTGGGGACGCTCTATATTATTTTCCTGAGTCATTATGACAAAAGGTTGCCTAGACAGAATTACCAGTCTACCAATTTATCAATTTTAATTACATAATTATGAATATTGTGATCTATCAAAGATTCAAAGAAATGGATGCTTATATTAAATGCTACTATAAATGATACTTCCTCACAGTTGAAAATTTATTTAATGAAATAAAACTCAAATTATAACCCAGGTTACAAACTGAATTCTAAATTTTATCTGACTGGATCAGCACATCATAATGTGTAAATTACATGAACAGGCAAACAATCAGAATTTTGATGGCGCTTAAAAAACCATGAAGATAGTCTATCAATAGAAGCTCTTTTACCATTAAAGATTATTAATACACTGAAGTGGAATAATACCTTATGAATGGTAAAAGCTGGATGAAGGTGCTTGAAACCAAGCAAAGGAGCTCGTGAACAGCTAGTTACAAACTTAAGAAGCATACAGCGCTCTCTTGGCTCAAATCCTGCAAGTACCTATGAACAGGGAACCAAAAGTGATATGAAAAATTGGACGGAAATATAGCAATCTAAACAGCAGAACAAGCGTGCACAGATGAATACATTTAAGATAAAGAGAGATCTAACATATGCAATCAATTGACATCAATTATGCAGTTGCGGTCCCTGTGTAAGTCATTATACATTACTTAGGTGAATTTTATACAGCCCTTGCTAAACGTAATAAACAATGGCCGTAAAAGTGGATTTGTCCTCAAACAGAGTGGTATAAACATACAAACATACTTGGAGCCCAATTTAGTGAAATATTTTCCTTCAAGATTCTATGTCACTCACGAATGTCAAAAGTTTATCTGAACATGAATCACAGAGATGATTAGAATTTATAAGAAGCGAACGAAAAGTAGAAACCCAACTTCAAATGACAAAACATCCATTCAGTAAAACCCCAGAACATGAGAACACTGTTTAAGCATGTTGGTTCAAGTGCTGTCACTAGATTGTACCTCCCAAAAAAGTTTAACACTTCGACTTCCTTCACTGTAACCGCCAGTATACTGTGTATTTTTCCTCAGGTCATCAACATCAATGTCTTGATCAATGTCTTGATCCCCACCCGAAAGTAACTGCAAATGAATCAAATGGATTAGGACAGAAATGGATGTCCAGAAATGTAGCAATTTTTAGACTCTCACTAGTCACTATATACTCGGCCATCTTAACTTTCAGAACTTTGTACCGTGCCATCAAGTGTGCACCAGTGAGAGGTTGTAATTGACAAAGTGCAAGATTCAAATTATTTGGACGGAAAGCTTGTCCAGAACACCAGTAATTTATATGAAATATGTTCCGAAGCTCAAAGAGCCTTTAGCATAAGGTTTGGTTTTCCATCTATGGCTCATATTCCAAATTGAAAATCCCAATACATACCTCCATTAATTTTTAATTTTTTTTAAAGGGACTTCATAATCACAGGTTTATGGTCAAATTGCTAAAAAATTACAAAATATCAGATACCTACACATGCAAATACATTAAAGATTGCAAAACCTTGAAATAGTTCTCTTTAGTGGCATCTCTCACAAGTTTCTAAATTACATAGAACTTTAGAAGGAAAACATAGAGCCCAGAGGCAAAAATAATAATTCAAAGGAATATACCTGATTAAACTCACTAGCATTAAATAATTTCAACCAAGAAGGGGATATCAGATCTTTCAAGCCTCGATAAAATGCATTTGAGAAAGGAAGTATCTGCAATCAGAGCTAGTAACAAGTAAGCACCCGATGCAAGCATAAAGAGTCATAAAAACTGCTGAAATGCTTGAACACCTGTCTGTTAAGCTTATAATCTGCCATTACATGAATGTATTGCAATTTGTTCTCATTTGTCACACATATATCCTTGGCCCCAGGTTTCAGTTCAATTACATGTCGTTAAACAAGTGATTCTTGCGTAACAGTGAAATCCAAACAAAGATCTTCAACATCTCCATCATAATGCTGCATGTCCAATTCATATCTGTCATCAGTACATATCAAGCAAACTGGGAAAAAAAAGTACCTTTCCAAAATGCACAGGTAGCCTCTTTACAAGTATAAGTTATTTAAATTATTCATACACAGCCGCATTAGGGACAAAAAAAATTACTATTTCAAAGATGAACTTGATACTTCATTCATAACTGAATACACTGCTTAGAAAAGATATATGCAGATTAATATAGGAAACAAGACAATATCCTTAAAAGATAAAAGAAAGGGGATGAAAAGAAAATATTAAATTCAAGGGCCACGTTCGCGTAAGAGATCTCATGATAGCACACTGTCACCTGGTTTGCACAGGAGATGAGCCCAAAGTGATATACATATTAATTTTTGCGGAATTAGTATTATGTGCATCACAAAATCATTTAGCTCTCCATGTCTGCAGCATCCACCAATCAATACTAATAACCAACATTTCCTCACGACCTAGCCAGTGAAGCAGCCTCCCCATTAAACTCGTACTTTCAGATCGCTTGCCGTAATGCAAGTTCAATGTAACTAATTCTCACTTCTTCCACTATCATGTTGAAAAAAAATAGAACTAAGCTTCCTTCATACATGAAAAATTTTTAATCGTCTCCCCACTAACCCGAATCCTTGTACATCATTATGCCCAGCATTGAATGTGTGTATAAATTATAATGCTACACGAACCTTGAATTTGAGAAAAATTAGACCTATTTGGAATCCTCCTAAAATCCATGCTGCTGTATTGAGTGAAACTCCTATTGTAAGAATTATGCTTATGACCTAATGCATATATATTGTTCTCTTCAATGGTTAATGAGGTCCACATTGATGTTCTTTGATGCTGAAATGAAAAAGGCTTAAGAGAGACCAAGAGTGTTCGCTGAATTGACAGGCGCAGTGGAGCACTTGAAGAAATAGAAGAATGACACATCACAAGACAGAAAGTTTGTATAGTGACACTCAATGATTTGATAGAGTATTCACCTTAATATACATGAGATCCTTGTAGAGCTCTGGGTCAAGGCTGGAGAGTTCATCCAGAAAGCAAAAGCGCCCCAATAATTTTTGCACAAATGCATGTGAAATATAAAAGTCAAGTAAAATTCCTTCATACAGAGCTTTACCAATTATTCTCCCCAGAAATTCAATCATCTGGGATACATTATCCAAAAATCTTGCAGCCATATTTGGTATTAGAAGCCCCTCAGAAGTTAAGGTCTGGGAGAAAAAACCATACCTGAAGAAACGAGAATTTATTACAGAGGGAATTATGGAAGTTCTTTTTTTTAATAAGTAAAAAGAAATAATCAAGAAAACATCGTACTCTGGAGAAAATGCTACTTTTGAGATGTCAATCAAGAACTCCTTGGAGAGTCCACCATAGTCAAGGCCAGTTTCTGGAAGGCCAGATTCACTGACAAATGAAACATGGATGGTAGACTTCAGCCTTGAACCAAGTGAATTCAATTGTTGCAATCCTCTTCAAAAATATGACCCCGACGAATTACTATCTCAATTGACCGAGATCCAGGTCCAGTGCTTTCACCAGCCAATCTTCTCGACACCTTGTTCATGCTTATTAATTCTCTGAACATCTTTACCCTACCAAATTGAGGAAGGAATATCTCTGATTATCATTTGGGAACTTAAAATAACTAATTTATGTAAATATAATTAGCAAAGCTAAACAATCAAAGAAATCCTGCAAGAAGTCCAAGAATGTGGAGTATTAATACCCAACATGGTGTTCAAAGTAATCCAAATGTGACTGTAGGTAAAAGGAGGATTTCATCTGTTGATATAATAATTCCAGTATCCACTATCAAAAGATTGTACCTAGTACACAGCTCACTGTTGGAGATGCATAGAACTCCAGAGGCTGCAGGAGATAACTGCAGCTGCATTAATTTGTATTCATTGAGAGTACTGTGACCGTTAACTTCCCATAGGATTGAAACAAATATAGAATCTATACATTTATTATGTCAAATGTGTACTATGTAGTACATTGATTTACTAAAGAATAATTAACAAATTCAAAATAGCACATATTAAGCTGAACTATATATATTAAAAACTGGGTGGAAAGGAGTCACTATCTCTCTCTCTCTCTGTGCCGGGGGGGGTACGGATTCCATGGACCCTCAGCCACCTTTACCCAGTCCATTCGAAAAAAGTACAGATGTGCATGTTGCTCGTCCCATTATTCAAAGGGGTCTTTCACAATAAACAGTCATCCACATACACTTTTACTTCATATATATTTCCAAGCAAACAGAGGAAGCACAAAATTAATGCATGAAAATCAGTAAATCAAATTGGCACTATCTACACAAGGTGGCAGCTTTAGCAGTTCCTAATTATAGAAAAGAAGAAAGCACCAAAAAGTTCCATAAGTTCACTGTCAAGCCAAACATCCCCACCACCAACAACACCTATCTCTCTCTCTCTCTTTAATAGGTGCAACTTTTAAAATAGAAACTTTACTTTTATCTTAGAAAGCGTAAGAAATAAAAGATAATGTAATTATCTAATAGATTGTATAATTATGATCTTATGGGTTGGACCTACCTTTCTTCGAAGGGAAATACATGTGGCATGGTAGTAATGATGGAACCCATGCTCGAATAGGGTGCTCCATCTGCAGCCGAGAAAACTTCATGAGTCCTGGCAGCAACGGCAATTGGCATCCTATTACTTTTACCGGGAGCTAGCCACAAAGAAGGATGGCAAAATCGGCGCCTACAATCCCTTTCATATAACAAATGCAGGCATCGAACTGCAGAATCAACAAGAGCTCTATATTGGGAGTTAAGACCCCGGGATAAGGAATTATATACAAAAGTGTTCAGCATAGATGCAATTTTCTGCTGCTGCTCCAACGAAAATGGAACCTGCAAATCAATAATGCCAGTAAAGTTATTACCAGAGACAGCAGAATTTAATAAACAATAACAACTAGTTAAAGAAACTAATAAAACCTCCTTATCATAAAACTCTAGGTCCTCAAGAATTAACAGCAGATGTGAGTAACCGGAACAGAAGAGGTAGAGCAGATAAGTTATATCTTTTGATATGCCTTCAGGACCCTGCCTAAGTGGTTCAATGTCCCACTGATCAGAAGGAATTTCCTCAATTTGGCTAGTGCTAGGTTCACCATCTGAATCCACAAGATCATCCTCCATTTGTGACTTTCCAGTGATCTTTTGCAACACATTGGCCCACTTATTGGTAGTGTCTTTATTAACTCTCCTTTTTCTTCTCTCAGAAACTCCATCAATTTTGTCAACAGCTGTTCTCGAATTGGCAATATGATCCCTGACATGAAAGAGAGATTTCTCTAGTTCTTCCCACAGACTGAAAATAAACCCAGGGGCAAATGACAGCATGTTGAGAACTGGCAATGATTTGACCACAGGATTCAAAGTTGAAAATAGTCGAAGCATACAAGAATAATAATGAGCTATGTCAAGTAACCCGTATTTCCTGGGATAATCAGGATTGCCTGAGGAGAGCAGGAGTTCCACATACAGAAGCATCTTTTTCAAATGGAAAGAGTTTCTTAAGATGCCACTGCTGACAAACAGGCCAAAAAATGTCTATATATGACAGCTTTGGGAACCTGAAGTCGTTACATCCATGATAAAAGATGATTCGGCAAAAGGATCATTACTAACTAGGATTTCATCACCTTTCCTGGCCTTCTGTCCAAGGTTTTCAAGTGAAGCCAATAGGTTATCGGCGAGTAACATAACCACATGTAGATAGGATGAATAGTCTAAGCCTTTAGTGAATTTTCCAAAATCTAATGCGTTCATATCACTCCCTGTTGCAAGGTACACAGTGTTAGCAAGAACCCAACCAACAGATGGCATCTTCACGGGTGTTTTCTCTGACTGATCCATTCCAAAAATTTCCTTCAAAATCTTCTCCTTTGAGATCTGTCATTACCTGCCAAGGTTTGATCAGCCTCATAGTGCCAAAATCAAGAAAAGATAAAAGTTTCTAAACATAGAAATATCAAAATTTTCACCCATATTTTGTAATAAATGACATAGTTAGAATAATAATGAAGAAAAACTGGGACATTTGAGAAAGTAAGTCCGTTCAACAAACAATCCTTTAAATAAAAAAAATAAAATAAATTGACATTTTCAATAGTTGATGTTGAAGGTGGCTTTCTCTGTTTAGCCAATTCTTACCACTATCGTCCTGAGGCATGGTGATAATATAGACGTGTGTCTTAAAGCAGGTACAAGTATTGCAGGTAACCGTTGAGGAAACCAAGGTATCATGAGCAATGAGACGCAATACTGCTCGACAGATGACTCCATCATGTCATTATCACTTACGTCAATGTCGATTACTTGGAATGGCCGCAACGATAAAGTTATTGCGCTAGCAACTATCAAGAATCTATCATCTGAGTGACAAGACATTAATTCTTGAGGAGAATTAATGGCTTCCAATTTCAAAATGAATTTCCCAATGCAGTTATACAAGCCACTTTTTTTACTCCCAATAAACTGCACCAGAGTTTTCACTGCCATATTTGTGTCCTTACGGTCATCATAAGGAATGCAATTCCAACCTTTTGAATCAGTTAAGAGAACTGATAAGCGCATTGCTGTTGATGTGAGGACAACGTCTTGAACTTTTTGACTGGAGTGATCAAACAAAGATAAAACAAACAAACAAACAGAAATCAGCTTCTTTGATTGATGAATCCATAACGTTCTCTCTTCTATGCTACCAGCTGCCATTGAGCAAAAGTTCTGATATACATCTGCAAGTCAAATGTAGTCATACATTAGAACAACTACTTACTTCATTACAAACACAAGAAACGCAAAACCATCTAAAACTCTTACAGGGACGAATCTCAAATAGGAAGTGACAGATACTCCCTATTTACCTAATGATTTCCTATTGCGCTAGCATCATCTAAGCAACTGATCCACTGGTACTAGGTTCTTACTGTCCCAAATATAGTCTCAATGAAACCGATTGATTAAACTTGTGTGCTTCTACTTTTACTTTTTATAAGCTAATGGTCATCTTACCTCAGCCTCACGCTCAACACCACATCCTTAAAATTAGTCTGAAGCACCAACATTTCTCAATTCATTAATACATGTTTAACTTTTAATCCAAGCAACCTACCAAAGTACAAGATTAAATGAAAACTATACATGAACAGAAATTGATTTTTTAATTCAAATGTGAAGCAATTGGAAATGACTGAGGAATAAATCCATTTGAAACTGAGATTAGTGAGGTCTCTGTTGCTCCAAACAGTCATAACAATCTAACAAAACCTGGAGTAGTAAAAATCAAATCAAAATCTAGGTCTTACCATTTGACGTTATGTCCTCCAAAACGACTCTGAAGCAAGTAATCATACAATCCCCATTCCTAGCTCCAATTTTCTCACACCGAACAGATAAGTAGTTTATAAAAAACAGAAATGGTCGCAAAATTTCCCTCGATATCTGTAAGCCAGTAAGAGCACCAGACCGATTACTCATCATATTTTCCCACTCCTCTTGCAGACGCAATGCCACCGATTTCGCCGCGTAATGCCGCCTCCAGACCCTCTGATTCCATGGCAAGACATTCAAAATCCGAACAACGACACTGAATTAGGCCTCTAATCGACAACATTCTCTTAGTACCTGAATGAGCAATACGGCGGCGTTTGCTCGCCTGGTGTAATTCCGGAGTTCCCTTTCCTGATTCACCCTCTCCAGAAGGGCATCCCTCGTAATTTCCTTGGCGCTGGCACCACGCAGCGATACCTAACGAAGAATTAAACAGTGCAATCCAACGAGCAATTATAGCGAAAATCACGAAAAACTGACATTCAAAAACTGCAAAAATTGAAGTCTGGAAAAACGTGAGGGATAAAGGAACCTGGTGTCTGCGAGAATCGTTCATGATTCTCCGCGATTACAAGGGAAAGGCGATCGAGAATACTTGATCGAGAATCCAACGAGCAATTATATCTCTCGTTTCTCTTCGCCTTAGCTTCACAATATTGATTGAATCGAAAAGTTGAAAATCTGAAATGGAATAAGAAATTATCCAACGCACTGATCTAATTGGCAAGATCTATTTCGAGGTCATTTTTAGGGTGTAAACAGGTAGGATATGGTACGAGTATGCTAAATTCATACCCTACACTATACCTATTTCCTTTATCCATACCTTACTCTATTACCCTTAAATGTATCATCAGGTAGGGTACGGGTATTATCTATCGGATAAACGGATATCCACCGAGTAAACGGATATCCACCTATTTTAAAATGATCACCCTAATTATCTTACTATTCTCATTTATCCCTATGATGCCGATACTTCTCTTTATCTTATTCGCCTCAAATAAATACAAATGTCCAACATATAAATAAATCATCACTCTTAACCACACAAGAATCATGAATCAAAATACAAAATAAGGCTTCAAAGTTATACTAATAGCATTAAAAAAACCCAAGTAGCACGATAAAAACTAATCAAACTAATCAAGCAATGTTTATAAAATCATCTTCAACTGTTGCATGGCTTCAAGTTTACACAGATTTGATAACTTCAAATGTAACAAAGATCTTCAAAGTTTCATAATCTCAAATTTAATTGTCAATATATTCATCCTAAAAAAATACATATATAAATATTAAAGGACATATTTTAATAATTATCATTATAATAATAATAAGTATAAAGAAATAAATAAATAAATATATATATACACGGGTAAACGGGTAGGGTAATCGGGTAGGGTAGACGGATATTTTATAAAAATCATACCCTACCCCTACCCTTAACATTTTAAACGGATACGGGTAATACACTACCTGATACCCGATTATACTCTACCCTACCCTTACCTGATCGGGTATTACCCGCCGGGTACCCGAACCCGCGGGTAAAATTGACACCCCTAGTCATTTTAAGTCTTTTAAAGTAGTATCATGTTGCGTAAACAAGGTAACATTACTATTATTATTTTCTTTTTCACTTTTGGTTCTCCAAGTCTTTTTTTTTTTATTCTTTTGATCCAAATTCAATAATTTTTTATTGAAAATTTAAAAAACTTGTCTAAGTGAATTACAATCGCGCTCAAAATGATCTTGTAACTATGGACTTTTTTAAGCTCAGATCATATTTTATTATAATTTTCACTTTTGGTCCTCCATTTGCATAAAACTAAAAAGATTTTAATGTAAAGAGTGATTTGTAATGTCTTCCATTTATATTAATTCTTTTTTTTTTCTCTATACCCAATATTAATTACACCTATTTTCTATCCATTTTCTTCAACTTTATTTTGATTATTAATGTAATTTAAAATTAATTTATACATTTAATCTTAAAGAATTTGATTTGACTCCCCAAATTTAAAAAGTGAAACTTGTGTTATGTATAATTAAAAGTTAAAATAGAGTTTTAAGAAAGATATTTTAGAGTATCTCCAAAAGCAATTGTCTAATTTAGAGAGTATTTTGTATAAAATGGAAAGTATTTAAATTTTAGAAACTCATATATTTTTATCTCCTCCAGCATTTTCTTTATATTTTAATTAATTTTTTATTAATTAATTTTTTATCTTCCCAATATTTATTTATTTATTACTTTTTATTATATTGTAAAAACAAATTTTGTATTTATAATAAAATAAATACAATATTGAGTACAATTATAATTTGAGATGGATTTAACTTGGAGAATATGTAAGCGGGTTATAATCTCAATCAATTCCCTGATTCTTCTCTCGAACCAATGTGGCTTTGACTTTGACTGACTTGTGTGTTGACTTTGACTTTTTTGACGAAGTGTATGCTGACTGTGTTGACAGCGTGTGTGTTGAGCTGAATCTTCAAAAAGAAGCTTGTCCGAGCTCGAGTGTATAGTCTTGAACGTTGATTCGGAGGCGCTAAACCTTTGTTCGGATGGAACGTTGACTGGAGAGCTTTCCACGAAGAACACTTGATCTGGGGGACTTGGAGCCTTAATGCCGGACTAGAGGCTGTTCTTGGGTTGAAGCTTGAAGATGCTTGAAGATCTTGTACTTGTAGCTTTAGAGGCCTGAAGACTTTGAAGATTTGTAGAAGATCTTGAGTTTGAAGCTTTACAGGCTTGAAAACTTAAAGATTTGTTGAAGATCTTGAGCTTGAAGCTTTACTGACTTGAAGACTTGAAGATTTATTGAAGATCTTGAGCATGAAGCTTTAGAAGCTTGAAGATCAGCTTGAAGCTTTGGAGGCGTGAAGCTTTGAAGATGCTTGAAGGCTTGAAGATCCTCAAACGTTCTTCGCTTGGAGCTTCAAAGATTTGAAGATTGATTGAAGTTATTTGCTTGTTCTTCACTCGAAGATTTGAAGATCTGAGGGAGCGCTGCTCGTGTTCTCGATCTCTACAGGAGCGTCTTGTCTTCGGCTGCTCGAATGTGTGTGTGTGTCAAATGAATGGTGGAGACCCCTTTTTATAGGTGATAAGGGAGGTCCAGGCAATTGGGCTCCAGCTTGATTGAACCATAATCGGGCCTATTTGATTTGGGTCTGATTTAATTTATCTGGGCTTTTTTGACTTGGGTCAGACCTCATTTTAATTTAAGTCCATTTAATTGTCGGGCTCAAATTATTTATTAATTTACTTTAAGAATTAAATTATTTAAATTCCAAAATAAATTAATATTTAATCAATAAAAACCACGTGTCGCCATTTGATTGGACCGTAAATTTTAATTGCTTACAAATATTATTATATTATCTCTTAATTTATTTTATCATAGGTATGATTAAATTAATATTTTTAGTGGACATTTCAAGAAAAGAGTTATAAGTGATAAAATAGTTAATGCAATTAATTTTAAAGAAGTGTTTTGGCTTTCTAAATTTGAAGAGTCAAATTCATTATGTCAAAAGTTTTGTTATTTTGAAGAGGCAATTGGACATGAATTTTTATGTTTTACTTTTTAAATTTTTATTAATTTGAAAAACCTTTAGAAGATCCTCTTATATTATTATTCTTCAAAATATAACATATTTTTAGTTTATAAAGTCTCTTGGAATTGCTCAAAACTTTTTTCTTCGAATATTATATAAAAATTAAAGTTATCTTATTAAGAGACACCCTCCCGTAAGACATATATTAGATGAGTTGTAAAACATGTAGATTTATTATTAAAGAATGTCTAACTAAAATATTTTTATAGGTAGTTAAATATTTTATAGTTCTGAATCATATTCTCAGCAAAATAATAGCGCTAGAAACCCAATAATTGAAATTTATTGCCATAATAAATTGAGTGAGGCTTGCGTGCGCCCGGGCACACGGAAGTACATTTCGCGTGCCTTTACAATTTAATATTATAGATAATGGTATATCATTTTGTTCTAAAGGTATACACTTTAATTAATAAAGATACACCATTCTGTTCTAAATGGTATACCATCTTATTATATTTTTAAATTTTCTTTAGAAAATAAAGGGTACACATCTTTATATTAAAGGATATACAATTTAACACAAAATTCTAAAGGCACACGGAGTATGTTTCCGTACGCCCAGATTTTATCTTGTAAAATACAGGGTACACACCCTTATATTAAAGGGTACACAATTTAGCACAAAATTCTAAAGGCACACGGAATGTAATTCCGTGTGCCCGGACGGCACATAAGTTTTTTGTCTAATAAATTAAGATCAAATCTTGAATGGACCACCTAAGTTTCCATATCAGCAATAAAAATCCAATTAACAAGCAAGATAGAGGAAGAAAAAAATATTATATTGTTGAAAGATACGCGTACATTAGATTAGGAATAAAATATTTTAATGTGTAGTGATGTAAAATAAATAATATTTTAATGTAAAAAGAATAAATGTATAATTGTGTGACGTGTGTGTGAGATATGGAGAGAAAAATTATATGGGTTTCTTTTACATAAATGCACGCTTTGTATTGATACAAATTAAGATGAAAGAACAGGAGTACATTATTGAAAGAATATCAAATAATTATTACAACATTAATTCTTAAAGTTAAATTATTACATTAATTTAATTAAAATTAACTTAAATTAACCAATAACTATTATTTAATCATTATTTTAATGAGGCGATGGCCATATGGGCAGAGGCACAGCTACTATTGGCACCTTACCTTATTCTGTTAATCATCGCACAATAACAATATTTGAAACAACAATGTTTTATTAATTTAACCCTAAAAAATGATGTCGTTTCATTTTGCAATTTTCTTTTTTAATAGTTGGAGGATGTTGTGGATATAAATATTTGGACAAGCCTCCCGCTTCCATGTCCAAGTTGGAAAAGTGGATAAAAGTAAGGTAATTATTTACGAATTTCTAAAAGTTTAGATTAATTTAATTGAAATAAGGATGGGGACTTTAATTGTAACAACCCTTTCAAAATCAATTTAAAAAATCAAGCATGTTCTGCTTTGAGTTTTGTAAATGTACCAAGATTTTGAATTTCATATAATCACTCTCATTAATTAATACTCCTTCCATCCGACCATAACGTTTAGTGGAAGTATGGGTCCAATTTTTTAGTTTTATTAGTGGGTGTGTGAAGGTCCCATGTGTTTAAAAAGAAAAATGTGGACCTTTGATGCGGACGCCGAAAATGACAAAATTTGGATCTATCTAGCGGACGGATAGAGTACTACTATTTGGTAAATTCTATTACAACCTACAAGTTGCTATCTTGGGACAAAGTTGTGGATAATATTTTCTTGTTACCGATAGAGATACGAGATATTCTGTGACACTTTAGTGTTATATCTTTATACTCCCTCCGTCCCATAGTTGTTGTCTTCGTTAATGTAGATACGGAATTTAAGAAAATTTAACTTTTTGGGGGTATTGTGGTATTTTTAGGTAATAAATAAATTATAAAGTATGTTATGTGTGTTAGGTGAGTGTGGTAAAGTTGTAATTAAGATAAACTTTTAGGGTGGGGATTGATGTGATATTTTTTTTTATGAAAGTAAGACAATTAATTTACGACGGATGAAAATGGAAAGTAAGACAACGAGTTTAAGACGAAGGGAGTAATATTTTTTTTATGAAATGATACGTGACGGGGTGGAGAAATTCAATCTCTTCCTCCTATTATATTCAATCCACGACACTTGAGACTTGCGCTCAACACAAATACAACTATCCACTTCACATTAAAATATTATTTTTCTTACCTCGTTACACTTTAAAATATTACACTCCTTAATTCACGTGCAAAATACAAATGAACATTTATTAAGGAATGGAGAAAATATTAACTTTAGATGCACCGATCAAATGTACCGCATAATAATCCCACATTTATTAGATGAATGAATGTAATCCAATATTTCCCTTCAAAATTATGGGGATTACTTATATGACACATGAGTCACCTATAACCCAAATTTTAACCGCTTATCTTTGTTTAGTTATTAACATAGTACCCTAAACTCTAGGGATAAATTATACCCTAAACCACAAGGTTAAAATTACAATTATACCCTAAACCCTAAGGATATTATACCCTAAACCACAGTGGAAACGTCACACACACACACACATATATATATATATATATATAATGGTTCAGGAAGCAACAGGGTTGTATGAAATGCTGTTTCATTCAACATTGGATTGCAAGCTGATGTCTACCGTACTCCTCGACTGAGTTCAGTCCGATATCAACAAACCCTCAGACGGATATGATCGTAAAGCCACAACTCAGTAAGCTTGTGAAATAAAGAAATATTGTGTGAGAGAATGCCACTTATAATGATGTACACAAAAATCCCCAAGCATATATTGAAAACAGCGAGCATTAGAAAGAAAACGAGATGCACAATCAAACCTTCGATTGCAAAATAAGGGTGCTACTTTACACTTTTTTGAACAAGTTATTAATTCTGTCAACACAATTCCGATAGTTCTTGAGTTGGACAGTTTTTTGCAATACCGAATTAAGATATGTCAGAGGTGAAATAAATTTAATACCGCAACAGCAGGTGTACGCTATAATAAAAGTCGAAGATTAACCAAAAGAACCAACCTCAACAGCCACAAACCACTAAGAAAGCTCAAATCCAGCATTTGAATTAATGGCGTATAGAAGTTTCGCTCTCAAAATGCTCGAACGTTTGTATGTTGGCAGCTGTATTACATGAACAAAACATCAATG
Organism: Pogostemon cablin; assembly: GCA_023678885.1. Classification (NCBI taxonomy): domain Eukaryota; kingdom Viridiplantae; phylum Streptophyta; class Magnoliopsida; order Lamiales; family Lamiaceae; genus Pogostemon; species Pogostemon cablin. The sequence continues at coordinate 18,143,249 of CM042977.1, read as the reverse complement.
AAATATCAACAACTGATTCGACAAAAAAAATTATAAAAGAAAAAAATCTTTCACTTGATCAATGTGGTAAGATCATCAGAAAACCTGGTGACGAAAAACAATGTACTAGTTTTATGGCATTATGAAATGTACCTTCAAAGTATCATAGCACGTGGAAGCTGAAGGAAGACGATCCACATCCTGTCCTCCAAATGAAGCCCAAAGAGGAACATCACAAGCCACCTGTTTCATCAAAATGTTTCTGAGTTAGCTTCACACAATAGTCTCATGTTTCTTGTTTTTCATAAATCTTAAAGAGTGGATTCAATGGCATTTTAACTTGGGGACGCTCTATATTATTTTCCTGAGTCATTATGACAAAAGGTTGCCTAGACAGAATTACCAGTCTACCAATTTATCAATTTTAATTACATAATTATGAATATTTTGATCTATCAAAGATTCAAAGAAATGGATGCTTATATTAAATGCTACTATAAATGATACTTCCTCACAGTTGAAAATTTATTTAATGAAATAAAACTCAAATTATAACCCAGGTTACAAACTGAATTCTAAATTTTATCTGACTGGATCAGCACATCATAATGTGTAAATTACATGAACAGGCAAACAATCAGAATTTTGATGGCGCTTAAAAAACCATGAAGATAGTCTATCAATAGAAGCTCTTTTTGTTGGATTGTATACTAAAAGTCTAGCTTTAGTATGGACAATGTTATAACAATATTTGAAATGAGAATCATTGATCAAATGATTGCATCTTATAATTTATTTTATATGCATGATGCAATAGTCCATTTACTTTATACTGTAGATAATATGTTGTGCGACAACACGCGGAAGATCATATTATCGGTTTCCTTATAAAGTATAAACAGATGCTCACAACTGAGATAGACGGGGACTCTCTATCGGTATGGTTGTAGTGTGGTTTGGTATTAGCTTGTCTTGGCTATAGAATCACATTAGTGCACTTGTGTGTATTGAGTAGGACCGCTTGAGATCGTTCGTCTTATACTGACTATATAGTAGAACTTGATCTCTGTTATTATGGAAGTTCGTGCTCTTAATCCCTATACAATAACCTCGACACGTAGGACAGTATGTATTTCTTTGATTCATCAATGGGTGAGATTTATAAGTATTAAATCAACAAACTCGGTGAGTTGGGAAGTAGTGCTGTATATATGGTGTGCTGTTGATTGTAGAAGGAATCCATGTCCGTCATAGGTTGATGATGTCCCCTTGAGGAGCTCATAAGGTTTATCATGTAAATCTTGCAAGTGGATTAATTTCCGGCATGATAAAAAGGTTGAGTGGTACTACTCTCGGACGAGATATTAATTAATTAGAGTTGTCAGTAACTTAATTAATTAATGGACATTGAATATCTTAAACATGGGGAGACTTTCGGGCTCATAATAAGAAGGAGCCCAGAACATAATTTTTGGGATTGGACGGGTAGTGCAATAATAATATTTTAGTGGACTATATTATTATTATTGGATTTAATTAAAAGCTTTGGGCTAAGCTTGGTTAATTAAGTTCAATTGAGGCCCAGCCCAATTTCTCCTCCTGGTCCCTGCTGTAGCCCAATATATATAGTCATCTCAGCTTCTGGAAACCTAACTTCCTGCGCCTCTTTTGACGTGAGTTAGAGAGAAGCAGATTGAGAGAACTCTGGGGATTGTTGACCACCCAACACCAGAGTTGACTTGGGACATACAGCAGAAGATCAAGAGGTGTTCTTCTGCAGTGATTCAGACTCTACATCAACCCTGAAGTACGGTAAACACATTATTGCTTCCGCTGATTTTGTTTGCCTGATAACCTAAACGGATCACGTTTAAACCACACGATCCAATTGCCCAACAATTGGTATCAGAGCGTTGGTTTCGTGGTTAAACATGAACCGTAAGGTTAAGGTTTTTGTGATTATATGATTATTTGATATGATCTGGATAAATTCACATGTTTTTGTGCTTCTCGTGATTCAAAGTAAGCATGATATGAAGGGTTTGTATAATTCTGTCTATCCTTGAAACCCTATCAACTGCTTTTTATTATCATTACTGTTCGAGTAAGCGAATCACACACACACACTTGTCACTTCGCTGTGCGACGACGACGGTGAAAGAGTGAAAGGCTGGAAAATTGGGTGATGGGCTGGCTGCACGAAAGGGAACGCTGGACAGACCTGGCGTGTGCAGCCACTATAGAATGGGATGATCGTGCGGCAAGCGATGGCCTTCCATGGAACTGGCCGGACAGAAGTTTGGCGGCTGACGAAAACAGACTGAGGGCTGCCTGCCAATTCATGACGGCTGATGTTGCAAAATCGAAGGTGCGCGATTTGGGGCTCACCTGATGGCTGCCGGCCTGGCGTGAGTCAATGGAGTGGGCGGCGTCAGACCTGAACTGGTCTTTCCAGTCGAGCCTGTTGTGCTGCAGTCGGTGTTTGGCGTTGAAGGCGAGGTGATGAGACATGGGCTGGATGACGTGCAGGCAGGCGGGTACTCCAGGGACGTCGTCGACTGGACGATATGGGCACGTCTGATGTAGGTTCCGGCGAGTCCATGGCGGGTCTCCCTGGTGGCTGCGGCCTGGCGTGATGTGGATGTTGGCACTCGATCGTTTGGTTAACGTGACCCGTTAGGGTTCCATGTATTTTTAACAAGCAGCGGAAGCAAGTAAACATGAAACGCATTACCTTTCACCAAGGGTTGATGTAGAGGTTGAATTCTCGCTGGCAGTCTGCGCAGTCCCACGAGAATAGCCATAAGTTCCTCTTCTGATATCGGAATTAAGTGATCTTTATGCTCAGACGATCCTCTCTTCGACGGCTTTCCATCAGTATATAATACATCAAAATCGAAGAAATGTACGATTTTATATGAATTTTGGAACATGACGAACTGCAGCAGCAAACGACCTTCCGGTCTTCTGCTGTATGTCCCAAGTCCGATCTCGACGTCGTGTGGGCGACGATCTACGAGACCTACTCAATCTGCTATTCACTCTCTCTCTCGTATGTTAGGCGCAGAGTTAGGTTTAGAACAAACTGAGGTGACTTATATACATGGGCTACAGCAGGGACCAGGAGGAGAAATTGGGTTGGGCCTCCATTGGGCTTAAGTATCCAAGCTTAGCCCAAAGCTTATACTTAAGTCCAATAATAATAATATATTCCACTAAAATATTATTACTGCACTACCGTACCAATCCCAAAATTACGTTTTGGGCTCCTTCTTATTATGAGCCCGTTAGTCTCCCCATGTTTAAGATATACAATGTCCATTAATTAATTTAAGTTACTGACAACTCAATTAATTAATATCTCATCCAAGAGTAGTACCACTCAACCTCATTATCATGCCGGAATAAATTCCACCTGCAGGGTTTACATGATAATCCTTATGAGCTCCTCAAGGGGACATCATCAACCTATGACGGACACGGATTCCTTCTACAATCAACAGCACACCATAGAGACAGCACTACTTCCCAACTCATCGAGTTTGTTGATTTAATTACATGTAAATCTCACCCATTGATGAATCAAAGAAATACATACTGCCCTACGTGTCGAGGTTATTGTATAGGGATTAAGAGCACGAACTTCCATAATAACTGAGATCAAGTTCTCCTATAAGTCAGTATAAGTCGAACGATCTCAAGCGGTCCTGCTCAATACACACAAGTGCACTAATGTGATTCTATAGCCAAGACAAGCTAATACCAAACCACACTACAACCATCCCGATAGAGAGTCCCCGTCTATCTCAGTTGTGAGCATCTGTTTATACTTTATAAGGAAACCGATAATATGATCTTCCGCGTGTTGTCGCACAACATATTATCTACAATATAAAGTAAGTGGACTATTGCATCGAACATATAAATAAATTATAAGATGCAATCATTTGATCATATGATTCTCATTTCAAATTAATTGTTATAATATTGTTCATACAAAAAGCTAGACTTTTAGTATACAATCCAACAATCTCCCACTTATACTAAAAGACTATGCTGTCATGTCTTCTGCCATACATCTGATTCCCACTCCCACTACACGACCATTAAAAGCTCTCGCCTGAATGTCCTTGTAAATGGATTTACTAGGTCATCATCCGATGCAATCTAGGCAACAACAACCTTCCCCTCATCATACGATTTCTCGTAACATGTGGTACTTGCGCTCCATGTGTTTAATTGCCTTATGGACTTGTGATTCCTTCAAGTTTGCAACTGCACCAATATCATCAATATAAATTGTGATAACCTTGGGCAAACTTAGAATCACATCAAAGTCCATCATGAAGTTTCTAGAGTCATACAGATATATTGGTTGCCTCATAGGCTCCAATTTATCATCTTTCCATATGGAGTCCGAAGTCTGAAATACATTTCTATATAACACTCCTCCACATTATGACTCAACTTCCTAAAATTAAACACATAACCTTGAGGTGGATTTACTGCCGTCCAATCTGACTAAAAAATCTGAATCTACGTAATCCACAAGAAGCAGTGAATCTGTCCAGTAAGCTTACATATAATTTCCAGTCCTTCTCAGGCACTTCATATATGTCTTACCACAGCTCATCATTCTTGTTCCAGGTTACGTTGATACCCACTGTTCATGCATTTAGCAAAACAGATATCCATACTCATGTATAGCATTCCTTAGATTAGGCTTCCTCATTTATCGAAGCATAAGGAACTGCTTTCATCTCCTTTATCTTCCTTTTGTGTCTCAAGACACATTTCCTTAGATAAAGTCACATGCTAAAACGAGTAAGGATTGTATCATTTCATGAAGCTTGAGATAAGCATAACATCCTTTCTTGTGATCCGTATTACCGTGATCAAAATGATATTTTTGCTCCTCTTAAGTCCTTCATCTTATACCGCTTTATTAACCATACCCCATACGCCCGATAATACTCTTTCATTGTCTCCAATGAGCAAGATAATATCTATGTATAGTACAAGTAATACCACCACGTTTCCATCACTCTTTTCAATACACAAGACCCATCCGATCATTGATTAGATCCATGTCACTGGATTACCTCATCAAAACGGATGTTTCATGATCTTGAAGCTTGTTTTAGTCCATTAATGGACACTTTTAAGCTCACTATCACAATGCTCTTAGCTCTTTGCAATGAATCACTCTGGTTGCTTCACATAGATGTTTCCCTTAAGACTTCCAATCAGGAAAGCTGTCTCGACATCTATTTGCTATCCCTCATATTTCATATGAGTAGCAACAGATAAAAGAGTCCGGATCAACATAAGCATAGCTACTGGCGAACAGGTTTTCTCATAATCGAACCCTTTCTTTCTGAGTATACCTTTTCCCAACAAGCTTTACTTATAAGGTTTTCACCTTACCGTATGATCCTCTTTTATTTTGTATGACCACTTCCAATGGTTTTCACACCATCCGTGGTTCTACAATCATCCAGATCTTATTTAGAATCTATTGATTCTATTTCAACATTTATTGCAATTTGTTAAGATTTAGGCATTTCTAACTTGTAGTGCTTCGTCGTATCCGTGGGTTAACTCCATGTTTACTAGGGACCAAGCCTCACGACTCTCCCAAAACATATATCTATCAGGTGTTAGAACAACCTTCCCACTACGAGAAGACACTACACGCAATTGTATATCAGATGTGACACGCGTCGCAGTTTACCTTGTGGTATATCCTCTTGTACACTTGGTACTAATACTTCGTGTTTTCCTCTCACTTCCTTTAGAACAACTTATACATGGGTATTTGATTTATTACATAGTCCTTTTCCAAAAATCTAGTGTTTATGTTAACAATCACTCTTCGATCTTGTGGACTAAATAAATCATCCTTCATTTTTCTAGGATATCCCACAAACAGATAAACATTCTTACGAATTACTGTTCCTAGGGCATATCCATAAAATGAATTTAGTAATTCCAAATAATTCATCATCTATCTAATCACTACCATAAGAGTGCTATTCCTTCTATTCGTCACACCATTAAGGTGGGAAATTCATTTCCGAAGGTACCTTTCTCTTACTAGATTAGAAGACTCATTATTAATTACTATTTGTCGCATCCAGGGAATAAACATGATTTAAGAGTGTACAAATTGTTCACCAACGTACCATAACAGATTACAACTCTATCATTCATTTTAATGACCATGTCATTTAAATGAAATGGAGTATCCATCTATTAATGCATAGAAACCGAAATCAAATTCTTTCTATGAAAATGTACGTAAAGACAATTTCATAAAATCAAACGTTTATTCATATCGTAAGATAAATAAACAACTCACACTGCAATAGCCACTACTCTTGTAGTTTTACCCATGTCATAACAATCTTATCCTCACTTAGTAATAAACATTTAGTGATTCCAGTATCTACACACTTCGTGTCAGTAAATGCCATCACTAATCATGTTTTAAACAACTAGTGAATAAGATATAAAACTTGTTCACATTATGATGAAAATGGCTTTCCTTTGCCACATGTTTTGCCAGAAGTTTTCCACCATATACATCCTATTGTAATTCAGGTGGAACTTACTCAAAAACATCTAGGCAATTCACAAAGAATTAAATTGATCTAGGTTTCCCTTCAATTTATACTCCATGCTTTCCCAATTCATTCATCAAATTAAATCATGATCTTCTGCCTTTTAACTTACTCAAGTATCCGAAGAGTTACATGAGACCATCATATTTCTATGAACCTCTCATCTCTTCACTAGAGACTTTAATATGCATCATGAGACGTCCATTGTGAGAACACACATGTATTTTCTTAAGCAGTAAAATTCAAAACCAAGATTCTTTTCTAATCATCTAATTTTGGACCAGTAAATATAATTTCTTTTAGCCAACAATAAGCGAGATAAAACCATTTGAAATTACAGAGAATCATAAATAAATACACCGATCAAATCTTCGAATTTTATCCTTTTATATTGATTCCCTCAAAATAATATAAAATTAAAATTCACCGATATCTCAAGCACCGTGAGTCTGCAAGCCACGATAGTGTGGACGTTTACAAACCCGAACATTTACAAGAGAAGGTTTTACCCATTAATTTCATTTGTCAACCTAACCTCATGACAAAATAATTAATAGTCGGTTCCTCTTTAGCCATGCAAATAAAAGCAGTGACTCCGATGGGGAGGATACTTATTATTCACATCTAAGTGTACACCATTATTTGACCCCAAGTCCGCGGCCCAAGCTTATGTGCCTTACAGATGGAGAAGTACACACGCGCTCGGATAACTTCCTACAGTCATCAATTATAAGTCTGTACAGTGATCCGCACATGAACTCATCCGATAGGGAGGAAGGTCTAAGCCAACGTGCAAGTTCATGTGCATCACATTACAAACATAATTTTAAAGAAGCCTGTTCCAGCAATATCCATGAATAAACTCATCCGATGGGGAGGAAGGCTCTAATGCCGACGCGCAAGTTTATTCACATTGCTAACAAACCAATAATGGAGGCCGCGGGAATTAATTACCAATCCCCTCTCCCACTTAGTTATTTAAAACTGAGGGTTTTTACATGCATATAATATTCATAAAATAAAATACGCAATTCTAGCATGCTCCTATCACGGCACATGAGGCAGTAAATCCCAGAGAGTCATGCATACATATATAACAATAATTAATAATTAAATCAATCATTAACAGTTATATATCAGCGAATTCGATTGTTCGCCATCAGGCACGAATATCAGCAAAGACTTTCACACTATCAAAATTTTGAAATTTCCAGATTGTCCAATTTTCGAAACCATCGATATCGACCGTCGATGTCGTCCAGATTATCAAAATCATCGATATCGATTAGATTATCAAATATTTGAAAAATATCAAGATTATCAACATTCCAAAACTATCGATATCGATCGTCGATATCGTCTAGATTATCGAAATCATCGATATCGACGAACAACCATATACAACAATAATAGATAATTAAATCAATTATGTCAGTTATATATTAGGAATTAATTCAACATCCATATATAACAATAATAGACAATTAATTATAGCAGTTATATATTAGGAATTAATTCGACATCCATATATGACAATAATAGATTATTAAATCAATTATAGCAGTCATATATTAGGAATTAATTCGACATCCATATATAACAATAATATACAATCTATTATGGCAGTTATATATTAGGAATTAGTTTTCCTAAAATTGGATGTCTTATCCAACACTCTAGCAATACATGCATATAATATACCAAATATAATACGCAATCTAGCATGCTTCTATATAAGACAATAAATCATAGAGATCAGGCATCCATATATATATAACAATAATAGACAATTAAATCAATTATGACAGTTATATATATTAGGAATAAAAACGCCTCTAAATTTTAATGTCTTGTCCGACACTCCTACTGTGGAATCGATGCCTTACGCAACAAGCAGGATTGCTTGTGCCCCAAGACGTCCATCGCCATATCCCACCGCCAATCGTGTCAGGGAGTGCTCCGAGTGCCTTGACGAGCGCCCCTCGCCCGGACTGTCGCTCGTCCAAGGGCCTACTTGCATGAAACCAAGTTCAGCCCAACGCGCAACACCAAACTACACCAACTGTCGTTCGTAGTTCGAAACTGCAAAACAATCAGAATCCAATCTCCACCGTCCAGAATCTATTACCGTAAGTTCTAAACATGCTGTCCAAATTACAGGTTGATCCAACGGTTATTTTGTGAGAAACGGCTCTTTTCCCTCGACTGCGCAAAACAGAATCGCCCAAAGATCTGCTTCTGTTTTCAGCGTAATCCCAGCAAGAAAAACTCCAAATTCGATCTCCACCGTTCAGAATTTACATACACAATGTATGAACGTTCTGACCAAATTACAGCCCGATCCAACGGATAGTTTGATAGAAACGGCTCTTTTCCCTCGACTGCGCAAAACAGAATCGCCCAAATATCTGCTTTTGTTTTCAGCGTAATCCCAGCAAGAAAAAGCTCCAAATTTGATCTCCACCATTCAGAATGTACATCCATAAGGTCTGAACGTGCTGACCAAATTACAGCTCGATCTCACAGTTAGTTTGTGAGAAACGGCTCTTTTCCCTCAACTGCGCAAAACAGAATCCCCCAAAAATCTGCTTCTGTTTTCTGCGTAATCCTAGCACGAAAAAGCTCCAAATTCGATCTCCACCGTTCAGAATGTACATCCACAAGATCTGAACGTGCTGACCAAATTACAGCTCAATCCGACCGTTGAAACTCCAGTTATTGCCTCTGCAATATCACTGCGCTGGATTTTCTCTCAAAAACGTGATTCAATTTTTGCCCTCTTTTTCTTCCTTGCATGTGAAATTGACGAACAGTTTTCGTCGAATCCTCTCACACACAACCATGGACGAATAGATATGATACAGGGTATATATCACATAGGGATATTCATGGTTTGCGCAATAAAACCAAAACCCTAAACATGTGATCCTAATTCCGAAAAATTAATCACATAAACCCTAGCCTAACGTGTCACGCTTCACCACGAAACCGAAGCTCTGATACCAATTGTTGGCACTCGATCGTTTGGTTAACGTGACCCGTTAGGGTTCCATGTATTTCTAACAAGCAGCGGAAGCAAGTAAACATGAAACGCATTACCTTTCACCAAGGGTTGATGTAGAGGTTGAATTCTCGCTGGCAGTCTGCGCAGTCCCACGAGAATAGCCATAAGTTCCTCTTCTGATATCGGAATTAAGTGATCTTTATGCTCAGACGATCCTCTCTTCGACGGCTTTCCATCAGTATATAATACATCAAAATCGAAGAAATGTACGATTTTATATGAATTTTGGAACATGACGAACTGCAGCAGCAAACGACCTTCCGGTCTTCTGCTGTATGTCCCAAGTCCGATCTCGACGTCGTGTGGGCGACGATCTACGAGACCTACTCAATCTGCTGTTCACTCTCTCTCTCGTATGTTAGGCGCAGAGTTAGGTTTAGAACAAACTGAGGTGACTTATATACATGGGCTACAGCAGGGACCAGGAGGAGAAATTGGGTTGGGCCTCCATTGGGCTTAAGTATCCAAGCTTAGCCCAAAGCTTATACTTAAGTCCAATAATAATAATATATTCCACTAAAATATTATTACTGCACTACCGTACCAATCCCAAAATTACGTTTTGGGCTCCTTCTTATTATGAGCCCGTTAGTCTCCCCATGTTTAAGATATACAATGTCCATTAATTAATTTAAGTTACTGACAACTCAATTAATTAATATCTCATCCAAGAGTAGTACCACTCAACCTCATTATCATGCCGGAATAAATTCCACCTGCAGGGTTTACATGATAATCCTTATGAGCTCCTCAAGGGGACATCATCAACCTATGACGGACACGGATTCCTTCTACAATCAACAGCACACCATAGAGACAGCACTACTTCCCAACTCATCGAGTTTGTTGATTTAATTACATGTAAATCTCACCCATTGATGAATCAAAGAAATACATACTGCCCTACGTGTCGAGGTTATTGTATAGGGATTAAGAGCACGAACTTCCATAATAACTGAGATCAAGTTCTCCTATAAGTCAGTATAAGTCGAACGATCTCAAGCGGTCCTGCTCAATACACACAAGTGCACTAATGTGATTCTATAGCCAAGACAAGCTAATACCAAACCACACTACAACCATCCCGATAGAGAGTCCCCGTCTATCTCAGTTGTGAGCATCTGTTTATACTTTATAAGGAAACCGATAATATGATCTTCCGCGTGTTGTCGCACAACATATTATCTACAATATAAAGTAAGTGGACTATTGCATCGAACATATAAATAAATTATAAGATGCAATCATTTGATCATATGATTCTCATTTCAAATTAATTGTTATAATATTGTTCATACAAAAAGCTAGACTTTTAGTATACAATCCAACAGTGGATGCGCTGCAGACACCCGGCAGATGGCAGGTGGCACCACTCCGGTGGGCGAGCGGGAGTCTGCTGAGCGTGGTTTTTTCATTGATCGGCGCTGCATCTTCACTCCCAGGCAGATGTGCAACGACTGTCGCTGTCCGATGCGACAGTGGGGTTCGTATAGCTGCTGATGGCGATAGTCTTCGATGAGGGTTACAGCGGCGAGTAGGCAACATTGGATGGTCGCGGCGGGGTCTGATTTTATTGCCGGCGATGCTCGCTGGATGGCGGCTCAATTCCGGCGGGCTGTGGGCAGGTCCGCCTACTGCAGCGGCCCCCAGATGCGCCGGTGTCTACTGCGTATGGAGGCTGCAGCGGCTGGCAGGAAGGAGTAGGGCAACAGTTGGATTAATGGGCTGCTGGGCCTAGTTCATTGATGCCATGATGGGCCCAATTTTAATTGTGTGGTTTTTGGGCCTGTTTTGTTCCATTGGGCTCAATTTTAATTAAAATTGGTTTTGGGCTGCTGTTTTGATTAATTGTGGAAATAATAATGGGCCAAGCATGATAAATTAGTTATTTATTAATGGGCTAATTTAGTGTTAGTGGGCTTGGTGGATTTAATTTAGTTTTGGGCTAAGATTATGGGCCATAGATAATGAGCATGATTAATTAAATTAGTCTGCTGCTCATTTTGTGCTTATTTGTTGCTCTAGGGCCCATTTAATTGATCCACTATTTATTATGCAATTAATTAATGTTATATAACTGATTAATTGATTTAATTGTCAATTATTGTTGTATATGTGACAGGCATGTTCTATGTGATTTATTTATTTAAATTGCTGTTGATAGAAGCATGTCTAAGTTGTATATTTTATTCTGGAATATTATATGCATGTTAAAACCCTCGGTAATTAAATAACTAAGTGGGAGAGGGGATTGGTAATAAATTCCCGCGGCCTCCATTATTGGTTTGTAAGTGATGTGAGTAAACTTGCGTGTTGGCATAGGCCTTCCTCCCTAACGGATGAGTTTATTCACGGATCACTGGTACAGACTTCATAAATAATTATTGTTTGTAATGTGGCACATAAACTTGCGTGTTGGCATAGGCCTTCCTCCCTAACGGATGAGTTTGTGTGCGGTACACTGGTACAAACTTATAATTGATGATTGTAGGAAGCTAACCGAGCGCGTGTGTACTTCTCCAACTGTAAGGCACATAAGCTCGCGCAGTGGACTTGGGATCAAATAATGGTGTACACTTAGGTGTAAATAATTAGTATCCTCCCCAACGGAGTCACTGCTATTATTTGCATGGCTAAAGAGTAACCGACTATTAATTATTTTGTCATAAAGTTAGGTTGACAAATGAAATTAATGGGTAAAACCTTCTCTTGTAAATGTTCGGGTTTGTAAACGTCCACACTAACGTGGCTTGCAGACTCACGGTGCTTGAGATGTCGGTGAATTTTATTTTATATTGTTTTGAGGGAAACAATATAAAAGGATAAAATTCGAAGTTTTGATCAGTATATTTATTTGTGATTCTCTGAATTTCGAATGGTATTATCTCACTAATTGTTAACTAAAAGACATTATATTTACTTGTCCAAATTAGTTGATTAGAAAAGAATCGTGGTTTTGAAAATTACTGCTTAAGAAAATACAAGTGTGTTCTCTCAAAGGACGGCTCATGATGCATATTAAAGTCTTTAGTGAAGAGATGAGAGGATCATAGAAATATGATGAACTCATGTAACTCATCAGATACTTGAGTAATTTAAAAGGCGCAAGATCATGATAGAATTTGATGAATGAATTGGAAAAGCTTGGAGTATAAATTGAAAGGGAAACCTAGATCAATTTTATTCTCCATGTTTAGCCTTGATGTTTTGAGAAAGTTCTACCTGAAATACTAGAAGATGTATATGGTGGGAAACTTCTGACAAAACATGTGGCAAAGGAAAGCAATTTTCATCATGATGTGAACAAGTTTAATATCTTATTTACTAATAGTTTAAACATGATTAGTGATGGCATCTATTAACACGAAGTGTGTAGATACTGGAATCACTAAATATTTATTACTAAGTGAGGATAAGATAGTTATGACATGGGTAAAACTACGAAGGTAGTGGCTATTGCAGTGGGAGTTATTTATCTATCTTATGATAGGAATAAATGATTGATTATGAGAAATTATCTTTACGTACGTTTTCATGGAAAGAATTTAATTTCGGTTTCTATGCATTAACGGATGGATACTTCATTTCATTTATATGACATGGTCATAATGATGAGGAATGGGGGTATAATCCGTTATAGTACGTTGGTGGATAATAATTATACTCTTGAATCATGTTCATCCCACAGATGCAATAAATAGTAATTAATAATGCATCTTCTAATATTAGTAAGAGAAAGGAACCTTCGGAGATGAACTAAACATACATTTGGCGTCTATGACTAATTCATTTTACTTAAGTAGGATTCAAAAGTTGATAGCCGATAGACCGTAAGGTTTATCTGAAGTGGAAACTATCGGACTTGCGAGTCTTGCTTGGAAGTAAAAATGATTAACTGCCTTTTCAAGGCTGTGGGGTGTAGAGCCAAAGATATATATGTTGGAATTAGTTCATTCTGATTCAAGCGAACCTAATATTATCCAGGCAAGAGGTAGTCATTACGGTTTAACCGTGGTGGTAAATACCTCTTAGGATAATTAGGAGCTATTAATCAGAAGTTGAGATTAAATCTCAAGTTGACTACACCGGGCATGTCCCAGCTGAATGGTGTGGTGGGTAGAAGGTATTAGGCTCTTATGGTTATGATTAGATAGATGATGAATTATTTGGAATAATTAAATTCATTTTATGGATATGCCCTAGATACAGTAATTCGTGAAACGTTTGTCTGTATATGGGATATTCTAGAAAAATGGATAGTGATTTATTTAGTCCAAAAGATCGAAGGGTAATTGTTAACACAATGACCAGATTTTTGGAAAAAGGACTATGTAATAAATCACAAGCCCATGTATAAGTTGTTCTAAAGAGGAAAACACTAAGTAAAAGTACCAAGTGTACAAGAGGATATACCACAAGGTAAACTGCATCGCGTGTCACGTCTGATACACAATTACATGTAGTGCCTTGTCGTAGTGGGAGGGTTGTGTGACAACTCATAAATATATGTTTGGGAGAGTCGTGAGACTTGATCCCTAGTAAATATGGTATTATCCCACGGATACGACTTAGCACTACAAGATTAAAATGCGGAATCTTAGTAAGTTGTAATGAATGATGAAATAAAAGAGGATCATACGGTAAGGTAAAAACCTTGGAAGCAAAGCTTGTTGCGAAAAGGTGTACTCAGAAAGAAATGGTTCGATTATGAGAAAACCTGTTCGCTTGTAGCTATGCTTAGTTGATCCGGATTCTTTTAAATTTTGCTGCTCATATTGAATTATGAGGAACAGCAAATAGATGTCAAGACAGCTTTCCTGATTGGAAGTCTTGAGGAAAACATCTATGTGGAGCAATCAAAATAATTCATTGCAAAGGGCTAAGTGCATTTTAATAGTAAGCTTATAGGTGTACATCAATGGACTAAACCAAGCTTTGAGATTGTGAAACATCTGTTTTGAAAAGGAAATCCATAGATATGGATTTATTCAATGAGCGGATGTATCTTGTGTATTGTAAAGAGTGACGGAAACGTGGTGGTAATTCTTGTACTATACGTAGATAGTATCTTGCTCATTGGAGACAATGAAAGAGTATTATCGGGCGTATGGGTATGATTAAGAAAGTAGTATGATATGAAGGACTTAAGAAAAGTAAAATATATCCTTTTGATCACGGTAATACGGATCACAAGAAAGGATGTTATTCTTATCTCAAGTTTCATAAAATGATACAGTCCATACTCGTTTAGCATGTAAATTTATCTAAGTGAATGTGTCTTAGAGACACAAGAAGAAGATATAGTAGATGAAAGCGGTTCCTTATGCTTCGGCGAATAAGGAAGCTTAATCTAAAGAATGCTGTGAACGAAGTTAGATATCTGTTTTGCTGGATGCAGAACAGTGGGTATCAACATAATCCGGAACAAGAATGATGAACTGTGGTAAGACATATATGAAGTGCCTGAGAAGGACTGGAAATCATATATAGACTTACTGAGCAGATTCACTGCTTCTTGTGGATTACGTAGATTCAGATTTTATAGTCAGATTGGACGGTAGTAAATTCTCCTCAAAGGTTATGTGTTTAATTTTAGGAAGTAGAGTCATAATGTGGAGGAGTGTTATATAGAAATATATTTCAGACTCCGGACTCCATCATGGTAAGATGATAAATTGGAGCCTATGAGGCAGCCAAAGTATCTATATGACTCTAGAAACTTCAAGATGGACTTCGAAGTGTTTCTAAGTTTGCCCAAGGATATCACAATTTATATTGATGATATTGGTGCAGTTGCAAACTTGAAGGAATCACGAGTCCATAAGGCAATTAAACACATGGAGCGCGAGTACCACCTGCTACGAGAAATCGTATGATGAGGCGAAGGTTGTTGTCGCCTAGATTGCATCGGATGATGACCTAGTAAACCATTTACAAGGACCTTAAGGCGAGAGCTTTTAATGGTCGTGTAGTGGGAGTAGGAATCAGATGTATGGCAGAAGACATGACAGCATAGTCTTTTAGTATAAGTGGGAGATTGTTGGATTGTATACTAAAAGTCTAGCTTTAGTATGGACAATGTTATAACAATATTTGAAATGAGAATCATTGATCAAATGATTGCATCTTATAATTTATTTTATATGCATGATGCAATAGTCCATTTACTTTATACTGTAGATAATATGTTGTGCGACAACACGCGGAAGATCATATTATCGGTTTCCTTATAAAGTATAAACAGATGCTCACAACTGAGATAGACGGGGACTCTCTATCGGTATGGTTGTAGTGTGGTTTGGTATTAGCTTGTCTTGGCTATAGAATCACATTAGTGCACTTGTGTGTATTGAGTAGGACCGCTTGAGATCGTTCGTCTTATACTGACTATATAGTAGAACTTGATCTCTGTTATTATGGAAGTTCGTGCTCTTAATCCCTATACAATAACCTCGACACGTAGGACAGTATGTATTTCTTTGATTCATCAATGGGTGAGATTTATAAGTATTAAATCAACAAACTCGGTGAGTTGGGAAGTAGTGCTGTATCTATGGTGTGCTATTGATTGTAGAAGGAATCCATGTCCGTCATAGGTTGATGATGTCCCCTTGAGGAGCTCATAAGGTTTATCATGTAAATCTTGCAAGTGGATTAATTTCCGGCATGATAAAAAGGTTGAGTGGTACTACTCTCGGACGAGATATTAATTAATTAGAGTTGTCAGTAACTTAATTAATTAATGGACATTGAATATCTTAAACATGGGGAGACTTTCGGGCTCATAATAAGAAGGAGCCCAGAACATAATTTTTGGGATTGGACGGGTAGTGCAATAATAATATTTTAGTGGACTATATTATTATTATTGGATTTAATTAAAAGCTTTGGGCTAAGCTTGGTTAATTAAGTTCAATTGAGGCCCAGCCCAATTTCTCCTCCTGGTCCCTGCTGTAGCCCAATATATATAGTCATCTCAGCTTCTGGAAACCTAACTTCCTGCGCCTCTTTTGACGTGAGTTAGAGAGAAGCAGATTGAGAGAACTCTGGGGATTGTTGACCACCCAACACCAGAGTTGACTTGGGACATACAGCAGAAGATCAAGAGGTGTTCTTCTGCAGTGATTCAGACTCTACATCAACCCTGAAGTACGGTAAACACATTATTGCTTCCGCTGATTTTGTTTGCCTGATAACCTAAACGGATCACGTTTAAACCACACGATCCAATTGCCCAACACTTTTACCATTAAAGATTATTAATACACTGAAGTGGAATAATACCTTATGAATGATAAAAGCTGGATGAAGGTGCTTGAAACCAAGCAAAGGAGCTCGTGAACAGCTAGTTGCAAACTTAAGAAGCATACAGCACTCTCTTGGCTCAAATCCTGCAAGTACCTATGAACAGGGAACCAAAAGTGATATGAAAAATTGGACGGAAATATAGCAATCTAACAGCAGAACAAGCGTGCACAGAAATTAATAAAAGAATCACCAAAGAACAGCCTGTAATTCACTCATTTATTTTTATTAAAGTTATTTAATCTTTAATCAAATGGTGCACATAAATAGGCGTACTTCACCATAGGTGTAACTGTAACAGGTCAAAGAATCTGCCCAAATTATATTTTGGCTTCCCAACACCAGCCTTGTTTTCCCACCTCCATAAGTACTGCCATATATGTATTTAAGAGTGAAAAATTCATCTGAAAAAGAATATTAAAAAAAAAATAATGACAATTTTCAACGTTTATTACCACCCCATCATTGCATCTACATACAATCATACAATGTGTAGTTTACTGCATCTACATACAATACATACAATCTGTAGTTTACTGCATATAATGTAAGAAAAATTAAGGATAGTTGGATAATTAAAGAAAACACCATACAAAATTATTTTTTACTAATTAAATATTTTTTTTGTAAAGATTTTAATTTTATTGCTAAATTAATTTATCAACAAATTAACCATAGAGATTGTTGCTAAATAATTTTGTTGTAAATCAATTTCTAATAATTATACTAACAATTTATATAATGATTCCTTTAATAATTTTTTTGTAAAAATTATAATAAATTTATTAACATTCTATTGCTAAAATAGAAATATACTAAATCTTATAGAGAAGCACGATCCAATAGTAATTATCAATGAAAATTCAATTGCTAAAAACCAATTTTTTTATAGTGAAAAAAGTATATAGTTGTTCATGTATCATTTTATCAAAAACCTATAAAAATTTTATACTGCAATCCTGTGTAGAATGTTACCATTAGTTTTTGTAATCTAGGCGATTTCACGTTCCCTAAGTTCCCATTTCCTCTAGAAAACGAATATATGGTTCATTATCAATTAAAATATGATTGTAATTATTATTCTCTTCTATGTAAAATGATATATTTAAAATAGCAATATTAAATAAAATCATATGATAATTCATTACGTCATAAAATTAAAAGAGGGAGGCTTGCGTGCGCCGGGCACATGAAAGTAGATTTCGTATGCCTTTACAATTTAATATTATAGATAAGAGTACATTATTTTGTGCTAAAGGATATACACTTTAACTAATAAAGGTACATCATTATGTTCTAAATGGTATACCATCTTATTATATTTTTTAATTTTCTTCATAAAATAAAGGGTACACACCTTTATACTAAAGAATATACAATTTAATTTATAATTCTAAAGGCACACGGAGTATGTTTTCGTGCGCCCAGATTTTATCTTGTAAAATACAGAGTACACATCTTTATATTAAAAGATACACAATTTAGTACGAAATTATAAAGGCACACGGAATGTGATTCCGTATGTCCAGGCGCACACAAGTTTTTGCCAAATTAAAAATAGTCCGAGCCACCACCTCATATGAGGTGCCATACTTACTAGTCTTGCATAAAGGCGGTAGCATTTGACCCAATAAAAAAAATTAGAGTTATAAAATATTTTTAATTTCTCAACAATATTCTTAATTCATTTTTTCTTAAAGTTAAAATAAATAACTTCGACTTATATTTTTAGGCAATTTATTGCATGTAAGATAGGGTGCACCCATATACAAATATAAACAAGAATATATATACTATTAAAAGTAAAAATATATACAATTTAATTGTTAATTTTTTTAATAAAAAAATGTATATAATATTTACTCCATCCGTCCCATAAAACTTTTCACACTTTCCTCATTTGCTTATCCCACAATACTTTTCACACAAAAAAAACATCACTTTATTCAACAACCTCAAAAGTTACTTTAATTTCAAATTTGTCACTCTTTTTTCACACACATCACATTACTTTATACTATTTTATTACCTAAAAATACTACAATACCCTCAAAAGTCAATAAAGTTGGTCAAAAAGTGTACATTTTTTAAACAACGTGGAACAGTAAACGTGAAAAGTATTATGGGACAGAGGTAGTAATAAAGAGTTAGTCTTTTGTGAGTGATGAGAGTGAAAATAAGCGTGTTTTAATATCCAATTTAACACCTTTTTGATTGATATTGTAGTCTTATATGAGCACAAGTGTCTTATATTCAGTATATGTGAGAATTATGTGCACTTGAGGTGTTTTATTGTATTTTAGGTAGAAAAAGGATCAAAAGAGCCAAGTTTGAGAAAAGGTGCAATTTGTGCAAGAATGCTGATAAACGCACGTTCAATTTGTGTAATTATTCTGTATTGATGTGGAGCTCTGAATTAGATTTGTGATATATGGTTGGAAAGCTACAGAAGAAAGGGTCGTTTTGGTGTAAAGAACATCCCAATCAGATTCCAAACGAGAAAGTTATGAGCAAAATGGTGACATCGCGCGAGCTGTGCCGAACAGAACTGATGTGCTACTTTCCATGGCTTGTTACAAATTCAATTCTTAGAGTTTTGGTGATATCTTTATATTCAGAGAAAGTCAAGGAAAAGAGGATCATGTGAGCGCAAAAATCACTCAAATTGGAGGTCGGGCGAGGAAGTTATGCTCAGAATCGTGAAGTCGCGCAGCTGTTGGCGAGAATTTCTGAGAATTTTCGAAAACTACCTTATTTATCCGGATCTCTTTTACCAAATTTAACGCATGTCTCTTACCAAATTTGACATATGCTTAAATTTGGGTCCTTTCCAAGGCCTACAAGGAGAACTCACAAATATAAAAAGGGGTGTAGACCACATCATAAAAAAGGGAGGAGGAACACAACACAATACAAGAGAGGAGAAGAGAGGCCACAACCATACTATACCCCACAAGGGGGGATCACCCCTCAACCATCATCCACTTCATTTCCTCCATCCATCCATCACTTTGAAGATTCGTTTGTGGAATCAAGAGGAGAACCAAAAGGAGGATTCAAGAGCGAGAAGAACGCGATGACGCCACATCTAGGGTTTATTCATTTCCTAATTTATCTTGTATTTTCCGGACGTCCGGGTAAGATCTATCCAACACCCATGTGTGTTTCCTACAACACCATGGGCTAGAGCCTTTTTGGTAGAACTAGGGTTGTGAAGGTTTTATCTAGTTAATTGAACTTCCGTGTATACACTCCGTACAACACTACTTGTGGATATAGTTTATATATGATTGTGCTTTATTAATCCATACTCATAGTCGTTTTGTGCATCATTAACTGTTATGTAGAGTCTGAATACATATCTTGGTTATTGATTGAGTGCGTTCACTGCTGAGCAGGATTCCATGTTATGATTCTAAGTGAGGGGACTCCGAAGCTTCATTAGAACTATCATATATGAATACTTATTAATTGAATTGAATTCGGGTAAATAAGTAGGATAAAGAAGATAATTTCATAGTACCTATAAAGGGAGATCATATCGGGTTAGAGTACCAATCCTAGGGGGAAATAATTGATACTGATAGTACCTAGAAAGGGGAGTGAATTATATCTCTTGCTCCGAGGTTATTCACACGTGTTACACGCATATTTACTTGTGTCTATAGAGTAGATATGAATGGTTTAGTGATGCGTCCATATTCCACAAGGCAGAGTCGGACATTGACACATGGAAGGGAAGTTAGTTAGTGAAACTAGTTATCCTAGAGCTACCTATTCTCCTACTTGATCCACTTTTGTATCCTTCGAGTGATAGTTTATTTTATTTGTTATTTAATTTTCAGCATATTAGTTGTTAGATAACCATTAAAACATAATTGTCTTGTATTAATTAATTTAGATAATAATTAAATTAATAATACGCCGTCCCTTGAGTTCGATATTCACTTGGTCACCTTTCGAGACTCCAATTGATATCCTTCATACTTGGGGATTAATTGTGTGTTGATAAAACGCGCATCAAGTTCTTGGCGCCGTTGCCGGGGACGGCTGTTATTATTGATTTTATTATTTCTAGTTGATTAAGATTTTTTTTTCTTTTTCTTTTATTTGTGATTATTTATTTCTATCTAACCTTGAATTTTTTCGAGTTACTTGTGTGCTTGTAAAAGGAGAGGAAGGAAAAGAAGGAATAACACATTGATCTAAACATGGCCGGAGCAAGGCAGAATCCGGATAATGTTGCCATTCGTGAAATTGTCACGAACTTTGGGAATGTCAACATGGGGTTGATAGGAGCAAGGGGGAAGATGATGATTTTGAGATACATCCCGCTCTTATTAACATGGTAGAGAAAAATCCCTTTTCTGGAGGTTGTTTTGAAGATCCATATCAGCATCTCCGAAGATTTCTTGGTTATGCAAACACTCAAAAGGGCAGTGGAGAGAATGATAATGCTAGGCGGATCGCCTTATTCAAGTTCTCTTTGATTGATAAGGCGGAAGCTTGGTATGAGACTCTTGATGCCACAGATTGCACTACATGGGACCAACTGCAGCAGAAGTTCTTGGAGAGATACATGCCACCCTCAAGGATTTTAAGAATGAAGCAAGGGATCACTCGATTTGTTATGAATCAGGGTGAGAAATTTTATGAGGCGTGGGACAGGTTTAAAGACATGCTCAGGAGGTGTCCACAGCATGAAATGCCGAAGGCCGAATACATAAGCATCTTCTACTATGGATTGGATTGTGAGTCGCGTATTTTTATTGATGCATCATCAGGAGGAGCGCTGTTATCAAAGACAGCACTTGAAGCGGAAAAGTTATTTGAAGACATCTCTATGAATTCACGTGACTGGCCAATGGAGAGAGATAGAGGATTATATGTACTTGGCGAGGTAGCGCAGGTTGAACATCAAGTGGTGAAGCCGAATAGGGATGATGAGATCGTCTCTAGTCTAGCTAACATCAACAAGCTACTAGAGTCCCAGCAAAGGCAGATTACAGAGCTGACACTAAGGGGGCCTAGTATGAAGCAGCACGAAGTGAAGAGTAATGAAGATACCTTCAATCGATACATGGTTGAGAACGATGTAAGGGTTGACCACATCGAAGCTAGAATTAATGTTGATCATGCAGATTTATCTAAGCATATGAAGGAGCTTACTTTAATTATGGGGCAGATGACCGCGAACGTGAATCAATTGACATAAAAATTGGAAGATAAAGCCATCACGTTAAGGTCTGAAACACAGTATGAAGGAACGACGAGGCCAAAATCAAATTTGGACATGACTAAGCATCGGTTCGACCAACACTCAAAGGGTTCGACTTGGCATACAGGTCGAACCATGGTCGAACCTCATCATGCAGAGCACTCTGTTTTTAAAAATTCTCAGTTCGACCAACACCCAGAGGGTTCGACCTGGCATACAAGTCGAACCATGGTCGAACCTCTTCATCCGGAGTACTCTGTTTTGTCGCAGTAACAGTTCGACCACGACCGTAATGGTTCGACCAACCCAGCAGGTCGAACCCAGGTCAAACTGGAAGATATAAACTATACAGTGAGGCAGTTCGACCTAGGGGGCAGTGGTACGACCTCTAACACTGGTCGAACCCTAGTCGAACCTCAAGAACAGAAAGAGAGCAGTCTTCCAGAAGGTAGGTTCGACCATTATGTACCTGGTTCGACCTGTTCCACAGGTCGAACCCTGGTCAAACCCCTCCAGAAATTGCCTGTTGTTACTCCGAACACTCTCGATGATGTTGATGCTACTCCAGTGGTTCGAAATGAGCAAAGTACATAGATAATCGCTGAGAAGAAGTGGGAAAGAACGAAGAGATTGAGAGCCGAGAAGGATAAAGCGAAGGAAGTTGAACGTGATGAATGGGGAAGGCCAAAAACCAAGATACCTCCTCAGCTTCCTTCGAGATTGACCGAGAAGAGATTGGAAGAAAAGTTCAAGAGGTTTCACGATGTCATTAGCAAAGTAAGCTTGGACATTCCTTTCTCTGAAGCAATCATGGAGATGTCATACTGTGCCCGATTCCTAAAGAATATTATATCAAAGAAGAGAAGCTTGAACGGAGTGGAGATGGTGAACCTATCAGAGAATTGTAGCTCGATTCTTCAAAGGAAGCTGCCTGCAAAGTTAAAGGATCTGGGAAGCATCACCATTCTTTGTGATATTGGAAAAAGGGTCGGCACATAAAGCCTTGTGTGATTTGGGGGCAAGCGTTAACTTGATGCCTTTGTCCATATTTAAAAGGCTTGGTTTGGGGGATCTTAAACCCACGAATATTGCTCTTCAATTGGCGGATAGATCCATGACTTGTCCGAAGGATTTAATTGAAGATGTTTTAGTGAGAGTGGATAAATTAGTTTTTCCCGTGGATTTTCTTGTACTTGAGATGGAAGATGATAAGGGTGACATTCCCCTTATTTTGGGATGACCGTTCCTTGCCACAGCTGGAGCTATGATAGATGTTAAGGAAGGAAAGCTTAGACTGCGAATGGATAATGAAGATGTGGTTTTCTCTCTTGATCATGCAATGAAGATGCCCATGGAGACTCAATCATGCAAGAGCATTGATATGGTTTCTAACTTGTTTAATCTTGATTTTTCTAAGACAGGTGATTCTGAATTTAAGTGGAAGGTTGACAAGGAGGAGTCTAGACAGCCATGGGAGGAAGAAAATTTCAATGATCATATTTTTGTGACCAAGAAAGGTGAGGTGTTGAGTGTAGAAAAGAAGAGGGAAAGAAAGTATTTGAAGGTGAGGATGCGACAAGACAGTCCTCCGATCAAGTAGTCTACAAAGCGGTAATCCATCGCGACTCTCCGACGTTAAACATGAGCGCCTGTTTGGGGCTTGCCCTTCCATTTTATTACTTTATTTCTTTCGTGTGAGTAAGAAATTTTTATATTTAAGGTGCTTACTAATCGGCAATTACATCTCTTTTCAAACTTAGTTTCGACTTACGTTTTTACTAAGTTTGGGGGGGTGTGATGTTATTACCTCATTGAAGCACCAAGAATATAATCTTTTCTTTGTAATGTTTGCTAGGGGAGTTGATTTTTTTGCAGTATATTGAAATTTTAATCAGTTTTGATATGTCGATTTTTTTTGTAATTTGCCTAGTGTTCAGTGGTGTTTCTAGTGTGTGGAGTCGATTACATAGTCAATTAATTCTTTCTTATAGTTCTCCTATTTTATTATTGATGAATCCTGTGATGATGAGTATGCTTGAGCTTTGATGATAGAAAAGGGTAACTAGGTGGCAAGACGAGTTCTACATTGAGATTTTGACTCGAGGAGCTCGTGCGTACGTTGAAGAAAAATCAGGTGCCCTTGTTTCCTTTTTCTAATTTTTATGTGCTTTTAATTCATGGAGTGGAAGGATTGAGTTTATGGTGGTGATCCATGTGAGCTTATATTATTAAAATTATCTTTGAAATTCATATGCTCTTGAAATTGATGAAGGAAGTGTACTTGAGTTATATTGTGATATGAAGTTCTATGTGTACTTGTAGGATATTACCTATCATGAAAAGTGCTCTGTTACTTGTTAAAAACCCAAGTGAGATTTTGAGCCTCGTTGATCATGTACATAATCACATGATATTTCTTTTCTGGTGAGTATCGTTCTTGTGTATGTATTCTAGAACTTGCCTCTTGTCTTACTTGAAACTACATGTGTGTTAGATGATGGGAGATGATTTTAGGCCATCCTTGAATTTATGAGTCACTTAGCTAAATAATTTCCTACCAAATAATTATATATCCGTAGTTAACCCCGTTGAGCCTAAAAACCTTATTTCTTTGGCAACCTACGAAGATAGCCACTTTGATATCCTATTTGAGCCTTAAATTCCTATATTTAGTGGAGAATTAAATGCTGTCAAAGTGTGTTAATAGTGCTTGATAACAATTTGGGAAGGAATGAAATTGGTGTTGAAATTAATAGTGATGGATTATGATAATGCATCTAAGGAGAAGCATGGAGTAGTGCTTAAATCTAGTACTCCATGGAATCAAAACCCTAGGGTAGTGCTTAAATCTAGTATCCTATGGAGGATGCGTGAGGTAGTGCCCAAAACTGGTACCTCGGAAAAAAAATAATGTGCTTGAAGAAAAGAAAAAGTATGTTGAGCTTGAAGGAAAGGAGAGAAAAGAAAATTAGAAGAGCATGAAGCTGGATAGCCTTGAAGTGTAAGAATCTGCAGTACAAAAGATCTCCGGTTTTAATTCTCTACTAATTGAGTCACTTTATCCATATGTTTCCTACCCTTATCAAAGAGCCAACATTACATCCAAAAGAAAAGTCATTTTTGATCCCATTGTCGAATCATAATTTTAGTGGTAGAAAGTATGAGACGTTTGACAGGCTTATGGTTACGCATGCACTTGAATTGAATTTGAGCGTAAACACTTTAACCCATAAGTGTACATATTTTACACTTGAGTGAGAGATCATATATATACTTCCCGTGAGAACATGTCGATGGAGCATTTGAATTGGTGGTGATTGTCTTAACTTGTATGCTATGAATTGATTATTACATATAATGAGAGTTGCATGACCTAAGTTGAGGACAATTGTATTTTGAATGGGTATTGGTCATAGTCCTTGTTTTCCTGCTAATTTTCATACTCTCTTTCTCTTTATCTTTATTTTGTTGCCTCGGGACGAGCAACGGGTAAGTTTGGGGGATTGATGAGAGTGAAAATAAGCGTGTTTTAATATCCAATTTAACACCTTTTTGATTGATATTGTAGTCTTATATGAGCACAAGTATCTAATATTCGATATATGTGAGAATTATATGCACTTGAGGTGTTTTATTGTGTTTTAGGTAGAAAAAGGATCAAAAGAGCTAAGTTTGAGAAAAGGTGCAATTTGTGCAAGAATACTGATAAACGCACGTCCAATTTGTGTAATTATTTTGTATTGATGTAGAGCTCTGAATTGGATTTGTGATATATGTTTGGAAAGCTACAGAAGAGAGGGTCGTTTTGGTATAAAGAACATCCCAATCAGATTCCGAACGAGAAAGTTATGAGCAAAGTGGTGACGTCGCGCGAGCTGTGCTGAACAGAACTGATGTGCTACTTTCCATGGCTTGTTACAGATTCAATTCTTAGAGTTTTGGTCATATCTTTATATTTAGAGAAATCCAAGGAAAAGAGGATCATGTGAGCGCAAAAATCACTCAAATTGGAGGTCGGACGAGGAAGTTATACTCAGAATCGTGAAGTTGCACAGCTGTTGGCGAGAATTTCTGAGAATTTCCGAAAACTACCTTATTTATCCGGATCTCTTTTACCAAATTTAACGCATGTCTCTTACCAAATTTGACATATGCTTAAATTTGGGTCCTTTCCAAGACCTACAAGGAGAGCTCACAAGTATAAAAAGGGGTGTAGATTACATCATAAAAAAGGAGGAGGAACACAACACAATACAAGAGAGGAGAAGAGAGGCCACAACCATACTACACCCCACAAGGGGGGATCACCCCTCAACCATCATCCACTTCCTTTCCTCCATCCATCCATCACTTTGAAGATTCGTTTGTAGAATCAAGAGGAGTACCAAGAGGAGGATTCAAGAGCGAGAAGAACGCGATGATGCCACATCTAGGGTTTATTCATTTCCTAATTTATCTTGTATTTTCCGGACATCCGGGTAAGATCTATCCAACACCCATGTGTGTTTCCTACAACACCATGGGCTAGAGCCTTTTTGGTAGAACTAGGGTTGTGAAGGTTTTATCTAGTTAATTGAACTTCCGTGTATACACTCCGTACAACACTACTTGTGGATATAGTTTATATATGATTGTGCTTTATTAATCCATACTCATAGTCGTTTTGTGCATCATTAACTGTTATGTAGAGTCTGAATGCATATCTTGGTTATTGATTGAGTGCGTTCACTGCTGAGCAGGATTCCATGTTATGATTCTAAGTGAGGGGACTCCGAAGCTTCATTAGAACTATCATATATGAATACTTATTAATTGAATTGAATTCGGGTTAATAAGTAGGATAAAGAAGATAATTTCATAGTACGAGATCATATCGGGTTAGAGTACCAATCCTAGGGGGAAATAATTGATACGGATAGTATCTAGAAAGGGGGGTGAATTATATCTCTTGCTCCGAGGTTATTCACACGTGTTACCCGCATATTTACTTGTATCTATAGAGTAGATATGAATGGTTTAGTGATGCGTCCATATTCCACAAGGCAGAGTCGGACATTGACACATGGAAGGGAAGTTAGTTAGTGAAAGTGAATTAACCTAGAGCTACCTATTCTCCTACTTGATCCACTTTCGTATCCTTCGAGTGATAGTTTATTTTATTTGTTATTTAATTTCCAGCATATTAGTTGTTAGATAACCATTAAAATGTAATTGCCTTGTCTTAATTAATTTAGATAATAATTAAATTAATAATACGCCGTCCCTTGGGTTCGATATTCACTTGGTCACCTTTCGAGACTACAATTGATATCCTTCATACTTGGGGATTAATTGTGTGTTGAGAAAACGCGCATCAGTGAGACATGTTATTTGTGAGACGGATCAACCCATCACTAAAGTATGCTTATTGTGTAGATAAAATATGCTTATTTTTTGTTAAAGTATATCGATAATGAATCAAATTATAACACACTAAAATCATACTTTAATGCATAATCCAGTATACTTTAAAAAATTTACATTAACAATCATTAAATATACTTTATCTAAATAATCGACATACTTTAACACGTCTCACAAACCGTCTCATGAAAATAGCGTCTCACAAGAGAATTTGCCTTTAATAAAATGTTAGATGTTAATTTTTTTGGTGAAAACTTAATATGAAAAAAATATACAATTATTACAAAATATATATACAAAATAAAATAAAATAATATATATACAAAATAGAATAAAAAGACACACGGGTGCGCAACCGAGTGCACCCAATATATACTCATATTTTTAACTCGAGTATTAACGTAATTTATTATGCCGATTTTGTTTTTTAATGATATATTAGCATTATACTCATCAAATTTGCTGCGATACATAATTTTGAGAAGGCAATTTATAGTGTACACCCGAGTGCATTTAAAGATAGGGTGCACTTATATAAAAATATAAACAAAAATATAGTATATAATTAAGAGTAAAAATATATACAATTTAATTGATAAATTTTTTAATGAAAAGTTGAGTGTAAAAAAATATATAATTATTAAAAAGTATTATATAATATTGAATAAAAAGTTATACACATATTAATTTTTTAATTAAAAATTTAATATGAAAAAAATATACAATTATTATAAAACACGTATACAAAATAGAATAATATGTATACAAAATGAGCGGGACAACAAAAATGACAAAAAAATAACCTAATAACTAATAACTAGACAAAGATAAGGCAGCAGAAACGTGAACGCAATTCATGGAAAAATGATAGCACCGCTGATAACGGTTAAAAATTGGGTTATGGGGCGATCCAGGAGAATATAAGTACTAAGTCCTATAATTTGAAGGGAAATATTAGATTACATTCATCTAATTTGAGGTTATTACGTAGAATATCAGTTATACAGTGCATTTAGAATTAATATGATAGTTTTATAGAATATAATTATTTTTATTTTTTATTTTTTCATTATTTTGTTTGATTCAAAATTGATTATGGAGTAGTTTTTTAATTTAATAATTTATATTAATTGTTTTTATTATTTTAAGTAAAAAACAATACATATGGCTTTATCCCATCTCACAAATATAACTACACTATATAGAATAATACTCCCTTCGTCTTGTGTTGAAATTTACATTTTCCATTTTGATTTGTTCAAAGTTAAGATTTACATTTCTTATTCGATATTATTATTTTTTGTTAAACAAAGCAATAAATTATTCCACATAGTAACCACACACAACACTAATAAAACTATCAACTGCATTAAAGAGTACTCCCACCATCCCTTGAATACATGCATGAATTTGATGACACGAAGTTTAAGAAAAATAATTTTTTGTTATGATAATGTAAGAAAGAGAGTATCTTGCATAATTGAATAAAAATAAATTATAGTATGATATACTGTAGTTGATTGACTAGATTGTGTGTAAAGAGAGGGAGTAGTTGATTGACTAGATTGTGTGTAAAAAGAGTGTGACATTTTTACATATAATGTTATAGTATTATAAGATTATTGATATTATTTATTGTTTCAATTTTTAGAATGTAAAAAGATCAAAATAAATAAAGTAAAAATATTCTTGGTACAATACAATGATATTTCTCAATTCATTATCTATTAAAAAATTATTTTCATAATCTATATAAAAAAATAAAGGTAAACGTTTAGAGGGATTACCGTTTAATTTACATTTACAAATGGGGAGGAAATTCTTTCAAATGTCCACTTAAAAATAATCTTTTTTTTCTTTCTATAAATTTAATTAAATGACCAAAAACTCTGAATTGTCATTTTTTTTTTCAAACAGAAATTATGAATGTTAAACCCCGGAAGCCAGATCCTCTCCGGTACGGGAGGAAATTGACCTCCATATACTCATCTTCCTTTCTTCTGCACCATATTCTCTCTCATCGATCGCATCAGTTCTCCACCTCTACTCTAGTTTCCTTAATCGCTGCTCCTTCCCACTCCCACCGCAGTAGTTTCTGACCTCTCCCCGCACCGTTTTCTCTCTACATCTCCACCTAAACTAAAAAAGCCCTAATTTCCTTATCTCAAAAAAGCCCTAATTTCGTTCCGAATCGAGGTAATGTGATTTCGTTGAATTAATGATTTATATTGTTTGCGTATTGGCAACGCCGTGATTGCCTAAAAATTAGGCGTTTGTTTCTTTTAGTTTTTGCGAATTGGAGTTTCCCTATCTAACTTCTCTATTTCTAAGAAAGACTTGTATGCAAAATAGTAATGAATTTATATTACATAATTAATGAGGGCAGGAGTTGGGTTTAATGGGGAATCATAGTGAAAAATTGATGTGATAATCCACTCTTTATATACTCCACTCCAACATCCGGCTACACAGCTCTAACTTTCTCCAACATCTACAGCTCGTAGCTTTCTGAGTTTTTCCACCGCTCCAACTCGTGAACATATTTAAAAGGGTGTTAACTGGCGTGGGCCGCGGCACTGCCAGAGTACGTATTCTATAGAATATATGGAATGTGTTTTTTTCTATCATGTAATGTGTTGTATTGTGTTCCTCTGTTTTTTTATTTTACAGGGAATCTCGAGAGCATTGGCAGCTGCTGCAAGAAAAGAATACTACGATAGGATCAACTATCATAAAAAAGGAGTGAGTAAGGTTAAGCAGACCTTAAAGGGGGTAAAGAAACTCATGAGGAATGCTCAGAAAGAGGGAAAGGATACAGCTGAGACAGAGAAGGGTGTGGAGAAGGTTAAGAAGGCATTGACGGGTGTCCACTTGCTAATTAGCAAAGCTGAGGAAAAAGAGGGAGATATGGAGGCTGTGACTAATGCTGAGAATGCATTACAAGAGGTTGAGAAAGAAGTACAAGATTTGGAAAAAAATATGAATGCAATGGGAGCAGGAGAAGAGAGTAGTAATAGTGAGTAAACAAGGCTTAGGCTTTATTTTATTTAAATTAATCTGTCTGTCGTCTTTCATATTTCCAACAAAGGCTTAGGCCTAGTATTTTATTTGAATTAATCTGTCGTTAATATTTCGCTTATCTTAGTTTTATTTAGAATTAATCTTGGTGCAATATGTCACTGTTTTTGTTTCTCTTTCCAAATCCCAACCCTAGTTGCATAATGGACCATCCAGTAGTAAACAATAATGCTTTTTTCTAAAATTTACATAAGAAATCAGATGGTGTGGGTGAGAGCAAAATTAAACAATAATTCTTGTTTCTAAAATTTACATAAGAAATCAGATGGTGTGGGTGAGAGCAAAATTAAATTAGACGATGAAAATGGTAAGTGATGTCACCTATGGGCAGAGTGTAAGCAAAAGGAAACGGTGGTCGAGTGTGCAATGCTGTGAGATTAATGGTGTTGCATGTACTTGCGGCTGTGAATTTAATGGTGTTGTACTTGCATTGGTTATTGTGAAAGAGAGAATAAAGTAAGGTTCAAAGTTGATTTCTCATTTCCAAACAATAACCAGAACCTGTTTGTTGAATTTTAATGGTGTTTAATGGTGTTGTACTTCCATTTCAATTCTTTGTTGAATTTTATTTATTGATTTATTCTTACCAGAACCGGTTTGTATTTTAAAATGAACAAATATGCAACCACACTCATTTGGCACTATGGTTATTGATAGGGGTTTTCTCAACACACAAATTAATCCTCAAGTATTAAGGATATCAATTGTAGTCGCGAAGATGACCAAGTTATAATATCGAACCCAAGGGACGGTTAAATATCAATTTCGTTATCTTCTAGTATATTTTAGACTATGTTTGGTAATTGTAAAGGTTTAATGGATAATAACTTCTAATCGAAATAGCAAAAAGAAATAGCAAGAGTAGAGAAAAGTGACTTGTGATCAATAAGAATAATATGTAGTTCGTCGGGTTATCCAGTTTCACTAGCAATTCGTATTTTCATGTGATGGTGTCCGACTCTGCCCTGTGGTTTGTGGACGCATCACTAGGCCATGCAAGTTTACTCTATAGACACAAGTAAATATGCGCTTGACACGTGTGAATAACATCGGAGCAAGAGATATGCTTCACCCCCCTTTCTAGGTACTATCATAATCAATTATCTTCTACGTCTAGAATCTAACCCGATTTGATCTCCATTTTTAGGTACTATAAAGTTATACTCTTCATCCTATTCATCAACCCGAATTTAATTCAATTCATGAATATTCATATAAGACAGTTCTAATAATACTTCGGAATCCCTTCACTTAGAATTATAACAATAAACCCTGCTCAGTAGTGAACGCACTCAATCAATAACCATGTTATGTATTCAGACTCTACACAATGATCATTGATGCACAAAACGACTATGAGTATGAATTAAATATGCAATCTTATATAAAACAAACCACATGTAGTGTTGTACGGAGTTTTACACATGAAATACGAATTACATCATGAAACTTTCATAACCCTAGAACTACCAAGGTGGTTCTAGCCCATGATTGATCTAGGAACAATCATGGTTAGATTGATCATTCTTACTTGAACCTTCAGCGAACCTCTGTCACAGCCCTCCGGATGGGTCACCACCTCTTCTCTTGTCTCTCTTATGATTGACGATCAAAAGCTCTCTTTATTCTCTGTATGAGCCTCCTTTTATACTTGTAATCACGTTTCTAGGGCTTGGAATGGGCTTTCTAAGTGATCTCACGCGTTTTGGCCTCGAAAATCCGGATAAGGTAAGTTCTCGTGCATAGGTTCCACCACGTTAAACAGGTCGAACCCCAAGCCACAGGTCAAACCCCAGGTCAAACCCCGCTACTGGAAGAATTCTGCACAGGTTTGACCTTCTGGACAGGTCGAACCACTTAGGCCTTGGTCGAACCCCAGGTCGAACCTCAGCACTGGACAACTCCCGCTCCCGATTCGACCAACTGGCAAGTCGAACTCAAACGTCGTGGTCGAATCCTCTTTCTTGCAAACTGGTTCGACCATGGTTCGACCTGATGGCCATGTCGAACCAACTGAGTCGTGGTCAAATCCATCTCTGCAAGTTCAGCAATGTTGGTTCGACCTGCTGGAGAGGTCGAACCCTCCTCCAACCAGGTCGAACCCACCTAATTCTTGGGCGGTTCGCGTGGCTTCGACTCTGTTTCTTCGATTCTTGGCTCTTTCACTCCGTTTTTGCTAAGAAAACACTCAAATAGCTCCACTAACACCTGATTCATGCTAATTCACAATATATATAGGTTTTCCACCTATTTCCACATCAAAACTCTCCAAAACTAGCACAAAACATAGTACCAAACTTGTGAATTTACACACTCATCAAACCCCCAAACTTACATGTTGCTCGTCCCGAGGCAACCAATTTAAACCACAAGAGTCGTGTCTAATTCAACAAGATCTAGTACAACACATATTACACATGCCACTTCATTGAATCAAACAAGAATTACTTGCATCAAATATGTCACTCATGTAAAATCAATCCAATCACACACCATTCGGAGTACTAAGTAATCTCACTGACAAGATAAGTCTTTACTCTCTTTCGCTCGTGCATGAGGCACTATAGGCTAGTATAACACTCATATCAATTCATATTCACGCGTAACCATAAGCTTGGCAAAGGTCTCAAAAATCAACTTACATTAGATTAATACTAGGATCACAAAGGACTTGTTTTTAGGTTGTAATGTTGGCTCTTTGGAAAGGGTAGGAAAATTTGGTCATAGTAACTTAATACACTAGTAGAGAGTTACCTTGGAGGTTCTTGATTTCTCATTCGGCTTCATATTCTCCTCCAATTCTTCTCTTGCACTTGCAATTTTCAATTTTCCTTCTCTTCCTTGCATCAACATCATTCTTCTTTTAATTGCTCGGGTACCAGTTATAGGCACTACCCTTTTCGAACATCGTTCGGATGTTTCTTAAAAACTTCAAGCCCTATGTATAAGCAATTCGGGATACCAATTTCAGGCACTATCCCTAACAAGATTTAACCATGCACTTTTCTTACTGAACCTCATTCCATCTTCCCTTTGTTTCTTCCACACTTATTCACCTTATTCTCTCTACCAATGAATAGGGTATTTTCAAAGCTCAAATAAGGTAATTAAGGCTCTTATATTTGGCTTGCCAAAGAAAAAGCTTTTAAAAGGCTCAAACAGGGCTACCAAAGATTTATAAAATCATTAGGAAAGGTAAAATTTGGCTAAGTGACTCAATTAATCAAAAATGGCCTAAGATCATATCCTAATATTTCATCAATTGTAAGCTTCATACAAGACTCCAAGCCAAGTTCTAGAATACGTTCATACGAATGATTCTCTCAAGAATAAACTATCATGATTAATCATGATAAAGGCTCAAATCCTCACATAGGTAATCAATTCCTAATACTCCTCATAGCACATAATCAAAATCAATTCCTCATGAATTCCATATACTTAACAAATTATTCATGCTCTTTCCAAATGAAAATAAACACGTAAACACATGAATGCACAGAATCAATAACCCATATACAAAACAATGATACAAGATCAACTATATCAGGTACATGCCACTCACACATGAATCACACCCCAATCTGTAAAAATAAAAAGAAGAATGGGAGATAAGATGAATCGGAGAAGCCAAAAGAAAACCTGAAACTACTCCCTAGGAGCATCATCATCCTCATCATCATTGTCATCCTCATCCATTCTATTTTCCACAGCTCGGCACAGACTGGTAATGTGCTTATCCATCATATCCACTCGACTACTCACTCTACCAACACGCTCATCCAAGGCAGAGTACCTTTCGTTCAGCGTGGCGTAGTTGGCGTTAGCGAGCGCGAGCTGCCTGTTCGTCTCCTGCTGTGCAGCTACCACCGCGATCAGCTGCTCATGAATCAAGCGAAGCTGCTCCCGAGTACCTGGAACTGCTCGCCGCTGCTGCGGTACCGGAGCATGCTGAGGCGCATCATGCTGCTCTCCTTCCGGAATTTCCATCTCCGGCTGCTCATCTACCTGATCCTCCTCTTCAGGCTGCTGTGGCTGAGGTGGACGGAACTCTCCTTGATCAACGATCTGCTGTAACTCAGCCATCCTCCCCTCAGCACACATCTGTGCTACCGCTCTCCAATCACCACCCGACTTCACTGCCACGGATAAAGCGGTGTGTCCAAGAGAATTCATTAACTTATTCCTTGCTTCCCGAATAGTTGTCAAGTTGCTCACGTCGAAGGGGAACATAAATTCGAAAGGCTTGAGACCCCTCGTGAAAAACCAATCTCCATTTTTAAAATGGGCAAATCCTCCCTTCGCGCACGTGCTCATCATCAAATCGGGTTCTCCTTCTACTGGTGTAATGCCGGTGAGATCCAAGTTATAATGCTCAGCCACGATCGTCAATAACCCTCCAATATTCACCTTTTGAAAACCAATGGTCTTGAATCGATTCAGCTGTGCAATAAAATAAGCTCCAACATTGAACTTCACCCCATTCAGCATACACCACAGGGCATATAGCTCTCCTCTAGACACAACACTCCCCTCCGAGCGGGCGAACAACGTGTTGCTCAGGATGCGGTCCATGTACCTCAAGACTGGGTTCTTTATTGTGGAAGCACGAGCCTGTCTGGTCTTATAATCACGAATCTCCCCAGTGATCTCCCTCCAAAACCGCTTTATACTGAATGCAGCATTTTCTAAACGAGGGATCTCCAAAGGCGTCTCAAACAACTCATTGAAATCCTCAGACGTCCATCTCCTACTCACTCCACCAAGCTGAAACGTACACCGATATGGGTATCCAAGCGGGTCCTTCTCCATCTCAAATGAGCAAACTACTTCCGCTGTAACATGGAAGTACGTCGGCCTCTTCAACTCCATGAATCTTCTGATCCCTACTTGATCAAACATCCAAAATATATCATCCCCTATTCTCATTATCCTCATCGCTTCATCATCTTGGTATCGAGTGCGAGCTATCTTGTCTGAAACTTCTTCCCGCTTCACTTTAATCTCATCCCAATCTTGCATCCAAATCTTGAAGTTATCGGGTAAACGATCTTGTAGCCTCAGTTTTCTTGTCACTTTGTCTAAGTTTGAAGGCCTGTCATGCCTCTTCTTCGATCTTTCCTCCTCTGCCTTTCCTTTTCCTTTACTTGATCCTTGTCCCTTTCCTGAAAACAAATACTTCAATCCAACCAACAAGACAAGAAATCAAGTATTTTACTAGCACATCACATACACTACTCAAGACTTCATGCATCAATGCATATTCACACAAACTATCCTCTCAACACCACTTGCTTATTCAACATTCTCAAAACATCTTCAATCACACCTTCCTTAATCATCAAAACATAACCAACAAGCATGCATTAAGCAATTCAAGCAATTCAATCAAAAATTCAACATGTTTCCCTCAATGAACTACTTCAATTTCATCAATTTCAAACCAAATCAACATGCTCATTCTATGATATGTTCTATATCCTTGATCAATCCACATAAAAATCCAAGTTCTATCAATAATCAAACAACCAAAAACCAAGAAACAAGAATTCATATGAAACAAATCATAATATCAACACTCACCATGAAATTCAACCATACTCAACATCAATCCTCTTATTCACATCGAATTTCTTACCTAAACCTTCAATCCTAGAGTAATTGAGTTGGAAAAACATACCTTTTGACTTGCCCATGGTGAACAACCGATCGAGAACACACAACAACCAAAAATTGCGATTTCAGCCCTAACTCACGACGAAATCCGCCCAAATCCGCGATCGAATCGATAATTCAAGGTGTAGTGTTGTGTAATCGGTGTAAAATCAAGTGTAATTGAAGAATTTGTGCAAGGGTGTAGAGGTTCGAAGAGGGTTCGAGGTTTGGTGTTTCGAAAAAGTGATCGAACCCCTCTGAAAAATTGAACTTAAATTGCGTATCTGGCTTGGTTCAACCTCAGGTTCGACCACCTGAACAGGTCGAACCATGGATGATGAGGTCAAACCTCTCTTCTGGACAAACGATCTTCTCGGTTCGACCAGGGGTTCGACTTGCTAAACAGGTCGAACCTTCCTTGAATTGGTCGAACCCCTCTTCTGGAAAACAGAGTGCTTCCAACTGACAGGTTCGACCTTAGGTTCGACCTTCTGATCAGGTCGAACAACTATGGCTTAGGTCGAACCTCCTCTCTGGACAACTTTCGATGCCGGTTCGACTTCCTCTGCTTTTGTTCGACCTCTGGCTCTGGTCGAACCACTCCTAGAGTTGGTCGAACCTTCCTCCTGATTTCCAAAACTGAGTGTTCTTCATTCACTACATACTTCAAGCTTCAACACAACTTCATTAGGTACAATCTAGAGCACAACTTCAAAAATTATTCCACATAACGTCATTCATGAGTAACTCCGTAAAAGAAAACACAACCAAAAATCATTGAACATTAGGCAAGTTGTAAAAAATCGTCACATCAAAATTGATTAAAATTTCAATATGGCCTCAAAAACCAACTCCCCTAACAAACAATACAAAGAAAATATTATACTCTTAATGCTTCAATGAGGTAATAACATCACACCCCCCAAACTTAGTAAAAACGTAAGTCGAAACTAAGTTTGAAAAGAGATGTAATTGCCGATTAGTAAGCATCTTAAATATAAAAATTTCTTACTAACACAAAAGAAATAAAACAATAAAACGGAAGAGTAAGCTCTCAACAAGCACTCATGTTTAACGTCGTAGAGTCACGGCGGTACCAAATCAGATCAAGGTATCATCAAAAATGACACACGCATCATCCGGTGACCTATAAAGCTTCAACCGATGCCCATTCGCCGTGATAACGTCTCCATCTTTGTCAATAAGCTCAAAACTCCCCCTTCTAAGGCTCGATGAATCATGAACGGTCCCGTCCACTTAGACTTCAACTTGCCTGCAAAAAGCTTCAAACGAGAGTTAAAAAGTAGTACCTCATCTCCTTGCTTGAACTCCATGTATGAGATCTTAGAATCATGCCACCTCTTCATTCTTTCCTTATAAATCTCTGAATTCTTGTAAGCACGACTCCTAAACTCATCCAATTGATTCATGTGAGTTATCCTCAACTCCTTCACATCCTTAAGGGTCAAGTTCAAGCGACGCAAAGCCCAAAACGCTTTGTGTTGAATCTCTATAGGTAAGTGGCACGGCTTCCCATAGACAATTTGATACGGTGACATATCTAACACCGTCTTGTAAGTGGTCCGGAACCCCCATAACACATCATCAAGCTTCATAGCCCAATCCTTTCTATTAGTTCCTACCACTTTCTCCAGAATCTGCTTTACTTGACGGTTGGAGACCTCTGCTTGCCCATTCGCTTGCGGATGATAGGGTGTAGTAACCCTATGCTTAACACCATAATCCTTAAGCACCTTCTCCAGAAATTTATTGACGAAGTGGGAACCTCCATCACTAACTAGCGCTCTAGGAACTCCATAACGGGCAAAAATATGTTTCTTCAGGAAAGATAAAACAACTTTCGAGTCATTAACACGAGTAGCAATCGCTTCTACCCACTTTGAAACATAATCCACCGCAAGAAGAATGTAGAGAAACCCATTCGACGGGGGAAAAGGCCCCATAAATCGATCCCCCATACATCAAATATCTCCACGGCTATGCTAGGCTGCAATGGCATCTCATCTCTCCTACCTATATTACCCATGCGCTGACATCTATCACAAGACGCCACATAGCTCTCACTATCTCTAAACAATGTAGGCCAATAAAGAGCGGATTGAAGTACCTTAGCTGCAGTCTTTTGTGCTCCGAAATGCCCCCCATTCGGTTATGCATGGCAGAACTCAAGCACACTTTCCATTTCCATCTCGGGTACACATCTTCGGACAATAGAATCTGTACAAATCTTGTAAACAAACGGATCATACCATATAAATGTCTCAACTTCCCTACGAAATTTCGCAAGTTGATATCGGTTGAGATCCCTTGGAATTTCACCAATGACAATGTAATTAACATAATCCGCGTACCATGGATCCATACCTTGCGCTACAACCACACACGCTCGCTCGGTACCTTCAACAGCCACATCCATGATCTTCTCATCAGGGAACATCTCTTCAATATACTCGAAAGAATTATCACAATGCTCCCTAGTCTCCAACCTTGACAAGTGATCTGCCAACACATTTTCTGTTCCTTTCTTATCCCGAATCTCCAAGTCAAACTCCTGCAGTAGTAGAATCTATCTTATAATCCTAGGCTTCGTCTCCTTCTTCTCCATCAAATAACGAATCGCTGAGTGATCCGTATACACAATCGTCTTCATGCCAACCAAATACTGACGAAACTTATCGAAAGCATACACAACAGCCAAAAACTCCTTTTCAGTTACCGTGTAATTCTTCTGTGCCGCATCGAAAGTCTTACTCGCGTAGTAAATGGCGCAGAACTTCTTCTCCCTTAGCTGCCCAAGCACCACACCCAATGCTACATCACTTGTATCACACATAAGTACAAACGGTTGAGTCCAGTCCGGTGTGATCAAGATAGGGGCAGTAATAAGCGCCTCCTTCAAAACTTGAAAAGCTGTTAGACACTCATCATTAAACACAAAAGGAATATCCTTTTCAAGTAAATGAGATAAGGGCTTAGAGTATTTTGAGAAGTCTTTTATGAATCTCCTGTAAAAACCGGCGTGTCCAAGGAAGGACCGCACTCCTCTTTCATTTGTCGAAGGCGGAAGCTTCTCAATTGCCACCACTTTAGCACGATCTACTTGTAATCCCTTGGCGGAAACATGATGCCCAAGAACAATCCCATCCTTCACCATGAAGTGGCACTTCTCCCAATTCAAGACAAGATTAGTTTCTTGACACCTCTTCAAAACAACAGCAAGGTTAGACAAACACATATCAAAAGAAGAACCAAAGACTGAAAAATCGTCCATGAATACTTCTATGATCTTCTCTATCAAACCATCAAAAATCGACATCATGCATCTCTGAAAAGTGGCAGACGCATTACACAATCCAAATGGCATCTTCCTAAAAGCAAAGGTCCCGTAGGGGCAAGTAAAAGTGGTATTTTCTTGATCCTCGGGAGCAATCATGATTTGATTATACCCCGAGTATCCATCCAAGAAATAATAAAACTCATACCCGGCAAGACGATCCAACATTTGATCCATAAACGGAAGAGGGAAATGGTCCTTACACGTGTTCTCATTTAATTTCCTATAATCCACACATGTACGCCATCCCGTAGGAATTCTCGTGGCTATAGCTTCTCCATCCTCAGCTTTCACTACAGTCATGCCCCCCTTTTTAGCAACTACGAATGGACTCACATGGGGACTATCACTAATAGGATATATAATTCCAGCATCCAACCACGTAAGAATTTGCTTCCTTATCACCTCTTGAATTGCGGGATTCACCCTACGCTGATTCTGAACACTAGCCTTGGCTTCATCCAACAACCTAATCCGATGCATACAATACGAAGGACTAATACCTTTCAAATCATCAAGTGACCACCCTATTGCAGACTTGTACTTCCTTAAGACATCTAATAACTCCTCAAGTTGATCATCATTAAGGGAAGAAGATACAATTACCGGATATTGTGCATTATCACCAAGAAATACTTCAAGTGGTCCGGCAATGGTTTCAACTCCTCTTTTCTTTCCTCCACTGGAGTGTTTTCGTTATCCAAAGGCAAGTACTTCCTGGTCCATTTGACTTCTTCCACCTTATTTCTTTCCAATGCAAACCTGTCATCACCCAAAGCAAGTAAGTTTTCAAGAAATTCAATACATACCTCGTTAGAAAGTCCGTCAAGCTCCGTAGTGGGATAAGTAAGAGACTCCATCAAACATGTCTCAAGAGGATCCTTTGACAAGATCAGAGACATATCCTCCTTCACAATCTCCTCCACCACGTCAATACTATAACACTGGGACTCCATTGGCATCTTCATTGCTTTGTCCAAGTTGAAAAGTACTTCTTCTTTGTCCATTCTCAACTTCAGTTCTCACTTCCGAACATCTATCATAGCTCCAGCTATAGCAAGGAATGGCCTCCCCAAGATTAAAGGAACATTATCCTTGTCATCATCCATTTCTAGTACAAGGAAATCCACAGGAAAGACTAGCTTCTCCACCTTTACAAGAACATCTTCAACAATACCTTTCGGAAACGTCATTGATCTATCTGCCAATTGGAGAGCAACAGTTGTCGGGGTCAGCTCCCCCAAACCAAGCTTCTGAAAGATGGACAACGGCATCAAATTGATGCTTGCCCCTAGATCGCACAAAGCTCGACGTGCTGGCCCCTTCCCGATCTCACATAGAATAGTAAAGCTCCCCGGATCTTTCATCTTTGGTGGCAACTTCTTTTGAATAATTGAGCTACAATTCTCAGATAAGTTTACCATTTCAACTCCGGTTAAGCTTCGCTTCTTCATCAATATGTCTTTAAGGAATCGAGAATAATATGGCATCTCCATGATTGCCTCTGAAAAAGGGATGTTCAAGCTTATCTTGTTCATTATTTCTGAAAACTTCTTGAACTTTTCTTCCAACCCCTTCTTCACTAGCTTGTAGGGAAACGGTGGAGGTATCTTTGTTTTGGGAATCCCCCATTCATCACGATCAACCTTCTCCGCTTTCTCCTTTTCAGCTCTTAATCGCTTAGCTCTTTCCCATTTTTTCTCAGCTATTGTGTCTGTACTTTGCTCATTTCGTACCACTGGAGTTGCATCAACATCAAAAGGAACAACAGGTGCATCAATCAAAACATCTCGGTGAGGTTCGACTGGGGTTTGACCAGTTTGAGAGGTCGAACCAGGAGTGTATTGGTCGAACCTCTCTCCTGGAAGACTGATCTCATTCTGCTCCGGAGGTTCGACTTGGGTTCGACCAGCATTGGAGGTCGAACAACTGCCCCTTTGGTCGAACCGCTTCACTGTACAATCTCTATCCTTCAGTTCGACCTGGGTTCGACCTGCTGAGTTGGTCGAACCATTTTGATCGTGGTCGAACCGTTCCTGCGTCAAAACAGAGTGCTCTGGCCGATGAGGTTCGACCTGGGTTTGACCTGAAAAGTTGGTCGAACCCTCTGCGTGTTGGTCGAACCGCTCCTGTGTCAAAACAGAGTGCTTTTGTTGATGAGGTTCGACCATGGTTCGACCTGTATGCCAGGTCGAACCCTCTGAATTTTGGTCGAATCGAGGCTTAGAAAATTCCAACTTTGATTCCGGCCTCATCGGTCCCTCGTACTGCGTTCCCGACCTCAGTGTGATGGCATTACACGACTTCGGATTCTATATACTCTGAGACGGAAACTTCCCTTTTCCTACAGTTTGAGTCAATGTGTTCACATTCTCTGCAATTGTACCCATCAACAATGTGAGATCTTTCACTTGAGTGGACAAATCTCTGTGGTGATCATCAATCTTTTTCTCAAGCTTTGCCTCAAGGCGGTTCACTCTTTCATCATTCTTTACCATGTACCGGTTCACAGTATCCTCGAAACCAGGCTTCCCTTCTTCCACCTTTTCTCCCGGATCAACACCCATCGGAAGTTGCACTGCATTGTTCGTATTGCTCCATGAAAATTCAGGTCTTCTTAGTTACTGTTGATAATTACCAGATGGACCACGATTATTAAAGTTCCCTCGATAGTTCCCTTGGTAATTCCGATTTCCTTGATTTGGGTACCTCGTTCCTTGAATACTTTGACCCATGGCATAATTTGCTTTCTCCAATTCTTCTTGGATGGTTCCATTATTCATCATCTCTTGCTGCATGATTGACACTCGTTGAGATATCTCGCTGATCTGCTTCTGTTGAGACTCAAGTAGCTTGTTGATATTGGACAAGCTCGAAATGATCTCATCCTCTCTCTTAGTTTTCACCATTGCTTGTTCAACCTGAGCTACCTTTCCAAGAACATACGTACCTCTAACTCTATCAGTAGGCCAATCCCTCGAATTCATCGATATGTCTTCAAACAATCTCTCGGCCTCAACGGATGACTTTGTAAGCAATGCTCCATTAGAAGAAGCATCAAGTAGCACTCTTGATTTACAGTCCAATCCATTATAGAATATACTGATATATTGGGCTTTAGATAACCCATGTTGAGGACACTTCCTGAGCATGTCCTTGAATCTATCCCACGCTTCATAAAATTTCTCACCTCCACTGATAGCAAATTGGTTAATATCCTGCTTCATCTTAAACACCTTCGAAGGTGGCATATACCTCTCCAAGAACCTTAACTTCAATTGCTCCCACGTGGTGCACTCAGCTGCGTTAATAGTATCATACCAATCCCTCGCCTTTTCAGCAAGCGAGAATTTGAACAAAAGGATCTTCCTAGCATCTTCATGTTCTCCCACGTCTTTTTGAGTACTTGCATAGCCCAAGAACTTGTTCAGATGCTGCTGTGGATCCTCGAAAGACCCTCCTGAAAATGAGTTTCTTTCTATCATGCTAATAAGAGCTGGATAAAGGTCGAGCGCTGTGTTAGTTCCCCTTGCTCCTAAAAGCTCATAATTTCCAGCCCCATTATTTTTGAAAACC
Source organism: Pogostemon cablin (assembly GCA_023678885.1). Taxonomy (NCBI): domain Eukaryota; kingdom Viridiplantae; phylum Streptophyta; class Magnoliopsida; order Lamiales; family Lamiaceae; genus Pogostemon; species Pogostemon cablin. The sequence goes on along the minus strand of CM042977.1, from coordinate 18,099,993 downwards.
TCTCGGATGGCTAGATTATTCGGATTCGCTGCCATGTTGACTGTTTCTACTTCCAAATTAACTTCAGTTGTAGCCTCAATCGTTTGCGAAATCTGTTCGTCAACCTCGACTCCAAAATTCAGAGCTTCAGTTGGGTCTATTGTCTTTGCCTTACTCTTCTTCTTCTTCTTCTTTCTTGATGATGCTCCAATCTCAGGATTATACGATTCAAGATTACCTTTCTTTGATCTTGTGAGCATACACCTAAAACGAATAAGAAAGAAAACAACAAAACAAGGTAAATAGTCCTAATAAACTAGAAATAACACAAAAAAAGATATTTTACGCCGTTCCCGGCAACGGCGCCAAGAACTTGATAGGGGTTTTCTCAACACACAAATTAATCCTCAAGTATTAAGGATATCAATTGTAGTCGCGAAGATGACCAAGTTACAATATCGAACCCAAGGGACGGTTAAATATCAATTTCGTTTTCTTCTAGTATATTTTAGACTATGTTTGGTAATTGTAAAGGTTTAATGGATAATAACTTCTAATCGAAATAGCAAAATGAAATAGCAAGAGTAGAGAAAAGTGACTTGTGATCAATAAGAATAATAGGTAGTTCGTCGGGTCATCCAGTTTCACTAGCAATTCTTATTTTCATGTGATGGTGTCCGACTATGCCCTGTGGTTTGTGAACGCATCACTAGACCATGCAAGTTTACTCTATAGACACAAGTAAATATGCGCTTGACACGTGTGAATAACATCGGAGCAAGAGATATGCTTCACCCCCCTTTCTAGGTACTATCATAATCAATTATCTTCTACGTCTAGAATCTAACCCGATTTGATCTCCCTTTTTAGGTACTATAAAGTTATACTCTTCATCCTATTCATCAACCCGAATTTAATTCAATTCATGAATATTCATATAAGACAGTTCTAATAATACTTCGGAATCCCTTCACTTAGAATTATAACAATAAACCCTGCTCAGTAGTGAACGCACTCAATCAATAACCATGTTATGTATTCAGACTCTACACAACGATCATTGATGCACAAAACGACTATGAGTATGAATTAAATATGCAATCTTATATAAAACAAACCACAGGTAGTGTTGTACGGAGTTTTACACACGAAATACGAATTACATCATGAAACTTTCATAACCCTAGAACTACCAAGGTGGTTCTAGCCCATGATTGATCTAGGAACAATCATGGTTAGATTGATTATTCTTACTTGAACCTTCAGCGAACCTCTGTCACAGCCCTCCGGATGGGTCACCACCTCTTCTCTTGTCTCTCTTATGATTGACGATCAAAAGCTCTCTTTATTCTCTGTATGAGCCTCCTTTTATACTTGTAATCACGTCTCTAGGACTTGGAATGGGCTTTCTAAATGATCTCACGCGTTTCGGCCTCGAAAATCCGGATAAGGTAAGTTCTCGCGCATAGGTTCGACCACGTTAAACAGGTCGAACCCCAGGTCGAACCCCGCTACTGGAAAAATTCTGCACAGGTTCGACCTTCTGGACAGGTCGAACCACTTAGGCCTTGGTCGAACCCCAGGTCGAACCTCAGCACTGGACAACTCCCGCTCCCGATTCGACCAACTGGCAAGTCGAACTCAAACGTCGTGGTCGAATCCTCTTTCTTGCAAACTGGTTCGACCATGGTTCGACCTGATGGCCAGGTCGAACCAACTGAGTCGTGGTCGAATCCATCTCTGCAAGTTCAGCAATGTTGGTTCGACCTACTGGAGAGGTCGAACCCTCCTCCAACCAGGTCGAACCCACCTAATTCTTGGGCGGTTCGCGTGGCTTCGACTCCGTCTCTTCGATTCTTGGCTCTTTCACTCCGTTTTTGCTAAGAAAACACTCAAATAGCTCCACTAACACCTGATTCATGCTAATTCACAATATATATAGGTTTTCCACCTATTTCCACATCAAAACTCTCCAAAACTAGCACAAAACATAGCGCCAAACTTATGAATTTACACACTCATCAGTTATAAATACCTTGTGACTTGAATTCTCATTTCCAAACAAAACACCGATAAAATTGGGGATATGGGGATTTCAAGTTTAGTCACTCTATTTTTTACTGCATCGAATTTCGGCATCTGGTTTGTCGAATTTTGTTGTTTACTAGATATAATATTGTGATTAACTACTTTTATTTATTAATAGAGTTATGATGTAAACCATATCTTCTCTATCTTTTTACATAATCACAGGAGATGTACTAATATTTGGTGGGTAATTAGTCTTAGAATGTACCTTCTGATGAATTTGATAGGAATATAGAAGTAAATTACAGGTATAAAAATGGAACCAAAAATTGTTATAGCAAAGTCATGTAACTGAGAGTTTTAAAGTGGATATGATTTAAGTTACAATCTTATGTAAATAACACATAATTCTATAAATAACACACAATCACAATGCTTATAGTGTGGTTGGGAAAGAGGAGGAGAGTCGGCGTTGGCAGGGGAGGAGAAGGATTCAAGTTTAGTGATATGGAGTATTGTTGTTCTGTGGATGTTTAACAGAATAAGTAGAGGTGGTCATCATCTCATTATTACAATAATAATTAATGGTTAATTTAAGTTAATTTTAATTAAATAATAATTAATGTTTATCTCTTTTTTCAATAAAAAACTTCCTTTGTCCCACTTAAACCTACGTTTTTTTTTCATTTTGATCCGCCTCAATACAAATTGTGAATTTTTTTTTATAAAAGGCTCACACGTAGCACTAATACACTTACCTACCTTATGTTTCTCTTATCTCACAATACATTAAATTATTATGTCTCTTAATCTACTTGCAAAACGCAAACGCTTTTGTTTCAATGGGACAGAGGAGCATATCCTTATTAATAATAAAAATACTCATCCGTTTCAAATTATTGTAGACACGGAGTTTTTAAAAAAATATCTTTTGATCAATTTTATTGACTTTTAGTGAGTAATTTAATATATTTAGATAATAAATAGCAAATTATAAAATATGTTAAGTGTAGTAGGTGAGAGTAATAAATTTGTAATTAAAATTTAATTTTAAAGTTGAGAAGTGATATGATATTTTTCTAAGTGGTGAAGTTTAATTTTTTTTTATTGGGCAAAGTCAGATATTAGTATGGTTAGTATTACTGTTTGTCAAGTGTGTTATTCTTATTTTTGTAGGCCATGTAAGAGCATCTGTACTGGTTTGAAAAAAATGAGTTTAAACAAAATATTTTCTAAATTAACCGATGCAAATGTGTAGTTTAAATTGAAAGGTCCATCCAATTTAAAGTCTTGAACTGAGTTTAAGTGTAAAATAATAAAATAATATAGATGTTTCTTTTGATGCGTGTCGTACGCACCTTTCTTTTGATGCATTACATTACAAACCAAAAAAAGAGAGTGGAGTTGTATTAAAGATGTGGGGCCTATTTTTTTAACTCACACAAAATAGTAATGAATTTATATTACATAATTAATGAGGGCAGGAGTTGGGTTTAATGGGAATCGTGATGGACTCCACTCTTTATATACTCCACTCCAACATCCGGCTACACAGCTCTAACTTTCTCCAATATCTACAGCTCTAATTCTGAGTAGTTTTCTGAGTTTCTCCACCGCTCCAACTCTGAGTGTATTCGTGAACATGTTTAAAAAGGTTTTAACCGGCGTGGGCCGCAGCACTGCCAGAGTACGCATTCTATGGAATATGTAATGTATTTTTTCTATCATGTAATGTGTTGTGTTCCTCTGTTTTTTTTACAGGGAATCTCGGGAAGATTGGTAGCTGCTAGAAGAAAAGAATACTTCGATAGAATCAAGTTCCTAAAGGAAGGCGTGATTAAGGTTAAGCAGAGCTTAAAGGAGGTAAAGAGTCTACTGAAGGAAGCTCAGAAACAGGGTGATGAGAGTGAAAATAAGCGTGTTTTAATATCCAATTTAACACCTTTTTGATTGATATTGTAGTCTTATATGAGCACAAGTGTCTTATATTCGATATATGTGAGAATTATTTGCACTTGAGGTGTTTTGTTGTGTTTTAGGTGGAAAAATGATGAAAAGTGCAAAGTTGGAGAAAAGGTGCAATTTGTGCAAGAATGCTGAAAACGCACATCCAACTTTCATAATTATTCTGTATTATTGTGGAGCTCCAAACTATAGGTGTGATATATGGTTTTAAAGCCACTGAAGAGAGGGTCGTTTTGGCATAAAGAACACCATCATTGAAGTCCGAACGAGGAAGTTATGAGTAAAGTGGTGACGCCGCGCGAGCTATACTGAACAGAATTATAGTGCTAATTTCCATGGCCTGTTATATATTCAATTCTTGGTGTTTTTGTGATTTCTTTATATGGATAGAAATCCAAGGAAGAGTGGATCGCGTGAGCGTAAAAATCACTCAATTCGGAGGTCGGATGTAAAAGTTATACGCGAAACGAAGAGACTGCGCAAATCGGTTTAACCTTCTTGAGGTCGAACCGAGGTCGAACCCAACGGAAAAAATGCTGGTTCTACCACGACATGCTGGTTCGACCTATTGGCTGGTCGAACCATGCACCTGGGACATCCAGAAGGGTGGTTCGACCATGGTTCGACCTGTAGGGGTTGGTTCGACCTGTTTGGGAGGTCGAACCGCGCTTCGGGAACTTACCAAATCCGTATTTTCGAGGCCTAAACGCGTGTGATCACTTGAAAAGCCCATTCCAAGCCTAGGAGACGTGATTACAAGTATAAAAGGAGGTCTATACAGCCCCAAAAAGAGGAGAAACACAACACAATACAAGATAGGAGAAGAGAGGCCACAACATACAACACCCCACAAGGGGGGATCACCCCCCAACCATCATCCTTTTCTCCATCCATCCATCACTTTGAAGATTCGTTTGTGGAATCAAGAGGAGAACTAAGAGGAGAATTCAAGAGCGAGAAGGACGCGATGACATCACATCTAGGGTTTATTCATTTCCTAATTTATCTTGTATTTTCCGGACATCCGGGTAAGATCTATCCAACACCCATGTGTGTTTCCTACAACATCATGGGCTAGAGCCTTTTTGGTAGAACTATGGTTGTGAAGGTTTTATTTAGTTAATTGAACTTCCATGTGTATACTCCGTACAACACTACTTGTGGTTTATATAAGATTGTGCCTTTTTAATCCATACTCATAGTCGTTTTGTGCATCAATAATCGTTGTGTAGAGTCTGAATACATAACATGGTTATTGGTTGAGTGCGTTTACTGTTGAGCAGGGTTTTAAGTTATAATTCTAATTGAAGGGATTCCGAAGTCTTATTAGAATTATCTTATATGAATACTTATTAATTGAATTGAATTCGGGTTAATAAGTAGGATAAAGAGGATAATTTTATAGTACCTATAAAGGGAGATCATATCGGGTTAAAGTACCAATCATAGGGAGAAATAATTGATACTGATAGTACCTAGAAAGGGGGTGAAATTATTTCTCTTGCTCCGAGGTTATTTACACGTGTTACACACATGTTTACTTGTGTCTATAGAGTAGATATGCATGGTTTAGTGATGCGTCCATATTCCACAAGGCAGAGTCGGATATTGACACATGGAAGGGAAGTTAATGAGTAAAACTGGATTATCCTAGAGCTACCTATTCTCCTACTTGATTCACTTTCGTATCCTTCGAGTGATAGTTTATTTTATTTGTTATTTAATTTCCAGCATATTAGTTGTTAGATAACCATTAAAACGTAATTGCCTTGTCTTAATTAATTTAGATAATAATTTAATTGATAATACGCCGTCCCTTGGGTTCGATATTCACTTGGTCACCTTTCGAAACTACCATTGATATCCTTCATACTTGGGGATTAATTGTGTGTTGAGAAAACGCACATCAAGTTCTTGGCGCCGTTGCCGGGGATGGTTGTTATTATTAGTTTTATTATTTCTAGTTTGATTAAGATATTTTTTTTCTTTTATTTGTGATTATTTATTTCTATCTAACCTTGAATTTTTCCGAGTTACTTGTGCGCTTGAAAAAAGGAGAGGAAGGAAAGGAGCAAATAACACATTGAGCTGAACATGGCCGGAGCAAGGCAGAATCCGGATAATGTTTCCATTCGTGAAATTTTCACGAACTTTGGGAATGTCAACATGGGGTTGATAGGAGCAAGGGGGGAAGATGATGATTTTGAGATACATCCCGCTCTTATTAACATGGTAGAGAAGAATCCCTTTTCTGGAGGTTGTTTTGAAGATCCATATCAGCATCTCCGAAGATTTCTTGGTTATGCAAACACTCAAAAGGGCAGTGGAGCGAATGATAATGCTAGGCGGATCTCCTTATTCAAGTTCTCTTTAATTAATAAGGCGGAAGCTTGGTATGAGACCCTTGATCCAGCCGATTGCAATACATGGGACCAACTGCAGCAGAAGTTCTTGGAGAGATACATGTCACCCTCAAGGATCTTAAGAATGAAGCAAGAGATCACTCGATTTGTTATGAATCAGGGTGAGAAATTTTATGAGGCGTGGGATAGGTTTAAAGACATGCTCAGGAGGTGTCCACAGCATGGAATACCGAAGGCTGAATACATAAGCATCTTCTACTATGGATTGGATTGTGAGTCGCGTATTTTTATTGATGCATCATCAGGAGGAGCGTTGTTATCAAAGACAGCAATTGAAGCGGAAAAGTTATTTGAAGACATCTCTATGAATTCACGTGATTGGCCAATAGAGAGAGATAGAAGATCATATGTACTTGGCGAGGTAGCGCAGGTTGAACATCAAGTGGTGAAGTCGAATAGGGATGATGAGATCGTCTCTAGTCTAGCTAACATCAACAAGCTACTAGAGTCCCAGCAGAGGCAGATTACAGAGTTGACACTAAGGGGGCCTAGTAGGCAGCAGCAAGAAGTGAAGAGTGTTGAAGATACCTTCCATCGATACATGGCTGAGAACGATGCAAGGGTTGACAACATCGAAGCTAGAATGAATGTTGATCATGCAGATTTATCTAAGCAGATGAAGGAGCTTACCTTGATAATGGGGCAGATGACCACGAACGTGAATCAATTGACACAAAAATTAGAAGATAAAGCCATCACGTTAAGGTCGGGAACACAGTACGAGGGACCAATAATGCCGGAAGTAAAATCAGACATGACGAGGAGCCAGTTCGACTTCGGTTCGACCAACCATACAGGTCGAACCGAGAAGGGGAGGTCGAACTGGGCTTCTGAAAGTGTTCCAAGAGCAGTAGGCACTCGGTTCGACCTGGGGGCATTGATTCGACTAGGCCATCTGGTCGAACCCAGGTCGAACCACCCCATCTGGAGCACTCTATTTTCATAAATTCTCGGTTCAGCCACGATTCTACTGGTTTGACCAGTCAATCAAGTCGAACCCAGGTCGAACCGACGACCATAAATCTTACGGAAGGTCAGTTCGACCTAGGGCATTTTGGTTCGACCAGCACAACAGGTCGAACCGAGGTCGAACCGCACTCTGCGAAGCACCCTGTTTCATCACGGACTCAATTCGACCACGACATAATCGATTCGACCAGTACCCCTGGTCGAACCAAGGTTGAACCGGAGGGCAGAAATCTTCCAGAGAGCCGATTCGACCTGGGGGAGTTAGTTCGACCAGTACCCCTGGTCGAACCCAGGTCGAACCCAACATGCAAGGTGAGAATGGACTTCCAGGTGCTCGATTCGACCACGACGTACCTGGTTTGACTAGTACCCCTGGTCGAACCAAGGTCGAACCCTGCCAAATTGCACCATTTTCCTCGCCGAATGCTTTACATGATGTTAATGCTACTCCCTTACCATCCCAAGGACGGAATACTGAGCTTATAATGGAGAAGAAGTGGGAAAGAGCAAAGAAGTTGAGAGCGGAGAAGCTTAGACTGCAGATGGATAATGAAGATGTGGTTTTCTCTCTTGATTATGCAATGAAGATGCCCATGGAGACTCAATCGTGCAAGAGCATTGATATGGTTTCTAACTTGTTTAATCTTGATTTTTCTAAGACAGGTGATTCTGAATTTAAGTGGAAGGTTGACAAGGAGGAGTCTAGACAGCCATGGGAGGAAGAAAATTTCAATGATCATATTTTTGTGACCAAGAAAGGTGAGGTGTTGAGTGTAGACAAGAAGAGGGAAAGAAAGTTTTTGAAGGTGAGGATGCGAGAAGACCGTCCTCTACCGTCGTGACTCTACGACGTTAAACATGAGCACCTGTTGGGGGCTTGCCCTTCTGTTTTATTGCTTTATTTCTTTCATGTGAGTAAGAAATTTTATATTTAATGTGCTTATTATTCGGCAATTACATCTTTGCAAACTTATTTTCAACTTACGTTTTTACTAAGTTTGGGGGGTGTGATGTACTTACCTCATTGAAGCACCAAGAATATAATCTTTTCTTTGTAATGTTTGCTAGGGGAGTTGATTTTTTGCGGTATATTGAAACTTTAATCGATTTTGATGTGTCGATTTTTTGCAATTTGCCTAGTGTTCAGTGGTGTTTCTAGTGTGTGGAGTCGATTACATAGTCAATTAATTCTTTCTTATAGTTCTCCTATTTTATTATTGATGAATCGTGTGATGATGAGTTTGTTTGAGCTTTGATGATAGAAAAAGGTAAAAGAGTGGCAAGACGAGTTCTACATTGAGGCTTTGACTCGAGGAGCTCGTGCGTACGTTGAAGAAAAATCAGGTGCCCTCGTTTTCTTTTTCTAATTTTTATATGTGCTTTTAATTCATAGGAGTGGAAGGATTGTGTTTATGGTGGTGATCCATGTGAGCTTATTTTTAAATTGTCTTGGAATTCATATGCTCTTGAAATTGATGAAGGAAGTGTACTTGAGTTATATTGTGATATGAAGTTCTATGTGTACTTGTGGGATATTACCAACCATGAAAAGTGCTCTGTTACTTATTAAAAACTCATGTGAGATTTTGAGCCTCGTTGATCATGTACATAATCACATGATATTTCTTTTCTGGTAAGTATCGTTCTTGTATGTGTATTCTAGAACTTGCCTATTGTCTTACTTGAAACTACATGTGTGTTAGATGATGGGAGATGATTTTAGGCCATCCTTGAATTTATGAGTCACTTAGCCAAATAATTCCCTACCAAATAATTATATATCCATAGTTAGCCCCATTGAGCCTAAAAGCCTTATTTCTTTGGCAACCTACGAAGATAGCCACTTTGATATCCTATTTTAGCCTTAAATTCTTATATTTAGTGGAGAATTAAATGTTGTCAAAGTGTGTTAATGGTGCTTGATAACAATTTGGGAAGGAATGAAATTGGTGTTGAAATTAATAGTGATGGATTATGATAATGCATCTAAGGAGAAGCATGGAGTAGTGCTTAAATCTAGTACTCCATGGAATCAAAAACCCTAGGGTAGTGCTTAAATCTAGTACCCTATGGAGGATGCGTGAGGTAGTGCCCGAAACTGGTACCTCGGGAAAAAAAAGGATGTGCTTGAAGAAAAGAAAAAGTATGTTGAGCTTGAAGGAAATGAGAGAAAAGAAAATTAGAAGAGCATGAAGCTGGATAGCCTTGAAGTGTAAGAATCTGCAGTACAAAAGATCTCCGGTTTTAATTCTCTACTAATTGAGTCACTTTATCCATATGTTTCCTACCCTTATCAAAGTGCCAATATTACATCCAAAAGAAAAGTCCTTTTTGATCCCATTGTCGAATCATAATTTTAGTGATAGAAAGTTTGAGACGTTTAGCAAACTTATGGTTACGCATGCACTTGAATTGAATTTGAGCGTAAACACTTTAACCCGTAAGTGTACATATTTTACACTTGAGTGAGAGATCATATATATACTTCCCGTGAGAACATGTTGATGGAGCATTTGAATTGGTGGTGATTGCCTTAACTTGTATGCTTTGAATTGATTATTACACGTGATAAGAGTTGCATGACCTAAGTTGATGACAATTGTATGGGGTATTGGTCATAGTCCTTGTTTCCCTATTAATTTTCTTACTCTTTCTCTTTATCTTTATTTTGTTGACTCGGGAAGAGCAACGGGTAAGTTTGGGGGATTGATGAGAGTGAAAATAAGCGTATTTTAATATCCAATTTAACACCTTTTTGATTGATATTGTAGTCTTATATGAGCACAAGTGTCTTATATTCGATATATGTGAGAATTATGTGCACTTGAGGTGTTTTGTTGTGTTTTAGGTGGAAAAAGGATGAAAAGTGCAAAGTTGGAGAAAATGTGCAATTTGTGCAAGAATACTGAAAACGCACATCTAACTTTCATAATTATTCTGTATTATTGTGGAGCTCAAAATTGTTTGTATGATATATGGTTGGAAAGCCACTGAATAGAGGGTCGTTTTGGAGTAAAGAACACCATCATTGAAGTCCGAACGAGGAAGTTATGAGAAAAGTGGTGACGCCGCGCGAGCTGTGCCGAACAGAATTGCAGTGCTAATTTCCATGGCCTGTTACATATTCAATTCTTGGAGTTTTAGTGATTTCTTTATAAAGATAGAAAGCCAAGAAAGAGAGGATCGCGTGAGCGCAAAAATCACTCAATTCGGAGGTCGGATGTGAAAGTTATACGTAAAATGGAGAGACTGCGCAAATCGGTTCGACCTTCTTTAGATCGAACCGAGGTCGAACCCAACTGATAAAATGCAGGTTCGACCACGATATGCTGGTTCGACCTGTTGGCTGGTCGAACCATGCACCTGGGACGTCCAGAAGGGTGGTTCGACCATGGTTCGACCTGTAGGGGTTGATTTGACCTGTTTGGGAGGTCGAACCGCGCTTCGGGAACTTACCAAATCCGTATTTTCGAGGCCTAAACATGTGTGATCACTTGAAAAGCCCATTCCAAGCCTAGGAGACGTGATTACAAGTATAAAAGGAGGTCTATATAGCCCCAGAAAGAGGAGGAACACAACACAATACAAGAGAGGAGAAGAGAGGCCACAACATACAACACCCCACAAGGGGGGATCACCCCCCAACCATCATCCTTTTCTCCATCCATCCATCACTTTGAAGATTCATTTGTGGAATCAAGAGAAGAACTAAGAGGAGAATTCAAGAGCGAGAAGGACGCGATGACACCACATCTAGGGTTTATTCGTTTTCTAATTTATCTTGTATTTTCCGAACGTCCGGGTAAGATCTATCTAACACCCATGTGTGTTTCCTACAACATCATGGGCTAGAGCCTTTTTGGTAGAACTAGGGTTGTGAAGGTTTTATCTAGTTAATTGAACTTCCATGTGTATACTCCGTACAACACTACTTGTGGTTTATTTTATATAAGATTGTGCCTTTTTAATCCATACTCACAGTTGTTTTGTGCATCAATAATCGTTGTGTAGAGTATGAATACATAACATGATTATTGATTGAGTGCGTTCACTGTTGAGCATGGTTTTAAGTTATAATTCTAAGTGAAGGGATTCTGAAGTCTTATTAGAACTATCTTATATGAATACTTATTAATTGAATTGAATTCGGGTTAATAAGTAGGATAAAGAGGATAATTTTATAGTACCTATAAAGGGAGATCATATCAGGTTAAAGTACCAATTCTAGGTGGAAATAATTGATACTGATAGTACCTAGAAAGGGGGATAAAATTATATCTCTTGCTCCGAGGTTATTCACACGTGTTACACACATGTTTACTTGTGTCTATAGAGTAGATATGCATGGTTTAGTGATGCGTCCATATTCCACAAGGCAGAGTCGGATATTGACACATGGAAGGGAAGTTAATGAGTAAAACTGGATTATCCTAGAGCTACCTATTCTCCTACTTGATCCACTTTCGTATCCTTCGAGTGATAGTTTATTTTATTTGTTATTTAATTTCCAGCATATTAGTTGTTAGATAACCATTAAAACGTAATTGTCTTGTCTTAATTAATTTAGATAATAATTAAATTGATAATACGCCGTCCCTTGGGTTCGATATTCACTTGGTCACCTTTCGAGACTACAATTGATATCCTTCATACTTGGGGATTAATTGTGTGTTGAGAAAACGCGCATCACAGGGAAAGGATACAACTGAGATAGAGAATGATGCGAAGAAGTTAAGGACGCATTGAAGGAAGTCAACTTGCAAATTATGCAAGTTGAGGAAAAAGAGTTACAAGATGTTGAGAAAGAAGTACCAGAATTGAAAAAAAAGTTGACAGCAATCTTAGCAGAATAAGAAGAGCATAAGTAAACAAGGCTTAGGCTTTATTTTATTTAAATTAATCTGCCTGTCGTCTTTCGTATTTCCAACAAAGGCTTAGGCTAGTATTTTATTTGAATTAATCTGTCTTTAATATTTCGCTTATCTTAGTTTTATATAGAATTAATCTTGGTGCAATATGTCATGAGTCACTGCCACTGTTTTTGTTTCTCTTCCCAAATCCCAACCCTACTTGCATAATGGACCATCCAGTAGTTAACAATAATGCTTGTTTCTAAAATTTACATAAGAAATCAGATGGTGTGGGTGAGAGCAAAATTAAATTAGACGATGAAAATGGTAAGTGATGTCACCTATGGACAGAGGGCAAGCAAAAGGAAACGGTGGTTGAGTGTGCAATGCTCTGAGATTAATGGTGTTGCATGTGCTTGCAGGCTGTGAGATTAATGGTGTTGTACTTGCATTGGTTATTGTGAAAGAGATATTAAAGTAAGGTTCAGAGTTCAGACAAGGATTTGGAAAACCACATTCAAGGGTCATTTCAATTCTTTGTTGAATTTTATTTATTGATTTATTCTTACCAGTTCCTGTTTGTATTTTGAAATGAACAAATATGCAACCACACTCATTTGGGACTATGGTTATAAATACCTTGTGACTTGAATTCTCATTTCCAAACAAAACACCGATAAAATTGGGGATATGGGGATTTCAAGTTTGGTCACTCTGTTTTTTACTGCATCAAATTTCGGCATCTGGTTTGTCGAATTTTGTTGTTTACTAGATAAAATATTGTGATTAACTACTTTTATTTATTAATAGAGAGATGATGTAAACCCTATCTTCTCTATTTTTTACATAATCACGGGAGATGTACTAATATTTGGTGGGTAATTAGTCTTAGAATGTACATTCTGATGAATTTGATAGGAATATAGAAGTAAATTACAAGTATAAAAATGGAACCAAAAATTTTTATAGCAAAGTCATGTAACTGAGAGTTTTAAAGTGGATATGATTTACGTTACAATCTTATGTAAATAACACATAATTCTGTAAATAACATACAATCACAATGCTTATAGTGTGGTTGGGAAAGAGGAGGAGAGTCAGCGTTGGCAGGGGAGAAGAAGGATTCAAGTTTAGTGATATGGAGTATTGATGTTCTGTGGATGTTTAACAGAATAAGTAGAGGTGGCCATCATCTCATTATTACAATAATAATTAATGGTTAATTTAAGTTAATTTTAATTAAATAATATTTAATGTTTATCTCTTTTTTCAATAAAAAACTTCCTTTGTCCCATTTAAACCTACGTTTTTTTTTCATTTTGATCCGGCTCAATACAAATTGTGAACTTTCTTTTTTATAAAAGGCTCACACGTAGCACTAATATACTTACCTACCTTATATTTCTCTTATCTCACAATACATTAAATTATTGTCTCTTAATCTACTTGCAAAACGCAAACGCTTATGTTTCAACAGGACGGAGGAGCATGTCCTTATTAATAATAAAAATACTCATCCATTTCAAATTATTGTAGACACGGAGTTTTTAAAAAAAATGTCTTTTGATCAATTTTATTGACTTTTAGTGAGTAATTTACTATATTTAGATAATAAATAGTAAATTATAAAATATGTTAAGTGTAGTAGGTGAGAGTAATAAATTTGTAATTAAAAATTAATTTTAAAGTTGAGAATTGATATGATATTTTTCTAAGTGGTGAAGTTTAATTTTTTTTTATCGGGCAAAGTCAGTTATTAGTATGGTTAGTATTATTGTCTGTCAAGTGTGTTATTCTTATTTTTGTGGGCCATGTAAGAGCATCTGTACTGGTTTGAAAAAAATGAGTTTAAACCAAAATATTTTCTAAATTAACCGATGCAAATGTGTAGTTTAAATTGAAAGGTCCCTCCAATTTAAAGTCTTGAACTGAGTTTAAATATAAAATGATAAAATAATATAGATGTTTCTTTTGATGCGTGTCGTACGCACCTTTCTTTTGATGCATTACATTACAAACCAAAAAAAAGAGAGTGGAGCTGTATTAAAGATGTGGGGCCTATCTTTTTTAACTCACACAAAATAGTAATGAATTTATATTACATAATTAATGAGGGCAGGAGTTGGGTTTAATGGAAATCGTGATGGACTCCACTCTTTATATACTCCACTCCAACATCCGGCTATACAGCTCTAACTTTCTCCAACATCTACAGCTCCAACTCTGAGTAGCTTTCTGAGTTTCTCCACCGCTCCAACTCTGAGTGTGTTCGTGAACATGTTTAAAAAGGTTTTAACCGGCGTGGGCCGCGGCACTGCCAGAGTACGTATTCTATAGAATATGTAATGTGTTTTTCTATCATGTAATGTGTTGTGTTCCTCTATTTTTTTTACAGGGAATCTCGGGAAGATTGGTAGCTGCTAGAAGAAAAGAATACATCGATAGAATCAAGTTCCTAAAGGAAGGCGTGATTAAGGTTAAGCAGACCTTAAAGGAGGTAAAGAGTCTACTGAAGGAAGCTCAGAAACAGGGAAAGGATACAACTGAGATAGAGAAGGATGTGAAGAAGTTTAAGGACGCATTGAAGAAAGTCAACTTGCAAATTAGGCAAGCTGAGGAAAAATAGCTAGATATGGAGGCTGTGAGTAATGCTGAGAAGACATTACAAGATGTTGAGAAAAAAGTACCAGAATTGAAAAAAAAGTTGACAGCAATCTTAGCAGAATAAGAAGAGCCTAAGTAAACAAGGCTTAGGCTTTATTTTATTTAAATTAATCTGTCTGTCGTCTTTCGTATTTCCAACAAAGGCTTAGGCTAGTATTTTATTTGAATTAATATGTCTTTAATATTTCGCTTATCTTAGTTTTATTTAGAATTAATCTTGGTGCAATATGTCATGAGTCACCGCCGCTATTTTAGTTTCTCTTCCCAAATCCCAACCCTACTTGCATAATGGACCATCCAGTAGTTAACAATAATGCTTGTTTCTAAAATTTATATAAGAAATCAGATGGTGTGGGTGAGAGCAAAATTAAATTAGACGATGAAAATGGTAAGTGATGTCACCTATGGGCAGAGGGCAAACAAAAGGAAACGGTGGTTGAGTGTGCAATGCTGTGAGATTAATGGTGTTGCATGTGCTTGCAGGCTGTGAGATTAATGGTGTTGTACTAGCATTGGTTATTGTGAAAGAGATATTAAAGTAAGGTTCAGAGTTCAGACAAGGATTTGGAAAACCACATTCAAGGGCCATTTCAATTCTTTGTTGAATTTTATTTATTGATTTATTCTTACCAGTTCCTGTTTGAATTTTGAAATGAACAAATATGCAACCACACTCATTTGGGACTATGGTTATAAATACCTTGTGACTTGAATTCTCATTTCCAAACAAAACACCGATAAAATTGGGAATATGGGGATTTCAAGTTTGGTCACTCTGTTTTTTACTGCATTGAATTTCGGCATCTGGTTTGTCGAATTTTGTTGTTTACTAGATATAATATTGTGATTAACTACTTTTATTTATTAATAGAGTAATGATGTAAACCCTATCTTCTCTATCTTTTTACATAATCACAGGAGATGTACTAATATTTGGTGGGTAATTAGTCTTAGAATGTACCTTCTGATGAATTTGATAGGAATATAGAAGTAAATTACAGGTATAAAAATGGAACCAAAAATTGTTATAGCAAAGTCATGTAACTGAGAGTTTTAAAGTGGTTATGATTTAAGTTACAATCTTATGTAAATAACACACAATCACAATGCTTATAGTGTGGTTGGGAAAGAGGAGGAGAGTCAGCGTTGGCAGGGGAGGAGAAGGATTCAAGTTTAGTGATATGGAGTATTGCTGTTCTGTGGATGTTTAACAGAATAAGTAGAGGTGGCCATCATCTCATTATTACAATAATAATTAATGGTTAATTTAAGTTAATTTTAATTAAATAATAATTAATGTTTATCTCTTTTTTCAATAAAAACTTCCTTTGTCCCATTTAAACCTACGTTTTTTTTTCATTTTGATTCGGCTCAATACAAATTGTGAACTTTCTTTTTTATAAAAGGCTCACACGTAGCACTAATATACTTACCTACCTTATATTTCTCTTATCTCACAATACATTAAATTATTATGTCTCTTAATCTACTTGCAAAACGCAAACGCTTATGTTTCAACAGGACGAAGGAGCATGACCTTATTAATAATAAAAATACTCATCCATTTAAAATTATTGTAGACACGGAGTTTTTAAAAAAAATGTCTTTTGATCAATTTTGTTGACTTTTAGTGAGTAATTTACTATATTTAGATAATAAATAGTAAATTATAAAATATGTTAAGTGTAGTAGGTGAGAGTAATAAATTTGTAATTAAAATTTAATTTTAAAGTTGAGAATCGATATGATATTTTTCTAAGTGGTGAAGTTTAATTTTTTTTTATCGGGCAAAGTCAGTTATTAGTATGGTTAGTATTACTGTCTGTCAAGTGTGTTATTCTTATTTTTGTGGGCCATGTAAGAGCATCTGTACTGGTTTGAAAAAAATGAGTTTAAACCAAAATATTTTCTAAATTAACCGATGCAAATGTGTAGTTTAAATTGAAAGGTCCCTCCAATTTAAAGTCTTGAACTGAGTTTAAATATAAAATGATAAAATAATATAGATGTTTCTTTTGATGCGTGTCGTACGCACCTTTCTTTTGATGCATTACATTACAAACCAAAAAAAAGAGAGTGGAGCTGTATTAAAGATGTGGGGCCTATCTTTTTTAACTCACACAAAATAGTAATGAATTTATATTACATAATTAATGAGGGCAGGAGTTGGGTTTAATGGAAATCGTGATGGACTCCACTCTTTATATACTCCACTCCAACATCCGGCTATACAGCTCTAACTTTCTCCAACATCTACAGCTCCAACTCTGAGTAGCTTTCTGAGTTTCTCCACCGCTCCAACTCTGAGTGTGTTCGTGAACATGTTTAAAAAGGTTTTAACCGGCGTGGGCCGCGGCACTGCCAGAGTACGTATTCTATAGAATATGTAATGTGTTTTTCTATCATGTAATATGTTGTGTTCCTCTATTTTTTTTTACAGGGAATCTCGGGAAGATTGGTAGCTGCTAGAAGAAAAGAATACATCGATAGAATCAAGTTCCTAAAGGAAGGCGTGATTAAGGTTAAGCAGACCTTAAAGGAGGTAAAGAGTCTACTGAAGGAAGCTCAGAAACAGGGAAAGGATACAACTGAGATAGAGAAGGATGTGAAGAAGTTTAAGGACGCATTGAAGAAAGTCAACTTGCAAATTAGGCAAGCTGAGGAAAAATAGCTAGATATGGAGGCTGTGCGTAATGCTGAGAAGACATTACAAGATGTTGAGAAAAAAGTACCAGAATTGAAAAAAAAGTTGACAGCAATCTTAGCAGAATAAGAAGAGCCTAAGTAAACAAGGCTTAGGCTTTATTTTATTTAAATTAATCTGTCTGTCGTCTTTCGTATTTCCAACAAAGGCTTAGGCTAGTATTTTATTTGAATTAATCTGTCTTTAATATTTCGCTTATCTTAGTTTTATTTAGAATTAATCTTGGTGCAATATGTCATGAGTCACCGCCGCTATTTTAGTTTCTCTTCCCAAATCCCAACCCTACTTGCATAATGGACCATCCAGTAGTTAACAATAATGCTTGTTTCTAAAATTTATATAAGAAATCAGATGGTGTGGGTGAGAGCAAAATTAAATTAGACGATGAAAATGGTAAGTGATGTCACCTATGGGCAGAGGGCAAGCAAAAGGAAACGGTGGTTGAGTGTGCAATGCTGTGAGATTAACGGTGTTGCATGTGCTTGCAGGCTGTGAGATTAATGGTGTTGTACTAGCATTGGTTATTGTGAAAGAGATATTAAAGTAAGGTTCAGAGTTCAGACAAGGATTTGGAAAACCACATTCAAGGGCCATTTCAATTCTTTGTTGAATTTTATTTATTGATTTATTCTTACCAGATCCTGTTTGAATTTTGAAATGAACAAATATGCAACCACACTCATTTGGGACTATGGTTATAAATACCTTGTGACTTGAATTCTTATTTCCAAACAAAACACCGATAAAATTGGGAATATATGGATTTCAAGTTTGGTCACTCTGTTTTTTACTGCATTGAATTTCGGCATCTGGTTTGTCGAATTTTGTTGTTTACTAGATATAATATTGTGATTAACTACTTTTATTTATTAATAGAGTAATGATGTAAACCCTATCTTCTCTATCTTTTTACATAATCACAGGAGATGTACTAATATTTGGTGGGTAATTAGTCTTAGAATGTACCTTCTGATGAATTTGATAGGAATATAGAAGTAAATTACAGGTATAAAAATGGAACCAAAAATTGTTATAGCAAAGTCATGTAACTGAGAGTTTTAAAGTGGTTATGATTTAAGTTACAATCTTATGTAAATAACACACAATCACAATGCTTATAGTGTGGTTGGGAAAGAGGAGGAGAGTCAGCGTTGGCAGGGGAGGAGAAGAATTCAAGTTTAGTGATATGGAGTATTGCTGTTCTGTGGATGTTTAACAGAATAAGTAGAGGTGGCCATCATCTCATTATTACAATATTAATTAATGGTTAATTTAAGTTAATTTTAATTAAATAATAATTAATGTTTATCTCTTTTTTCAATAAAAACTTCCTTTGTCCCATTTAAACCTACGTTTTTTTTTTCATTTTGATTCGGCTCAATACAAATTGTGAACTTTCTTTTTTATAAAAGGCTCACACGTAGCACTAATATACTTACCTACCTTATATTTCTCTTATCTCACAATACATTAAATTATTATGTCTCTTAATCTACTTGCAAAACGCAAACGCTTATGTTTCAACAGGACGAAGGAGCATGACCTTATTAATAATAAAAATACTCATCCATTTAAAATTATTGTAGACACGGAGTTTTTAAAAAAAATGTCTTTTGATCAATTTTGTTGACTTTTAGTGAGTAATTTACTATATTTAGATAATAAATAGTAAATTATAAAATATGTTAAGTGTAGTAGGTGAGAGTAATAAATTTGTAATTAAAATTTAATTTTAAAGTTGAGAATTGATATGATATTTTTCTAAGTGGTGAAGTTTAATTTTTTTTTATCGGGCAAAGTCAGTTATTAGTATGGTTAGTATTACTGTCTGTCAAGTGTGTTATTCTTATTTTTGTGGGCCATGTAAGAGCATCTGTACTGGTTTGAAAAAAATGAGTTTAAACCAAAATATTTTCTAAATTAACCGATGCAAATGTGTAGTTTAAATTGAAAGGTCCCTCCAATTTAAAGTCTTGAACTGAGTTTAAATATAAAATGATAAAATAATATAGATGTTTCTTTTGATGCGTGTCGTACGCACCTTTCTTTTGATGCATTACATTACAAACCAAAAAAAAGAGAGTGGAGCTGTATTAAAGATGTGGGGCCTATCTTTTTTAACTCACACAAAATAGTAATGAATTTATATTACATAATTAATGAGGGCAGGAGTTGGGTTTAATGGAAATCGTGATGGACTCCACTCTTTATATACTCCACTCCAACATCCGGCTATACAGCTCTAACTTTCTCCAACATCTACAGCTCCAACTCTGAGTAGCTTTCTGAGTTTCTCCACCGCTCCAACTCTGAGTGTGTTCGTGAACATGTTTAAAAAGGTTTTAACCGGCGTGGGCCGCGGCACTGCCAGAGTACGTATTCTATATAATATGTAATGTGTTTTTCTATCATGTAATATGTTGTGTTCCTCTATTTTTTTTACAGGGAATCTCGGGAAGATTGGTAGTTGCTAGAAGAAAAGAATACATCGATAGAATCAAGTTCCTAAAGGAAGGCGTGATTAAGGTTAAGCATACCTTAAAGGAGGTAAAGTGTCTACTGAAGGAAGCTCAGAAACAGGGAAAGGATACAACTGAGATAGAGAAGGATGTGAAGAAGTTTAAGGACGCATTGAAGAAAGTCAACTTGCAAATTAGGCAAGCTGAGGAAAAATAGCTAGATATGGAGGCTGTGAGTAATGCTGAGAAGACATTACAAGATGTTGAGAAAAATGTACCAGAATTGAAAAAAAAGTTGACAGCAATCTTAGCAGAATAAGAAGAGCCTAAGTAAACAAGGCTTAGGATTTATTTTATTTAAATTAATCTGTCGGTCGTCTTTCATATTTCCAACAAAGGCTTAGGCTAGTATTTTATTTGAATTAATCTGTCTTTAATATTTCGCTTATCTTAGTTTTATTTAGAATTAATCTTGGTGCAATATGTCATGAGTCACCGCCGCTATTTTAGTTTCTCTTCCCAAATCCCAACCCTACTTGCATAATGGACCATCCAGTAGTTAACAATAATGCTTGTTTCTAAAATTTATATAAGAAATCAGATGGTGTGGGTGAGAGCAAAATTAAATTAGACGATGAAAATGGTAAGTGATGTCACCTATGGGCGGAGGGAAAGCAAAAGGAAATGGTGGTTGAGTGTGCAATGCTGTGAGATTAATGGTGTTGCATGTGCTTGCAGGCTGTGAGATTAATGGTGTTGTACTAGCATTGGTTATTGTGAAAGAGATATTAAAGTAAGGTTCAGAGTTCAGACAAGGATTTGGAAAACCACATTCAAGGGCCATTTCAATTCTTTGTTGAACTTTATTTATTGATTTATTCTTACCAGTTCCTGTTTGAATTTTGAAATGAACAAATATGCAACCACACTCATTTGGGACTATGGTTATAAATACTTTGTGACTTGAATTCTCATTTCCAAACAAAACACCGATAAAATTGGGGATATGGGGATTTCAAATTTGGTCACTCTGTTTTTTACTGCATTGAATTTCGGCATCTGGTTTGTCGAATTTTGTTGTTTACTAGATATAATATTGTGATTAACTACTTTTATTTATTAATAGAGTAATGATGTAAACCCTATCTTCTCTATCTTTTTACATAATCATAGGAGATGTACTAATATTTGGTGGGTAATTAGTCTTAGAATGTACCTTCTGATGAATTTGATAGGAATATAGAAGTAAATTACAGGTATAAAAATGGAACCAAAAATTGTTATAGCAAAGTCATGTTACTGAGAGTTTTAAAGTGGATATGATTTAAGTTACAATCTTATGTAAATAACACACAATCACAATGCTTATAGTGTGGTTGGGAAAGAGGAGGAGAGTCAGCGTTGGCAGGGGAGGAGAAGGATTCAAGTTTAGTGATATAGAGTATTGCTGTTCTGTGGATGTTTAACAGAATAAGTAGAGGTGGCCATCATCTCATTATTACAATAATAATTAATGGTTAATTTAATTTAATTTTAATTAAATAATAATTAATGTTTATCTCTTTTTTCAATAAAAACTTCCTTTGTCCCATTTAAACCTACGTTTTTTTTTCATTTTGATCCGGCTCAATACAAATTGTGAACTTTCTTTTTTATAAAAGGCTCACACGTAGCACTAATATACTTACCTACCTTATATTTCTCTTATCTCACAATACATTAAATTATTATGTCTCTTAATCTACTTGCAAAATGCAAACGCTTATGTTTCAACAGGACGGAGGAGCATGACCTTATTAATAATAAAAATACTCATCCATTTAAAATTATTGTAGACACGGAGTTTTTAAAAAAAATGTCTTTTGATCAATTTTATT
Organism: Pogostemon cablin; assembly: GCA_023678885.1. Lineage (NCBI taxonomy): Eukaryota > Viridiplantae > Streptophyta > Magnoliopsida > Lamiales > Lamiaceae > Pogostemon > Pogostemon cablin. The sequence goes on along the minus strand of CM042977.1, from coordinate 18,078,075 downwards.
GACTTTTACTGAGTAATTTACTATATTTAGATAATAAATAGTAAATTATAAAATATGTTAAGTGTAGTAGGTGAGAGTAATAAATTTGTAATTAAAATTTAATTTTTAAGTTGAGAATTGATATGATATTTTTCTAAGTGGTGAAGTTTAATTTTTTTTTTATCGGGCAAAGTCAGTTATTTGTATGGTTAGTATTACTGTCTGTCAAGTGTGTTATTCTTATTTTTATGGGCCATGTAAGAGCATCTGTACTGGTTTGAAAAAAATGAGTTTAAACCAAAATATTTTCTAAATTAACCGATGCAAATGTGTAGTTTAAATTGAAAGGTCCCTCCAATTTAAAGTCTTGAACTGAGTTTAAATATAAAATGATAAAATAATATAGATGTTTCTTTTGATGCGTGTCGTACGCACCTTTCTTTTGATGCATTACATTACAAACCAAAAAAAAAGAGAGTGGAGCTGTATTAAAGATGTGGGGCCTATCTTTTTTAACTCACACAAAATAGTAATGAATTTATATTACATAATTAATGAGGGCAGGAGTTGGGTTTAATGGAAATCGTGATGGACTCCACTCTTTATATACTCCACTCCAACATCCGGCTATACAGCTCTAACTTTCTCCAACATCTACAGCTCCAACTCTGAGTAGCTTTCTGAGTTTCTCCACCGCTCCAACTCTGAGTGTGTTCGTGAACATGTTTAAAAAGGTTTTAACCGGCGTGGGCCGCGGCACTGCCAGAGTACGTATTCTATAGAATATGTAATGTGTTTTTCTATCATGTAATGTGTTGTGTTCCTCTATTTTTTTTACAGGGAATCTCGGGAAGATTGGTAGCTGCTAGAAGAAAAGAATACATCGATAGAATCAAGTTCCTAAAGGAAGGCGTGATTAAGGTTAAGCAGACCTTAAAGGAGGTAAAGAGTCTACTGAAGGAAGCTCAGAAACAGGGAAAGGATACAACTGAGATAGAGAAGGATGTGAAGAAGTTTAAGGACGCATTGAAGAAAGTCAACTTGCAAATTAGGCAAGCTGAGGAAAAATAGCTAGATATGGAGGCTGTGAGTAATGCTGAGAAGACATTACAAGATGTTGAGAAAAAAGTACCAGAATTGAAAAAAAAGTTGACAGCAATCTTAGCAGAATAAGAAGAGCCTAAGTAAACAAGGCTTAGGCTTTATTTTATTTAAATTAATCTGCCTATCGTCTTTCGTATTTCCAACAAAGGCTTAGGCTAGTATTTTATTTGAATTAATCTATCTTTAATATTTCGCTTATCTTAGTTTTATTTAGAATTAATCTTGGTGCAATATGTCATGAGTCACCGCCGCTGTTTTAGTTTCTCTTCCCAAATCCCAACCCTACTTGCATAATGGACCATCCAGTAGTAAACAATAATGCTTGTTTCTAAAATTTACATAAGAAATCAGATGGTGTGGGTGAGAGCAAAATTAAATTAGACGATGAAAATGGTAAGTGACGTCACCTATGGGCAGAGGGCAAGCAAAAGGAAACGGTGGTTGAGTGTGCAATGCTGTGAGATTAATGGTGTTGCATGTGCTTCCAGGCTGTGAGATTAATGGTGTTGTACTTGCATTGGTTATTGTGAAAGAGATATTAAAGTAAGGTTCAGAGTTCAGACAAGGATTGGAAAACCACATTCATGGGCCATTTCAATTCTTTGTTGAATTTTATTTATTGATTTATTCTTACCAGTTCCTGTTTGAATTTTGAAATGAACAAATATGCAACCACACTCATTTGGGACTATGGTTATAAATACCTTGTGACTTGAATTCTCATTTCCAAACAAAACACCGATAAAATTGGGAATAAGGGGATTTCAAGTTTGGTCACTCTGTTTTTTACTGCATCGAATTTCGGCATCTGGTTTGTCGAATTTTGTTGTTTACTAGATATAATATTGTGATTAACTACTTTTATTTATTAATAGAGTGATGATGTAATCCCTATCTTCTCTATCTTTTTACATAATCACGGGAGATGTACTAATATTTGGAGGGTAGTCAGTCTTAGAATGTACATTCTGATGAATTTGATAGGAATATAGAAGTAAATTACAAGTATAAAAATGGAACCAAAAATTGTTATAGCAAAGTCATGTAACTAAGAGTTTTAAAGTGGATATGATTTAAGTTACAATCTTATGTAAATAACACATAATTCTGTAAATAACACACAATCAAAATGCTTATAGTGTGGTTGGGAAAGAGGAGGAGAGTCAGCGTTGGCAGGGGAGGAGAAGGATTAAAGTTTAGTGATATGGAGTATTTCTGTTCTGTGGATGTTTAACAGAATAAGAAGAGGTGGCCATCATCTCATTATTACAATAATAATTAATGGTTAATTTAAGTTAATTTTAATTAAATAATAATTAATTTTTATCTCTTTTTTCAATAAAAAACTTCCTTTGTCCCATTTAAACCTACGTCTTTTTTTCATTTTGATCCGTCTCAATACAAATTGTGAATTTTTTTTATAAAAGGCTCACACGTAGCACTAATACACTTACCTACCTTATATTTCTCTTATCTCACAATACATTAAATTATTATGTTTCTTAATCTACTTGCAAAACGCAAACGCTTATGTTTCAATGGGACGGAGGAGCATATCCTTATTAATAATAAAAATACTCATCCGTTTCAAATTATTGTAGACACGGAGTTTTTAAAAAAAATGTCTTTTGATCAATTTTATTGACTTTTAGTGAATAATTTGATATATTTAGATAATAAATAGTAAATTATAAAATATGTTTAAGTGTAGTAGGTGAGTGTAATAAATTTGTAATTAAAATTTAATTTTAAAGTTGAGAATTGATATGATATTTTTCTATGTGGTGAAGTTTAATTTTTTTTATCGGGCAAAGTCAGTTATTAGTATGGTTAGTATTACTGTCTGTCAAGTGTGTTATTCTTAGTTTTGTGGGCCATATAAGAGCATCTGTACTGGTTTGAAAAAAATAAGTTTAAACCAAAATATTTTCTAAATTAACCGATGCAAATGTGTAGTTTAAATTGAAAGGTCCCTCCAATTTAAAGTCTTGAACTGAGTTTAAATGTAAAATGATAAAATAATATAGATGTTTCTTTTGATGCGTGTCGTACGCACCTTTCTTTTGATGCATTACATTACAAACCAAAAAAAGAGAGTGGAGCTGTATTAAAGATGTGGGGCCTATCTTTTTTAACTCACACAAAATAGTAATGAATTTATATTACATAATTAATGAGGGCAGGAGTTGGGTTTAATGGGAATCGTGATGGACTCCACTCTTTATATACTCCACTCCAACATCCGGCTACACAGCTCTAACTTTCTCCAACATCTACAGCTCCAACTTTGAGTAGCTTTCTGAGTTTCTCCACCGCTCCAACTCTGAGTGTGTTCGTGAACATGTTTAAAAATGTTTTAACCAGCGTGGGCCACGGCACTGCTAGAGTAGGTATTCTATAGAATATGTAATGTGTTTTTTCTATCATGTAATGTGTTGTGTTCCTCTGTATTTTTACAGGGAATCTCGGGAAGATTGGTAGCTGCTAGAAGAAAAGAATACTTCGATAGAATCAAGTTCCTAAAGGAAGGCGTGATTAAGGTTAAGCAGACCTTAATAGAGGTAAAGAGTCTACTGAAGGAAGCTCAGAAACAGGGAAAGGATACAACTGAGATAGAGAAGGATGTGAAGAAGTTTAAGGACGCATTGAAGGAAGTCAACTTGCAAATTAGGCAAGCTGAGGAAAAAGAGCTAGATATGGAGGCTGTGAGTAATGATGAGAAGGCATTACAAGATATTGAGAAAGAAGTACCAGAATTGAAAAAAAAATTGACAGCAATCTTAGCTGAATAAGAAGAGCCTAAGTAAACAAGGCTTAGGCTTTATTTCATTTAAATTAATTTGTCTGTTCTTTCGTATTTCCAACAAAGGCTTAGGCTAGTATTTTATTTGAATTAATCTATCTTTAATATTTCACTTATCTTAGTTTTATTTAGAATTAATATTGGTGCAATATGTCATGAGTCACCGCCACTGTTTTAGTTTCTCTTCCCAAATCCCAACCCTACTTGCATAATGGACCATCCAGTAGTAAACAATAATGCTTGTTTCTAAAATTTACATAAGAAATCAGATGGTGTGGGTGAGAGCAAAATTAAATTAGACGATGAAAATGGTAAGTGACGTCACCTATGGGCAGAGGGCAAGCAAAAGGAAACGGTGGTTGAGTGTGCAATGCTCTGAGATTAATGGTGTTGCATGTGCTTGCAGGCTGTGAGATTAATGGTGTTGTACTTGCATTGGTTATTGGGAAAGATATATTAAAGTAAGGTTCAGAGTTCAGACAAGGATTTGGAAAACCACATTCAAGGGCCATTTCAATTCTTTGTTGAATTTTATTTATTGATTTATTCTTACCAGTTCCTGTTTGTATTTTGAAATGAACAAATATACAACCACACTCATTTGGGACTATGGTTATAAATACCTTGTGACTTGAATTCTCATTTCCAAACAAAACACCAATAAAATTGGGGATATGGGGATTTCAAGTTTGGTCACTCTATTTTTTTACTGCATCAAATTTCGGCATCTGGTTTGTCGAATTTTGTTGTTTACTAGATATAATATTGTGATTAACTACTTTTATTTATTAATAGAGTGATGATGTAAACCCTATCTTCTCTATCTTTTTACATAATCACAGGAGATGTACTAATATTTGGTGGGTAATTAGTATTAGAATGTACCTTCTGATGAATTTGATAGGAATATAGAAGTAAATTACAGGTATAAAAATGGAACAAAAAATTGTTATAGCAAAGTCATGTAACTGAGAGTTTTAAAGTGGATATGATTTAAGTTACAATCTTATGTAAATAACACATAATTCTGTAAATAACACACAATCACAATGCTTATAGTATGGTTGGGAAAGAGGAGGAGAGTCAGCATTGGCAGGGGAGGAGAAGGATTCAAGTTTAGTGATATGGAGTATTGCTGTTCTGTGGATGTTTAACAGAATAAGTAGAGGTGGCCATCATCTCATTATTACAATAATAATAAATGGTTAATTTAAGTTAATTTTAATTAAAAAATAATTAATGTTTATCTCTTTTTCAATAAAAAACTTCCATTGTCCCACTTAAACTTACGTTTTTTTTTTCATTTTGATCCGCCTCAATACAAATTGTGAATTTTCTTTTTTATAAAAGGCTCACACGTAGCACTAATACACTTACCTACCTTATATTTCTCTTATCTCACAATACATTAAATTATTATGTCTCTTAATCTACTTGCAAAACGTAAACGCTTATGTTTCAACGGGACGGAGGAGCATATCCTTATTAATAATAAAAATACTCATCCGTTTCAAATTATTGTAGACACGGAGTTTTTAAAAAAATGTCTTTTGATCAATTTTATTGACTTTTAGTCAGTAATTTAATTTATTTAGATAATAAATAGTAAATTATAAAATATGTTAAGTGTAGTAGGTGAGAGTAATAAATTTGTAATTAAAATATAATTTTAAAGTTGAGAATTGATATGATATTTTTCTAAGTGGTGAAGTTTAATTTTTTTTTTTCGGGCAAAGTCAATTATTAGTATGGTTAGTAGTTAGTTTCATCAAGTCTCCTAACCAAGTTTAATGTGAAACGAATGAAAATATAAAGTGTAAAATTTAACTTGGGACGAAATGAGTAAATAGCATTTAAAATATTATACTGTTGAAAGATACGCGTACATTTAGATTAGGAAATAAAATATTTTAACGTGTAGTGAGGTAAAATAAATAATATTTTAATGTAACATGAATAAATGCATAATTATGTAACGTGTGAGATATGGAGAGAAAAATTATATAGGTCTCTTTTACAAAAATTCTATTGATACAAAATTAAGTGAAAGAACAGGAGTACATTAAAGAAAGAATATCAAATAATTATTGCAATATTAATTTTTAAATTTAAATTATTACATTAATTTAATTAAAATTAACTTAAATTAACCATTAACTATTATTTAATTATTAGTTATTTAGTTTAATGAGGTGATGGGCCATATGGGCAGAGGCACCAAATCATCGCACAGTAATAATATATGTCATTAAAAAACTTTTGAAACAACAATATTTTATTAATTTAGCACCAAAAATACTCAGTACGTAGCTAGAAAAAGTGAAAGATTAGTGTGAGTACCATGGCAAGAGATGCATGTTTCATATTACTTGCATTCATTAACAATTCAGGACATTTGAGCCTCAATAACAATATAAATTTGATAATCTCAAGTCAACATAACTGCAGTTTTTTCAGGCGATTGACTTTACTTTTGACTTAAAATGATGCCATTTTTCTTCTCCATCACAGAGAAAGACCTTGCAAAGCAGGAAAAAAAAATTTCTTTACAGATATTTCGATTTCAGAATCACAAGTTAATATAGTTATAAATAAGGTCAGTCTGGTGCTTCTTTCACACCACTGCACAGTGGAAACATCACACACACACACATATATATATATAATGGTTCTGGAAGCAACAGGGTTGAATGAAATGCTGTTTCATTCAACATTGGATTGCAAGCTGATGTCTACCGTACTCCTCGACTGAGTTCAGTCCGATATCAACAAACCCTCAGACGGATATGATCGTAAAGCCACAACTCAGTAAGCTTGCGAAATAAAGAAATATTGTGTGAGAGAATGCCACTTATAATGATGTACACAAAAATCCCTAAACATATATTGAAAACAGCGAGCATTAGAAAAAAAATGAGATGCACAATCAAACCTTCGATTGCAAAATAAGGGTGTTACTTTACACTTTTTTGAACAAGTTATTAATTCTGTCAACACAATTCTGATGGTTCTTGAGTTGGACAGTTTTTTGCAATACCGAATTAAGATATGTCAGAGGTGAAATAAATTTAATACCGCAACAGCAGGTGTACGCTATAATAAAAGTCAAAGATTAACCAAAAGAACCAACCTTAACAGCCACAAACCACTAAGAAAGCTCAAATCCAGCATTTGAATTAATGGCGTATAGAAGTTTCGCTCTCAAAGTGCTCGAACGTTTGTATGTTGGCAGCTGTATTACATGAACAAAACATCAATGAAATATCAACAACTGATTCGACAAAAAAAATTATAAAAGAAAAAAATCTTTCACTTGATCAATGTGGTAAGATCATCAGAAAACCTGGTGACGAAAAACAATGTACTAGTTTTATGGCATTATGAAATGTACCTTCAAAGTATCATAGCACGTGGAAGCTGAAGGAAGATGATCCACATCCTGTCCTCCAAATGAAGCCCAAAGAGGAACATCACAAGCCACCTGTTTCATCAAAATGTTTCTGAGTTAGCTTCACACAATAGTCTCATGTTTCTTGTTTTTCATAAATCTTAAAGAGTGGATTCAATGGCATTTTAACTTGGGGACGCTCTATATTATTTTCCTGACTCATTATGACAAAAGGTTGCCTAGACAGAATTACCAGTCTACCAATTTATCAATTTAAATTACATAATTATGAATATTGTGATCTATCAAAGATTCAAAGAAATGGATGCTTATATTAAATGCTACTATAAATGATACTTCCTCACAGTTGAAAATTTATTAATGAAATAAAACTCAAATTATAACCCAGGTTACAAACTGAATTCTAAATTTTATCTGACTGGATCAGCACATCATAATGTGTAAATTACATGAACAGGCAAACAATCAGAATTTTGATGGCGCTTAAAAAACCATGAAGATAGTCTATCAATAGAAGCTCTTTTACCATTAAAGATTATTAATACACTGAAGTGGAATAATACCTTATGAATGGTAAAAGCTGGATGAAGGTGCTTGAAACCAAGCAAATGAGCTCGTGAACAGCTAGTTACAAACTTAAGAAGCATACATCGCTCTCTTGGCTCAAATCCTGCAAGTACCTATGAACAGGGAACCAAAAGTGATATGAAAAATTGGACGAAAATATAGCAATCTAAACAGCAGAACAAGCGTGCACAGAAATTAATAAAAGAATCACCAAAGAACAGCCTGTAATTCACTCATTTATTTTTATTAAAGTTATTTAACCTTTAATCAAATGGTGCTCATAAATAGGCGTACTTCACCATAGGTGTAACTGTAACAGGTCAAAGAATCTGCCCAAATTATATTTTGGCTTCCCAACACCAGCCTTGTTTCCCCACCTCCATAAGTACTGCCATATATGTATTTAAGAGTGAAAAATTCATCTGAAAAAGAATATTAAAAAAATAATAATAATAACAATTTTCAACGTTTATTACCACCCCATCATTGCATCTACATACAATCATACAATGTGTAGTTTACTGCATCTACATACAATACATACAATCTGTAGTTTACTGCATATAATGTAAGAAAAATTAAGGATAGTTGGATAATTAAAGAAAACACCATACAAAATTATTTTTTACTAATTAAATATTTTTTTTGTAAAGATTTTAATTTTATTGCTAAATTAATTTATCAACAAATTAACCATAGAGATTGTTGCTAAATAATTTTGTTGTAAATCCATGGCTAATAATTATACTAACAATTTATATAATGATTCCTTTAATAATTTTTTTTATAAAAATTATAATAAATTTATTAACATTCTATTGCTAAAATAAAAATATACTAAATCTTATAGACAAGTCACGATCCAATAGTAATTATCAATGAAAATTCAATTGCTAAAAACCAATTTTTTTTATAGTGAAAAAAGTATATAGTTGTTCATGTATCATTTTATCAAAAACCTATAAAAATTTTATACTGCAATCCTGTGTAGAATGTTATTATTAGTTTTTGTAATCTAGGCGATTTCACGTTCCCTAAGTTCCCATTTCCTCTAGAAAACGAATATATGGTTCATTATCAATTAAAATATGATTGTAATTATTATTCTCTTCTATGTAAAATGATATATTTAAAATAGCAATATTAAATAAAATCATATGATAATTCATTACGTCATAAAATTAAAAGAGTGAGGCTTGCGTGCGTCGGGCTCATGGAAGTACATTTCGTGTGTCTTTACAATTTAATATTATAGATAAGAGTACATTATTTTGTGCTAAAGGATATACACTTTAACTAATAAAGGTACATCATTATGTTCTAAATGATATACCATCTTATTATATTTTTTTAATTTTCTTCATAAAATAAAGGGTACACACCTTTATACTAGAGAGTATACAATTTAACTTATAATTCTAAAGGCACACGGAATATGTTTCCGTGCGCCCAGATTTTATCTTATAAAATACAGGGTACACATCTTTATATTAAAGGATACATAATTTAGCACAAAATTATAAAGGCATACGGAATGTGGTTCCGTATGTCCAGACGCACACAAGTTTTTGCCAAATTAAAAACAGTCCGAGCCACCACCTCATTTGAGGTGCCATACTTACTAGTCTTACATAAAGGCGGTAGCATTTGACCCAATAAAAAAAATTAGAGTTATAAAATATTTTTAATTTCTCAACAATATTCTTAATTCAATTTTTCTTAAAGTTAAAATAAATAACTTCGACTTATATTTTTAGGCAATTTATTGCATGTACTTGATGCACTTAAAGATAGGGTGCACCCATATACAAATATAAACAAGAATATATATATATTATTAAAAGTAAAAATATATACAATTTAATTGTTAATTTTTTTAATAAAAAATTGTATATAATATTTACTCCATCAGTCCCATAAAACTTTTCACACTTTCCACATTTGCTTATCCCAAAATACTTTTCACACCCAAAAAAAAATAAACATCACTTTATTCAACAACCTCAAAAGTTACTTTAATTTCAAATTTGTCACTCTTTTTTTACATCACATTACTTTATACTCTTTTATTACCTAAAAATACTACAATACCCTCAAAAGTCAATAAAGTTGGTCAAAAAGTATACATTTCTTAAACAACGTGGAACAGTAAACGTGAAAAGTATTATGGGACGGAGGTAGTAATAAAGAGTCAGTCTTTTGTGAGACAGGTTATTTGTGAGACGGATCAACTCATCACTAAAGTATGCTTATTGTGTAGATAAAATATGCTTATTTTTTGTTAAAGTATATCGATAATGAATCAAATTATAACACACTAAAATCATACTTCAATGCATAATCCGGCATACTTTAAAAAATTTGCATTAACAATAATTAAACATACTTTATCTAAATAATCGACATACTTTAACACGTCTCACAAACCGTCTCATGAAAATAGCGTCTCACAAGAGAATTTGTCTTTAATAAAATGTTAGTAGATGTTAATTTTTTTAGTGAAAACTTAATATGAAAAAATTTACAATTATTACAAAACATATATACAAAATAAAATAAAATAATATATATACAAAATAGAATAAAAAGACACACGGGCGCGCAACCGAGTGCACCCAATATATACTCATATTTTTAACGAGAGTATTAATGTAATTTATTATGCCGATTTTGTTTTTTAATGATATATTAGCAATATACTCATCAAATTTGCTGCGATACATAGTTTTGAGAAGGCAATTTATAGTGTACATCCGAGTGCATTTAAAGATAGGGTGCACTTATATAAAAATATAAATAAAAATATAGTATATAATTAAGAGTAAAAATATATACAATTTAATTGATAAATTTTTTAATGAAAAGTTGAGTGTAAAAAAATATATAATTATTAAAAAGTATTATATAATATTGAATAAAAAGTTATACACATATTAGTTTTTTTAATTAAAAATTTAATATGAAAAAAATATACATTTATTATAAAACACGTATACAAAAAATAATATGCATACAAAATGAGTGGGACAACAAAAATGACAAAAAATAACCTAATAACTAATAACTAGACAAAGATAAGGCAGCAGAAACGTGAACGCAATTCATGGAAAAATGATAGCACCGCTGATAACGGTTAAAAATTGGGTTATGGGGCGATCCAGGAGAATATAAGTACTAAGTCCTATAATTTGAAGGGAAATATTAGATTACATTCATCTAATTTGAGGTTATTACGTAGAATATCAGTTATACAGTGCATTTAGAATTAATATGATAGTTTTATATAATATAATTATTTTTATTTTTTTTTTCATTATTTTGTTTGATTCAAAATTGATTATGGAGTAGTTTTTTAATTTAATAATTTATATTAATTGTTTTTATTATTTTAAGTAAAAAACAATACATATGACTTTATCCCATCTCACAAATATAACTACACTATATAGAATAATACTCCCTTCGTCTTGTGTTGAAATTTACCTTTTTCATTTTGATTTGTTCAAAGTTAAGGTTTACATTTCTTATTCGATATTATTATTTTTTGTTAAACAAAGCAATAAATTATTCCACATAGTAACCACACACAACACTAATAAAACTATCAACTACATTAAAGAGTACTCCCACCATCCCTTGAATACATGCATGAATTTGATGACACGAAGTTTAAGAAAAATAACTTTTTGTTATGATAATGTAAGAAAGAGAGTATCTTGAATAATTGAATAAAAAAAATTATAGTATGATATACTGTAGTTGATTGACTAGATTGTGTGTAAAAAGAGGGAGTAGTTGATTGACTAGATTGTGTGTAAAAAGAGTGTGACATTTTTATATATAATGTTGTAGTATTATAAGATTATTAGTATTATTTATTGTTTCAATTTTTAGAATGTAAAAAGATCAAAATAAATAAAGTAAAAATATTCTTGGTACAATACAATGATAATTCTCAATTCATTATCTATTAAAAAATTATTTTCATAATCTATATAAAAAAATAAAGGTAAACGTTTAGAGGGATTACCGTTTAATTTACATTTACAAATGGGGAGGAAATTTTTTCAAGTGTCCACTTAAAAATAATCTTTTTTTTCTTTCTATAAATTTAATTAAATGACCAAAAACTCTGAATTGTCATTTTTTCTTTTCAAACAGACATTATGAATGTTAAACCCCGGGAGCCAGATCCTCTCCGGTATGGGAGGAAATTGACCTCCATATACTCATCTTCCTTTCTTCTGCACCATATTCTCTCTCATCGATGACATCAATTCTCCACCTCTACCCTAGTTTCCTTAATCGCTGCTCCTTCCCACTCCCACCGCAGTAGTTTCCGACCTCTCCCCACACCGTTTTCTCTCTACATCTCCACCTAAACTAAAAAAGCCCTAATTTCCTTATCTCAAAGAAGCCCTAATTTTGTTCCGAATCGAGGTAATGTGATTTCGTTGAATTAATGGTTTATATTGTTTGCGTATTGGCGACGCCGTGATTGCCTGAAAATTGGGCGTTTGTTTCTTTTAGTTTTTGCGAATTGGAGTTTCCCTATCTAACTTCTCTATTTCTAAGAAAGACTTGTATGCAAAATAGTAATGAATTTATATTACATAATTAATGAGCGCAGGAGTTGGGTTTAATGGGCAATCATAGTGAAAAATTGATGTGATAATCCACTCTTTATATACTCTACTCCAACATCCGGCTACACAGCTCTAACTTTCTCCAATATCTACAGCTCGTAGCTTTCTGAGTTTTTCCACCGCTCCAACTCGTGAACATGTTTAAAAGGGTGTTAACTGGCGTGGGCCGCGGCACTGCCAGAGTACGTATTCTATAAAATATATGTAATGGGTTTTTTCTATCATGTAATGTGTTGTGTTGTGTTCCTCTATTTTTTTTATTTTACAGGGAATCTCGAGAGCATTGGCAGCTGCTGCAAGAAAAGAATACTATGATAGGATCAACTACCTTAAAGAAGGAGTGAGTAAGGTTAAACAGACCTTAAAGGGGGTAAAGAAACTCATGAGGAATGCTCAGAAAGAGAGAAAGGATACAGCTGAGATAGAGAAGGGTGTGGAGAAGGTTAAGAAGGCATTGACGGGTGTCCACTTGCTAATTAGCAAAGCTGAGGAAAAAGAGGGAGATATGGAGGCTGTGACTAATGCTGAGAATGCATTACAAGAGGTTGAGAAAGAAGCACAAGATTTGGAAAAAAATATGAATGCAATGGGAGCAGGAGAAGAGAGTAGTAATAGTGAGTAAACAAGGCTTAGGCTTTATTTTATTTAAATTAATATGTCTGTCGTCTTTCATATTTCCAACAAAGGCCTAGTATTTTATTTGAATTAATCTGTCGTTAATATTTCGCTTATCTTAGTTTTATTTAGAATTAATCTTGGTGCAATATGTCACTGTTTTTGTTTCTCTTCCCAAATCCCAACCCTAGTTGCATTATGGACCATCCAATAGTAAACAATAATGCTTGTTTTCTAAAATTTACATAAGAAATCAGATGGTGTGGGTGAGAGCAAAATTAAATTAGATGATGAAAATGGTAAGTGATGTCCTATGGGCAGAGTGCAAGCAAAAGGAAACGGTGGTCGAGTGTGCAATGCTGTGAGATTAATGGTGTTGCATGTGCTTGCACGCTGTGAGTTTAATGGTGTTGTACTTGCATTGGTTATTGTGAAAGAGAGAATAAAGTAAGGTTCAGAGTTGAATTCTCATTTCCAAACAATAACCAGAACCTGTTTGTTGAATTTTAATGGTGTTTAATGGTGTTGTACTTCCATTTCAATTCTTTGTTGAATTTTATTTATTGATTTATTCTTACCAAAACCTGTTTGTATTTTGAAATGAACAAATATGCAACCACACTCATTTGGCACTATGGTTATAAATACCTTGTGACTTGAATTCTCATTTCCAAACAAAACACCGATAAAATTGGGGATATGGGGATTTCAAGTTTGGTCACTCTGTTTTTTACTGCATCGAATTTCGGCATCTGGTTTGTCGAATTTTGTTGTTTACTAAATATAATATTGTGATTAACTACTTTTATTTATTAATAGAGTGATGATGTAAACCCTATCTTCTCTATCTTTTTACATAATCACAGGAGATGTACTAATATTTGGTGGGTAATTAGTCTTAGAATGTACCTTCTGATGAATTTGATAGGAATATAGAAGTAAATTGCAAGTATAAAAATGGAACCAAAAATTGTTATAGCAAAGTCATGTAACTGAGAGTTTTAAAGTGGATATGATTTAAGTTACAATCTTATGTAAATAACACATAATTCTGTAAATAACACACAATCACAATGCTTATAGTGTGGTTGGGAAAGAGGAGGAAAGTCAGCGTTGGCATGGGAGGAGAAGGATTCAAGTTTAGTGATATGGAGTATTGTTGTTCTGTGGATGTTTAAAAGAATAAGTAGAGGTGGCCATCATCTCATTATTACAATAATAATTAATGGTTAATTTAAGTTAATTTTAATTAAATAATAATTAATGTTTATCTCTTTTTTCAATAAAAAACTTCCTTTATCCCACTTAAACCTACATTTTTTTTTTCATTTTGATCCGCCTCAATACAAATTGTGAATTTTATTTTTTATAAAAGGCTTACACATAGCACTAATACACTTACCTACCTTATATTTCTCTTATCTCACAATACATTAAATTATTATGTCTCTTAATCTACTTGCAAAACGCAAATGCTTATGTTTCAATGGGACGGAGGAGCATATCCTTATTAATAATAAAAATACTCATCCGTTTTAAATTATTGTAGACACGGAGTTTTTTTAAAAAAATATCTTTTGATCAATTTTATTGACTTTTAGTGAGTAATTTAATATATTTAGATAATAAATAGTAAATTATAAAATATGTTAAGTGTAGTAGGTGAGAGTAACAAATTTGTAATTAAAATTTAATTTTAAAGTTGAGAATTGATATGATTTTTTCTAAGTGGTGAAGTTTAATTTTTTTTTTATCGGGCAAAGTCAGTTATTAGTATGGTTAGTATTACTGTCTGTCAAGAGTATTATTCTTATTTTTGTGGGCCATGTAAGAGCATCTGTACTGGTTTGAAAAAAATGAGTTTAAACCAAAATATTTTCTAAATTAACAGATGCAAATGTGTAGTTTAAATTGAAAGGTCCCTCCAATTTAAAGTCTTGAACTGAGTTTAAATGTAAAATGATAAAATAATATAGATGTTTCTTTTGATGCGTGTCGTACGCACCTTTCTTTTGATGCATTACATTACAAACCAAAAAAACAGAGTGGAGCTGTATTAAAGATGTGGGGCCTATCTTTTTTAACTCACACAAAATAGTAATGAATTTATATTACATAATTAATGAGGGCAGGAGTTGGGTTTAATGGGAATCGTGATGGACTCCACTCTTTATATACTCCACTCCAACATCCGGCTACACAGCTCTAACTTTCTCTAACATCTACAGCTCCAACTCTGAGTGGCTTTCTGAGTTTCTCCACCGCTCCAACTCTGAGTGTGTTCGTGAACATGTTTAAAAAGGTTTTAACCGGCGTGGGCCGCAGCACTGCCAGAGTACGTATTCTATAGAATATGTAATGTGTTTTTTCTATCATGTAATGTGTTGTGTTCCTCTGTTTTTTTACAGGGAATCTCGGGAAGATTGGTAGCAGCTAGAAGAAAAGAATACTTCGATAGAATCAAGTTCCTAAAGGAAGACGTGATTAAGGTTAAGCAGACCTTAAAGGAGGTAAAGAGTCTACTGAAGGAAGCTCAGAAACAGGGAAAGGATACAACTGAGATAGAGAAGGATGTGAAGAAGTTTAAGGACGCATTGAAGGAAGTCAACTTGCAAATTAGGCAAGCTGAGGAAAAAGAGCTAGATATGGAAGCTGTGAGTAATGATGAGAAGGCATTACAAGATGTTGAGAAAGAAGTACCAGAATTGAAAAAAAAGTTGACAGCAATCTTAGCAGAATAAGAAGAGCCTAAGTAAACAAGGCTTAGGCTTTATTTTATTTAAATTAATCTGCCTGTCGTCTTTCGTATTTCCAACAAAGGCTTAGGCTAGTATTTTATTTGAATTAATGTGTCTTTAATATTCCGCTTATCTTAGTTTTATTTAGAATTAATCTTGGTGCAATATGTCATGAGTCACCTCCACTGTTTTAGTTTCTCTTCCCAAATCCCAACCCTACTTGCATAATGGACCATCCAGTAGTAAACAATAATGCTTGTTTCTAAAATTTACATAAGAAATCAGATGGTGTGGGTGAGAGCAAAATTAAATTAGACGATGAAAATGGTAAGTGATGTCACCTATGGGCAGAGGGCAAGCAAAAGGAAATGGTGGTTGAGTGTGCAATGATGTGAGATTAATGGTGTTGCATGTGCTTGCAGGCTGTGAGATTTATGGTGTTGTACTTGCATTGGTTATTGTGAAAGAGATATTAAAGTAAGGTTCAGAGTTCCGACAAGAATTTGGAAAACCACATTCAAGGGCCATTTCAATTCTTTGTTGAATTTTATTTATTGATTTATTCTTACCAGTTCCTGTTGGTATTTTGAAATGAACAAATATGCAACCACACTCATTTGGGACTATGGTTATAAATACCTTGTGACTTGAATTCTCATTTCCAAACAAAACACCAATAAAATTAGGGATATGGGGATTTCAAGTTTGGTCACTCTGTTTTTTACTGCATCGAATTTCGGCATCTGGTTTGTCGAATTTTGTTGTTTACTAGATATAATATTGTGATTAACTACTTTTATTTATTAATAGAGTGATGATGTAAACCCTATCTTCTCTATCTTTTTACATAATCACAGGATATGTACTAATATTTGGTGGGTAATTAGTCTTAGAATGTACCTTCTGATGAATTTGATAGGAATATAGAAGTAAATTACAGGTATAAAAATGGAACCAAAAATTGTTATAGCATAGTCATGTAACTGAGAGTTTTAAAGTGGATATGATTTAAGTTACAATCTTATGTAAATAACACATAATTCTGTAAATAACACACAATCACAATGCTTATAGTATGGTTGGGAAAGAGGAGGAGAGTCAGCATTGGCAGGGGAGGAGAAGGATTCAAGTTTAGTGATATGGAGTATTGTTGTTCTGTGGATGTTTAACAGAATAAGTAGAGGTGGCCATCATTTCATTATTACAATAATAATTAATGGTTAATTTAAGTTAATTTTAATTAAATAATAATTAATGTTTATCTCTTTTTTCAATAAAAAACTTCCTTTGTCCCACTTAAAGCTACATTTTTTTTTTCATTTTGATCCGCCTCAATACAAATTGTGAATTTTCTTTTTTATAAAAGGCTCACACATAGCACTAATACACTTACCAACCTTATATTTCTCTTATCTCATAATACATTAAATTATTATGTCTCTTAATCTACTTGCAAAATGCAAATGCTTATGTTTCAACGGGACGGAGGAGCATATCCTTATTAATAATAAAAATACTCATCTGTTTCAAATTATTGTAGACACGGAGTTTTTAAAAAAAATATCTTTTGATCAATTTTATTGATTTTTAGTGAGTAATTTAATATATTTAGATAATAAATAGTAAATTATAAAATATGTTAAGTGTAGTAGGTGAGAGTAATAAATTTGTAATTAAAATTTAATTTTAAAGTTGAGAAATGATATGATATTTTTCTAAGTGGTGAAGTTTAATTTTTTTTTTTATCGGGCAAAGTCAATTATTAGTATGGTTAGTAGTTAGTTTCATCAAGTCTCCTCACCAAGTTTAATGTGAAACGAATGAAAATATAAAGTGTAAAATTTAACTTGGGACGAAATGAGTAAATATCATTTAAAATATTATACTGTTGAAAGATACGCGTACATTTAGATTAGGAAATAAAATATTTTAATGTGTAGTGAGGTAAAATAAATAATATTTTAATGTAACATGAATAAATGCATAATTATGTAACGTGTGAGATATGGAGAGAAAAATTATATGTGTCTCTTTTACAAAAATTCTATTGATACAAAATTAAGTGAAAGAACAGGAGTACATTAAAGAAAGAATATCAAATAATTATTGAAATATTAATTTTTAAATTTAAATTATTACATTATTTTAATTAAAATTAACTTAAATTAACCATTAACTATTATTTAATTATTAGTTATTTAGTTTAATGAGGTGATGGGCCATATGCGCAGAGGCACCAAATCATTGCACAGTAACAATATATGTCATTAAAAAACTTTTGAAACAATAATATTTTATTAATTTAGCACCAAAAATACTCAGTACGTAGCTAGAAAAAGTGAAAGATTAGTGTGAATACCATGGCAAGAGATGCATGTTTCATATTCTTGCATTCATTAACAATTCAGGACATTTGAGCCTCAATAATAATATAAATTGGATAATCTCAAGTCAACATAACTGCAGTTTATTCAGGCGATTAACTTTACTTTTGACTTAAAATGATGCCATTTTTCTTCTCCATCACAGAGAGAGACCTTGCAAAGCAGGAAAAAAAAATTTCTTTACAGATATTTAGATTTCAGAATCACAAGTTAATATAGTTATAAATAAGGTCAGTCTGGTGCTTCTTTCACACCACTGCACAGTGGAAACATCACACACACACACACACACACACACACACACACACATATATATATATATATATATATATATATATATATATATATATATATATATATATATATATATATATAATGGTTCAGGAAGCAACAGGGTTGTATGAAATGATGTTTCATTCAACATTGGATTGCAAGCTGATATCTATCGTACTCCTCGACTGAGTTCAGTCCGATATCAACAAACCCTCAGACGGATATGATCGTAAAGCCACAACTCAGTAAGCTTGCGAAATAAAGAAATATTATGTGACAGAATGCCACTTATAATGATGTACACAAAAATCCCCAAACATATATTGAAAACAGCAAGTATTAGAAAGAAAACGAGATGCACAATCAAACCTTCGATTGCAAAATAAGGGTGCTACTTTACACTTTTTTGAACAAGTTATTAATTCTGTCAACACAATTCCGATCGTTCTTGAGTGGGACAGTTTTTGCAATACCGAATTAAGATATGTCAGTGGTGAAATAAATTTAATACCGCAACAGCAGGTGTACGCTATAATAAAAGTCAAAGATTAACCAAAAGAACCAACCTTAACAGCCACAAACCACTAAGAAAGCTCAAATCCAGCATTTGAATTAATGGAGTATAGAAGTTTCGCTCTCAAAGTGCTCGAACGTTTGTATGTTGGCAGCTGTATTACATGAACAAAACATCAATGAAATATCAACAACTGATTCGACAAAAAAAATTATAAAAGAAAAAAATCTTTCATTTGATCAATGTGGTTAGATCATCAGAAAACCTGGTGACGAAAAACAATGTACTAGTTTTATGGCATTATGAAATGTACCTTCAAAGTATCATAGCATGTGGAAGCTGAAGGAAGACGATCCACATCCTGTCCTCCAAATGAAGCCCAAAGAGGAACATCACAAGCCACCTGTTTCATCAAAATGTTTCTGAGTTAGCTTCACACAATAGTCTCATGTTTCTTGTTTTTCATAAATCTTAAAGAGTGGATTCAATGGCATTTTAACTTGGGGACGCTCTATATTATTTTCCTGAGTCATTATGACAAAAGGTTGCCTAGACAGAATTACCAATCTACCAATTTATCAATTTAAATTATATAATTATGAATATTGTGATCTATCAAAGATTCAAAGAAATGGATGCTTATATTAAATGCTACTATAAATGATACTTCCTCACAGTTGAAAATTTATTTAATGAAATAAAACTCAAATTATAACCCAGGTTACAAACTGAATTATAAATTTTATCTGACTGGATCAGCACATCATAATGTGTAAATTACATGAACAGGCAAACAATCAGAATTTTGATGGCGCTTAAAAAACCATGAAGATAGTCTATCAATAGAAGCTCTTTTACCATTAAAGATTATTAATACACTGAAGTGGAATAATACCTTATGAATGGTAAAAGCTGGATGAAGGTGCTTGAAACCAAGCAAAGGAGCTCGTGAACAGCTAGTTACAAACTTAAGAAGCATACAGCGCTCTCTTGGCTCAAATCCTGCAAGTACCTATGAACAGGAACTAATAATCATTCATGAATAACAAACCATGTCATCACAACATCAAAACAATTAAATCCCATGAATAGAAACCAACATCAATTAAATCAAAAACCAATTTAATCCACATGATAATATAAACCTAGTATGCTCTTCATATCCCTAATCCTACTAGAGGGATTAGCCTAACATGATAATAGTAACAAAACACATAAATGATTCATTACATATACCCATAGTCTTAAATCCAAATGAGAATCAAAAGAGATGTAAATCTTCCCTAGCAATTCCTTGTAGAGAATCTTCAATACTCATTTATCTCCAACTCTAGCTCTTGAATCCTTGAGATCTTTAACACCCAAATGGAAGGGATGAAGAATGGATGAAGATTGATGAAGATGATGGTGTGGAATGGAAGAAATGGTGTGTGATCTATGTGTTTTGGTGCAAACCCTTGGTGGAATCTCCAATCTTTCTCCTCTCTCTCTACTTGATATCTTGAATGTTAAACTTGGAGCTATTTATACTCTTTCCCATCTTGGGCCTCGAATTTTGTGTCAACTGGGCTTTAAAACACACTTACACACATTGGTAGGTGAAAATCTGGATTTTTAGTCCAAAAATGCCCTTACTCGAGTTAGCCTTCCTTACTCGAGTTATCAGCTCGAGTCGAGCTGCATGTATTGCAATAATGAGTGATATTTTCACCTAAATTTTAGTGTCTTTTATTGTGTGTTTTCGTATTATTTTATCCGTATTTATATGTTATTTGGTTATATTTTATATTTTTATTGAAATGTGTGTGAATGAGCTTAAACCTATGATTTTCACTTTTTATTAGGTGCTAGATATGATAAGGAAGACGTAGGAAAAATCGGATCTCAATTCGGAGTTGAAACGAGGGAGAACGAGCCAAAACAATAAAGGAGAAACATGGCAGCACCAACACGGGTCGTGTACGGAACACGGCCCTATAAGAAGTGGCCGTGTGCCGACATCAATTCATTCAACACGACCACTCTGTGCTCGTATTACAGCACATGAGCTGTGTTGCAGCACACGAGCCGTGTTGCATAACACGGTCCTATTCAGAAGGGCCGTGTGCGAGCATCAATTCACACAACACGGCCACCTTATGGCCGTATTGCGTCGCACGACTCATGTCATGTCTGGAGTCAGAAAAAAATCAGAATCCTTCTAGAAGCTTCCCAAGGGGTATAAATACCCAATACTTCAATATTTTGGGAGATCCGAAATCCACACTTCCACACACACCTCACACACCATTTCCTCCATTTTTCACCTTCATCTTCATCCATTCTTCATCCTTTGGATCTACCTTCATCCCACCATCAAATCCTTCATCCAAGTAGTTAGAGAAGCAAGGAAGAGAGGTGAATTGCAAGGGGAAGAAGAAGATCACCATTGGAGACATCCAAGGGAGTTTTCATCCAAACTTTGTATTGAAACCTTATTGTTTATCATGTTTTGTAAGGATTTTAATGTCTATGTTAATTTTCTTATGAATATGAGAGGCTAATCTTCCTTGTGAGATTAGTAATATGAATTGTGTTGGATAATTTTGGGTATTTTGCAATTGAATTCATATGTTGATTGGATTTGTTAATTTTCTATCATTGATTGTTAATTGCTTGATTTGTATTGTTGATTTGTGTGATTAATTGTCATGGGCATATGATTAGATTGAGAAATCAATTATATGTTTAGAATAGTTTATTGAATCATTTCATCAAACACTTCATGTGCATTATAAATTGTAAAGAGATTGAGAAATCCTTTAGGATTTAGAACCCTTTGATAGAACATTCAATTGGTTAGATCGAGAGGTCAATTGATCGTGTGAGGGGACTCTCCAATTGAACTTAGTACCTAGTTGGAATTATTTGATTGAGAACCAACCTTTGAGCTATTTTGAGACCTTTGTGAGGATCTATAACCTATTCATCTCGAGAGGGAGTTTAGGTGGAATTCGTATTGGCCCTTGGTTATTAATCCATAACACATATGAATTCGTTGCATGATACCTAGATTCTCCATACTATAAGTATTGCTAGTCTTATTCTCTATCTACTTGGCTCATTCATCCGTCTCCCATTCATCTATCCTTTTATTTTATTGTCATTTTTTGATTATCTTCCCTTTATGTTCATCTCTATAATACTATGACGAACACGAGATCGCTTAGACCCTAGTGCCTTCCTCCCTGTGGTTTGATAAATTCTTTAATTGGTTATCCCGACTACAAAATGGCTAATCATGCAACTCGAGCTACCCAGCTCGACTCGTGTCGACAACTCGAGCTCTCGCCTATCAAGTCGTGTTGCGAGGCTCTAAAACTTGAAACAACTATGGCACTTAGAGCTACAAGTCGAGTAGCGACTTGACAACTCGAGTTGGCTCTCGGGAAGACTTTCCCTACTCCGCACAGCTTGTAACTCGACTTAGACATTACCCAACATAACTCGAGCTGACAACTCGTGCTCTCGCCTGTCAAGTCGTGTTGAATCGATCAGAAACTTCAATTTCAGGAGGCCTTAGCTTGACTCGAGTTGCAAGTCGAGTTGGACCTAGCAACTCGAGTTGACTCACTACACAATTCTCGACAACTTTTGGGCACCAACTCGAGTTGCACCATGCAACTTGAGTTGAGTCCCGTGAGTTAGTTTCTTTGCTCATTTCAGCTCCCGACTCCATTTTGCTCATTTTTCACCTGTTTTAAACATATTTAGGTTCATTCACACACATTTCTATGAAAACACATAACACAACCAAATAATACATCAAATACGGATACAATAATACGTAAAGACATACAAAAAGACACTAAAATCTAGGTGAAAATAGCTACAATCAAAGGTGATCCAATATCATCTATGCTATTTGTTCTGTGCATGGAATACTTTAGTCGTCTGATGGCTAGTAGAATCAAATTGGGTGATTACAAGTACCATTCTAGAATATGTAAAAGGGTGGAGATATTCCATATGATCTTCGCTGATGATCTTTTAATATTGGGATATGGAGATACTTCAACCGATTTCCTAGTGGATGGAGTTTTACAACTGTTTGGAAGAACATCGGGCCTTTCTGTCAACCCTCAAAAATCGAATATCTACATGGCAGTTGTTAATCTACAACAGACTGATCTAATATGCACCATCTTGCCATATAATAGAGGCTCTATTCCTTTCAAGTATTTGGGTATTCCAATCTGTAGCAAGAGAATAGGAGTACAGGAATTCAAACCTTTGATGGACAAAATCAACAACATGATCAACAAGTGGTCCTCTAAACTTCTTTCTTTTATAGGTAGGCTTGAATTAATCACTTCAGGGATCTATTGTGTACTCTCCTTTTGGTGCATGATGGTTAAGGTACCCAGAGTTATTATTGCAAGAGTGAAAACCATGATTAGGAGATTCTTGTGGGGAACGAGAGCTAGTGCAGTGAGCTGGAAAGATGTTATCCAACCCAAATGTAGTAGAGGATTAGGGTTGAAGGACATAGTTACATGGAACAGTGCCCTGATGGCTACCACTCTATGGGATATACATACTGAGGCGTCTTCTCTCTGGGTGAAATGGATTCATGGAGTGTATCTTAGAAGTTGTGAGTGGACTAGAGTCACACCAAGGGCCAATGCTTCATACCTCTGGAAAACTTTGATCCACTTAAGAAATCGGATACTCAGAATAGTAGGAGAAACAGAATCGTTGGAGCAAATCATGCAAGAATGTGTCCATGGAAAATTTCTATCCTCGTTATTGTATGCAAAAATGAGGAAGGACGAAGTTGAAGAAGTTTCATTTGTTTACAAACAGATTTGGCATGAATGGATAGTGAGAAAACATAGTTTTAGATTGTGGCTTCTACATAGAGGAAGGGTGTACACAAAGGATAGAGTATGAAATTTGAATGGGGATTTCAGCCGTGGATTTTGTGTAGGATCTGAGGAGACCTAAGCACATCTCTTCTTCCACTGCCTCTACACACTATGTATATGGGATATTGTAAGGAATGGAATTGGTTGGAGAAGAAGATTCAACTCTGTGGGAGATGCTCTGAGGAAGATACATACTGATGCTCGAAACAATAAGAAGATCAAGAAATTGTTCACCATAGCCTTCTCCTCCATGATCTACAATATATGGACAGAGAGGAACGACCTACTTTTTGGATCAAGAATGTTCTCACCTAGCATTGCTGACAAGATTTTGACTCAAATTGTTAGACTCTACTTGAATTATTGAGATGTATCCCTTGAGCGCTGGTGCCAAGGATGTAGTAGGAAGTCATTAGTTTCGTTAGCTTTATGCTCTGTCGAATTTTCACCCTTATTATAGACTAAGGTAGATTGGATAGATTTTGCTCTTCGCATTGTACGCAAGTACCTTGTAAACGTAAATCAGTGAAATAACATTTACCAATTTCACAAGAATATTTGCACCATAAAACTAGAAAAAATACACAATATCAATAATCTTTAAATACTACAATATTACAAAATATCATATTCCTTTTACACACAATCTAATCAAAATCAACTATAACATACACTTTATTTTATTTTATTATCCAAAATACTCCTTATCTTTTTTATATCATTATAACTAAAAATTATTTTTTAAAATTCTGTGCTGCCAAATACGTGCATGTATTCCTGGGACGGAGAGAGTAATACTCTCGTGTATAAGAATAATATTCACTCCGGCCCACATTAAATTTCACATTTTTCATTTTCGTCCGTCCCACATTAAATTACACCATCAACAAAAGTAAACATTACATCAATTCATAACCTTAAAAGTACATTTTAATTAAAAATTTATCACTTACACCTAACATAATTTATACTACTATTTATTTATTACTTAAAAGGACTATATTATCCTTTAAAAATTAATAAAATTAATTAAAAATATATTTTTCCTAAACTCCATATACATATATGAGACAGAGAGTACATTTTATCACCTTGATATGTTAATAAATTTAAGGCCAGAATTTCTATTTAAGCACCTAAATAAGTATATGAGACAGAGAGTACATTTTATCACCTTGATATGTTAATAAATTTAAGGCCATAATTTCTATTTAAGCACCTAAATAAAGGGGTGTTTGAGGGTATTTTATTTTATTTTAAAAATATTTATTTTAATGATAATGACTAAAAAATTAATTTTATAACATAAAATTTAAGAATATTAATTTTTTTTAAATACTCTCTCTGTCCAACGCTTATCTTCACACTTTTCATTTTCATCCTTTCACACTTATCTTCGCCACCCGTAAAAAAGAAAACTTTACATTAACCAACAATCTCAAAAGTTATTATAATTTCAAAAATACCACTCTCTCCCACCTAACACACATAACATTTTTTATAATTTATTTATTACCTAAAAATACTACAATAAAGTAATTTTTGTTAAACTATGTATCTATAGTACTGAAGATAAGTATGGGAGGGAATAATATTTAATTTAATCGGATGATCCACGCCTTTCAACTGCGAGAATCTCATCTCTTTAATGAACGAGCGTAGGTGTCCATAGCAATAATAATTATTCTGAAATAAAATATTCCTTATAATTCATCGTTTAATTTAATAAATAAGAAGATATTCAAATTTGGTGTTTGATTTAAATCATTAATTATTGATCAAAATTCCATGTATTGACTGCTTATGTTTAGTTAAGGTTTATTTAAACGAATTTTAATGCACTGTTAATCAAATCAAAATTCTTCCACAGTCTAAAAATTCCTTTCAAACTCAACTCATTTATTGACATATGACAAGTTAGAGTCACATGGTCTTTAAGTCATATACTAAATGTTCTTTAGAACACAAATTTTGCTTAAACGTTTTTTAAAAATAAAACTTGTGTGCACTTGCGCACTATTCGCACCTACACGTTCTACATATTTGTAACTTTTAATATTAAATGTTGTAAGAATTTATACTTTTAATTTTTTTTAAAAATATTACTTAATTTTTTTTACTCAAACATTAATATTATTCGTTTTCAATCAACTTTTCAATTGAAAAAAATAATACACCTATAAATAAAATTGAACACCCTTTAAAATAAAATATATTATACCCTTGAGGAAGTACCATTTTATTACCATTCATATTTGTTGAGAGGTAGACGCTTGCATGTTACGCCGTTAAGTCAGTAGTGCTGAATGTTGATTTAAGAATGGGCCGCGAAGATCTATGGGCTTGTATATAGGAGTTGCAATTTGTAAGCAAGTTACAATCATATATTTGGTAGGCAAGATTTTGACATATCTCTTATTAACATTAGAGTATATATATGGGTTAAGTTTTATATATTCTTCAATTGTAAAATTACCATTAATAGGATTTTTCTTTTCACTTAAAGAGCGGACTTAAACAATTTGTTAAACGTTTTTCTTTTCTTCTTCTCTCTTAACAATGGACTTAAGCAATTTGCCTAACCATTATAATCCTTTGTACTCATCGTTTTTATTTTCTTCTTTGATCAATCCATGATTCATTATAGTATATCAACCACTTCTTTTTAATCGGAATGAGGAGGTGTCCTTTTATATGATGTTTTTTTTAAGGAAAAATTTACAACTCAAATTAAGACTTATATTCTGTTATATTGTAATATTTTAAATGGCAATAAGTTGTCATGTTGAGGAGTGACGTATTCTAATTCCAATTCATAGAACACGAATTCATGAAATACAAGTTTTTTTCTAAAATCGTAACTGAATTTTTATTTTTAAAAAATGGAGTATATAGAGTAATAGGGTATTTAAAAGTAATTTTCTTTTGAAATATCTATACACTCTAGATATAGCGTAGAGACTTTATATCATTTATTAAAACATCTAAATATATAGACAGGTATGAATATTATCTACAATAAAAGAAAATATTAAATCACAACACGTATAAATTACACTACATAATCAACTACATTTTGAGCCACGAAAACTTTTCTATTAAAAACAAAAATCATATTTGATTTATTTTATATTTTTTAGAAAATGTGTTATTTTGATTTTTCCTTATAATCCTTCTATCCTTTTATTTTTATTTTTCATTTTTAGCATCCTTTCGAATGAGTCTCATATATTTTTCACACACATAAGATCCCATAACACTCACTAATACAATTATAATATGGGGTCCACACATTTACTGATACAATTATCTACTACACATTAAATAATATTAATATTTTTTAATCCACGTGTAAAAAGTAAAGAGAACCCTTTAAAATGAACTAATGGAGTATATTTGCCTAGGAATTGGGATTAAGAAGATTTTTATTTTGAAAGCAAACAAACGAGAATATATATATATATATATATATATATATATATATATATATATATATATATATATATATATATATATATATTTATTGAGGATGCTCAACTCAATAATAGAGGCTTACGACAGACCGCGAAGCCCGAACTATACAATGGGGATTAAAAAATATTGAGAATATATTCCACTCATATAATTTTTTATTAAAATATTATAAAGTATGAGTTTCCTATGTTTGTTCTACGTCGACATACATCTTTATTGCATTGTATTTGTATTTGGGTTTAACCAAATATGCCGTTAATCAAACTGACACGATAACACAAATTGAAAAAATATTAATTTTCCAGCAAAAGTATTTGAGTCAGCCTATGTGCACCCAGCCGCACGAAGCACATTCCGTGCGTCTTTATAATTTTTATATCCCTTTACAATTTAAACCCCTAGCAATACATATGTTTAATATAGAATTGGAGGGAAATGTTATGTTCACATTGGGACACGAAGCATCTTTTCGTGTCCCCAGGCGCACAGGAGCTTTTGCGAAAGTATTTATAAACGCATCTTTATATAAAATAAAAATATTTTTTAATTCACGTTTAATTTCTCATCTATATCAAACCAAACACCCTTGCTACATTTTGGTCACCTTAACATGTGGGTGAACGTGGGCATAGCTATATATGGGCTCGGATTCTCTGTGTCATTTAATACATCATTTCCTGTGTCAAATCGTTAGATAGACGACACGTAGAAAAGAGAAACTATACCCTAATTCTTAAACCCTAAGGACAATAATTAAATTTATTTATCCCTCTTACGTGTTAATCACTTAAAGTGCACGAAAATATCATAGCAAATTCGGTGTGGCTATATAGTATAGTATAGATTATGCTCATGTTGTTGTCCGGACGGAGATTAACAGAAGTCGCCACTTTATATTAACGACTTTGCTTATTCATATAATAATATAATGGAGTATAATTATATGGAATTATTTAAGAAGCTTCTCTTAACAGTCATGGGTAATTAAATCAGCCACGTTTATTGTTATATCTTGTGGAACTCACAATGTACTACACATGTGACCAAATTATGAAAGAGCGATGGTTGCGTGCGTCCGGTGCACGGGACACATTCTGTGTGTCTTTAAAATTTTGTATTATGGGTAATACTAGTACATTACTTTGGTCTAAAGGGTATACACTTTAATTAATAAAATGTACACCATTTTGTTTTAAAGCGTATATACTTTTTATTAATATTTTTTTCTTTAGAAAATAAATGATACACATTTTTATACTTTATAATTTAACACAAAATTCTAAAGGCGCACGGAGTGTTGCCCATACGTCCAGATATACACAATAATTTTCTTTAGAAAATAAAGGGTACACATCTGTATACTAAAGGACATATTCCCTCTGTCCCCTCGATAAGTGTGCATTTTGCCATTTTGGTCCGTCCCAATACAAAGTGTCAATTTTCTTTTTTGGTTGATGTGTGAGAACATACAATAATACTTTTATACTCAACCCACTACACATGGGATCCACCTCAACACAAATACAACTATCCACTCCACATTAAAAAAATTATTTCTCTCACCTCATTACACTTTAAAATATTAAACTTCTTAATCCACGTACAAAAAGCAAAAGGACCCTTATCGAGGGAATGGAAGAATATAATTTAACACAAACTTCTAAAGACATACAAAATATGATACGTGTTCTTAGGTGCATAGAAATTTTTGCTATTATGAAAACTATATGCTATAGGTTGTCTACCATGTACAAACCTAAAAAGGTTGAAGTGCTCAAAGTCGCTTTTATCCTTTAAATAAATAGTAGTAGTATATACTACTCCCTCCGTCCCAACTTCAACTTCACACTTTCCGTTTTGGTCCGTCCCAAATTCAACTTTACACTTCCATAAAAGGAAAAAGTAACAAACTAATATCCCTCTAACATACTTTAATTTCAAATTTGCCATAACATTTTTAACACACATAACATACTTTATCATTTATTTATTACCCAAAAATACCATACTACCCTCAAAAGTAAGTCAAAAAGTGATTTTTCTTAAACTCCGTATCTACAGTAAACGTGAACTTGAATTTGGGACAGAGGGAGTAAGTTATAGTGGGGTTACTTTTTCATTAAAATAAATTTTCAGATATATCAACTTAATGTTGTTGAGAGAGCCTACTTAAATGTTGTTGAGAGAGCCTACTTAATTTCATCCTAATTTTATAAAATTAATTTTAATATATAAATATTATTTTTAGAAAAATTAATTAAACTTTTTAAATAAAAATACTCATCCATCTAAAAAATATCACTCGATTCCATAATAAACTTTCTCATTTTTTAGAGTAATATAATATTTTTATATAATAAATAAATTATAAAGTATGATATTTGTGTCAGGCGAGAGTCGTAAAATTGTAATTAAAATAAAATTTTAAGGTAGAAATTGATGTGATATGTCTTTTTTTATGGTGAAGTTTAATATGAGACGAATGAAAATAGAAAATATAAAGTTTATTAAGGAGGGAGTACTATATTATTAGAACTAAGTAATATATATATATTTTTTTTAATTTAGAAGTATAATTTATTATTTTAAAGAATAATTATTAATTGTACTAAATGTAATTTTTATTTAGTATTTTTAATTGAAATCCAAAAAAAAATAAAATTCCAACACCCTTAATTACACATTAGCTACTTTGAAGAATATAATTTCTACGCCCCCAGGGCATAGCTCAAGTGGTAGAGGGGAGGGTGGAAAGGCCTTCCAGCTGAGCTTGGTTGCTGCAGGGTGGGGGTTCGAGTCCTGCCTTTGGCATGGATTTGGCCCCTTGCAAGCACAAGTTTAACAGTGAGCCCTCTCTATAAGCCACTTGAGGCACATTATTTGACAAAATAAAGATGTCAGCTTCTCTACAGTTGTTCCCGTGTACCATTCAACACCGAATTCTTCCCTATTTATATATGGGGGAATGCCACTTGAGGCACATTATTTGACAAAATAAAGATGTCAGCTTCTCTACAGTTGTTCCCGTGTACCATTCAACACCGAATTCTTCCCTATTTATATATGGGGGAATGCCGCCACCACCACCACCAACCCCCTCCCGCATTTCTCCTCTCTGCGGCCCGCATTTCTCCTCTCTGCGGCGGCGCCGACATCGTCACCTTATACGTATTCGTATCCGTAGAAATAGATTCTGGAAATGGGGGCTCTCCGGTGTGCCGCTGGTCAGCCGCCCTCCCGCATTTCCTCTCTGCGGCGGCGCCGACATCGTCACCTTATACGTATTCGTATCCGTAGAAATAGATTCTGGAAATGGGGGCTCTCCGGTGTGCCGCTGGTCAGCCGCCCTCCCGCATTTCTCCTCTCTGCGGCGGCGCCGACATCGTCACCTTATACGTATTCGTATCCGTAGAAATAGATTCTGGAAATGGGGGCTCTCCGGAGGGGAGGGTGGAAAGGCCTTCCAGCTGAGCTTGGTTGCTGCAGGGTGGGGGTTCGAATCCTGCCTTTGGCATGGATTTGGCCCCTTGCAAGCACAAGTTTAACAGTGAGCCCTCTCTATAAGCCACTTGAGGCACATTATTTGACAAAATAAAGATGTCAGCTTCTCTACAGTTGTTCCCGTGTACCATTCAACACCGAATTCTTCCCTATTTATATATGGGGGAATGCCGCCACCACCACCACCAACCCCCTCCCGCATTTCTCCTCTCTGCGGCGGCGCCGACATCGTCACCTTATACGTATTCGTATCCGTAGAAATAGATTCTGGAAATGGGGGCTCTCCGGTGTGCCGCTGGTCAGCCGCCCTCCCGCATTTCTCCTCTCTGCGGCGGCGCCGACATCGTCACCTTATACGTATTCGTATCCGTAGAAATAGATTCTGGAAATGGGGGCTCTCCGGTGTGCCGCTGGTCAGCCGCCCCTCCTTCGGACTACGTTCTCCTCGAACGACGTCGTCAAGACATCCAGCAATGCCCTCACGTGCTCCCGCCAAAAGCCGTTAATCTATTGCACGCTGTCAAAGAACGGACCGGGGATAAATAAAGATGTCAGCTTCTCTACAGTTGTTCCCGTGTACCATTCAACACCGAATTCTTCCCTATTTATATATGGGGGAATGCCGCCACCACCACCACCAACCCCCTCCCGCATTTCTCCTCTCTGCGGCGGCGCCGACATCGTCACCTTATACGTATTCGTATCCGTAGAAATAGATTCTGGAAATGGGGGCTCTCCGGTGTGCCGCTGGTCAGCCGCCCCTCCTTCGGACTACGTTCTCCTCGAACGACGTCGTCAAGACATCCAGCAATGCCCTCACGTGCTCCCGCCAAAAGCCGTTAATCTATTGCACGCTGTCAAAGAACGGACCGGGGATCCTACCGGCGGTCGAGAAGGTTCCTAGGGCTCCTTCGTCGGTTGCGCCGCCTGCTCCGGCCGCGTCGGAGCCTCTTCTCAGAGTTTCTCCCGGTTCTCTCCAGTGCGAGAGTGGATATTTGTTGGAGAACAAAAATTTGGGGAGAAATGCTGAGAGGGATGGTACGCTGAATGCTATGGAGTATTTGACGAATATTCTGGCGTCTAAGGTGTATGATGTGGCGTATGAGACGCCATTGCAGTTGGCGACGAAGCTCTCAGAGAGATGGGGCGTCAATGTTGGCGTCAATGTCTGGCTCAAGAGAGAGGATCTTCAGCCTGTATGTGTTAACTTGGTTTCTGTTTATATTACTCCGTTTTATATCGTATCGATTAAATATGTGAATTGTTTGGATTCTTGTTCCTTACAACGGTTAGTTCGTTGATGAAAAAATCTTATAGTGAGTTTTCAGCGGAATATGTTAAGTGTGAAATTAATCCGCGTTTTCTTTGAATTGTTTGTTGTTTTTTACTCCCTTTTTCTCGCTTAATGTAGTATTTAGCATGGTTCGAATTGTTCAAGGTCTGTTCAAATTATATTATAAGCTTTATTATTTTTGAGTGATTGTGGGACGTCATCCTAAGTTGAAGGGCAGCCTCTGAATTACTAGTAATCTGGGCATTGATTCTTGAAGACAAAATTCTTTGACATTCTGGTGGTTCAAAAGTTTATTCCTGCCAATGGTCTATTTGTGCAGGTATTTTCATTCAAGCTCCGAGGTGCTTATAATATGATGGCGAAACTTCCAAAGGAACTACTGGAAAGAGGAGTAATTTGTTCATCAGCAGGAAACCATGCTCAGGGTGTGGCTTTATCTGCACAGAAATTGGGTTGCAATGCCGTGATTGCTATGCCTGTTACAACACCAGAGATTAAGGTGATCATTTATTTATGTTATAAGTTCACCTTTGGTTAATCGCAGTTGGCATTCTAATGTCCTTTTCCTTGGTGTTGGTAGTGGAGGTCGGTTGAAAGACTGGGGGCAACTGTTGTACTTGTTGGTGATTCGTATGATGAAGCTCAATCTTATGCCAAAAAGAGGGCAGAGGAGGAGGGGCGCACATTTATACCTCCTTTTGATCATCCTGATGTGATCATAGGTCAAGGAACAGTTGGAATGGAGATTGTGAAACAGATGAAAGGGCCATTGGAGGCAATATTTGTGCCTGTTGGTGGTGGAGGGCTTATAGCTGGTATTGCTGCCTATGTGAAAAGGGTTTCCCCTGAGGTGAAAGTTATTGGCGTAGAACCATTTGATGCAAATGCGATGGCATTATCTCTTCTCCATGATCAGCGAGTTGTGCTGGACCAAGTTGGAGGATTTGCTGATGGTAGCTGTAAAAGTGGTTGGTGAAGAGAATTTTTGACTTTGCAGAGAACTGATAGATGGAGTAGTTCTTGTTGGCCGTGATGCTATTTGCGCATCAATAAAGGTTTGTTTTCTTCTTCTTCTTGTTGGAATATTCTCTATGCTATGTTGAATGGTGCTGTGGTAGGTTCATTTCATGCGTTGAGAAAAAAAAAATTATTGTATGTTCAATCTTCATTATTGTTGTCCCTTGAATTAAAAAATATGTAATAATTTAGAGCTTGAGCTAATTCAAATAGTAAATTCTCTTTCAAATATTCATACTTCACCAAGTTCTATGGTGTCAGTTCTGATATTGACTATATTTCTGTTTTCTCAGATTTCATTACCATAGATCTATTTCTTACTTACAATTTTCTGCATGTTGGAATTCCACCTTTCTGCTTAGTATGAGAGGAGATATTTTGAGTGATTGAGTTGATGTTGATCGGTTTTGATATGTTTATTTTTCTTGCTTTCTGAATTAGTTGCCCATGTTATTGCCAGAGCACAAACTATGTTCAGATTCAATATAACTTAGAAATTGTCTGCTTTAGCAACTCCAACTCTTCAATGCTTAAAAATCTAAATTCATCATATTTCGAGGATGGTTGCAACAGTAGCAAATATCTTCTTAGTCATGCTTCTTTTATTTAAGATTGATGCATCGCTAAGATAAGCATTTAGCACATGATGGTAGCATTTGATATTTATGGCTAGATTTTTCAATAGTTGCACGTCTGAAGGCTACTTGATGTAATGGAATTGACCCTATAGTTATGGTCTTTGCAGTTAAAATTAAATTCCTGTAATGTTTTCTGTATTTACCGCTTAATTTTCTTGAACTGCATCTCCTACACAAATTGATTTCGTTATAACCTTTTCATCTTATTTTTTTTAAATTTATTTTTATTAGTGATATAAAGTACTTTCTTTAATCTTTATGCTTACTTACTGCATTTATTATCTCCAATGCACAATTATTTTTTATATTTGATGCTCTATGTATTATGATTCATGGAATCAAAGCTTGAGAATATACTATTAATTATGAAGCGGACTTGCACAGGACATGTTTGAGGAGAAGAGGAGCATTTTAGAACCAGCTGGTGCTCTTGCCTTAGCTGGAGCTGAAGCTTACTGCAAGTACTTTGGACTCAGGGGTGCAAATGTAGTAGCATTGACCAGTGGAGCTAACATGAACGTTGATAGATTGAGATTGGTAAACCGAACTTGCAGATGTTGGTAGAAGGCGAGAAGCTGTACTTGCAAATTACATGCCAGAGGAGCCTGGAAGCTTTAAAAAGTTTTGCGAGCTTGTTAGTTTTCTAATTTATGTATAACTTATTATGCTTATTATTCCAGGATGCATGTTGAAGTGTATGATTGTGTTTTCTTGCAGGTGGGACCTATAAATATTACTGAATTTAAATACAGATATAATTCAGCTGCAGACAGAGCTTTAGTACTATACAGGTAAGATATATGCTTGATTTGCTTCTGTTCGTTTAAAAAAAAATTATGTTCATTGGCCATCAATATTTTGCAGTTCTATATTTATGAAGTACCAGTATCTCATCGTTCTATAATTTTCCTTTCTTTACAGCGTTGGCCTTCACACTGACTTAGAACTTGAAGCAATGATCCAGAGAATGGAATCGGCTCAACTATATACAATTAATCTTACAGCAAATGACTTAGTCAAAGATCATTTGCGACATTTGGTATGTGAATCTTATATTTTTTTCAAGGAAAGTGCCTTCCATTGCTCATGATGTTTACATATTGAAATTTGCATTACCCAGCCAGCTGATTTATTTTCTCAGCAGTTTTCTGATGGTTGAATTTGATGTTCATATCCATGTCCTTTATAAAGTGCTGAAAACATTAAACTCAAAGAAAATTAAGCTCTAGCATGCAGTAGTGTGGATGGCTGCTTATTTTTTTATTTTTTTTTAATTTTTATTTTTAAATCTGAGAATGAAATGTTGCTATGTTTCATATCTTTTACTAAAACTTGATTGTTCATTCTTACTATAGTGTGATTATGTCTTTTCCTTTCATACTTCTTTTTTTTTCCCTTAAGATAAGATACAGTGGTTGAGTGGATGAGTTTATACCCACAAACCATTTAATTCTAAAATCTAATGTTCTTATATGTTGTGACTACCAATGATGATGTTATTCTGTAAAATGCTTAAAACACTTTCATCAAATCCTTCTATTCTTTCGCTGGACTAAACAGGAAAAGCTTTAGTTCTAAGAAATATAAAAGCAAATGTAGTGACAAAGTTGATGTGGCATAGGTATTTTTTCCCAGT
Source organism: Pogostemon cablin (assembly GCA_023678885.1). Taxonomy (NCBI): domain Eukaryota; kingdom Viridiplantae; phylum Streptophyta; class Magnoliopsida; order Lamiales; family Lamiaceae; genus Pogostemon; species Pogostemon cablin. The sequence continues at coordinate 18,042,576 of CM042977.1, read as the reverse complement.
TTGTTTTAGGAAAAAAACCTTTCCGAAATGCTAACAATCTCAATAGTGATGAACTGGACTGTCTCACCTATCCTCTCAAGCCAACTTACGAACACAAGTAACATAAACATGTACTTTTTCAATACATTTTGTGCTTCCATAAATGAACAATGTTGGTGCCTCAATTAATGAAAAGTCTATCATTTCATATTGTTGAACAGTATATAGATTCTCTATTTATAAAATTTACTTGGAAACTGATGTTTATTCTCTTGGAGTGTTTAAGAGATAGAAGAAGCCTGCTGTGTTTAAGAAGTCTCTAAAATCCATTTGAAATGTACTGTCTGTAAGGTATTTTTCAAATTATTCACAGACCAGCTACATGCATTTATTAGGATCTGGATACCTGGCCATAATGGTGAAGATCTTCACTGGTATGGTGGAGGGAGAATTATCCAACTTCTAAGGGAGTCCATTAACTGTTTATGTTGACATTCAGGCGGCCTTGAGGTAGGGTGACCTCCCGGGGTTATTTGGGCCTACTTTTAGACATACATTTAAATAATACTAATTGTAAATTTCTTACTTGGTATATATTTTCAAATATCCAAATCCTATTGATAAATTATATTACTTATTAAATGTGGAAACTATTTCCCTCCTTTGCGTTCTTAACAAAATCCACTTTTATTGATGAAAATATCGATAATACCCATTTGATAAAGATTATATTTTTTAATTAGATATTTATCATTGTAGTAGATGTTTCTATTGCTGCCTTGCAAAGTAGATTTGAACAAATTTTTTTGTTTTGTTTTTGAGTTCTTGTATTGATCAGAGAAATTTAAAACTTTAGATGATGATAAATTAAAAAAAAATGCTGTAAGATTATAATTATACGAATTCAGATGATTTAATTTCTGAACTGAAAGCCTTACGATTTTCTTGGCAGGAAAAAAAGAGGCACTTGAAATCATAGGGTTTGCAATCGCTTTGATTTGTCCTAGCCTTGATTGCCTATAATATGTTATTGACTATACCCCAGAGTGTGATTGTGCAAAAGGATTCTTCTGTGAATATAATTTATTAAAAAGTTACTTATAGTAAACTATTTCTCTATCAATGTTGAATGAAATGATCAACTCTGTATTGAAAGATTTTGAAGATATTATTTAAGTCACTTCAGAACATGCTAGAAGAAGTTTATCCTTTTTATACTTCCCTTCTCATATTGTGTACAATTGTATTGATGATGTTTGAAGGAGCCTCATTTTTGTTGTTAAACACGTACATAGTTGTTGGGGCTGGCTTTGTACAGTTCCTCAAAATTGATGTATTATTTGGACAACTATTGTATTCAATATTTTAGGAAGTTAACTTATTTCATATTGCTTGAATCATAAATATTGTAATTTAGATTTAAATACATGTTCTGGCTCTGCCTTTGTGAATTCGAAGACCCACAAAATTTTCTGATCTAAATTGTGGGCATATGAAATTTGTTTTATTTCTAGTACTAGAGTAGATTGAGAACCATCTATGATTTTGCCTCGCTCTAAAGCTAGCATCCCATTAAGAAAGTGCTCCACTAGTTTATCTATACACCATTCCACCTAAATGTAGATTGTTCATGGCCTAGTTATTAAAGGTGCTCCAAAGGCGCGCCTTGGCCAAGGCTATGGCCTTTGCGCCTCAAAATCACATATCAAGGCACTGATCTCCAAGGAGCGCCTTTGTGCACCTCAGGAGTGCCTTATCGCGCCTTGAGATTCTGCCCATTGTTGCTGTTTTTAAAGGTTTATGATGATTGAAGTAACAACTTTATTAGTTGAATAACAACTTTTACATTGAGCGGCAACTTATCCTAGCCCTAAATTTAGTATATATCATTTTTTTCAATTTAAGTTAGGGATTTATATATAAGGTTTTGAGAGACACACATCACACCCAACATCAAACGGTCAAACCTCTTCTGCCACCAACCACCAGCCGCCAGCAGAGACCCACCACCGGCCATCCGCTCATTGTCCATCGTCCACCAGCTGCTGCCAACCAGGCATGACGTCAGGTGTATAGAAAGGGTAAGAAAACATCAGTAAAAGCTACTATAAGATTCTTAGATGAGGAGGAGGAGGAAGAAGAAAAGTAGTTGGATTTGTAGAAGTGTAGAAGATGGAGATTTTAATGAGGAAGAAGAACATTTTGACGATGAGGACTTTGATGTTGATGAAGGAGACCTGGAGATGATAATTAGATTATTTTTGTTACTAGTATCTTGTGTGATTGACTTGTTTTCTTTCAATCAAGATGAATGTTCATGTATGCATGTTTATTTTTAAAGTAAATGGCTTAATGCATGTCTCATATGTGTGTCAATTGTTATATTATGTGTTTTATAACTTAATTTATTAGGTAATTATGTTGTACATAGGTTATATATTGTTTAGAATAGGACCAATAGGTTATAGTTCTATATTACTTATTTATATTCAAGGTGCACATCAGGCACAAATATGCCTCGGAGCGCTTTGACCCTTAATAACTATGGTCCATGGATTTTTTTTTTTGGTCTAATTCTGTTTCAGCAATGATTTAATTTTGCAAGTGCAGCTATGTTCTGGAACAGTGAAGGTGTAATTATTAGCAGCTCAATACGTTTTGTGAACTTTTCAAATAATTACATAATCTAAATTTTGAGTCATTGATAGCACCATGCATATTATCTTATTAAAATTATTAAGACTATCACACGGACATAAAATGATAGTTTTAGCCACCCTAATGTTGTTATACTGGAATATAGGTATTAAATATGTGAGATTAATAGTTGGAGAAATATCAGTTGAGGTACAGAGATTTAGAGGAGTTGGAAGACTGAATTTTTGCTGGATGGAGTTTGAATTAGATCAGTTGCCCTTCATTTACTGGACTAGTCCCTGTTTATACAAGCAAATTTCAGCTACCGAGTAGCCTAAAATTTTCTAGTTTATCTAGCATGTCACTATTGACCATTTCTTATTTCGCTTACTAACTATCTTTCATACACCTCCGTTGTCATTCCAGAAACTTGGAGAATTGATTTATCAACATTTTTCTTTTGCTAGTATTCTACAGACTACATCTATTATGGAAGTATGCACATTGTTTTAATATGCTGAAACCAAAGTTGGAGAATTGCCCGTTGCTATATAGGCTTTGTGTTTCTTGGTCATCATGTCATGCTCTTCTTGTGATTTCTTACAGCAGATGTATGTTTCGAGCTTGAAAATAACTAAACTAATCTTGATTATTTGGACTTGTATATAAATATCCTTCGAATTGTTGCTCATTGATTTTAGAATCTGCCTAAATATGTAATGAAGTACTTGTGTGATGCAAAACAATCTGTTGCATTCATTGAATAAGGTATACTAGATCAAGCCTAATCTAACATCAGGACATTTCTTGGTTTTGTATAACTCTTTAATTGATAACTTGCCATGTAGCTTTCAATATGATATATTCATTTATGTGCTTGATTAATTTGTCTTAGATGGGTGGAAGATCAAATGTTAAAGATGAGCTGCTGTGCCGTTTCATTTTCCCGGAGAGGCCTGGTGCTTTGATGAAATTCTTGGATGCCTTGAGCCCACGTTGGAATATAAGTTTGTTCCATTATCGTGGACAGGTAGTAATCTTCAATAACTGGCTTTCATATCTACATTCATTACTTTTATGCAAACATTTATCCTTTCTGTCGCACATTTCTAGGGAGAAACTGGTGCAAATTTGTTGGTTGGCATCCAAGTTGCTCCAACTGAAATGGAGGAGTTCAGGTCTCGTGCACTAAGTCTTGGCTATGAGTTTGAACTGGAAACAGGTAACGAAGCGTTCCAGATTTTGATGCGATGATGTAGGGCTATCAAGCTTACGAGGTTTTTCCAAGAAAAAAATCGCTTTCGCCTCGTTACGCACTGGGGCAAAAGCGGGGTGTAACATATTGTGTTGGTCCCAAGCAACATGCAAGCTTCAGAGGAAAGCTACTTCTTTTGTGTTGCATGGTTTGGTTTTTGGGCTAATTATTGGGTAGAAAAGTTTTCTATATTATTCCGGTTTGTTTAATTCCAATGTAACTACAACTTGTTACAAACAGTACTGATTTGATGATGTGGCTTTACATTTTTTTTTTCTGGTCAGTCAATCCACTCAGGTCTATCTATGATGAAGTCAGATTGTAGTTTTGAATTTTGGCTAGTGTATGGCATCTGCAGCAGTGTAACTAGGTTGAGGTACATTATCGTAACTTTACTTTCCCATTCTACTAAATTAAATTATCTGTATATCTAAGGTGCGTACTAAGTGATTTTATGGAGAGATTTACTATTTGACCGCCCTTTGCAAGGGATTAAATGCTTAATTTCATGTCAAAGCTAATTCTTGGATCACTTGCGGCTTCCCCTACAATTGTTAAGTTAGAAGTTTGTTCTATTTTACTTTTTATTCCTGTATGGAATTAAGGTAACTTTTATTTTTATACGTTATTTAAGAAAAAAAATTAAAATATTTTGGGATAGATTTTGTGTGAGATTGTTTAGACATTTTTATTTTTGTAATCACTTTTTCTATAAAACATTATTACTTTCAATATAAAATGTTACCACTTTTTATTTATACCATAAATTATTTATATATTAGCCCTATCAATATTTTTTAATACAGTATAAGTATCATTTTCGGGTGGTCTCACACAAATTTTTGTCAATATTTTTTAACTAATTTTATTAAGTTTTTAGAATAATATACTCCCTCCGTCCCGGGCAAAGATATGCATTTACTGTAGCTTTTGTGACAACTTTATGCAGTCAAACGTAGTTGTTTGATAATACAACTAAAATATTGGGTTTATGCTCCTAGTAATAAACTATCCACTACACATTAAATAACAATACTCCTTAATCAACGTGCACAAAAGCAAAGTACCATCTTCACATTAAATAACAATACTCCTTAATCAACATGCACAAAAGCAAAGTACCATCTTTCGGACGGACGGAGAGAGCAAGAGAATACATAATCACCGTTCTTTTAGTAAAATTATAATTAAAAAAATAAATATAAACTTACTACTTAACTACAAGTTAAATTTTGTAGGTGCACTGCAAAATTAGGGATGACAACGGGTAGGGTATCCGCTTATTTTGGGGTACCTGTACCTGTATCCGATTAAAAAAATAACTACCCGTATCCATATCCGTCCTATTTAAAAAATTTATTAGGCGTGCACCCGGGCGCACGGAACACATTCCGTGCGCCTTTAGAAATTTTGTATTATGGGTAAGGGTACATTAATTTGGTCTAAAGGGTATACACTTTAATTACTAAAGGTACACAATTTTGTTCTAAAGGGTATACACTTTTCATTAATATTTTTTTTTCTTTAGAAAATAAAGGGTACACATTTTTATACTAAAGGGTATACAATTTAACACAAAATTCTAAAGGCGCACGGAGTGTTGTTCGTGCGCCCAGATTTTTCTTTAGAAAATAAAGGGTACACATCTGTATACTAAAAGGTATACAATTTAGCACAAATTTCTAAAGGCGCACGGAAAGTGTTCCGTGACCCGTTTCATTACCATTTATCAATACCCGCGGGTACCCATACCCGTTTAATATTAATTTTTTATATATATATTTGTATTTTTTATTGTCTAAATAAGTATAATAATAAAAATTACATTATTATTAATTAAATATAAAATAAATATAATATAAATTGTATTATTTTAAATAAATATTTAATAAATTTGATAAAAAATCAAACTTATAACTATTTATTAAATATATAAAATATCTTATCATATATAAATTATATAATATATATTAAATTTTATAAAAAATATATATATAATCGGTTACCCGCGGGTATTTGAGGCATTACTCGTACCCGTCCCAAACCCTAATGATATTTTTCACAACTACCCGTACCCGTCCCAAACCTGTTTACAACTACCTATACCCTACCCATTAAAATTCGGATAGACCGGATACCCAAAAATACCCGTCCCTTTGCCATCCCTATGCAAAATCACTCTTAAAAAAAATGGTAGTACTATACTCCTATGTTTTGCCACGGTGAATTAAGAGTATTAGTTAAGGGCATCTATAGTAGTTTACACTATTTTACAGCACATTCACGTGTAAATAGTAATTCATCTCTAATCGTTTGCACTATACTTTTTACTCTAAAAAATAAAAAATTCATTAAATTCTATTAATTTTTTCCCACATAATTAAAATCATTTTAATTTTAGTATTTATCTTTAATTTAAGAAGAAATTAATATAACTTAAATATTTTAAAAATATTATTAGTTAAATATTTCAGACGAAATATGTAATTTTAATTTTATATTTCAATTTTATCTTCATATATTTTAATTGTTTTGAAAAAAGAAATTAAATAGTGTTGCCCATCAATAAATAAATAACGAGTTAGTCTCTTGTGAGACGGGTTATTGGTGAGACGGATGTGAGACGGATCAACCCGTCACTAAAATATGCTTATTTGTGGTTAAAGTGTGCTTATTTGTGGTTAAAGTATGTCGATAATAAATTAAATTATAACACACTAACATCATACTTTAATACATAATCCAACATACTTTAAAAAACATACATTAACAACTATTTAACATACTTTATTTAAATAATCGACATACTTTAACATGTCTCACAAACCGTCTCATGAAGGTAGCGTCTCACAAGAGACTTTGTCATAAATAACTGATCTCATCCTATAATTAACTAAAACAAATATTAATAATAATAAAAAAAAAAAGAAAAAAGGTGCTCATCAAATTGGTGCGATTAATACCACCTCACAAAATAACGCGGTAAAAATTGATTCACTGACCCGTGCTGCTGGAGATGGCCCAATAAATTAAAAAAATTCCCCCAAAATATGAGAACACTCTTTTGAGTGAATAAAACAGCGTGTGGAGAATAGCTTGGATTATTGAAATTTGAAGGATTTGGGTTGAATTAGGGTTAGGAATTGAAAAGGATTTGAAGTTTGGGGAATAATAAACGAATACATCTATTTCAGAGCCGCATTCAGCAAAGAAATATGTGCATTGGACCTTGCTTCTTTTAAAGATGAAATTTGGTGAAAAAAATTCAACGCCAAATCCTTATTAGGTTTAGGGTGTTGAATGGATGTTGCTCGCTCGATGGTTCTAAGGTGCACTTCTCCGCATGCCGACTTTCTCTCGAAAATTCTGTCGACTCCTTTTACAAGGTTTTTCCCCCTAATTCGAGTTGTTCATGTATTTCTAGTGTATTTAAATTCAAAATCGTCTCTATAATGTTATTTTGTTGATAGAGTTTTGTGCCTTCCTTAAAATTCCAGTTGAAGAAGTGAGTGTAAGTTTATAGAATTTGCTAATCAGTTCATATGTTAATTGGATGCAGGGAATTCACAAGATCCATCGTATGTACAATGTTGGGATTTTGGATGAAAGCGTTGAGTTCGAAAATTCATCGGATTACAAGAGCATTCAAGGAGAAAATTTGAAAATCAATTTGTGTGAAGATGAAGGAATTTCTGGGCAGGTTGTTGATATTAGTGTTCCTGCAGGAAAATTAAATGCATTCGAGAATCTGGATGATTATTCAGGATGTAGATATATGGGTTCAAGAAATAAAATGAATCCTTTACATGTGAAGAAGAAATTGCTCTTTGAAGAATTGCGTCTCGTTTCAACGAAATTCAATGAAACTGTTTCTCTAGATGATGTTGCTTTAGCTTATATTTTGCGAGTTTGGCTTGGTGGTAAGGTTTCTTTTCACATTGTTCCACAGATTCATGCTAAGATCATCTGTTGTGGTTTAAGTGCAAGCCAGCACATTTGCAATCCTCTCATTGATTTATACTTAAAGAACGAATATTTAGATTCTGCAGCGCAAATTTTTAAAAACATGAGCACTAGGGATAGTGTTTCTTGGGTTGCCATGTTATCAGGCTTGTCCAAAAACAGTCGAGAATTAGAGGCTATACTCCTTTACTGTGAGATGCGGAAGTTTGGAGTATTTCCCACTCCGTATGTTTTCTCTAGCATTATAAGTGCCTGCGCCTAGATAAACTTGTATGTAGTTGGGAGGCAACTTCATGCTCTAATCTTCAAGTAGGGATACTCATCAGAGCTTTTTGTGTGCAACTCTCTTGTTTCACTTTATTCTAGGTGTGGGAATTTGTCATCTGCAGAACTGATTTTTAGTGGAATGCAGAGTAGGGATAAAGTTTCGTACAATACTCTGATATCGGGCTTTGCTATGCAAGGATCAATAGACAAGTTTTCCTGTTACTCAACAGGATGAAGAGTGAGTCCTTGAAACCTGATAGTGTTACAGTTGCGTCTCTACTGAACTCCTGTGCTTTAATTGGAGATCTTAATAATGGAATGCAATTGCATTCTTATGCAATTAAGGGAGGAATGTGTTCAGATATCATCATTGAGGGTTCTCTATTAGACCTCTATGTAAAATGTTCTGATATTAAAACAGCCCATAAGTTCTTCCATGCATCACAAACGGATAACGTGGTGCTGTGGAATGTGATGATGGTGGCATATGGACAGAAAGGAGACCTTCAAGAGTCGTTGGATATTTATTCAAAGATGCAGATTGAGGGCCTGATGCCAAACCAGTATACTTATCTTAGTATTTTAAGAACGTGCACGTCTGTTGGAGAACTTGGTCTAGGAGAGCAAGTTCATACCCAAGTTATAAAAACTGGATTTCAGCCAAATGTGTATGTTTGTAGTGTGCTTATAGATATGTATTCGAAACATGGTAAACTGGAAACTGCCTTGAAAATATTCAGACGTCTTCATGAAGACGACATTGTTTCTTGGACAGCTATGATTGCAGGATATGTGCAACATGACATGTTTTCTGAAGCTCTTAGACTCTTCAAAGAAATGCAAGGAAGAGGGATTCAGTCGGATAATGTAGGATTTGCAAGCGCAATTAGTGCATGTGCTGGAACTCAAGCTCTCAATCAAGGACGTCAAGTTCATAGTCAGGCTGTTGTCTCTGGCTACTCTTTAGATATTTCAGTTGGAATGCACTTGTATCTCTGTATGCTAGATGCGGTTGTCAACTAGAGGCACTGTTGGCATTTGAGAAAATGTCTGCTAGAGATAATGTCTCATGGAATGGATTGATATCAGGGTTTGCTCAGAGTGGAAAGAGTGAGGAAGCACTGAAGGTGTTCTCTCAAATGATTCAAGCCGGTGAGGAGGCTAATATGTTCACCTATGGCTCTGCAGTTAGCGCTGCGGCAAATTTAACGAATGTGAAATTAGGGAAGCAAATTCACGCGAGAACAGTCAAAACAGGCTACACCAGCGAGATAGAAGTAGGCAACGTTTTAATCACACTTTATGCAAAATGTGGTTCCTTGATGGCGTCAGGAGCGTGTTCATTGAGATGCCTCAGAAAAATGAAATTTCGTGGAATGCTGCGATAACAGCGTATTCTCAACATGGACATGGTAGGGAAGCTATAGAGCTCTTTGAGAATATGAAAATGCTACCATTGATGCCAAACCACATAATGTTCGTCGGAGTTTTGTCGGCTTGTAGCCATGTAGGAATGGTAGAGGAAGGGCTCGGATACTTCCATTCAATGAGTGAACTCCATGGCTTGACACCAAAACTAGAACATTACGCGTGTGTGGTTGATATTCTTGGGAGGGCCAGTCAACTCGCCCGTGCAAGAGCATTTGTGCAGTCTATGCCCGTTAAACCCAATGCGATGATCTGGAGGACCCTCTTAAGTGCGTGCACAGTTCACAAGAACTCAGAAATTGGTGAACTTGCAGCAAAAAATCTTGTAGAATTAGAACCAAAAGACTCAGCTACTTATGTTCTCATGTCAAATATGTATGCTGTTACTAACAAATGGGATAACCGTGATCGTGTAAGACAAGTGATGAGAGAGATGGGTGTGAAAAAAGAGTCTGGTCGTAGCTGGATCGAAGTAAAGAATTCAGTGCATGCTTTTTTTGTTGGTGATAGAGTGCATTCTCTTGCAGAAGAGATATACAAGTACTTGGAAGAAGTAAACAAAAGTGTGGTTTCCATTGGTTATGTTCAAGATCGCAATAGCTTATGGAATGATTTGGAGGTGGTGCAGAAGGATCCGACTTCATACATTCACAGTGAAAAGTTGGCTATTGCTTTTGGACTTCTGAGTCTTCCTAACATGGTTCCCTTGCATGTTATGAAGAATCTGCGTGTGTGTAATGATTGCCATAATTGGATCAAATTCGTCTCCAAAGTTGTGGATCGAACCATTGTTGTACGTGATACATATCGTTTCCATCATTTTCAAGATGGAATCTGTTCGTGCAAAGATTTTTGGTAAACTCACAAACTACGATCAGTGGGAATTCAGAACTGACCTCACGCGTAGTTTAGATTTTGGGAAGCAGAATATGCAAATTGTCCGACGACCAGGAGGCCTGAAACGCGCATCCATCGGCGGAGCTTGTGAGCTTTCTATCCCCCCGTTCATCGGTAAGGTACACATTTATTTTTTTTAATAGTAAAACAGATAGTTATATTTGTGGGGCTATGAGTGGGTTCCCTTTTTCAAAAAGGAAAAATAAATACTGTTAGAGTGGAAACAAAACATATACTAGGGAATATTTTTTTCTTCATCTTATTATTTCAAGGGTGCATTGCAAGTTTAAATGCTTGATATTGTTTGATTGCAGGTGAAACCTGTAAAAAATACTGAGTTCGTAGTCAGATAAAGTGGAACATTTTGTGAATTGTGAGTACCATATAGGCAAGAGATGCATGTTTCATTTACTTGCAGTTGTTAACAATTTAGGACGTTTGAGCCTCAATAACAATAGCAATTGGATAATCTCAAGTCATCGTAACAGCAGTGTATTCAAGCGATTGACTTTACATTTGACATAAAAAGATGTTACTATTTTTCTTCTCCATCACTGAGAGAGACCTTGCTAAACTTACTGAGGTCTAATCGAGGTGAAAGGCGAAGCAGAAAAATCTCTTTACAGACATTTAGATTTCAGAATCACAAGTTAAATTAGTTTTAAATAAAGTCTAGTGCTTCTTTCACACGACTATACAGTGGAAACCGTGCTCTCATATAATATTTATATTGTGGAGTGTTGCAGAGGTAAATCTTGATCCAACTTGCATGTTGCATGGTCTAGATTACTTGTAGGATGGGTATACAGGTTTACCAACGTATTGCATGGACTTTCAAAAGGTTCAAAGGTGGCCCCCACATTCTACCATATTTCTAGAGGATGTTTGATGTGCCGTTGGATGAGTTTAAGAGGGTGCGGAAGAAGGAAGAAGAAAGTGGCGTGAGAACAATGAGAGTGGATGATGATGAGGAAGAAAATGGTTTCAGATGGTTTATGGAAAGAAGAATAAGAATGTCTCGGGACGCTTGGAGAGGAATGTTGAGGGGGTTATGAAGGGTGCTCAAGAAGTGAAGGTGGCAACAAAAGTGAAGCCTAAGATTCCCTTTCATGTACCTAGTTTACCAAGGCCACAAGATGAGTACAAGATTATTGTGAATAATTCAAATCAGACACACGAGCATGTTTGGTTGCAGAGGAGTGAGGATGGGTCTAGGTTCTTGCATCCTTTGGTTAGTTTTTTGTGCTGTTTGTTCCTTCTTTTTTCAATTTCTGATTTTATACTGTGTGTTGAGTTTTGATTAAAGAAAGTACATTTGGTGTGTTATGAGAAAACAGAGTTGGATTAGTTTGATCATGAATGTTGGTTTTGACTTGTTACTTTGCGGTTTTTGATTTTGATGTATGGTAGTACCATTGATGTATTTATGAGAAACCATTAAACTACTTTGATCGCGTATCAGTGGGCAGAAGTTTCTTCCGATTTTTTTTCTTAATTGCAATGGGTTATAACATAATACCTTAGATGTGTTGATGCAAAAACTGAATTGCTTTACGTCATTTTTTTTACACATATGTATTATATTTTAGTTTGGTTTCTTTTAGTGTTTTTTGAGTTAACCCCCCTCCCTTAATGGTTTTTGAGCAATCCATCAACACATAGCATATCATACCAGCACACTGTAACAAGGGCAGTCCATTACATCTAATATTACAGCCGGTTAAAACCTCTTTAAACATATTCACGAACACACTCAGAGTTGGAGCGGTGGAGAAACTCAGAAAGCTACTCAGGGTTGGAGCTGTAGATGTTGGAGAAATTTAGAGCTGTGTAGCCGAATGTTGGAGTGGAGTATATAAAGAATGGAGTCCATCACGATTCCCCATTAGACCCAACTCCTGCCCTCATTAATTATGTAATATAAATTCATTACTATTTTGCATACAAGTCTTTCTTAGAAATAGAGAAGTTAGATAGGGAAACTCCAATTCGCAAAAACTAAAAGAAACAAACGACCAATTTTCAGGCAATCACGGCGTCGTCAATACGCAAACAATATAAACCATTAATTCTACGAAATCACATTACCTTGATTCGTAACGAAATTAGGGCTTCTTTGAGATAAGGAAATTAGGACTTTTTTAGTTTAGGTGGAGATGTAGAGAGAAAATGGTGCGGGGAGAGGTCGGAAACTACTGCGGTGGGAGTGGGAAGGAGCAGCGATTAAGGAAACTAGGGTAGAGGTGGAGAACTGATGCGATTGATGAGAGAGAATATGGTGCAGAAGAAAGGAAGATGAGTATATGGAGGTCAATTTCCTCCCATACCGTAGAGGATCTGGCTCCCGGGGTTTAACATTCATAATGTCTGTTTGAAAAGAAAAAATGACAATTCAGAGTTTGTGGTCATTTAATTAAATTTATAGAAAGAAAAAAAAAGATTATTTTTAAGTGGACACTTGAAAGAATTTCCTCCCCATTTGTAAATGTAAATTAAACGGTAATCCCTCTAAACGTTTACATTTATTTTTTTATATAGATTATGAAAATAATTTTTTAATAGATAATGAATTGAGAAATATCATTGTATTGTACCAAGAATATTTTTACTTTATTTATTTTGATCTTTTTACATTCTAAAAATTGAAACAATAAATAATATCAATAATCTTATAATACTACAACATTATGTTATGAGGTTGAGAACCTAACAATATATCTTCATTTGTGAAGGTCACTCTCATAGAGTAAGTTTTTTCCTTAGCCTCAAGCTGTTCACTTTTGTTGCCTTCCTCACTCACCACATGACATGGGCTTTCATCACAACCTTCTTTCACAGAAGTGAAGTTTGCGGCTGCTTCATCCTCTAACACAATCTTTTCTTCTTTGGCCAGCTGTATGATCTTTTCCTTGAAAATGAAACAATCATGAATGGGATGGCCCAACAATATATGGTACTTGCAATATTTTGGGTCATTAGTTCGACCGGCTTCCTCTGGGTGCTTCATCTTAGGGAGTTTGATTAGTTTGTCTTTAATCAGATCATCGAATATGCCAGAAACATCAGAGTTCAAGAATGGATATTCCTTTTCTTGCATCTCCTTTAGGGTTAATCTTCTTTTTCCCCACTCTTGAGCAACTTGTTTTCCTTTGTCTTTCTTGTCATCTCCATTCTTTCGAACCTTGACAGTAGCGGCGTTTGTGGCTATTGATTCTTTATTGGATTTCTGGCATAAGGCTTGCCCCCTTTCTTAGCTTCTTGTCAATCTTTGAACTTGTAATAATCCGACACTGGCGAGTGCTTGATTCCACTAGCAGACATGCTCAATTTCATGTTATGAGCTCTCGTAGCCAACTCTTCAAAATTCTTCGGCCGAATTCCTTAGAGTATGTATAGTAGACTCCATTCCATTCCTTGGATGCACATTTCGATGCCGGACTCTTCAGATAATCGGTCCTTGCAATTTAAGCTCAAATTCCTCCATCGATTGATATAATCAATCACATACTCTTCCTTCAATTGACGAGTGTTAGTTAGCTCAGTCATGCTAACGGTTCTCCTCGTACTGTAGAAATGATTGAGAAATTCATGCTCCATTTGCACCCAACTGTCAATGGATTCAGCTTGCAATTCGATATAACAATCAAAGGCATTTCTTTTGAGAGAGTGAACGAACTGCCTCACCATCTAGTCTCCATGAGTACCAGTGTTATTGCACGTCTCAATGAAGTGTGCTATGTGCTACCTCGGGTTTCCCTTGCCATCAAATTGTTGGAACTTGGGAGGCTGGTAGCCAGCTGGCAACTTCAATCTGTCCACTCTTTCGTGAATGGCTTGACATAAGTGATGGTAGGCTAGGAAGTTTCTTCAAAACTTTCTTTTATTGTTCCAAGTATAATATCCTTCAATTGATCAACATGGAGCATTCCATCAGCTGAAAGTTGCAATTAGGGGTGAGCAGAAAATGGTGAAAACCGAATTAACCGACCGAACCGAGCCGAACCGATAAATTCGGTTCAATTTTCAAAAAATCGGTTCGGTTTTGGTTTTCAGAAAAAAAGAAATTGGATTTTCGGTTCGGTTTCGGTTTAAGCATGTAAAAAAACCGATAAACCGAACAACCAAATAGTATGCATATAAATAGAAAACTTAAATCCTAATTTCTTTCCATCCCTGCCCTAATTTCATTTTTCTCATAGTCCATACATGCGCCCAGCCTCCCCAGCTAACCCACCCAGCCTCCCCAGCTAATCACTACCACCTCCAATCGGCCTAAAGCTCGGCGCCCTTCTCAAATCCAGCGAGCTCACCAACATCGCAGGCGTCCCCACATCCCAGCGCACCCTGGAACAGGCCGACGCCCATCCTCACACCTCGCAATCGAAGGCGCCGGTGAGGTGTACCCCGATCTCGACCTCGACAAGGGTCGCGGTGGCGCCCTCCTCCGCGGGAAGATGGTCGAGGTCGCCTTCGATGAATCTGGAGAGTCAGCTTAGCCCAAGATCTCCCTTGTTCCTCTATTTCTATGTTTGAAAATAACAATTTTTTACTGGAGATGCAGAGACGAAGTATCTAAGAAGGTATTTCTAGCATAAATTATTCTGAAGCTTTGAGGGATTTATTTTAGGATTGAGCACAGGTCAACTTTGTTTTGTTGATTTTATGATATTTGATAGTTTAATTTTAGTGCGTAGCTTATGGAGTTAAAATATAGAAATAAATTGTGCAGAATCTCTTTTTGGCTATGAAAGATACGAGGATAGGTAGTATAATAGTATTGATTACTTTCAGTTTGGTGGATAAACTCTCTGGATTAATGGATAGCCTGGATAAGGCTTACAACAAATTCAAGATTTGTTTTTTTTTCTTTCCAGTGTACTCGGTTATATCGGTTTTTAAACCGGAACCGAACTGAAATTTTCGGTTCGGTTCAGTTCGGTAATTCTACTAATTCGGTGTCAGTTCGTTTCATAATTTTTAAAATTTCGGTGTTCGGTTTTCGTAAATCGGTTCGGTTCGGTTCGATTTTTCACCGATGCACACCCCTAGTTGCAATCCCCTTTCAGTTTGTTCTCTTTCAGTAGTCTGGTACCTTGTGACCTCTTCTACCTCACTATCGTCCACAACTCCTTTTCCATTTGCATGGCTAGTCTCCATGATGTCTCTTTTTTCCATCAATTGGGAAATCTTTGTGTCTTGAGCTTCTATATATTTTGTGAGCCCTTCGATAGCTTTCATCATATTTGCTAGTTGTTCCTCAATAGTTGTAGTGCCTGCCATCATTACTGGAGCTGCACTTGAGTCAGATGAGGAGCTTGGAGATGAATGAGGGTGTGAGCATGCAGAGTCTTCCTCACTATCCTCCTTGATGGGTGGTTGTTTTCTCGAAGCCACTTCAACCGAAGAGTTGGATCCAGATGAGGCCTCCGACTGAGCTTTCTTTGACATACACCTTTTGACAACAACAACATATTCATTCAATGAATTGAAGAGCTTAGAAGCAGCAGTCCTTCCCACTATGATTTTGATATGAGTCATTTTGTATTTTCAAGCTTGTAGAGAGAAGAGATGAGAGCTAGAGATAGTCCCACTGGGCGTGCCAAAATTTGTAACAATAAATTTTGTATTTATAATAAAATAAATATAAAAGAATTATAATAATAATCCAGACGGATTAAACTTGATAATTTAAGAAACAATCTCTATCTATCCTCTGATTCTTCTCTCAAACCAATTTAGACTTTGACTTTTTGTGTTGACTGCGCTGACTACGTTGACTGTGTTGACTGTGTATGTTGAGTCGGATCTTCAGTTAAAGCTTGTTCGAACTCAAATTTGGGCTTTATAACGTTTGTCCAGAGGCGTCGAGCCTTTGTTTGGCTTAAACGTACTTGATATGAAAAACACTCGATCTGGGGAGCTTAGCACCTTGATCCCGGGTCGTATGTTGTTCTTGACTCGAAGAACACTGAAGAACTTAGTGTATGAAGAATGCTTGATTCGGGGGCTTAGAATCTCGATCTCGAACTGTATGCCGTTCTTGCCTGGAAGATCTTGAGGAGCGTTGCTCGTGCTACAATCTCTTCAGAGCATTGTCGTCTTCGGTGCTTCGATGTGTATTTTCCAATGAATGAAGGAGGACCCCTTTATGTAGGTGAGAGGTGAAGACCCCCTCATAAATGACCTGCATTCTGATTGGTGATGCGCGTTTTCTTTACACGCAAAATTAATCCCCAAGTATTAAGGATACCAGTTGCAACTTAAGCAAGCGATCAAGTGAATATCGAACCCAAAGGACAGCGTATTTGTTGGATTGTATACTAAAAGTCTAGCTTTTTGTATGAACAATGTTATAACAATTAATTTGAAATGAGAATCATATGATCAAATGATTGCATCTTATAATTTATTTATATGTTCGATGCAATAGTCCACTTACTTTATACTGTAGATAATATGTTGTGCGACAACACGCGGAAGATCATATTATCGGTTTTCTTATAAAGTATAAACAGAAGCTCACAACCGAAATAGACGGGGACTCTCTATCGGGATGGTTGTAGTGTGGTTCGGTATTAGCTTGTCTTGACTATAGAATCACATTAGTGCACTTGTGTGTATTGAGCAGGACCGCTTGAGATCGTTCGACTTATACTGACTTATAGGAGAACTTGATCTCAGTTATTATGGAAGTTCGTGCTCTTAATCCCTATACAATAACCTCGACACGTAGGGCAGTATGTATTTCTTTGATTCATCAATGGGTGAGATTTACATGTAATTAAATCAACAAACTCGATGAGTTGGGAAGTAGTGATGTGCTGTCTCTATAGTGTGCTGTTGATTGTAGAAGGAATCCGTGTCCGTCATAGGTTAATGATATCCCCTTGAGGAGCTCATAAGGATTATCATGTAAATCCTGCAGGTGGAATTTATTCCGGCATGATAATGAAGTTGAGTGGTACTACTCTTGGATGAGATATTAATTAATTGAGTTGTCAGTAACTTAAATTAATTAATGGAAATTGTATATCTTAAACATGGGGAGACTAACGGGCTCATAATAAGAAGGAGCCCAAAACGTAATTTTGGGATTGGAAAGGCAGTGCAGTAATAATATTTTAGTGGAATATATTATTATTATTGTACTTAAGTATAAGCTTTGGGCTAAGCTTGGATACTTAAGCCCAATGGAGGCCCAACCCAATTTCCCCTCCTGGTCCCTGTTGTAGCCCATGTATATAAGTCACCTCAACTTATCT
This sequence comes from Pogostemon cablin, assembly GCA_023678885.1. Classification (NCBI taxonomy): domain Eukaryota; kingdom Viridiplantae; phylum Streptophyta; class Magnoliopsida; order Lamiales; family Lamiaceae; genus Pogostemon; species Pogostemon cablin. The sequence continues at coordinate 18,024,888 of CM042977.1, read as the reverse complement.
GGAACCCTAATCTAATCTAATTGATTATGCACGTGTGATGAGGGTTGAGAGCAGATTGAGGAGGTCTCGTAGATCGTCGCCCACATGACGTCGAGATCGGACTTGGGACATACGGTAGAAGATCAGAAGGTAGTTTGCTGCTGCTGTCCGTGGCCTTGCGAAATTTATATAAAATCTTAAAGTGGTCAGAATTTGATTATCAATATACTGACGGAAATCTGTTAAAGAGAAGATCGTCTGAGCACAAAGATCATTCAATTCCGACATCAGACGAGGACGTTATGGCTATTCTCGTGGGACTGCGCAGGCTGCCTGCGAGAATCAATCTTCATCAACATACCCTGGTGAACGGTAATCGTTTCTATGATTTATTGCTTCCGCTATGATAGAAATGCATGATATTCTAACGGGTGTCACGTTAACCAAATAATCTAACACCAACAATTGGTATCAGAGCTTTGGTTTCGTGGTGAAGCGTGACACGTTAGGCTAGGGTTTATGTGATTAATTTTTCGAAATTAGGATCGTATGTTTAGGGTTTTGGTTTTACTGCGCAAACCATGAATATCCCTATGTGAAATATACCCTATATCATATATGTTCGTCGTCGATGGTTGTGTGTGAGAGAATTCGACGAAAACTGTTCGTCAATTTCCCATGGAAGGAAGAAATTGAGAGAAAATCCAGCGCAGTGATATTGCAGAGGCAATAACCAGAGTTTCAACCGTCGGATCAGGCTGAATTTTGGTCAGCATGTTCGGATTTTGTGGATGTACATTCTGAACGGTGAAGATCGTATTTGGAGCTTTATGTTATTGGGAATACGCCGAAAATAGAAGCAGTTTTTGGGCAATTCTGTTCTGCGCAGTCGAGGGAATAGAGCCGTTCTCAGAAACTAACCGTTGGATCGACCTGTAATTTGGACAGCATGTTCAAAACTCACAGATGTAGATTCTGGATGGTAGAGATTGGATTTCCAGGTTCTTAAAGTTGCGAAACCTGAACGACAGTTGGTGTAGTTTGATGTTGCGCGTTGGGCTGAACTTGGTTCCGTGCAAGTAGGCCCTTGGACGAGCGGATCTACATCAGGTTCGATCGATGCTGCACCAGGTTCGAGCGGATTTGCATCAAGTTCGATTGGTCTGCATCAGGTTCGATCGATGCTATACTAGGTTCGAGCAGATTTTCATCAGGTTCGATTGGTCTGCATCAGGTTCGATCGATGCTACACCAGGTTCGAGCGGATTTGCATCAGGTTCGATTGGTCTGCATCAGGTTCGATCAATGCTACACCAGGTTCGAGCAGATTTTCATTAGGTTCGATTGGTCTGCATCAGGTTCAATCGATGCTACACCAGGTTCGAGCGGATTTGCATCAGGTTCGATTGGCCTGCATCAGGTTCGATCAACTCTGCACCAGGTTCGAGCGCGTTTGAATCAAGTTCAACTGGTCTACATCAGGTTTGATCGACTCTGCACCAGGTTCGATCGGGTTTGCATCAAGTTTGACTGGTCTGCATCAGGTTCCACGTGAGTCTTCACAATATGATCGGGCAGGGTGCCAGAGTGGTGGAGCAGGCTGCGGGGAGGTCGATCCCCATCGCAGTTATCCGCATTCGTGATTGGTGGCGAACAATCGAATTCGCTGTTATATAACTGTTATAATTGATTTATTAATTGATTATTGTTATATATGTATGCATGATTCTCTATGATTTATTGCCTTAAATAGAAACATGCTAGATTGCGTATTATATTTGGTATATTATATGCATGTATGTTGGAGTGTTGATCAAGTCAACTTATTTTTGGCAATTTATTTCCTTATATATAACTGCTATAATTGTTTTATTGGTCAATTATTGTTATATATTTGGAAGTATGAGCATGCTAGGTTGCGTATTTTATTTTTAAATATTATATGCATGTAAAAACCCTTGGTTTTAAATAACTAAGTGGGAGAGGGAATTGGTAAAAATTCCCGCGGCCTCCATTATTGGTTTGTAAGTGATACAAGTATACTTGCGTGTTGGCATAGACCTTCCTCCCCATCGGATGAGTATATTTGTGGATCACTGGTACAGACTTCATTAAATAATTATTATTTGTAATATGATGCACATGAACTTACGTGTTGGCATAGACCTTCCTCCCCATCGGATGACTTCATTTGCGGATCACTGTACAAACTTATAATTGATGACTGTAGGAAGTTATCAGAGCGCATGTGTACTTCTCCATCTGTAAGGCACATAAGCTTGGGCAGCGGACTTGGGGTCAAATAATGGTGTACACTTAGGTGTAAATAATAAGTATCCTCCCCATCGGAGTCACTGCTTTTATTTGCATGGCTAAAGAGGAACCGACTATTAATTATTTTGTCATAAAGTTAGGTTGACAAATGAAATTAATGGGTAAAACCTTCTCTTGTAAATGTTTGGGTTTGTAAACGTCCATACTATCGTGGCTTGCAGACTCACGGTGTTTGAGATGTCGGTGAATTTTATTTTTATATGGATTTGAGGGAATCAATATAAAAGGATAAAATTCGAAGATTTGATCGGTATATTTATTTGTGATTCTCTGATTTTCAAATGGTTTTATCTCACTTATTATTAACTAAAAGAAATTATATTTACTTGCCCAAATTAGATGATTAGAAAAGAATCTTGGATTCGAATTTTACTGCTTAAGAAATACATGTGTGTTCTCACAAAAGACTTATCATGATGCATATTAAAGTCTCTAGTGAAGAGATAAGAGATTCATAGAAATATGATGTTCTCATGTAACTCTTCGGATACTTGAGTAAGTTAAAAGGCGGTAGGTCATGATTGAATTTGATGAATGAATTGGAAATACATGGAATAGAAGTTGAAGGGGAAACCTAAGTCAATTTTATTCTTCATAATTGCCTAGATGTTTTGAGTAAGTTTCTCCTGAATTACAAGAGGTTGTATATGGTGGGAAACTTCTGACAAAACATGTGGTAAAAGAAATCCAATTTCATGAAAGGAGTGAACAAGGATAGAATCTTACTTGCTAGTTGTTTAAAAATGATTAGTGATGGCATCTACTGACACGAAGTGTGTAGATACTGAAATCACTGAATGTTTATTACTAAGTGAGGATAAGATTATTATAGACATGGGTAAAACTACAAGAGTGGTGGCTATTGCAGTGGGAGTTGTTTATTTATCTAATGATATGAGTAGACGTTTGATTTTGTGAAATTATCTTTACGTACATTTTCATAGAAAGAATTTGATTTCGGTTTCTATGCATTAATAGATGGATACTCCATTTCATTTAAATGACATGGTCATTATAATGAAGGATAGAGTTGTAATCTGTTATGGTACGTTGATGGACAATTTGTATACTCTTAAATCATGTATATTCCACAGATGCAACAAATAGTAATTAATAATGCATCTTCTGATCTTAGTAAGAGAAAGTAACCTTGGGAGATGAACTAAACATGCATTTGGCGTCTAAGACTAGATCATTTTACTTGAGTATGATTCAAAAGTTGATAGCAGATGGACCGTAAGGTTTATCTGAAGTGGAAACTATCGGACTTGCGAGTCTTACTTGGAAGTAAAAATGATTAATTACCTTTTCAAGGTAAAGGAGTATAGAGCCATAGATATATATGTTGGAATTGGTTCATTCTGATTCAAGCGGACCTAATATTATCCAGGCGAGAGGTGGTAATTAATAATCGAAGATTATTCTAGATACCGATATATTTATTTGATACACTGCATGTCTAAGTTCTTTGATTTATTCAAGAATTGCAAGGTTGGTACAGTAAAGCATCATGGAAAATATATCAAGTAATGATGATTTAATCGTCATTACGAGTACCTCTTAGGATAATTAGGAGCTATTAATAAGAGGTTGAGATTAAATCTCAGTGGTCTACACCGGGCATGCTCCAGCTGAATGGTGTGGTGGATAGAAGGAATAAGACTCTTATGGTAATGATTAGATAGATGATGAATTATTTGGAATTACTTAATTCATTTTATGGATAAGCCCTAGAAACAGTAGTTCATTTGAATGTTTGTCTGTTTGTGGGATATGCTATAAAAATAAAGGTGATTTATTTAGTCTAAAAGATCGAAGGGTGATTGTTAACACAAATACTAGATTTTTGGAAAGGGACTATGTAATAAATCACAAACCCATGTATGAGTTGTTCTAAAGGTAGTGAGAAGAAAACACAAAGTATAAGTACCAAGTGTACAAGAGGATATACCACAAGGTAAACTGCAACGCGTGTCACGTCTGATACACAATTACATGTAGTGCCTTGTCGCAGTGGGAGGGTTATTCGACAACCCATGAGATACATATTTGGGAAAGTCGTAAGACTTGATCCCTAGTAAACATGGTATTATCCCAGGGATACGACGTTGTACTACAAAATTAAAATACGGAATCTTAGTAAGTGCAATGAATATTAAAATAGAATCGATGGATTTTAAATTAGGTCTGGATGCTTGTTGAACCGCTAAATGGCGTAAAAACCATTGGAAGTGGGCATGCAAGAATAAAAGAGGATCATAGAATAAGGTGAAAACCTTGGAAGCAAAGCTTGTTGCGAAAAAGGTATACTCAGAAAGAAAATGTTCGATTATGAGATAACCTATTCGCCGGTAGCTATGCCTAAGTTGATCCACACTCTTTTATTTGTTGCTACTCATATGAAATATGAGGGATAGCAAATAGATGTCGAGACAACTTTCCTGATTGGAAGTCTTAAGGGAAACATCTATGTGAAGCAACCAGAGTGATTCATTGCAAAGAGCTAAGAGCATTGTGATAGTGAGCTTAAAAGTGTCCATTCATGGACTAAAACAAGCTTCAAGATCATGAAACATCCATTTTGATGAGGTAATCCAATGACATGGATCTAATCAATGATCAGATGGGTCTTGTGTATTGAAAAGAATGATGGAAACGTGGTGGTATTTCTTATACTATACGTAGATAGTATCTTGCTCATTGGAGACAATGAAAGAGTATTGTCGGACGTATGTGTATGGTTGATAAAGCGGTATGAGATGAAGGACTAAAGAAGAGAAAAAATATCCTTTTGATCACGGTAATACGGATCACAAGAAAGGATGTTATGCTTATCTCAAGTTTCATATAATGATACGATCCTTACTCGTTTAGCATGTGAATTTATCTAAGTGAATGTGTCTTATGACACAAAAATAGATAAAGAAGATGAAAGTGGTTCCTTATGCTTCGGCAAATGAGGAAGCTTAATCTAAGGAATGCTATGCACGAGAATGGATAACTGTATTGCCAATTGCTTAGACAGTGAGTATCAAGGTAACTCGAAATAAGAATGTTGAACTGTGGTAAGACATATATTTATATACCTGAAAAGGACTAGAAATTATATGTAGGCTTACCGGATAGATTCGCTGCTTCTTATGAGTTACGTAGATTCGCATTTTTCAAATCAGATGGGGATGACAGTAAATCCACCTCAAGGTTATGTGTTTAATTTTAGGAAGTAGAGCCATAATATGGAGGAGTGTTATATAGAAATATATTTCGGACTCCGGACTCTATCATGGAAAGATGATAAATTAGAGCCTATAAGGCAGCCAAAGTATCTATATGACTCTAGAAACTTCATGATGGACTTTGAAGTATTTCTAAGTTTGGCCAAGATTATCACAATTTAAATTAATGATATTGGTGCAGTTGCAAACTTGAAGGAATCACAAGTCCATAAGGAAATTAAGCACATGGAGCTCGAGTACCACCTGTTACGAGAAATCGTATGATGAGGGGAAGGTTGTTGTCACCTAGATTGCATCGGATGATAACCTAGTAAATCCATTTACAAGGACCTTAAGGCGAGAGCTTTTGATGGTCGTGTAGTGGGAGTGGAAATCAGATGTATGGCAGAAGACATGACAGCATAGTCTTTTAGTATAAGTGGGAGATTGTTGGATTGTATACTAAAAGTCTAGCTTTTTGTATGAACAATGTTATAACAATTAATTTGAAATGAGAATCATATGATCAAATGATTGCATCTTATAATTTATTTATATGTTCGATGCAATAGTCCACTTACTTTATACTGTAGATAATATATTGTGCGACAACAGGCGAAAGATCATATTATCGGTTTTCTTATAAAGTATAAACAGATGCTCACAACCTAGATAGACGGGGACTCTCTATCGGGATAGTTGTAGTGTGGTTTGGTATTAGCTTGTCTTGGCTATAGAATCACATTAGTGCACTTGTGTGTATTGAGCAGAACCGCTTGAGATCGTTCGACTTATACTGACTTATAGGAGAACTTGATCTCAGTTATTATGGAAGTTCGTGCTCTTAATCCCTATACAATAACCTCGACACGTAGGGCAGTATGTATTTCTTTAATTCATCAATGGGTGAGATTTACATGTAATTAAATCAACAAACTCGATGAGTTGGGAAGTAGTGCTGTCTCTATGGTGTGCTGTTGATTGTAGAAGGAATCCGTGTCCGTCATAGGTTGATGATGTCCCCTTGAGGAGCTCATAAGGATTATCATGTAAATCCTGCAGGTGGAATTTATTCCGGCATGATAATGAGGTTGAGTGGTACTACTCTTGGATGAGATATTAATTAATTGAGTTGTCAGTAACTTAAATTAATTAATGGACATTGTATATATTAAACATGGGGAGACTAACGGGCTCATAATAAGAAGGAGCCCAAAACGTAATTTTGGGATTGGAAAGGCAGTGCAGCAATAATATTTTAGTGGAATATATTATTATTATTGGACTTAAGTATAAGCTTTGGGTTAAGCTTGGATACTTAAGCCCAATGGAGGCCCACCCAATTTCTCCTCCTGATCCCTGCTGTAGCCCATGTATATAAGTCACCTTAACTTATCTGGAACCCTAATCTAATCTAATTGATTATTCACGTGTGATGAGGGTTGAGAGCAGATTGAGGAGGTCTCGTAGATCGTCGCCCACACGACGTCGAGATCGGACTTGGGACATACGGTAGAAGATCAGAAGGTAGTTTGCTGCTGCTGTCCGTCGCCTTGCGAAATTTATATAAAATCTTAAAGTGCTCAGAATTTGATTATCAATATACTGATTAAAGAGAGGATCGTCTGAGCACAAAGATCATTCAATTCCGACATCAGACGAGGAAGTTATGGCTATTCTCGTGGGACTGCGCAGGCTGCCTGCGAGAATCAATCTTCATCAACATACCCTGGTGAACGGTAGTCGTTTCTATGATTTATTGCTTCCGCTATGATAGAAACGCATGATATTCTAACGGGTCACGTTAACCAAATGATTGAACGCCAACAGTATTATCAATTTAATTATTTACTAAATTAATTAAGACGTAAGGCAATAAAGGTTGGGATTTTAATCTAATAACTAATAAACAATTAATTTAAATGATAAATTAAATTAAATATCACTCTAAGAATACGAAAGTGGATCAAGTAGGAGAATAGGTAGCTCTAGGATAATTCAGTTTCACTCATTAACTTCCCTTCCGTGTGATGATGTCCGACTCTGCCTTGTGGAATATGGACGCATTACTAAACCATTCATATCTACTCTATAGACACAGGTAAACTGCGTGTAACACGTGTGAATAACCTCGGAGCAAGAGATATAATTCCACCCCCCTTTCTAGGTCTTATCAGTATCAATTATTTCCCTGGCCAATTGATACTCTAACCCAATATGATCTCCCTTTATAGGTACTATAAAATTATCCTCTTTATCCTACCTAATAACCCGAATTCAATTCAATTAATAAGTATTCATATATGATAGTTCTAATGAAGCTTCGGAGTCCCCTCACCTAGAATCTAACATGGAATCATGCTCAGCAGTGAACGCACTCAATCAATAACCAAGATATGTATTCAGACTCTACATAACAGTTAATGATGCACAAAACGACTGTGAATATGGATTAAGAAAGCATAATCATATATAAAATAAATCCACAAGTAGTGTTGTATGGAGTTTACACACAAAAGTTCAATTAATTAGTAAAAACCTTCACAATCCTAGTTCTATCAAAAAGGCTCTAGCCCATGATGTTACGAAGAACAATTATGGGTGTTGGATAGATCTTACTCGAATATCCGAAAAATACAAGATAAATTAGAAAATGAATAAAACCCTAGATGTGGGCGTCGTCGCGTCCTTCTCCGTCTTGAATCCTCCCTTTGGTTCTCCTCTTGATTCCACAGACGAATCTTCAAAGTGATGAATAGATGGAGGAGAGGATGTGGATGATGGTTGAGGGGTGAACCCCCCTTGTAGGGTGTAGGATAGTTTTGTTGTGTTGTATCCAATCCGTATGCTATTGTATTGTGTCTTCTTGGTGTGATCTACATCCCCTTTTATACTTGTAAGCTCTCCTTATGGACCTAGAATGGAATTTTTTTTGGAAAGCACAAAAATTCATGAACGGGGGTAAAAATCCCGATTTTGCGCTTGTTCAGGCTTCTGGTTCGACCACGACCAGTGGTCGAACCGAACAGAGGAGGTCGAACTCTGGTCGAATTGTAGTGCGTAGTCTCACCGTTTCTCGCATAACTTCCACATACAACCTCCAATTTGAGTAATTCTTCTGCTCACGCGATTCTCTCTTCCTTGTTTTTCTATCCATATAAGGAACTTACAGAAACTCAAACATTTGAATATGTAACAAGTCATGCAAAATAGACAGTCGTTCTGAGCAGGAATAGCTTGCGCAATGTCACCACTTTGATCATAACTTTCTCGTTTGGAATTGAATTAAAGTGTTCTTTACGCCAAAACGACCCTCTCTTCAGTGGCTTTCCAACTAAGTATATCACTTTCCGTTCAGAGCTCCACACCAATACAGAAAAATTACACAAATTGGACGTGCATTTTTCAGCATTCATACACAAAAAGCACATTTTCTCCAACTTTGCACTTTTGATCATTTTTCCACCTAAAACACAACAAAACACCTCAAGTGCACCTTTTTCTCACATATATTGAATATAAGACACTTGTGCTATTATATGACAACAATTCCAATCAAGAAGGTGTTAAATTGAACACTATAACACGCTTATTTTCACTCTCATCAATTGGTCCAGAGTTATTTGGACCATATTCTGCGGGCTTGGGCCTCCACTTGTTTGGGCTGTAATCAGACATATTTTACTTGGGTCTGATTTAATTTGTATGGGCTTGTTTGACTTAAGTCATGTCTCATTTGACTTGGGCTTATTTAACTTGGGCTAAGCCTTATTTAATTCAAGCCCCATTTAATTTGTTGGGCTTAAATTAATTATCAATTATTTATTAATCTATTTTTAGAAATTAATTTATTTATATTCCAAAAAAAATTAATAATTGATATTTTATCTAGAAAATCCACGTGCCGTCATTTAATTGGACTGTAAATTTTAATTTCTTACAGTCTTATCTACTTTGCACTTGTTAGTCAAGACTTGAGTCAGTTTGATGAGTTGCATGCTACATTTACACTTAATTTTTTTTCAGGCCATTCTCATCTCAACTTCCATCAACCTCATGGCTTCCTTTTTATGAAATTCAGGAACAAAACATGAAAACTAAAGAAGAAATCAATCATAATATATAAAATTTAGAAGAGTGAGGCTTGCGTGCTTCCGGGCGCACGCCGTGCGCCTTTAGAATTTAGTATTATGGATAAAGATACATTATTTTATTATAAAGGGTATACACTTTAATTAATAAGGGTACACTATTTTGTTCTAAAGGGTATACACTTTTCATTATATTTTTTATTTTTCTTCAGAAAATAAAGGGTACACATATTTATACTAAAGTGTATATAATTTAACACAAAATTCTAAAGGCACACGGAGTGTGCTTCCGTGCGCTCGGGGACACACAAGTTTTTGTCATATAAAATAAAAGATACACATCTTTATACTAAAAGATATACAATTTAACACAAAATTCTAAAGGCGTACGAAATGTGCTCCCATGTGCCGGGGCACACGCAAGCTTTTGCCAATTTAGAATTAAGAACATGCTTGCGTTAATTTAATTTGTATAATTAACATCAAGAAAATTAAATTATTTTCTTTTCTTGAATTAAGAACGATTAAATTTTTTTCTTCTTGGATATTATTTTCTTATAGATAGTAGAAGTGCAAAAACTAAACATTATTATATTCAATCTCACTTGACCGAACTGCCCTTCTTTGCCTCAACAATTAATCTTGTTAGGGAAAATAAAAAGATATAATGCATTAAGATTTTTACCTGAGACTGATCACCGGCAGATATGGATTAATTATTGAACAAAAATTAAAATTATTACTATAATTTATTAAATTGGCGCATATCATAATTCACAAATTTAATGCAATTTAAATCCTAAACTATCGCACGTAAAATTTATTTAAACATACCAAATTCAACAACAAAACATGAAAACTTTATCAAAGTAAATAGAATTAAGAACATGCATGCATATTAAGTTAATTTAATTTGTAATTAAAATCAAGAAAATTAATTAAATTACCTCTTGGAGACGATTTATTTTCTTTTCTTGATTCAAGAACCCTTTTTCTCTTCTTGTAGACACCGATGCTCGTAGGATATTATTTTCTCATGATCACTTATTATAGGAATATTGTTTATAACCTATAGTCTTCCTATGAAAATAAAAAGATAATTCTTGATCAACAAGTATTAGAGAACTCTTTTATAGATGTAGTAATATAATAACCTATTCTAATTAGGATTCGAATATGTATACTTTTCAAATAACTAATTGTGTGATTTTTTTTGTTTAGATAAGATAAGTTATACATATTGTGAAATAAAATTTTATTGGATATGTAATATGCATATTTTAAATTACTAATTAAATGAATAAATAAGAGTACGCCTGATTAGAGGTATAATTTTGCTAGAATTGATAATAGGACAAGCTATTTATACCGAAAATGCTAAACATATCCCATAAAAAAATAAATTAAATTATTTTTTATTAATAAGACTAAAATATCCTTATAAAAATATATTATTAATTTGTTAATCATCAATATCCCAAATTGCTAAACTTATCCTGAATATTAAAAAAAATGCTCCCTTCGTCCCATTTCAGATGACACACTTTCTATTTTGGGTTGTCCTACAAAAGTTTGCACATTCCTAAAAAAGCAAAAAGTCAATCACCCTTCCTCATACACTTTATTTAAAAAAAACCACATTTATCTAATACACCTAACATATTTTATCATTTATTTATTACCAAAAAATACCATAATACCCCTAAACGTTATCACTTTTCTTAATCTCTGTGCCGGAGGAGGTATGCAAACTTTTGTGGGACGGAGTGAGTAATAATAATAATTATTATTATTATTATTATTGTTGCATGAAACCCCAAAAAATTATTAGTAAAAAGAGGATGACTATTCGCGCCCCAAATTTACTAAACAACCCCTAATATAATTTAATAGTATTATATATATATATATATTCCTTCTGTTCCACGTTAACGTTGACAATTGATTTTTTCAGGGAGATTAAGAGATATAATATTTAATGCGTAGTGAGGTGGAAGAAATAATATTTAATTTAAAGTGGATAGTTTATTAATATTGTGTAGAGCCCTATATTAGATAATTAATTATTTTACGTTGGTCCAACTTAAAAAAAAATCTAAGCCTTAACTTTTGAACGTTCACAGCTTTTTTGTGCTTATTCAGAGTACACAGGGAAGTTGTTTGGATAAGAGCTAGCCATACTGCTTGACAACACTAAAAAAAACTGGCCGACAGTGATGGACTTTGTGACGGATTGACGGACTTTGTGACGAGAAAGCGCCCGTCACCCGAACATGCGTCACAAACTGTTTGTGACGGTCCCATCACAATTAGTGACGAATTTTGTGACGGAAATCATTAGTGACGGAATTTGTGACGGTTTCTTTTAACCAATATTTGTGACGGACTTTTGTGATGGACTTTGTGACGGAAAATTCCGTCACAAACTTAAAATTCTAAAAAAAAATTAATTAGGTAGGAATCGAACCTTGTTGCTCATGTGAGTGCTTCACAGCCCCAGCTGGACCGGCTACCGGTAGCCCATTTATATTTTATTACATTTCTAATATAATTTTTTATTTACTAAACAACCCCTAATATAATTTAATATTATATATATATTCATTCCGTCCCACGTTAACGTTGATATTTGATTTTTTCAGGGAGATTAAGAGATATAATATTTTAATGCGTAGTGAAGTGATAGAAATAATATTTAATTTAAAGTGGGTAGTTTATTAATATTATGTAGGGCCTTATATTAGATAATTAATTATTTTACGTTGGTCCAGCTTAAAAAAAAATCTAAGCCTTAACTTTTGAACGTTCACAGCTTTTTTGTGCTTATTCAGAGAACACAGGGAAGTTGTTGGGATAAGAGCTAGCTATACTGCTTGACAACACTACAAAAAAATTGGCCGACAGTGACGGACTTTGTGACGGATTGACGGATTTTGTGATGGACTTTGTGACGGAAAAGCGCCCGTCACTCAAACATGTGTCACAAACTGTTTGTGAAGGTCCCGTCACAATTTGTGACGAATTTTGTGACGAAAATCATTAGTGGCGGAATTTGTGACGATTTCTTTTAACCAATATTTGTGACGGACTTTATGACAGAAAATTCCGTCACAAACTTAAAATTCTAAAAAAAATAATTAGGTAGGAATCGAACCTTGTTGCACATGTAAGTGCTTCACGGTCCCAGCCGGACCGACTACCGGGTAGCCCATTTATATTTTATTATATTTCTTCTCCTTATATCTCCTTTAGAATTTAATTGTGTATATTGGCTCCCAATCGGGTTCGAACCTGGGTGGGTGCCAAGCAAGAGTGCTTGTGAGCAAGTGTTGAGTCAATTTGGCTAGATGTGTTTTGTGTTAGTCTTTAATAAATATTGTATATATTCAATTAATTTGTATTAAAATAACATCAACCAACTTTCAAAATAAATATGGTGGTAATATTGATTAATTTAATATATATTAATATGACTAATAATTATTAAAATATTAATTTATTTATTTTATTATTTATTTAAAATAAATATTAAAATTTTCATAATTAAATTAAAAAATCCTTATAAAATTTAAATTCTCAATCTATAAATAATATCTAAATATATTATTTATTTATAGATGTAAGATAGGTTAATTTTCATTTAAAATAAATAACATTCTTATAATTTTTCAATTTAATTCTCTTATAAGAAAATACATAATTTTTATATTTTTCTTAATTCAATCACAATAAACTTTATTTTTATCAATTCAATACACTATCTTTTTTTTTTAAATTCAATCATCAACTTTCCTTTATATATATATATATATATATATATATATATATATATATATATATATATATATATATATATATAATAACGAATACACTGTTATAAATAACTTTTTAAAAATATGAGGTATCGCAACGTGGTTAAATTTCGTATATTTTTTATTTTAATATTACATATATAATATTTCTAATTTTATTTATTTATTTATTATTATTATTATTATCATTATCATCATGTATATATTAAATTATACAATAAATTAAAATCACCTTAAATCATATTTTTTTATTAGATTAAGGAATAGATAATCAATAAAATATATCCAATTTATTAATATTATTATTCATGTACATCTTCAATTTAAATACCACCTTTAATTATATTTTTTTATTGAAAATAGATAATTAAGTCAATCATATTTTTAATTATATATATTTTTTTTATTTGGCAAAGATTTTAAAATTAATATTACTATGTACAACACAGTATATTCAATTATTTAAGGTTAAATAAATTCCCAATATATATTAAAAAAATAATAATTCTTTTTTTTAAAAAAAGAAGTAATTATGTTCTTATACTCCCTCCATCCCAACAAATATTTCACGTATGGGTGTGCACGGAGTTTAAGAAAATTTTATATTTTTATGTATAAAGTAAGAAAGAGAATATATATTTTAGGTGATTTAATGAAAAATGTGTGTAAAGTTGTTGGAAGATGTGAGAAAGTAAGTATTATATTGGGATGTGCGTAAAAAGTGAGTATTGTTATAATGTATTTTTTACCAAATTTAGCAAAAGTAAAATGTGAAATACTTTGAGGGACGGATAAAAAAGGAAAGTGTGAAATACTTTGGGGGGACGGAGGAAGTAATTATTTTGATTTTAAAATTAATATTATTATATGCAACAATACAATATATTCAATTATTTAAGTTTAAATAATTCACAATACATATTAAAAATTTTCTAAAAAAAAATATGTAAGTTTAACATTTTATTTTATATAATTAAATTAAATAGTATAATAATGTACATGTGTAATAAGCAAGTACAATTTTAATGATTTTTTTAACTGTAATTTGTGACAGACTTTGTCCATCACAAAGTCCGTCACTAATTAAAAAAATAAAAAATATTTTTGTGACAGAAAAAAGTCTGTCACAAATTTTTTCGTCACAAATGCAGTCACAAATTTTAAACCGTCACTGTCGGCCAATTTAGTCCACGTTGTTTAAGAAAAGTTGCAATTTTTGATCAATTTTATTGACTTTGGAGGGTATTGTAGTATTTTTATGTAATAAAAAAGTATAAAGTAATGATATATGTGTGAAAAATGAGTGACAAATTTGAAATTAAAGTAACTTTTGAGATTGTTGATAAAGTGGTGTTTTCTTTTTTGGGGTGTGAAAAGTATTGTGGGACAAACAAATGAGGAAAGTGAGAAAAGTATTATGGGACGGATGGAGTATTACTTAAAAATACCAAACTACCCCCAAAAAGTAATTTTTTCTTAAACTCCGTATCTACAGTAACTATAAACTTCTTTATGGGATGGAGGGAGTAATAATTTTCATACAAGGATATTTATTTATTTTTAATGAGGGATATTTTAGTCTAAATAAAATATGGGCTAGATTTAGTAAATTTGGGCCCTAATAAAAATTGAAGATAAAAATAGAAATAGAAATTTAGTTTAGTTTATACTCCATATATATATAGAGAGAGAGAGAAAGAGAGAGAGAGTTTTTTCAATATAGAACTTGAAAGATAAGTAAACTATCAATTAGGAACTCGAAAGATTTTTTTATCATGACCTGAAAGATATGAAGGTTCAATGATATCAAAATTTTATACATGGTCATTTAACTTTTATGTTTTACTGACTTCAAAATGAATAATGCGTGGAGTTTTTCGTATAACATAGAAGTTCATAAACACTATCAAATTTTGTAGATGATTTTAATTTTTCTCCACGGATAATATATTCATAACAAAATATCATTTATAGAATCTCAATTAAAGTTATTGAGTATTTAGTTATACTTTATATCATACAAATATTACATATTGAAAGCTCAACTAAATTCATGTTGGAGTATTTAGTTATTTCTATATTGTTTAATTTATATACATTCGAACTTTCCACTTGCATTTCGCATTATTAGCCAATATAAGTCGATAAGTCATTGCGGTATAAATTATTTTCTTATAATAAAGTAGTATATTTAATATTAACAATTTTAAATTTGTCGCATTTATTATTTTTTCAGTACTATTTATTTTTAAATTTTAATATATATTTTATTATCCCGCATAGCAAGCGGGTTCTATGCTATAAATAAAACAGAGAAGCATGTATACATGTTGATACCAAGAGAGCTGCAAGAAGAAGGGAGGGGAGAATGTTAGGAAATTTTTAATTTTCAATATAATTTAACTGTGGACAATATATTATTATGCAATTATATTAGCTATTCAATTATTTTATGGACTTAATTAAGTGATCCAAGTAAGATGTAAAGTCCATGGGCTATTATAACAATAATATGGGCCAATTGAGTAGTTACTCAATACTACATGAATGTGTGATAATGGGTGGCCCAATTGTGTAATATATAAATACTCACAGGTTATGGTCCCCAAAATACTAAACTGCACACTGTTTTCACTTCTTCCCATCGGGAGGGATTACGACGGTCCTCATAAAGGAATAAGGAGGCTTAGTTAAGGAAGGCCAAATACCTACCGATCCTCGAGTTCGTGTTCCACCTTAGAAGACTTTATGGATTAAGGTAAGCTTCCATTTTACAATTTTGATCTCGTTTATCATTACTAGAATTTCACGACGTGCGTTACACGTTAAATGCACGTTATACTCTATAATATATTCTAATTGAATTATAATTTTAACCTTTACATGAATTTTTTCTCTGTGTTGGATATCTCTTCATATATACGAATGCATGAAGATAAAAAAAAAAGCAGAACTTTTTAAATATAAATAAATTATGTAAATAAATGAAGCCTATTTTGATAATTCAAATAACAAAGTGAATAATCTTGGTGAGTAAACTTTCTTGTCTTTTTTATTTCCTTTGTTTTAAGGTGAAAATCAAATGTAATGGAAAAAATGTAAATGAAAGTTATGACAAATGAGATTGAATGAAAAAAGAACTTAATGGAACATGTTGAACCAAATCCAATTTACTTGATGCAAAAAAGGTTGTATCCTACAGTTCATTTTAAACATTTTCTCCTTGTAAGATTTATAGTTCGAGCAACTCCCTCCCATCTTTTTTCCTTTTGGTCTACATATTTGTAGACGCATGCATGAGACTTCCATATCCAGTGGTCATTGTCCTATACTTCTACCTATCACATTATATCAAAAAATCCTACAAGCGAAAAATAGAGTGCCAAAAGTGGTGACCTTCATGCTAAAATGGCATTATTTTAAAATATTATAATGAGCTTCTTCTAGCTTCAGTGGTGTACATAGTAGATCATCAAAACAATTACAGTACTCCATCCATAGTTGTAATCATCGTTGTCCATCATACTATATCATTCATCTTCATATGATACAAATATCTTTCTACAACACTTTATGAAACAACATTTAGTATATAAGTTGATTAATTGATTTATTATATATGATTACTTCCAAATGTTGCCTAAACGCATACACAACAAAAAATTTACGCATACACGCAGATACGCATTCATTCGTACGAATAAGTTTTCAATAATCCCTCTTTCCTCAATACATACGTTCGTTTCTGCTCAAGATCCCAAACAACAATGCAATTAGGAGATCTAAGATTAACACAATCTACCTGCAATATTTAAAGAGTAATTAACAAAATATTTCTAAAAGTAACTATCAAGATTGTGTAGAGCATAATGACTACATAAGATCGGCTATTCATAAGATGTTTTTTAAATAAGAGAAAAATGCAATTGTCATCCTTTATCCTTAGATGTGTTTACCTCCGACTCAAATGTAATGTCATCACCTTGCTCGGTGAAACGCTCTCGTCCATAAAGATTATCTTTAAAATAATTATACCTGCATACAATTCAAATTCCATCTATCATTAATTCAAGAATAAAAAATATTTTGTTTTAGTATGGGAAACGCATCATATTCGAAAATTCATGCAGCAGGCATTTCAAAGTTCCATTTTTTATGGAAAACACATACAATGATCAATACAATTAAATGCTAAAGCCATCCATACATATATATACCTATTTCTTTCATCTTTCACTTCAAAATGGGGGATCATGGAATCTTAAATAACTGTCTATAATTGAATTTCAAGATTCACATTGCTGTTATTGCAAAACACACACTCACAGCAATGTAGAAAAACCCCTGTTTTGTCCTCTTCCTAATGTATTCTATATAGTGTCCAACTGCTTTCTAACAATCTCATCAAATGACTTGAACAAACTGTTCTCCACAGTCAAACCCTCCACATCAACCTTGTTAGTCTTCTCACCTCCTTCAGATATGCATCCATCACTACGATTACTGTTTTTTAATCGCAATCATGTTAGGTGACATTGGAAAATTCTTGATTTGAATAGCCTACTGAGGCTCAGCCAAGTTTGACTACACATCAATCTACCAAGTAAAAAAACCACACTCCAAAAAGAAAAAAAAGGCAACAGTCAATTAGAAAAACACCTAAGTTCCCAATAAAATTCAAAGGTAGAATGAAAATGAATTAATTCTAACCATTTGTACTATTTGGGAGCACTTACGAACTTCACAGTTCATGTGCCTCCTTCTTACGTTTGCTCTCACAGTAGTCTTTACGATAACCATTGCTCTTTCTGTGCTCCTCAATATAATCTTCTTGCAGCTGTTAAATTCAATTATTCTTAGCTACATCAACAAAGCTATAGAATATAGGAAATAAAAATTATAAATATTTACCATGTAACTAAAGAGCAGTAACATTCGATAGAGAATTAGGCAAATAGATCCTTAGCCACTGAAATTTAAGGAGCACTAACGATGTTATCGCCGATGAAGTAAGAGGGAATAGATAAGAAGGAATAGAGATTTGAAGTGGCCTTTACATATCCATTGAACTCCTTTAGCTACTCCAGAGAATCGAGGAAGAACTGGCCAATGCACAGCAGCGCATTGAAAGGCCCTGCCACTTATTCACCTAAAAAATTAAAGATAATTGAAACAAACTCAAATCCAACATTTAAAAAAAATTTTCCCAAATTGAATGCTTGTCCTAGTTTCCAAAACTAGCAACTAAGAGACAACAACGAACAGTTTTGACAATATGCTTTATAAACTATTATGAAACGCAAAGCTTGTCAATATTAATTTGAAGCCACAAAATTTGCTAATTAGAGCTAACTATTCTATCAAATAACAGCCCCAGAAAATCGGTGCCACAAGCTTTACAAAATTAAAAATCAGTTTATAAATATTAATTTTCTAGGTTCATTTTATAAATTCATAAAAATAAAATAAAAACGAATAGGAAATATATAATAATGTGTAACCTTTTTTAGTAGCTTAATGTGTTAGAGATGATTTGCTTCTTCTTGCTTCTGCAAAATTATACCTCAGACAACAAAAAAATCAATCAAACCACCAATCAACTATTACACGATTGAAAACTATTGGAAAACTCACGTTCATCCATAGGAAGAAAACATACCTTTCTCTGTAGAGTTTTCGTTGCAGCGGAAGAATACTTACGAATCCGGTTGATACTCATGTTGATAAACCATGATCTCTAGATCAAATCTTCAATACAGGGTTGAAAGATTAATGTTCACGAATGTGTATTAATTATAGAATATGATGACTGGAATTCGTATTATGATTTTGGAAGAGAAAACAAGAGAGAGAGAGAAATGCTTTCGCATTCTGTGTGTGGCGTTCTGCCTTGCGCATGAACATTTCAGCGTACGCGTTCTGCTTCTGCGTTCTTTGACGCTTCAGTGTGTCTCAGCATTTTTGAGCGTACCTTTCTTGCATGCCTCCATGCAGAAGAATATATTTCCCAGGAGATGGGAGTTAATTAACGGCTTTATTAACTCCCTCTCTTTCTCTCTTATCCACACTTCTTATGTGAAAAATAAATAATAATAAATTATTATTTACATCTCTCACTTACATATGAAGTTAAAAGTCACCTGACTCATTTTCTTCATGAATCATATTCTTGTACAGATTAATACATCGTGTGACCCATGAGATATGAGTTTTAATCACCATACACTTGTTAGAGATATATAGCAACTCAACAAGTTTATCAATAAAACTCAACAAGCTCGCTGTACCCCAGAACTCTTGAATATTTAACATAAGTTGACATATCACTTTTCAATCCCTAAATTTGTCAGAGCATATTCAACCCTTTTGCAAATAACTATGTATTCATAATCAAGACCCTGCTTGATTGACTAGTCAATGAATCACAATAGTATATATTAAATTAAGACGTTCTTCCCATCTCACTAAGTATCTACAGTCTCCCACTGCAGATGCTTTCCTAGACATGTACCGCATCGCCGTTATTAACCATTGGACTTTTGGTAACATGCTAAAGTAGCAATACCAAAGTGAAGACTTAAAATATAATAGAAAGTCATAAGGGTAACCAATAAATAAGGACTCATACTTTTTAAGAAAATAGGGATAATTTTCTCAATCCTGTTGGGGTCAACTTAGCACATGTTGTTTTCCTAAAACACATGTCACAATGTCTTTAACTTCATTCTAAGAAAGCGTATGTCGTATTTCATTTAATTTAGATATCGTGTAAATCAAAGTTCAAGTGTGTCTCATACACTTAACCCGGATATCCTCCCTCCAACGTATAGGATCTCCGTCGATTTAGCTTTATAACAAGTTGGATTAGATTCGTGATGAAATCTATCCCGATTACATTAGCTATCATAATTTCATCTCTGCGCTCCCACTGAGCCAGCGGCGATTGCTCGTATGAGAGAGACAATCATAACTTGCCGACATACTATTATATATGAACCATCATATATAATTAATAAAATATATATTAATAGTCTAGCCATTAACTATTTCATTAACATATATTAACATATTCAATACATCGTTTTAAATCCTTCGCAGACTCAAACGAGTAAAAATATAACTAAGAATCACTTTCTTCTTGTCTACAATATCTCTAACAAAGTTGAACTTCATGTCAATGTGTTTGGTCTTTCCATGATATTTGGGGTGGGTCTTTTGTGTAAGCAATAACCGCCTGATTATCACAATTACTTGAAATAGCTCCTACAGGAGTGTTTGAGACCTCCAAATATTTCAATAATCTTCTCAACCAAATAGCCTCTTGAACTGCAAACGCACATGCCACAAACTCGGCTTCCATTAGTGGAAAGTGCTATTCAAGTCTGTTTCTTGCTACACCATGAGATTGCTCCATTGTTGAGCAAGAAGACATAACCGAGAGTTGATTTACATTTATCTAAACCACCACTCCAGTCAGCGTCTATATACACATTCAGTGTACTGTTATTCTATTGATAACAGAGAGAATAGACTGCAGTCAATCACATTGGCATATGGTACTCTGGCCATTTCATTCTTTTCATCTTGAGTCTTGGGACACATTTGCTGACTCAATAATTCGCCTTTCACAATGGGAGTATCTATAGGTTTGTAGGTGTCCATCTTGAACCGTTCTAAAAGTTTCTTGATGTAAGTCTTGAGACAAACCCAATAATTTCTTTGAATGATCCCTATGGATCTACACACCAAAGTATGTACTCTGCTTCACCCATATCTTTCATTTCGAAATTTGAAGACAACCATCCTTTTATGGTTTCAAGATACTCTTTACTATTTCCAGCTAGTAGTATGTCATCCACATACAAGGATAGAATCACAAAACAACTATTAGACCGTTTAACGTAAACACAATGGTCTTTGTTTATCATAACAAAGTTATATGAGATGATCGTAGTGTGAAACCTCAAATACCACTATCTAGAGGATTGTTTGAGTCTGTAGATCGACTTCTTCAATCTAAAAACTTTATCCTCTTGACCTCGAAGAATAAATCCTACAGGTTGTTGCATGTAGATTTCTTCTTTTAATTCTCCATTGAGAAATGCGGTCTTAACATCCATTTGCTGCAATTCTAAATCCATACTAGCCACTATAGCCAACAGTAGACGAATCAAGGCAAACCTCACTTCAGGTGAAAAGGTTTCTACGTAGTCTATACCCTTGTTGAGTATAACATTTTACCACCAAGCGATCTTTCTACCTCTCTATTGAGCCATCAGCATTTCTTTTGATTTTGAGAATCCATTTATTCTCAATTTCTTTTCGCCCTTTCGGAAGATCTACAAGTCCCCAACTTGATTTGACTTCATAGACTCCATCTCCTCTTTCATCCATTTCTCATTTTTCGGATAAGTTA
Organism: Pogostemon cablin; assembly: GCA_023678885.1. Lineage (NCBI taxonomy): Eukaryota > Viridiplantae > Streptophyta > Magnoliopsida > Lamiales > Lamiaceae > Pogostemon > Pogostemon cablin. The sequence continues at coordinate 18,003,041 of CM042977.1, read as the reverse complement.
GAGCTTCTTTAACGTTTCTGGGCTCTTCCTCATCAGCAGGAGAAACATCTCAACTTTCTGGTGAAACCAAAAAGGCAGGCATGTCCTTCAACGTCATAATGCCTTTTGGGCACATGTTTCTTAGAACTTTTCGAGATGAAATAACTGATGATGGTCTTCTATAGACAAAATGCTCTCATTGGGAATCACCTGATTCTCAATTGGCAAATATCTATCAAGATCCACACCATCAGCTTATTACTCCCAATTGGATCTTGTACGTATTGATTTTCTACTATCTCGAAAATAGGTCCGGCATCCCTGATGGCCCCTATACTAAGAAATTCAGTTTCCAAAAAATGAGCATTATGTTATTCTGTCTCAGTTAAGCTCCCATCATGATCTCCTATGAATATGTAACCCTTAGAATTCGAAATATCTTATGCAGATACATTATTTTGCCTCTAGGGCCCAACTTTCCATACTGACTCGATGAATCATGTACGTAAGCCGCTGACCTCCAAGCTCTAAGGTTACTCAAGTCAGGTTTTCTACCCGTCCAAAATTCATATGGAGTCGAAGCAACTGACTTAGAAGGCACACGATTAAGCACATAAGCTGTCGTAAGTAACACATCTCGTTAGATTAGCTTGTGCCATCACGGATTTTACCATCTCCAACAAAGTCTTATTCCTTTTCCAACAACACCATTTTGTTGAGGTGTATAAGGAACAGTTAATTGTCGAATTATACCATTTTTATTACAAAATTCCTTGAATTGTTCTGATAGATATTCACATCCTCTATCAGTTCTTAGAACTTTGATAGACTTGTCTTTTGAATTTCAACTTCACTCAAGTATCGTCTAAAACAATCCAATACTTCAGACTTATGAGATATCAAATAGACATATTCTAAACTTGAATAATCATCAATGAACGCAATGAAATAGTGAACTCCATGTCGTGCTCTCATATTTACAGAACCACATATATCAGAATGGATTACTACTAATGGAGATTAAGACACAATGGCTTTACCAAAAGGTTTTTTAGTCATTTTGCCAGCAAGATAATGTTCGCATTTGGATCATTCGACTTTAGAAGAAAATTCAACAATTCTTCTTTCACTAGTCTATTCATCCTATCTTGCCCAATATGACCTAATCTAGCATGCCAAACATCATCATTCACATTTGCATAACTAGAAGAACGAGCATTCAGTGAATAAGAATAATCATCATAATAACTAAGCATCATTCTATTATAATTTAAAACCATAAAGCCATCAGTTATATATCCATATGCATAACAAGTATCATTAATGCTCATTACCATAGTGCCTTTAGTGAATAATACATCATAACCCAAATTAAGTAGAACTAAAACAGAAATTAAATTTTGCGTGATTTTTCGGAGCAAATAGAACATCATGTAGGATAAAGCCAGACCATCGTCAAGGTCCAATATGCAAGTCCCAAGTCCTTTTGACTTCAACTTGTGCATTGTTTCCCACATATTTCTACCTAGTCCCTTTCGAAATATGGCAAAAATCTACAAAAGCTCCTCTGTCTCTCGTCACATGGTCCGTTGCTCCTGAGTCTATAATCCACAATGGATAAGAATCAAACAGGAAGACAGCACCCGTGACATTAATTTTACACAAAATAGAATAAGATGAATCCACATTTTCCCTCCCGGGCTCAGGGCATTCACGAGCATAATGACCAAACTTACTATAATTGTAACATGGCATCTTGTTTTTATCTTTCTTATTCTTTTTGTCACGCTTATTTTCTCTTTTCCGTTCATCAGTTTTTGTAGTTGGATTATTGATAGGCTTACCACCATCACCATCGGATCGTCATCCCCTCTTTCGCTTCTTCCAATTCCTTTTTCTTTTGAAGCCCGAAGCTCCCTTAGAAGTAGAACTGGCATAGAAGGTCCAAGAAGAAGGCTTTGAGAGGCTCCGAGCCTCTCATCTTCTAACTCAACATGATGAGCAACATCGTTGAAAGTTTTAATACTTTCATTATATGTCAAGTTGACTATGAGATATTCCCTACGATCAGGTATAGAGTGGAACAGGGCTTGGATTTACTGTTCATCAGAGAGTATATGACCGACAGTTTTAAGTTCGATTATCATATTAGACATCTCCCTGAGATTTTATCTAATATTATGATCAGGTTTTCTTTTGAAGGTGTTAAACTTAATAGTCAACTGCCTAAGCCTTGTAACCGATGTACCACCGTACTTCTCACGCAGATATACCCAGATATCATGTGCGGTGGGTTGTTGATCACATTCATGGATCATTGGATTGATTACTGAGCTTACAAGGATATCTTGTGCAATGGAACTTTCCTTTTCCATGCCTGGTACGCTTCTTGGTCAAGCCTCCTTTGGTTTTCAATACCCATCCTGGATCAGCTATCACTTGGTTTATAGCATCCAATGCATCTTGTTTATACAATATGTACCAAATTTTATAACACCTTGTGTCATAATTGTCACTATTGAGTTTCTCACCTTTGTTCAACTCAGCGACAATAGATTTCGAAGCTCATTTCTTTGACAGAGATTAAAGTGATACAATATGTTAATAATGTTTTATTAAGTTTTATGTTAAGCCAAACAGAGACATCTCAATAAATAACACAAGACTTGAACTCAAAAAATAGTTCGGAGACTTAATCATCAATCTCATCAAGTGTCATAATACCAGATTCTTATTTCAAAACGTAAAACACATTTAAGGTTCAATTAATTAACAATAACATTGAACTGCCACTAATAAATTAAAATTAAACAACCATCCACAATAGCAAAAACACCAAGTCTGACAATTCATGAACATAAAAATTCTAATGAACTCCCTGAGTTTCCAATTAGAAATACAATGGAAATGAATTAAGGAAATCTATGGATTAATCTCCCTAATTTATCATTACTAGATTTCCATCGATGCTCATAATCAAATTTCTTAGTCCCCACACTATAGATAGCTTGCCCCAGAGGTTCAAATAAGGATTCTTTATCTGATGATTCTCTCGACCACTTAGTCTCAAAGAATCAGAACGTCGAATCCTTCCCATCCTTAAGCAGGCTGATCTTAGTGCCTGTGTCATGTCTCTTGCTACAGAAGCATCGACCAAATTTTACATAATTTGTCAACCATTAGGTTTCACTTCATAAGTCTCCCACTGAATCCAAAAATCCTTTTGTAGGTAAGGAAGCAAAGTGTTCGCCCAGGTCTCAGGACATGAAACTTTGAAATACTTATCACGTGGAATCGTATTGCTATAATTTAAAGGCAATAATCGGTTGTAGAGTTCAATCAATTCAATTGCGTGATCCCTTATGTTGTGTGTAGGCTTCATTTTATAATTCAAGAATTCATGGAGGGCTTTATCTTTAGTTCTAATGTCTTCCTCTGAAATTGTTCCCCGTCCTGACATGCCTCTGAGAAAACAAGCAACCAAAAACATACATACCAGTGTTAGTCAAACTATATCACATGAATTTCCTCTCCATTTAATGCATATGGAAACAACTTTCCAAGATGCAATAGGCATATTCACAAGTGAATCAATTCAACTCACTTTGGCTCCTACTTTCATTAGACTACATGAGATTGCACAATTATAACATCACTCAACACCATGAATTTAGAATTAAATAACATATTAAGGTGCATTACTACCAAAAATTGCAACCAAATAGTCACCCCATGGGTTTGTATTCAACAAATATGTCATAAAATAAAGTAAAACTACAAATACACACTTAAGATGACGTCAAACACTCTCGGAGATATCACCATCAGACCCCACGCATCGAAACATGGTGGAAATGGTCGGATAGTCACCGAAAAATGACTTCACGCGCCCGAACGCACCACCAGAAACCTCGCATGCGCCGCCACGCTCGTGCACGCGCTCCCACGTGCCGCCTAGTATTGCCACGCGAATCCACAGGCCCAGACGTGCTCGGATGCGCTCTCATGCGCTTCCACGCACCGGGTGTAGGTTGGGCACTCTTTGGCGCATGTACTACACGCGCTGCCACCGATAAAGTTGGCTGTCAGCGCGTGATCCGCATGCACCACCGCCGGAGTCACCGACTTACGGCGTGTGGGCTTCATGCGACACCACCATCGCTATCGTTCATCAGAGCATGGCTTTTACGCACCGTTACCGGTCGCTTGCCCTCTGGTGGGCTACGGTCCGGCTGACCCGCCTGGTTTGACCCGATTCAGTCTTGTCTGACCCGGTCCGGCCCAATTCAGAGACAACTATAAGTTAATTGTGGAAAGGTCCCTGAACTTTCTCTAATTTTCGAAAATATACCCCTGAAGTCTCTGAAACTTTGCAGTTTAGCCCAATTACGAAAATAACTTCAAAAAATCATATCTTGAGTTTTAGAAGGCCAAAAATTGCACAAAAAATACTGACGGACTCCTCTCGACGAAATCTTTCCAGTGGTATATAAAAAATATGCTTTTTCATTCACAAAAAAATAAAAAAAAATTGAACCCTTAAGAGTTTAAAAGGTTTGAAAACGTCATACACATGTAATAGCCACTGGACATTTAGAATCTACCTTTTAATTCATACATATGATCAATCAACATCATACAAATCAATGTATATACTATATTCATCACAAATCATGTATGATCATATTCAACAAAAAAGGCAGAAAACATGAACCATGAAATCCAGAGAGAAAAATGGAGTACCAACTATTGGCTTTGATACCAATGTTGGAAAACTCACGTTCATCCATAGGGAGAAAACATACCTTTCTCCGTAGAGATTTTGTTGCAGCGGAAGAATACTTATGAACTCGGTTGATACTCACGTTGATAAACCGTGATCTCTGGATCAAATCTTCAACACAGGATTGAAAGATTAATTTCCACAAATGTGTATTAATTGTGAAATATGATGACTGGAATTCGTATTGTGATTTTGGAAGAGAAAATACGAGAGAGAGAAATGCTTTCGTGTTCTGTGTGTGGCGTTCTGCCTTGCGCATGAACATTTCAGCGTACGCGTACTGCTTCTGCGTTCTTTGACGATTCAACGTGTCTCAACATTTTTGAGCGTACCTTTCTTGCATGTCTCCACGCAGAAGAATATATTTCCCAGGAGATGGGAGTTAATTAACGGCTTTATTAACTCCCTCTCTTTTTCTCTTATCCACACTTCTTATGTGAAAAATAAATAATAATAAATTATTATTTACAAAAACACAAATACACTAAAAAATGATAGATTTTCTTCGGAAGCTGTGTACTTTCGGAGCAAAGTGAAAAAAGTAATAGGAAGATAATTTTAAATAAAATCCACAGATCATGCAATCATACAGTTGCAGCTTATAGAAGCTTGAAAAGAGATAAAAAAAAGTATAGAACATAACAATTGTAGCAACATAAATTACTTTTGGATACAGTTTGTTTGTTGTGATGGATATCTTGAACGGTGGCAGGAATCTTCTAGTGAAGCGGCCGTCCGACATAGAAGAATATGATAACCGCCGCCGCTAGCAACGTTAGGCGGAAGGTGAGCTTCGCAGTGGGAGATCACATTGTTGCTCGCTCTTCGGTGTCAGTACGCGAATGTGAGAAAGAAGGGAAATGGATTCTCTCCAGTATGGGAGGTCTATTTCCTCTTACTATTCACGTGAACAGTGAAATTACTGTTCACATGAATAGTGAGAGGTGCATTTCCTCCTGTACGGGAGAGATCTGCATCCGAGAAAGAGGAGAAGATATCTAGGTCAAAAGACGTACTAATTACTAAAGAAGGTTAAAAGACTGCATTCATTCATAAACTAATAAATTAAGAAATGGAATGTTAAATTAAAATTTAATTTAATGAAAATTAGTGGTGATAGAGTTGAAAAAAAACTATTTAGATATATAAATAGGTCTAAAATTTAATACTCCAGATTAAGGATTGTATTTTTAATATTTTAAAATTAAAAAGAAATATTAAATATTTTGCATTTCTTACATTATATTTTTTTTTCATAAAGAAAATAAGAATAGATTAAATATAGAAATAGATATTAAAATAAGGATTACACTAAATGCACACCCAATTTTATTAAATACACACCCCTATTATTATTTAATTAAAAAATATATTTTTAAAAAGTCTAAATTATACTCATATCATTAAATATACACCCTCTTATAATCACAGTAATAAACCCTAAATTGATTAATTCTTAACCTAAATTAATTAATTCTTCTTACTGATCCGTGTAAATTATACACATCTTTTGTTATCAAAGATTATAAAGTTAAGAGTAATCCCTCCAACGAAAGCAACTAAAATTTCGAAGGAATGGGTGATACTGGGAACAAAGCAAGCTATTTGATTCCAAAATTTAATCTTTGTACATTTTGTGATACGATAGGAATAAGAGGATGCTAATCTAGTGTGCCTTTTCACCCTTTTACAAACACTCAGACAACACATCCATTTAATTCCAAGTTTGAAGCTAAAAAACAAGCCTCACTGTCCAATATTTTTATTGAAGCGTTACAGATAAGTGTGTAAATTCACAAGTTTGGCATCATGTTTTGTGCTAGTTTTGGAGAGTTTTGAGGTGGAAATAGGTGGAAAACCTATATATATTGTGAATTAGCATGAATCAGATGTAAGTGGAGCTATTTAAGTGGTTTTCATAGCAAAAATGGAGTGGAAGTGCCAAGAATCGAAGAAACGAAGTCGGGACTACGCGAACCACCAAGGAAAGAGTAGGGTTCGACCTGGTTGGAGGAGGGTTCGACCTCTCCTACAGGTCGAACCAGCATTGCGAAACAGCAGAAGGAGGGTTCGACCACGACTCAAGGGGTTCGACCTGTTCATCAGGTCGAACCATGGTCGAACCAGTTCGCGAGAAGAGGGGTTCGACCATGACGTTGGGGTTTGACCTGACAGTTGGTCGAACCGGGAGCGGAAATTGTCCAGTAGCATGGTTCGACCTGAGGTTCGACCTGTGAGGGAATGGTTCGACCTGTACAAGAGGTCGAACCAAGTGCAGAATGTGTCCAGTAGCAGGGTTCGACCTGGGGTTCGACCTGTTGGCCAGTGGTTCGACCTGTTTGACGAGGTCGAACCAAAATGCAGAAACTTATCTTATCCGGATTTTCGAGGCCAAAACGCATGGGATCACTTGAAAAGCCCATTCCAAGCCCTAGAGACGTGATTACAAGTATAAAAGGAGGCTCATGCAGTCAAGAAAGACGTCCAAGCACGAAGAGCGTAAGATCGTGAATCATAAGAGGAGTGAAGAGAAGAGATTGGTGATCCATCCGGAGGACTGAGACAGAGGTTCGGCTGGAGATTCAAGTAAGATCGATCCATCTAACCATGATTGTTCTTAGATCAATCATGGGCTAGAGCCACTTCGGTAGTTCTAGGGTTATGAAGGTTTCATGAGTTAAATTTGTATTTCGTGTGTATACTCCGTACAACACTACTTGTGGTTTATTTTATATAAGATTGCACGTTTTTAATCCATACTCATAGTTGTTTTGTGCATCAATAATCGTTGTGTAGAGTCTGAATGCATAACATGGTTATTGGTTGAGTGCGTTCACTAATGAGCAGGGTTTATTGTTATAATTCTAAGTGAAGAGATTCCGAAGTCTTATTAGAACTGTCTTATATGAATATTCGTTAACTGAATTGAATTCGGGTTAACAAGTAGGATAAAGAGTATAACTTCATAGTACCTAAAAAGGGAGATCAAATCGGGTTAGAGTACTAAGTGCACGGAAAATAATTGATTATGATAGTACCTAGTAAGGGGGTAAAGTATACGTCTTGCTCTAAGGATACTCACACATGTCAAAAGCTTATCTATTTGTGTCTATAGAATAGATTCGCATGGTCTAGCGATGCGTCCATAAACTACAAGGCAAAGTCAGAAATCGACACACGAAAGTATGAATTAACGAAGGAAACTGGATGGCCTGGCGAACTACCTATTATCTTATTTGATCACAACTATTATTTACTTGTTCTTGTTATTTATTAGCTATTTTAATTGTTACTTAGTTTATAAACCAACTATTTATTTCCAAAATAATCATAATCTACTAGAACGTAATTAAAATTGATATTTAACTTGGTCACCTTCGAAACTACAATTGATATCCTTCATACTTGGGGATTAATTTTGTGTTGAGAAAACGCCCATCAAGTTTTTAGCGCCGTTGCCGGGGACGGCTTAAAATATCTTTTTGTTATTTCTAGTTTGTTAAGGCTATTTTTCTTGTTTTGTTGTTTTAATTCTAGTTCTTTTTAGGTGCATGCTCACGAGATCAAAGAAAGGTGAACTTGAACCCTACAATCCTGAAATCGGAGCATCGTCAAGAAAGAAGAAGAAGAAGAAGAAGAAGAGCAAGGCAAAGACTATTGTTCCAACTGAAGCTCTGAATTTTGGAGTTGAAGTTGACGAGCAGATTTCACAGACGATTGAAGCTACAACTGAAGTTAATTCGGGAGTAAGGACAATCAACATGGCAGCGAATCCGGATAATCTAGCCATCCGAGAGGTTTTCAGAAACAATGGGGCTGGAAATTTTGGGCTTCTAGGAGCAAGGGGAACTAATTCAGCGTTCGATCTTCATCCCACTCTTATTAGCATGATAGAAAGGAACTCCTTTTCAGGAGGGTCTTTCGAGGATCCGCAACAGTATCTGAACAAGTTCTTGGGCTATGCAAGTACTCAAAAAGACGCAGGAGAACATGAAGATGCTAGGAAGATCCTCTTGTTCAAATTCTCGCTTACTGAGAAGGCGAGAGATTGGTACGACACTATCAACACAGCTGAGTGCACCACTTGGGAGCAACTGAAGTTAAGGTTCTTGGAGAGGTATATGCCACCTTCAAAGGTGTTTAAGATGAAGCAAGACATTAACCAATTCGCTATGGGTGGAGGAAAAAAATTTCATGAAGCATGGGATAGATTCAAGGACATGCTTAGGAAGTGTCCTCAACATGGGCTATCTAAAGCTCAATATATCAGTATATTCTACAATGGATTGGACTGTGATTCACGAGTTTTATTAGATGCTTCCTCTAATAGAGCATTGCTTACAAAGTCATCCGTAGAGGCCGAAAAGTTGTTTGAAGATATTTCGATGGATTCGAGGGATTGGCCAACTGATAGAGTTAGAGGTACTTATGTCCTTGGTAAGGTAGCTAAGGTTGAACAAGCAATGGTGAAAACAAGTAGAGAGGATGAGATCGTCTCTAACTTGTCCAATATCAACAAGCTACTTGAATCCCAACAGAAGCAAATCAGTGAATTATCTCAGCGCGTGCCAATCATGCAGCAGGAGTTAAAGAATGAGGGACCAATCCAAGAGGAGTTGGAAGAGGCACACTATGCCATGGGTCAAAGTATTCAAGGGACTAAGTATCCAGATCAAGGAAACCAGAATTACCAAGGGAACTATCGAGGAAACTTTAATAATCGTGGTCCCCCGGGAGGTTATCAACAGCCTAGGAGGCCGGAGTTCTCAATAAGCAATCCGAATAATGCGATTCAACATCCGATGGGTGTTGATCCGGGTGCTAAGGTGGAAGAAGGGAAACCGAGTCTTGAGGATACTGTGAACAGGTATATGGCCAAGAATGATGAAAGAGTTAACCACCTTGAGGCCAAACTTGAAAAGAAAATCGATGCAAACCATGAGGTTATATCTAAGCAGGTGAAAGACCTTACGTTACTGATGGGGGAGATGGCAGGAAGTGTTAACAAGCTTACTCAAACTCTTGAGAAGGAAAAGTTCCCGTCTCAAAGTATTGAGAATCCAAGGTCCTGCAACGCCATCACATTAAGGTCGGGAACGCAGTACGAGGGACCTATGAGGCCGGAATCAAATTTGGACATGTCTAGGGCGAGGTTCGAACATGGTTCGACCAACATTGAAGGTCGAACCATACAGGGGAGGTCAAACCAACACACTGGACATGATCAGGAGAGACTGCAGCATCAGTTCGACCAAACTGTAGATAGTTCGACTTGTCCCACAGGTCGAACCATGGTCGAACCCCACAACTTGGAGCACTCTATTTTTCCAAAACACCGGTTCGACCAAACCAATCTTGGTTCGACCTATCCAACAGGTTGAACCCAGGTCGAACCGCACCACTTGGAGCACTCTGTTTTGTCACAGCAATGGTTCGACCACGACGGTCATGGTTCGACCTGTCAAACAGGTCGAACCTTGGTCGAACCGGATGGCGGAAGGAGTACAGTAGGCCAGTTCGACCTAGGTACCCATGGTTCGACCTGTTTCACAGGTCGAACCCAGGTCATACCTCAAATTCAAAAAGAGAGCCGTTGTCCAGAAGGTAGGTTCGACCAGTACGTACATGGTTTGACCTGTTCCACAGGTCGAACCCTGGTCGAACCCCACCAGAAATTGTCTGTTGCCACTCTGAACACTCTCGATGATGTTGAAGCTACTCCAGTGGTTCGGAATGAACAAAGTACTGAGATAATAGCTGAGAAAAAGTGGGAGAGAGCCAAGCGTTTGAGAGCCGAAAAGGAGAAAGCCGAGAAGGTTGATCGTGATGAATGGGGGATTCCCAAAACAAAGATACCTCTGTCGTTTCCTTACAAGCTTGTGAAGAAGGGATTAGAAGAGAAGTTCAAGAAGTTTTCAGAGATAAAGAATAAAATAAGCTTGAGCATTCATTTCTCAGAGGCAATCATGGAGATGTCGTACTATGCCCGATTTCTAAAGGATATATTGTTGAAGAAGCGGAGCTTAACCGGAATTGAAATGGTAAATTTATCTGAGAATTGCAGCTCAATCATCCAAAGAAAGCTGCCGCAATAGATGAAGGATCCGGGGAGCTTCACTATTCTATGTGAAATTGGAAAGGGGCCGGCACGGCGAGCTTTGTGCGATCTAGGGGCGAGCATCAATTTGATGCCTTTGTCTATCTTTTAGAGGCTTGGTTTGGGGGAGCTTACTCCTACAACAGTGGTTTTCCAATTGGCGGACAGGTCGATGACGTTTCCAAAAGGTATAATTGAAGACGTTCTCGTCAAAGTGGAGAAGCTAGTATTTTCTGTGGACTTTCTTGTGCTAGAGATGGAAGAAGACAAGGATAATATCCTTTTAATCTTGGGGAGACCTTTACTTGCTACTGCTGGAGCTATGATTGATGTTCAGAAAGGAGAGCTTAGATTGCAGATGGACAAAGAAGAAGTTCTTTTCAACTTAGACAAAGCAATAAAGATGCCCATGGAGTCGCAGTGTCATAGTATTGACGTGGTGGAGGAGATTGTGAAAGAGGACATGTCTCTGATCCTGTCAAAGGATCCTCTTGAGACATGTTTGATGGAATCTCTTACTTATCCCACTACGGAGCTTGACGAACTCTCCAACGAGGTATGTATTGAATTTCTTGAAAACTTACTTGCTTTGGGTGATGACAGATTTGAATCGGAAAGAACTAAGGTGGAAGAAGTCAAGTGGACGAGAAAGTACTTGCCGTTGGATAACGAGAGCTCTCCGATGGAAGTGAGGAAAGAGGAGTTGAAACTTTTGCCGGAACACTTGAAGTACGCCTTTCTTGGCGACAATGAAAAATACCCGGTAATTGTATCTTCTTCTCTCGATGATGATCAACTTGAAGAGTTATTGAACATTCTTAGGAAGTATAAATCTGCGATTGGTTGGTCTCTTGAGGATTTGAAAGGAATTAGTCCTTCGTATTGTATGCATAGGATAAGATTGTTAGACGAGGCAAAGGCAAGTGCTCAGAATCAGCGGAGGGTTAATCCCGCGATTCAAGAGGTGATTAGGAAGCAAATCCTTACGTGGTTAGATGCCGGAATCATATATCCTATTAGTGATAGTCCCCATGTGAGTCCATTGCATGTAGTTGCTAAAAAGGGGGGTATGACTGTAGTAAAAGCTGAGGATGGAGAAGCGATAGCCACAAGGATTCCTACGGGATGGCGTACATGTGTTGATTATAGGAAGTTGAATGAGAACACGTGTAAGGATCATTTTCCTCTTCCTTTCATGGATCAAATGTTAGATCGTCTTGCAGGGTATGAGTTTTATTATTTCTTGGATGGATACTCGGGGTACAACCAAATTATAATTGCCCCCGAGGATCAAGAAAAGACCACTTTTACTTGCCCCTATGGGACCTTTGCTTTTCGGAAAATGCTATTTGGGTTATGTAATGCGCCTGCTACTTTTCAGAGATGCATGATGGTAATATTCGATGGGTTGATAGAGAAGATCATGGAGGTGTTCATGGATGATTTTTCTGTTTTTGGTTCCTCATTTGATATTTATTTGTCTAACCTAGCTACTGTTTTGAAGAGATGCCAAATGACTAATCTTGTCTTGAATTGGGAGAAGTGCCACTTCATGGTGAAGGATGGGATTGTTCTTGGGCATCATAGCCGAATTGCAGGTAGATTGTGCTAAAGTGGTGGCGATTGAGAAGCTTCCACCACCGACCAATGAAAGAGGAGTGCGGTCCTTCCTTGGACACGCCGATTTTTACAGGAGATTCATAAAAGACTTCTCAAAATACTCTAAGCCCTTATCTCGCTTACTTGAAAAGGATGTTCCTTTTGTGTTTGATGATGAATGTTTAATAGCTTTTCAAGTTTTGAAGGAGGCGCTTATTTCTGCACCTATCTTGATCACACCGGATTTGACTCAACCGTTTGTACTAATGTGTGATGTAAGTGATGTAGCACTTGGAGTGGTGCTTGGGCAGCTGAAGGAAAATAAGTTTTGCGCCATTTACTACGCAAGTAAGACTTTCGATGTGGCACAAAAGAATTACACTGTGACTATAAAGGAGTTTTTGTCTGTTGTGTACGCTTTCGATAAGTTTTGTCAGTATTTGGTTGGCATGAAGACTATTGTGTACATGGATCATTCAGCGATTCGGTACTTGATGGAAAAGAAGGAGACGAAGCCTAGGATCATAAGGTGGATTCTTCTACTGCAAGAGTTTGACTTGGAGATCCGGGATAAGAAAGGTTCTGATAATGTGCTAGCGGATCATCTTTAAAGGTTGGAGACTAGGGAACATTGTGATAATTCTTTCGAGTATATTGAGGAAATGTTCCCGGATGAAAAGATCATGGCCTTGTTTGTTGAAGGGGCTGAGCGAGCGTGTGTGGTTGCTGCGCAGGGAGTTGATCCATGGTATGCGGATTATGTTAATTATATTGCTGTGGGAGAAATTCCAAGGGATCTCAACCGATATCAACTTGCTAAATTCAAAAGGGATGTTGAGACTTTCATATGGTATGATCCGTTTGTGTACAAAATTTGTACGGATTCTATCATCCGTAAGTGTGTGCCCGAGATGGAGATGGAGAGTGTTCTCGAGTTTTGCCATGCACAACCTAACGGGGGGCACTTCGGCGCTCAAAAGACAGCAGCCAAGGTACTTCAGTCCGCTCTTTATTGGCCTACCTTGTTCAAGAATTGTGAGACCTATGTGGCGTCTTGCGATAGATGTCAACGCATGGGAAACATCGGTAGCAGAGACGAGATGCCGCTTCAGCCAATCATAGTGGTCGAGATTTTTGATGTGTGGGGTATCGATTTTATGGGGCCTTTTCTCCCATCTAATGGATTTCTCTACATTCTACTTGCGGTGGATTATGTTTCTAAGTGGGTGGAAGCGATTCCTACTCGCTTGAATGATTCAAAAACTGTTATATCTTTCTTGAAGAAGCATATCTTTGCCCGTTTTGGAGTCCCTAGAGCACTTGTTAGTGATGGAGGTACGCATTTCGTAAATAAATTTCTTGAGAAGGCGCTTAAAGGGTATGGTGTTAAGCATAGGGTCACTACACCCTATCATCCTCAAGCGAATGGGCAAGCGGAGGTCTCTAACCGTCAAGTCAAACAGATTTTGGAGAAGGTGGTTAGAACCAATAGAAAGGATTGGGCTTGGAAGGTCGATGATGTCGTGTGGGGGTTCTGAACCGCGTACAAGACGGTGTTAGATATGTCACCGTATCAGATTGTCTATGGGAAGCCGTGTCACTTACCTGTAGAGATTCAACACAAAGCGTTTTGGGCTTTGCGAAGCTTGAACTTGACTCTCAAGGATGTGAAGGAGTTGAGGATTACTCACATCAATCTTTTGGATGAGTTTCGGAGTCGTGCGTACAAGAATTCAGAGATCTATAAGGAAAGGATTAAGAGGTGGCATGATTCGAAGATCTCGTACAAGGAGTTCAAGCAAGAAGACGAGGTATTACTCTTTAACTCTCGTTTAAAGCTTTTTGCAGGCAAGTTGAAGTCTAAGTGGACGGGACCGTTCATGATTCATCGAGTCTTAGGAGGGGGGAGTTTTGAGCTCATTGACAAGGATGTAGACATTTTTGCGGCGAATGGACATCGCTTGAAGCATTACAAGTCGCCGGATGATGTTTGTGTCATCTTTGTGGATACCTTGATCTGATTTGGTACCGTCGTGACTCTCCGACGTTAAACATGAGCTTCTGTTGGGGGCTTTCCCTCCCGTTTTAATGTTTTATTTCATTCATGTGAGTAAGAAATTTTTATATTTGAAGTGCTTACTTATCGACAATTACATCTCTTTGCAAACTTAGTTTCAACTATAATTTCTACTAAGTTTGGGGGGTGTGATGTACTTACCTTGATAAGCACCGATAGTATAATCTTTTCTTTGTGATGTTTGTTAGGGGAGTTGGTTTTTGCGCCATATTAAAATTTTAATCGATTTTGATGTGACAATTTTTTACAACTTGCCTAATGTTTAGTGGGTTTTGGTTGTGTTTTCTTTTACGGAGTTACTCATGAATGATATTTTGTGGAACAAATTTTGGATGAAGTTGTGCTCTAGTTGGTACCTAATGATTCGTATTGAAGTTTGAAGTGTATAGGGATTGAAGAACACTCATTTTGGAAGCTTAAAAGGGTGGTTCGACCAAAGCCAGGAGAGGTTCGACCAGTGCCAGGAGGTCAAACCGAGCAGAGGAAGTCGAACCGACGCAGAAAATCATCCAGTGAGGTGGTTCGACCTGATCATTCTAGGTTCAACCTGTCTAACAGGTCAAACCAAGGTCGAACCCGGTGACTTAAATCTTACAGTAGGGTGGTTCGACCTGATCAGAAGGTCGAACCTGAGGTCGAACCAGTCCGTTCAGAGCACTCTGTTTTTCAGGTGATAGGTTCGACCACGACATTCATGGTTTGACCTGTTCAGAAGGTCGAACCCAGGTCGAACCACGAGGAGTAGTTTGTCCAGAAGGTAGGTTCGACCTCGTCACTCGAGGTTCGACCTGTTCCGCAGGTCGAACCCGAGGTTGAACCCAGTCAGGTGCGTGTTTTAAGTTGTGTTTTTAGAAGGGGTTCGATCATTTTTCTTGTTCACCAAACCTCGAACCTTCCCCGAACCTTAACACCCTTGCACAAATTCATCAATTACACTTGATTTTGCACCGAAGGAGAGATCAGAGACTATAAGATTAGGTAGGCTCGTGCGACCTCGATCAAGAATCCAGTGTTGAAATATATGGATTGAGTGCTCAGAAACACACTGTTTGCTCGTTCGGAGGGTGGCTGTGTGTCTAGAGGAGAGCTTTATGCCCTATGGTGTATGATGAATGGGGTGAAGTTCAATGTGGCAGCATATTTCATCGCGCAGCTGCATCGATTCAGGACCATTGGATTTCAGAAGGTGAACATTGGAGGGTTGCTGACGATTGTAGCTGAGCACTACAACATGGACTTCACCGGCATTACACCTGTTAGAGGAGAGCCCGACTTGGTGATGCTCACATGTGTAAAGGGAGGATTTGCACACTTTAAAGATGGTGATTGGTTCTTCACGAGAGGACCAAAGCCATTCGACTTTATGTTTCCCTTTGACATGAATAACATGACCACTGTTCGGGAGGCGAGGAACTTATTGATGAACTCCCTAGGACACACTGCTCTGTCCGTGACTGTGAAGACCAATGGGGATTGGAAAGCCGTGGCTAGGTTGTGTGTCGAAGGTAGGTTGGAGGAGCTACAGCAAATTGTGGAACAGGGAGAGTACCATCCGCCACCACACCAGCCATTACAGTGGCCACAGCAGCCCGAGGTTGAGCATCGGGTAGATGAGCAGCCAGAGATGGAGATTCTGGAAGAGAAGCAGCACGACGCACCTCAGTATGAGCCAGCACCGCGTCAGCAGCGGGCTGTCCCGAATGATACACGGGAGCAGCTCTGCCTTATTCAGAAGCAGCTGGTCGCGATCGTTGCTAGCCAGCAGGAGACAAACCAACAGCTCGCACTCGCCAATGCCAACTATGCTATGTTTAATGAGAGGTATACGACTTTGAATGAGAAAGTTGGTAGATTGGGTGATCGAGTTGATTATTTGGATATGCACATCGGTGATCTGCACCGGATTGTGGAGCGGAGGCTTGATGATGAGGATGATGATGCTCCGGAGGAGTAGTTTTTCAAATTTTCTTTGGTTTCCTCCGATTCATCTTGATTTCATTATTTTTCCTTTTATCTTTAGGTTGGGGTGTGATTCATGCGTGAGTGGAATGTATAAGTGATATCTTATATGATTGATTGGGTATAAGATTATTGATTTTTGTGCATTCATATGTTCATGTGTTAATTTCTATTGATGAAAAGCATGTTTAGTTGATAAGTATATTGAGTTCTTGTGGAATTGATCTTAATTATGTGCTATGAGGAGTACTAGGATTACCTATGTAAGGATTTGAGCTTTTTAATCATGCTTGATCATGATTATTTTATTCTTGAGAGGATCATTCATATGAACGTATTCTAGAACTTGGCTTGGAGTCTTGTGTGAGACTTATGGTTGATAAATTACTAGGACATGATCTTAGGCCATTATTTCGTGATTAAGTTACTTAGCCAAATTTATCCTTCCTAATGATTTTATTAACCTTTGGATGCCCCGTTGAGCCGTTAAAGCTTTTTCTTTGGTAGCCGAAGTGAATAACTTTATAAACCTTTACTTGAGCCTTGATTAACCTAATCATTGGTAGAGAGAGTGGAGGTGAGTAAGTGTTGCAAGAAGAAAAGGAAGATAGAATATGGTTGGATGAAAAGAATATGGTTAAATCTTGTTTAAGGATAGTGCCCGAAACTGGTACCCCGATTATTTTTATACATGGTGTATGAAGCTTAGCAGCTGACGGCCTATACATGAGAAGAAGGGTAGTGCCTAAAACCGGTACCCGAGCTGTCTAACGAAAAGATGATGTTGATGCCATGAAAAGAAGGAAAATTCAGGAATTTTACAAGTTCAAGAGACGACAGTGAGGAGAACTTGCTATAAGAAGAAGAAATCGAGAACCTCCAAGGTAACTCTCTACTAGTGTCTTAAGTCACTAAGTCCAAATTTTCCTACCTTTTTCCAAAGAGCTAACATTACAACCCAAAAACAAGTCCTTTGTGATCCTATTGAAGAGTTGATTATAAGTTGATTTTTAAGACCTTTGCCAAGCTTATGGTTATGCGTGAATATGGATTGATATGAGTATTTATATTAACCTATATAGTGCCTCACGCACTTGAGTGAAAGAGAATAAATACTTATCTTGTGAGCGAAATTACTTAGTACTCCGAATGGTATGTGATTGGATTAGTTTTGCATGAGTGATATATATGAAGCAATTAATACTTGTTTGATTGAATGAAGTTGCATGTGTGATATGTGTTGTACTTGATCTTGGTGAATTATACACGACTCCTGTGGTTTGATTTGGTTACCTCGGGACGAGCAACATGTAAGTTTGGGGGTTCGATGAGTGTGTAAATTCACAAGTTTGGCATCATGTTTTGTGCTAGTTTTGGAGAGTTTTGAGGTGGAAATAGGTGGAAAACCTATATATATTGTGAATTAGCATGAATCAGATGTTAGTGGAGCTATTTAAGTGGTTTTCATAGCAAAAATAGAGTGGAAGTGCCAAGAATCGAAGAGACAAAGTCGGGACTACGCGAACCGCCAAGGAAAGAGTAGGGTTCGACCTGGTTGGAGGAGAGTTCGACCTCTCCTACAGGTCGAACCAGCATTGCGAAATAGCAGAAGGAGGGTTCGACCACGACTCAAGGGGTTCAACATGTTCATCAGGTCAAACCATGGTCGAACCAGTTCGCGAGAAGAGGGGTTCGACCATGACGTTGGGGTTCGACCTGACAGTTGGTCGAACCGGGAGCGAAAATTGTCCAGTAGCGTGGTTCGACCTGAGGTTCGACCTGAGATTCGACCTAAGGTTCGACATGTGAGGGAGTGGTTCGACCTGTACAAGAGGTCGAACCAAGTGCAGAATGTGTCCAGTAGCAGGGTTCGACCTGGGGTTCGACCTGTTAGCTAGTGGTTCGACCTGTTTGACGAAGTCTAACTAAAACACGGAAACTTACCTTATCCGGATTTTCGAGGTCAAAACGCTTGGGATCACTTGAAAAGCCCATTCCAAGCCCTAGAGACGTGATTACAAGTATAAAAGAAGGCTCATGCAGTCAAGGAAGACGTCCAAGCACGAAGAGCTTAAGATCGTGAATCATAAGAGGAGTGAAGAGAAGAGATTGGTGATCCATCCGGAGGGCTGAGACAGAGGTTCGGCTGGAGATTCAAGTAAGATCGGTCCATCTAACCATGATTGTTCTTAGATCAATCATGAGCTAGAGCCACTTCGGTAGTTCTAGGGTTATGAAGGTTTCATGAGTTAAATTTGTACTTCGTGTGTATACTCCGTACAACACTACTTGTGGTTTATTTTATATAAGATTGCACGTTTTTAATCCATACTCATAGTTGTTTTGTGCATCAATAATCGTTGTGTAGAGTTTGAATGCATAACATGGTTATTGGTTGAGTACGTTCACTAATGAGCAGGGTTTATTGTTATAATTCTAAGTGAAGGGATTTCGAAGTCTTATTAGAACTGTCTTATATGAATATTCGTTAATTGAATTGAATTCGGGTTAACAAGTAGGATAAAGAGTATAACTTTACAGTACCTAAAAAGGGAGATCAAATCGGGTTAGAGTACTAAGTGCACGGGAAATAATTGATTATGATAGTACCTAGAAAGGGGGGTAAAGTATATGTCTTGCTCTGAGGATACTCACACGTGTCAAAAGCTTATCTATTTGTGTCTATAGAATAGATTCGCATGGTCTAGCGATGCATCCATAAACCACAAGGCAGAGTCAGAAATCGACACACGAAAGTATGAATTAACGAAGAAAACTGGATGGTCTGACGAACTACCTATTATCTTATTTGATCAGAACTATTATTTACTTGTTCTTGTTATTTATTAGCTATTTTAATTGTTACTTAGTTTATAAACCAACTATTTATTTTTAAAATAGTCATAATCTACTAGAACGTAATTAAAATTGATATTTATTCATCCCGTGGATTCGATATTTAACTTGGTCACCTTCGAAACTACAATTGATATCCTTCATACTTGGGGATTAATTGTGTGTTGAGAAAACGCCCATCAGTTACCACTCCGTTCGAGCCATCGTCAACAAATTAAATTGCATGCCCTATCGTGTTGGACATGTCTAAACATAGAGACCACTGCCTAGAGGAAGAAGTTCATGGTTGCAAGAGTAGTTTGAACAAAGATTAGTTGAGCTTTAGTAGTTTTTTTATTTTTAATGTAAGTATTTTATTTCTGTTTGTATGGATTCCAATCTGCAAATCAGTAAAATTTTCTCATTTAATTTTTCTTTTCACCGTAGAAACCCTCAACTATCCACTTCCAAATTTAAGTGGTCATGCGTGAATTTAAAAACTATAGGAGAATTGGAAATTTTGAGGGTGTGCATAATCTTAAAATTAAAAAGGAAAATTTTGTGTTTTTAGGAGGTATGTATTTAATAAAATTAAGATTTAAAAAATTAAAAGGGGTGTGCATTCAATAAAGGGTGTGTATTTAATAAAAAGGGGTGTGTATTTAACAATATTCTTACAATAAATATGAAGAGTCATTATTTAATAAGAATATATAAAAATACATATTAAAATAATTATAATAAATATGAAGAGTCATTATTTAATAAGAATAGATTAAATATAGAAATACATATTAAAATAATTATAATAAATATGAAGAGCCATTATTTATTAAGTTATTATATATTATAGGTCATTAATATGTGAAAGGGTAAAGATGTGTAATTAAAAAATATGAGTAGGGATATAATTGGTAAAAAAAAATCAACTCCTTCACACTTTTAATATATTAAGATTAAGATTGGGTTAAAATTTTAGGATTTATGGATTTATTTCCAACAAGTGGTATCAGAGCCACCCTATGGATGATTCTCTAACATCTGTAAATTGTGTTTGGATTCATACATTTATTATTTGAATCATAATGTGATATCATAATTTTAAATATGATGAATTAATGATAATATTAACATATTATTGATTTAATATCGTGGCATTGATTATGTTAATTTTTAATAAATGTCGTTTGGTTATGGATTCTGCAATTGGTAAATGTGGTTTCGTAATTGCTATTAAGGTGTCTGAATATGTTTATGTGGAATTTCTATTAATTCACTTAATATTTTATTAATATGGGTGAATATGTATTTATTTAGGAGTTCGTGTATCAGACTGATTTGATGCAATTATTTTTTTAATTTATGGTATAATTAATTAGGAATTCATTAATATTAACATCAACTCTTTCTTGCTTGTTGTTTACTTGTTTCAAAACTGTTTGCAATCCATGGATCCAATGAGAAATAATTTCTGAAGATATTCTTAGAATATGGGCCATAAGACTTTTTTTACCATCATTATAATTTATTTTGTGGTAAAGAATTATTGGACATGATAATGTCATCAAGAATAGGTTCTTGTTCTTTAATCATGTTTTTAAAATGGCCACTTTAGGGAATTGATTGAATTATTTTTAATCAGTAAATTTGATTAGTGGAACTATCTCTCCACAATTTGAGAGTTAAGAATTCTAAATGGAATTCTTGCGAATTATGTGAATAGTATATTGATTGCTTTGGCAAACAAGATTTGGAGTTGTGTACCATTTTAAATTCAAATGGTTATGGATTATATTTGTCATTGAAATTATTAATGTTATTCATTTGGATAATTAATTATGGCTGGGTGGATTAATTATTTTATTTAAATTGTGTCATTTATTAAATCAATTTTAATAATAATCCACTCCTATAATTATCAAAAGGTCAATTTATTTTTGTGCACGTAAATTGATATATTTGTGGTTATTCTTTAATTTCAAAAATGGCAAAGTATCTATTAATTGAAATTATATCCCATGCATTTTTTCTCTAGTAGGTTATTAGTATTTTCTCTTGATTGAATTACCTAGTAATACTGTGTATTTATTGTATGTATCATGAATATATATAAGTGTTCATTACAAGGCCACAGTATTTAATTATTATTTCCAATGCAGCAAGTAGTTCGGTAATTTATGGTAATGGGAAAATTGCACTTATGGTACGCATTACATTAATCAATTATACATGGCACATGTAATTATCTTATGGTCGTCTGACTTGTACTCAATTAAATAATTATGTGTCTATCCCTTGTTTCAATGGAAATAATTGAAGCATGATCAGATATTGGAGTATTACAGAATAATACTCCCTCCGTCCCTCATTAAGAGGGCCATTTGCTTTTTGGCATATAAATTAAGGAGTATTATTATTTAATGTTTAGTGGGTAGTTGTATTAGTAAGAGTGTGGGTCCCAATATTTAATTGTATTAGAGGGGGTGTATGGGTCCCATGTATGTAAAAAGGGAAATTAGACTCTTTAGGTAGGACGACCAAAATGGAAAAATGACCCTCTTAGCCTGGGACGGAAGGAGTAATAATTAAGGTCTATTCATTATTTGAGGCACGGTTTTGATAATTGAGTACCTTGACATATGACATAAAGGCTGCATTGGACATGGATTTGCTTTTATATTTCCATATGAAATGTGATAATAATTGTGATAATTTGGATATACATACTATTGTTATTTTGGTAAATAATGGAGTTACCAAATTTGTTATGAGGCAATACTTGTACTTTTGCCATTTGGGTTCAGGCTTAGCATGAACATCCATTCTGATGTTAAATTGAGGCAGCAATTGTGATAATTACTAATTATTAATTTGATTGTGCTATTGAATATACTTACATGGTTAATTTGTTGAGTTATAATAATTGGCATATTGATTACCTTAGCAGAATAATTGATTAACTTTAAAAATTATTAATTAATTAATGAGATGGACTAGGGTACAACAGGGTGTACCAATTGAATTGGTACACCCTTGGTTCCAACCCTTCTTAATTAATTCATGCTCATTCATTAATTTTGTTTTTATTTTATTTTTAAATTTATTTTATTTAAATGACTATTATACCCTAAATTCTAAACCCTAGGGATAAATTACACCCTAAACCACAAGGGTAAAATTACAATTATATCCTAAACCCTAAACCATAGGGATAAATTATACCCTAAACCACAAGATAAAATTGTAATTATATCCCTAAAATTAAATAATAAAAAAACAATAATAGCAATCGTTTAAAAAAAAAGAAAACACACACTGAAAGTGAAGGAAGGAGATTGTACCGGGCTTGTACCAAAATGGAGGTTGTATACAAGTTATTGTCTTAATTAATTAATGTGGTCACACTAAAGTAGGTGATCGAGATACTTGTGTCATCACTTTGTCAAATTTGTATTTCGGGCTTGTACTATAAAAAATGTGATATAGATATTTCAATATATGTAACTATTTTTTTATTTTATACTCCATAATTTAATTAAATGTCGATATTAGGAATCAGTTTTATTTAATGTGAATTTGAATAAAGATTCCCTAATTTAATTCACTTTAAATTAGGATTTGGAATTCTTAATTAAGTTAAGAAATCTTTCATTATTTTTTAAATTTGTGTGAATCATCTAATATTCCAAGTTGGTCGTAAAATTTAATTAAATTAAATTTGGGGAAATATTTTTAATTTCGTTCAATTAAACATAAATATTTATTTTAATATTTATTTAATTGGTCTAGTAATTTTTCAATCTAGTCAATCAAAGCATCATGCTGCCATAGCAGCCTCTGTGTGTGGAGAACGACTCTATTGAAATTACATAGACGAGTGTGGAATTATTCATGCGTTCTGTGTTTGGCCCATAGGAAGGCACAGTTTGACAAAATAATAACACACATGTGATAATAAGTATGTGATAATAATCTTAAATTGTTCATGTGAATACCAGTCAGTCCATAGATAGACTTTTGTTTGACAGAACTTATTATCAATACTTGATTATTACACCAAGATTACCCCTGCAGTTAATTTTTGTCCATAGACGAGGTTAATATTGCATAAGGTGTCTTGTGATGGGTCCTCAATTAATAATATTGCGAGTGTATTTTTATACGGGTATTGATCGGTCCAAAGGTAGATTAATATTTGGCCCGAAATACACAAGCACCTGTGGTGGTGAATTCGTGACAATTATTTAATTTTATATGTGAGTAATAAGTCGGCCCAAAGGAAGGCTATTACTTGACAGTTCTTATTGTCAGTATTTGACTACTACGTAGAGGCTATCACTTACAAGTTAGTATTGTTATCGTTGGAGTTGATATTAATGTTGTGCTCGAATTCCTCAAGATGATTTCAGATTATTTAAATTTTGAAAGATTATAAAGTTTAGTGCAAGCATAATAATCATTTTGGATTAATTCTCTGTATAATCAAGAAGTATGTTAATTAAGTTTAACCTATATCAACAATAAAATCATACATGATAGAGAACTTTAACAATAAAGATGAGACTAGTAGGCTTCAAGAAAATTAATTGGTCTCAATAAAGTATAAGGGCAATACAAGAAAATTCATTAAAAAAGCCGCTAAAGACAACTAAAGTATAACATTTTGTTTCTCTTAAAGGCTTGTGGAATTGTTTTATAATACACCGTATTAAAATTACTAAGTGTGAATGGTGTAGTTAAAAGACATGATTGAACTCCACAACATATGGTTACTAATGTGAGAAATACTAAAGATTCCAGCTTATGGTCTCAATAAAGTTCCAACTAAAGTAGTTGTGAAAACTCTTTATGAGTTTCACATATGGTGATATCCAACTAAAGCTAGATCATTAGGATCTACTAAAGAAATTTGGACTCAAACAGCTATCAACTGCTTTATAGATTATGAGTAAGGTTTTGTGATCTAAATTAATTGGTTCATATTTGAGACGGGTAATACGGAATTCTTTGAGGATGTTGATTTAGGGGGAAGAATAATACTAGAGACGTTGTCTTTCAAAAGGAGTCAACAAGACCCCTACTTATGACTTTTAAGAATATGCAAGTTCAAAGAATTTAATGAACAATGTTAATAATATTTAAGGCATAACAAAATCAACAACCTCAAGAGATAATATCACTAAGGTAATCACTGGAGTTGGAAGAAAAACAATTTGGATAACTATGTTGTTTTTCTCCTAAATAATGAGGACACTATAAAATTAATGGTAGAACATTCAAACAATGTTCATCAAGCCATTCAAGGTCCAAATAGTCTAAAGTGGGTTAATGCTAAAAGTTATGAGTTTAAATCAATACAAGATGATCAAGTTTGAATCTTGGTAAAGGATTACACTCAAAAAGGAAGGCGATGTTTTAAGAAACTTTCTATCTGAAATCTAAAAAAGACTCTTTTAATATAATCGTGACATTAGTAATATACTATGATCTTGAAAAGCAATTGATGGATGTAAAGATTGTGTTTCTTAATGGTAACATTGATGAAATGATCTCAACTGTTTAAGAAATTAAAAGAAATCCATCTATGCATTCAAGTAAACTATCCCGTAAAGGAATCACAAGTATTATCCTATAGTAATTGTCTTATTTGGATTTGAGACTAATGTAGATGGCAGTGTGATTTAGTGGGAGAAGATTTAAGTTTAAATTAAAGGAGACAAGTGCAGTCTCAATCAGGTGTCCTAAAGTTAAACTAAAGATTTAAGAAATGTGGAAATATTCTATATCTTTTTACTGTTGGAAGTTGTTGTATGGTGAGGTCTGTAGAAGACTTAATTTGCTTTTGTTGTTGGTATATTAAGTAGGCATTTAAGTAACTCTAGTATGAATCTTTATAAAGTATTTATAGAGAACTAAGGATAACATGCTTACACATCAGGGATCAGATTTGTTAGAGATCATAAGGAAGTCTGATTCTGAGTTTTGTTAGATGCTAATACAGTATAAGATCCACTTTAGGCTACATCTTCTGTTGGTCGGGAGAGTTGTATATGTAAAAGTGTTAAGCAAATAATTATAGCTCATTAACTATGACAACAGAAATAGTAGCACACTAAGGGCATTCAATCATAAAACAAAAGTTACGAAGCATTATCACATAAAGTTTATCGTGACAAATAGTCTGCAATAAAGTATTTTAATAACAACAAGAGTACTTATAAGTCAATCAAATTGACATAGAATTCTTGGTTATTAAAGAAAGTATTTTGTCTGAATAAAATCTTAGTAGAGCATGTTGTGATAGGCTCCAAATGAAGATTCGGATTCGCCAATTATGTATTTAACGCCCTGTACTTGAGCTAGCTACTCATGTGGGTGTTATATGGTTTTAGAATACATTAGTTTAGTGGGAGTCTATATTTATTGCTCATTAAGATTTTTAAGGCACTTTGATTTGGTAATTCAGTTTTCTGCAGAATAAAGTTGATGATTTTGAATTCATTCTGAGTTCAATTAAGTAATTTTCCCTTTTGTAATATTTTACATTATAGATTGATCTCACTAAAGATTAAAGTTAGACCAATTGAAAATAGACATGATGTCAATCACATTACTTGTAATTTTCATGCCACTCACCATATTTGATCTATGTCATTGAGTATATTGATATTGGTGATTGTCGGGGTTTAACCACGATTTGTAATGTGGTGAATGCCACGGTAGTTTTATATTAATATATGAGATGGACCAGATTGTTAAGTATAGCATGAAAATGAATAGCATAAAGTTGCGCAATTAAGGACTCTTGATATAATTACTTTGGGAACAATATATAGCACAAGTGGGAGATTGTTAGGAAATTTTTAATTTCCAATATAATCTAATTGTGGAAAATATATTATTATGCAATTATATTAGCTATTCAATTATTTTATGGACTTAATTGAGTGATTCAATTAAGGTGTAAAGTCTATGGGCTAAATAATAATGATATGGGTCAATTAAGTAGATACTCAATACTACATGACTGTGTGATAATGGGTGGCTCAGTTGTGTATATAAAGGCTCATATGTTATGGTCCCCAAAATACTAAGCTGCACACTGTTTTCTCTTCTCCCCATCGGGAGGGATAACGACGGTCCTCATAAAGGAATAAGGAGGCTTAGTTGAGGAAGGTCAAATACCGACCGATTCTCGAGTTCGTGTTCGCCTTAGAGGACTTTATGAATTAATGTACGCTTCCATTTTACGATTTTGATTTCGTTTATCATAATATGGTTAAGGTTTTAGGATTCATGGATTTATTTCAAACAGAGAAGTCTTATAAGATTTGCCATGCTATCAAATCAAGTTCTATGAAGTATAACTACAGATCTTGATTGAGTACTTATATAGGAAAAAATGATGATTGTAAAATTACTGCATTATTAATTTAAATAAATTTTAATAGTTGATATCTGATGAGTGTATAAGTTCACAAGTTTGGCATCATGTTTTATGCTAGTTTTGGAGAGTTTTGAGGTGGAAATAGGTGGAAAACCAATATATATTGTGAATTAACATGAATCAGGTGTTAGTGGAGCTATTTAAGTGGTTTTCATAGCAAAATTGGAGTGGAAGTGCCAAGAATCGAAGAGACAAAGTCGAGACCACGTGAACCACCAAGGAGAGAGGTGGGTTCGACCTGTTGGAGGAGGGTTCGACCTCTCCTACAGGTCGAACCATCATTGCAAAGTGTGCAGAAGGAGGGTTCGACCACGACTCAATGGTTCGACCTGCTCATCAGGTCGAACCATGGTCGAACCAGTTCGCGAGAAGTGTGATTTGACCACGACGTTGGGGTTCGACCTGACAGTTGATCGAACCAGGAGCAAAAATTATCCAGTGGTGCGGTTCGACCTATGGTTCGACCAAAGAGGGAGTGGTTCGACCTGTATTAGAAGTCGAACCAAGTGCAGAATACTTCCAGTAGCGTGGTTCGACCTGTGGTTCGACCTGCGGCCAGTGGTTCGACCTGTTTGCTGAGGTCGAACCATCGTGCGAGAACTTACCTTATCCGTATTTTCGAGGCCAAAACGTGTGGGATCACTTGAAAAGCTCATTCCAAGTCCTAGAGACGTGATTACAAGTATAAAAGGAGGCTCATGCAGTCAAGGAAGACGTCCAACCACCAACAACACAATACAAGAGAGTTTAGAGAGCGTAAGATTGTGAAGCGCAAGAGGAGATTAGGAGAGCTGTGACAGAGGTTCAGCTGGAGATTCAAGTAAGATTGGTCCATCTAACCATGATTGTTCCTAGATCAATCATGGGCTAGAGCCACTTTGGTAGTTCTAGGGTTATGAAGGTTTCATGAGTTGATTTGTATTTCGTGTGTATACTCCGTACAACACTACTTGTGGTTTAGTTTATATAAGATTGTGCATTTTTAATCCATACTCATAGTTGTTTTGTGCATCAATAATCGTTGTGTAGAGTCTGAATGCATAACATGGTTATTGATTGAGTGCGTTCACTAATGAGCAGGGTTTATTGTTATAATTCTAAGTGAAGGGATTCCGAGGTTTTATTAGAACCATCTTATATGAATGTTTGTTAATTGAATTGAATTCGGGTTAACAAGTAGGATTAAGAGTATAACTTTATAGTACCTAAAAAGGGAGATCAAATCGGGTTGGAGTACTAAGTGCACGGAAAATAATTGATTATGATAGTACCTAGAAAGGAAGGTAAAGTATACGTCTTGCTCTGAGGATACTCACACGTGTCAAAAGCTTATCTATTTGTGTCTATAGAATAGATTTGCATGGTCTAGCGATGCGTCCATAAACCACAAGGTAGAGTCGGACATTGACACACGAAAGTATGAATTAAAGAATGAAACTGGATGGCCTGACGAACTACCTATCATCTTATTTGATCACAACTACTATTTTCTTGTTCTTGTTATTTATTTGCTATTTTAATTATTACATTGCTTAGAAACCAACAACTACAATTCTCAACATAGTCATAATTGCTAGAAAATAACTAAAGTGATATTTATCCGTCCCGTGAATTCAATATTTAACTTGGTCACCTTCGAAACTACAATTGATCTCCTTCATACTTGGGGATTAAAATTGTGTGTTGAGAAAACACCCATCAATATCCTATGCAGCTTGGTACAAAATAGTGTATTTTGGTAAAGTTTGTACATATAAAATAATTAATTATTCCATATAGGGTTCATATATAATATTAATACAACTACCCACTTCACATTAAATATTATTTCTCTCACCTCACTACACATTTAGATATTATATCTCTTAATCTACATATAAAAAGCAAACGTAAACGTTAATGCGGGATGGAGGGAGTATATATTTCTTAATAATTGTATACTCCCCCCGTCTCATCCTAATGTTTACATATCCGATTTGAGCGTCTCATCCTAATGGTTACATTTTTCTTTTTGGTATATGGACCCACACAAAATAATAAAAAAAATACTATATTCATAGGACTCACCTTCAACATTAATATAACAATCTACACTATACATTAAATATTATTTCTCTCACCTCAATACACATTAAAATACAATATTTCTTAATTCCCGTGCAAAAAGTAAATTAACCATTAACACGGGACGAAGGGAGTAACTTTTTACATTCAATTTTTCATTAAAAAATTAACCGAAAATTCGCTGATAAAGTGTACAAATTTTTATTCAATAGTTTATAATATTTTATTAATTAGTGTATAAGTTTCTAAATATGAATAGGGGCGTATCTTCTCAAGAGCTGCATCGTGCTTAATCTCAATGCTGTTTGTTAAGAACCCATTATAAATTGTATGAGTAATTTTAATTTTTTTAATAAAACTCCATCCAAAAAATTATTAAAAGTCCACCACAAAAAATTCAATAATAAATCCTGCCTTTTAATTATATATTTCTTGGCACACTTACAATAAAAATAAATTTTTGCCTCATGTGCAATTAAGAATAAATTATGGTTTGTTATATACCCCTTTCATTCCATTAAGTATTTCATAATTTTTTTTATCCATTCAAATATTTATGCTTAGAAATGAAAAAAATAAATCTCAATCATACTAACAACGTTACACATTTATTAATTAAATTATTTACACTACTCACTTTTATACATATTGTGATACCCGAGCTTCTCACTACTCATGTGTCAATATAATTTAATTTGTGTTATGAGCATTTTATAATTATGTGATAATTGTGTGGCAATTATGTGACAATTGATTTTACATTTTATTTATTTTTGCATTTTATTTGAGACATACGTGATAAACATGGTGACAATATGTGAATATATGGGTGCATAAATATTTACGTGCATTAATTTGGATATATGAGTAAATTATTTTATGAGTATAAATACACTTTTCTTAATTATTAAGTATCACACGTGTTCTCGTAATAATAATAGTGGGTAGAAAAATGTACACGTATGTGTATTAATTTGTAAATGCATTATATCTTAGCTATTAATTATTGCACGTATATTTGTAATGGATAATAATAATAATTTCATTTACTATAAATAGAAACTTACTATAAATAGTAAGCTACTATTATTAGAAAGGTTGAGGCGGTGGGATTGTGAATCCACCCTGTAATCCATCTATAAAAACCCAGTTGATCTGCATAAAACAGCAATTCAAAACAGAAAAAAAAAGAAGAAAAGAGAGAGAAGAAAGGGAGAGAGAGGAGAGAGAGAGGAAGAAGAGAAAGAGAAAGGAGCGTGCCGGAACGTGCGTAGTCAGAACGGGAGAAGAGGAAGGGATTAGTTGTAGTGTTTCACGGTCTATAGTGTTATTATTATCGAAGTCCAGGTAAGTAGAAGTCCAACTATAATGCATAAACATGCTGTTTGTGATTATTTGTGATTAATATGTGATAATTATATTATGTGTTATTTTTTATTAGTTTAATTACGTTATGAATTATTTGGAGATTAATTTGTGATACAAGCTGGGGATTTATGTGATTTGGAGAAAGTAGGGTTCATATTCAACAATATTATTTGAAAATTATTTGTGATAATTTTGCGATACAAGTTGTGAATCTATGTGATTTGAAATAATATCATTGTCCTATATAGATCTGTGTGGTTGGAAACTGTTGAAAATATATTTGTATGGCTTGAGAAGATATTGGTTATAAGGATCTGTGGGATCCAAGATGAAGTTGTTATTCCAAAAAGAGATCCGTGTAATCCAAGTGAAGTGGTTATTCTATAAATGGATCTATGTGATTGAGGTGAAGTTATTATTTCAGAAGGGGATTTGTGTGAATTGAAATTAAGTTGTTGTTTTATTGTGATTAAATGTTGATATTGATATTGTGAATGGTGTATGATTCACATTTAATTGTTTTGGGTGCATACCATGCATAAACATGAAAAGTGTTTTCTTCAAAATTAATAAGATACTAATGGTGTGTGCGGCAACTATATATGCATCTCTGTCAGGATTTGAAAAAATCGTTCCCGACACTTTATTAGGGATTCAGAAAAATCATCCCCAATACTCTGCCAGGGTTCGGAAAAATTATTCCCGGCATTATATTCAGGGATCGGAATCGATCCGACACTAAGTGTGTCTATTGAGCTCATTTGGGTGCATATCATAAGTGTGTCGTGGGGATCCCGCAACGTGAATAGTTTTCAAAATAAAAGAGACCAACTAGGAAGACTAGAAAATAGGCGATAGAAAACTAAATGCATTTTCATGCACTGACATGCATGATTTCTACTTACTGAGATTTTTATCTCACTAGTTTATGTATTGTAGGTGAGCCTGATGATGTTTGAATATGTGGGGTGTGGTGCAAGCTGTGGAGCTCCTTCAGGGTTTTGAGCGGATGTACATAGATGACGACCTGTTGGGCTATGTCGTGGATTTATTTTATTTTCGCTAATATTTTGTTATGTAATATAATAAGTATTGTCACGAGTTTGTCTGGTTTGAAGTGGTGTCAGAAACCAGTTACGTATGTTGAACTGGTGTGATGGTGTTGGTTATAAACATATTATGTGAAAAAAAAATTATATGCAAGTTTTTATAATGATGTTGTTTATGTTAAATAGTATTTGAATTATAAGTTGTGTAAGGTGGGTTGTATCACATATGTCAATAACTTAACATACCTTCATTCATAATTTTATTTTATTTATTAAATTTTGCCCACAAAAATATGTGTAATATTTCATTGGACAAAATAAACATATTTTTTCATAAATTATTGAAGTTATTAACTTTTTTTTTTAATTAGCCCACCCCATTAATAATTTCTGGATTTGCCACTGAATGTGGGTTTAAGTAGTAGTACACCTTATTAATAATTTCTGGATCTGCCACTAACACTACAAAAAAATTATTTTTTAGCAACACAATATTCTGTTGGTAAAAGCCTTAATTCCATTGTTAAATTAGTTTATCAGCAGATTAGCAACGGAATCCGTTGGTAAATTTTCGTTGGTAAAGTGGTGGTTGGTAAATTTTTAGCAACGAAAAATCAATTCTGTTGGTATTCCGTTGCTAATTTATATAATGATTCCCTTGATAATCCGTTGGTAATTACCAATGGATTGAATTCCGTTGCTAAAATAGAGAATAAATCCGTTGGTATTCCATTGCTAACAGAAAAATGTCATTTTGATTGCTAATTCATTGGTAATTACCAACGGATTGAATTCCGTTGGTAAATTCCGTTGCTAAAAAATGGAGTATTTTTTTTGTAGTGTGAATGAATGTGGATGAATAAGAGATTTTGCCACATTTTAATGAGTAAATGAGTAGCAAATTAAGTAAAGTTTTGAAATCGCATCCTTTATAAGAAGATGTAATTAATTAATCATGAACTATTGCTTTTGCTGTTATAATTAATGAAAATAATGTAAGTTTGGGGCCCAATTTATCAAAAAAATAAAAATAGGTAACTTACCATTAGATACATTGTATGTCCCATAATTACTATAACATACATACATATAAAATACTTACTACCAACTACAAAATTATATAATTATATTATATAATACCTTTATTAACCCTCTAAACCATTCTAAATAGAACTTATTAGAAACAGATTACTACCCCAAAATTTTCTCTCAAAATTAATGTATAGATAATGGAACAAACCGTTACATTATTTCTATCATGAGCAATATAATTATACAATTTAAAATCATGTGCAGAATTCAATTATAGTTACTTAAATTATAAATGTATATAAAGTGTTAATATACATTTTTAGTAATTAATATATTAATTTTATTTTAAAAATGTAATTTTTAATTTTAATTTTTTTCTTGCGTGCAGCGTTAATGTTTTATTATTTAATTTTATTTGCTGTGTAAAATGATATATGTGCAGCATATTGTGTTGTAATGTGTTACATAACTTTCTTGTGCAGCATAACGGGTGTGTCTTTTGGTGTTATGTACAACATAAAAGGATATTATGTGCAACATAATTGTTATGTGCAGCAAATAAACTTTCACGTGCAGTAAAAATAATTTATGTGCTGCATTAATCTAGGGTAATTTGATGTTATGTGCAACAAAAATATGTAAATTAAGACAGTGGAGATCTTAAAATGGTTTTAATTCATTTGTGTGCAATCTGGCAAGTAATCACAACTAGGGGTATATGAGCTATGTTGTTATACTTTTTTATATCCAACGATAATATTTTGTATGGTATGTATCTAAGAGTAATTGAACTTAATAATGTGTATCTCTTAACAATTAATCATTATTTTGGTAATTTAGTTCTTCATTTGTTTTGGTAATTTTATACTGTCAATTAAAGTTTATAAGTCCGAATTGATGAGTTCTTAAGTTAACTCTGTCATTTATTTTGAATTAAGATTATGTCAATCATACGATAAATTTGGGAATATGTAAATTACATAATTTCTCTAAAATACAGTTTTTTTTAAGAGTTGATATTCGGTGCATTTGGGTGCAAGGACACCCATATATATATAACTTTTTATTGTATATTGTATCATGTTTCTTAATATTTGTATATTTTTTTCACACTCAGATTTCATTAAAAAAACTAGCATCATATGTGTATAATTTTTTATTCAATAGTGTTTACATGTTTTTTAATAATTATATATTTTTTACACTCAATTTTTCATTAAAAACTAACAGAACTAACAAAAAATTCGCTAAGAAAGTTTATACATTTTTGTTCATAATTATATATGTTTCTGAAAATGGGTGCACCGTATTATGGGGTGCACCCAGATAACAGGGTATTAGCCTTTTTTTTTAAATAATATCAGTCCAAAGTTAATGACTTAATAGTCAAAAATTAAGCAATTTCCGTTAATTACAAAGTTAACAAATTAAATACCAAAATTAATATAAATTAATAATTTCTCACAAAGTTAAGTTAATTAATAAATAAAGTTAAATTATATCAAAATAAATGCATTTGATTGTTGGGTAGGTCTTGTATGAAACCGTGGATCTCATTTCGTGAGACGGATTATCCATTCATTAATTAAGTTAATATAAGATATAAATAAATAAATTAGCGGCAGCGGCGTTAATCGGTCACCTGTGCCAATTCTCGCGGAAAAGGCATACTCCATTCAATTGGATTAGGGTGAAATCTATTCTATTTACTTATGCATTAAAAAATTAATGATTCTAAATTATTAAAATACAGTTTAAAATATGAGTGAGGCTTGCGTGCATCCGGGCGTACAGGAATACATTTCGTGCGCCTTTAAAAATTTAGTATTATGGGTAAGGATACATTGCTTTGGTCTAAAGGGTATACACTTTAATTAATAAAAAGTACACCATTTTGTTCTAAAGGGTGTACACTTTTCATTAATATTTTTTTCTTTAGAAAATAAAGGGTACACATTTTTATACTAAAGAGTATACAATTTAACACAAAATTATAAAGGAGCACGGAGTGTTGTCCATGCGCCCAGATACACACAATAATTTTCTTTAGAAAATAAAGGGTACACATCTGTATACTAAAGGGTATACAATTTAATACAAAATTATAAAGGCGCACGAAATGTGGTCTGTACGCCCGGGTGCACAGGAGTTTTTGCCTTAAAATATAATGTGATCATACAAAAATTGAAAGTTATACTTAAAATTAAAAAAATAATACATTGAACTATGTCATAAAAATTTCATAAATTAAAAAGTAATAACATTTTTAATAATTAATAATATTTGAATAAGAAAAAGTAATGTTTTAATGATCAAATTATTTCGTAAATAATTCATAAGAAAGATAAAAAGTGATACAATTTTAGTTAAAAGTGATATTTAATTAAGAAAAAGTGATACACATCCAATTACATTATTTAATGAAAAAAAATTATATGACGGATAAAAAGTGATAACATTTTCAATCAAAAGTGATACTTTAATTAACAAAAAGTGATATACATCAAATTATACTATTATTTAATGAAAATTTTATAGAACGGATAAAAAGTGATAATGTTTTTAATTAAAAATGATACTTGATCAAAGAAAATTGATAAATGTCTAATTATATTATTTAATAAATATATTATATCATACCAATAAAAAATAATAACATTTTTAATAACAAGTGATACCTGATAAAAGGAAAGTGGTAATTATTTAAATGAACTATTTCATTAACTAGTTTAATATAATAAATAAAAATGGCAAAGACTTGTGTGAGACCGTCTCACATAAGGGTTTACGTGAGATGGTCAGAAAGTGATAACTTTTATACTGAAAAGTGATAATAAATTAATGAAAAGTGATAATATTATTTCATGAATAATTTATAGTATAAATGAAAAGTGATAACATTTTATAGCGAAAGTGATAACGTTCTATAGCGAAAGTGATAATTATTTTAAAAAGTATAAAATGGTTTCACATGAGACGATCTCACGCAAGACCTACTCAATAAAAAATAAGTTATCATCCAAAATTTTTGTTAATTATATATTATTTTGACACAATTTATATTAGGGCAAATACTTACATGAGACCGTCTCACCTAAGGGCTTAGGTGAGACAGAAAAAAAGTGTTAACTTTTATAAAGAAAAGTGATACTAAATTAATGAAAAGTGGTATTGTTATTTCATGAATAATTTACAGTATACTCCCTCCGTCCCAGGGTAAGAGGGTCATTTGATTTTTTGCACGTAGATTAAGGAGTATTATTATTTAATGTGTAGTGGATAGTTGTATTAGTGGGAGTATGAGTCCCATATTTTAATTGTATTAGAGGAGTGTGTGGGTCCCATGTGTATAAAAAAGGAAAGGGGACTCTTTGAGTGGGACGATCAAATTAGCCTGGGACGGAGGGAGTAAACGAAAAGTGATAATATATTATAGCGAAAGTGATAACATTTTATAGCGAGAGTAATAACTATTTAAAAAAGTATAAAATTGTCTCACGTGAGATGATTTCAAGTAAGAACCACCCTTACATTAACAGTATTTTAAAGGAATATAGCCCTTATTTTATTTATGAATAATAATATTAAGGGTTCATTACTATTAGGTACATTTTATACTATATTATTACTAATAGATACATTATCCTAAAAATATTACTAATAAATAATTATGAATGAGGGAAATGTCCTTTTTATTCTTAATTTAATTGTGTTCAATAATAATTTTAAAGATAAAATATATTATTTTAATATTAGAAACATCATTTCATTATTTACTCCTAA
This sequence comes from Pogostemon cablin, assembly GCA_023678885.1. Lineage (NCBI taxonomy): Eukaryota > Viridiplantae > Streptophyta > Magnoliopsida > Lamiales > Lamiaceae > Pogostemon > Pogostemon cablin. The sequence goes on along the minus strand of CM042977.1, from coordinate 17,966,969 downwards.
ATACCCTCTCAATTAATTATCTGAATTAATTAATCGAAGATTTTGAAATAGGTGAGTATATATACATAATGTGGAGAGAGATAATATTCACGAAGCATTCAGAATCAATAATCAAGTATTCAAAATTGGTATTCACGAAGTATTCAAAATCAATATTCAAGTATTTAGAATCAGTATTCACGAAAATATTCAGAATATGTATTTAAAAATATTTTCTCCCTAAGTATCGTTCATTTTTAAGTATTTCTAAGTCATATATGTTCTCACTAATTTCTTCCTAATCATATATCTTCTCACTAATTTCTCCCTTAAAATCCGTATTCAGAAATATTTTCTCAACGAAGTATTCAGAATTTGAATAGAGATTATATCCATAAAGTATTCAAAGTATGCAGAATCGACATTTCAAGTTAGGTATTCAAAAATATTCTCTCCCTACGTATGGTTCATTCTTAAGTATTGCTAAGTTATATCTTCTCACTAATTTCTCTCTTAAAATCGGTATTCAAAAATATTTTCTCAACAAAGTATTCAGGATACCAATTTGGAGAGAGAATTGAAACGTAAGAAATAGATTGAGTATGAAAACATGGATTACTCCCACTATTTTGTCATTAAGTTGAAGGGTAATTGAGACTTTTCGTGATATATTTTTATACCTGATAGTAATAAAATATATACTATGTATCTAATAGTAACATTAAGGATTTATTACTATCCAATACAAATTATATATTCATATTACTTCTAGATACAATACAGAAAAAATATTATTAACAGACACAATATATTAAGAAGATATACCCATTATATCCCTACAAAAATATAATCTCAATCAATTTCTTCTATTAATAATTTAAATTTCAATTATCTCTTCGTTTTTTCTCTTTCCTTAGCTGTTTTTTTCTCTTTCCTTCGCTATTTCTCTCTCTCTCTTCAGAAACCCATATTTCCCCCAAATATACTTCCAGCGTCTGGCCAAACATGACATGGTGAGGATTTCTGGTGTGCCCTGCTTTACTTCCTAACGCATTGCGCCCTCGGCGAGGCCTTTACTCTAGTTGAGCTATTTTCTCGCTGGCTTCTACAACTCATACAGGATAGTGAGCGCTGTTGAATCTATGGAAGTTGTGGGAGTGACTCATCGTGACTCGCCTGTTTAGAGTCTAGAGATGGGTACTCTATATTAGCTGATTTCGGTGGTCTCTCGATTGAACCCACGACATTTGCCTTTTTTCTATCTAAGTATTTTCCTTTCTACAGAGATCCTGGTGTAGTGCCAATGTATGCCACCATTTGTTTCTCTTTTATGTCTTCATTATTATTTGGTTGAAAACTACTTTGGCATCCATATTTTAGTCATTGATTTCAATTTTTTTTGTGTTTATGTGATAATATTTGAAAATTGGAGTTAGAATTTTTTTATTATGCTATTGCTGCATTTGGAGAATTATCTGAACATGAAAAATAAGAAAAGAAAAGAATCAAGGTGAAGGAAAAAAATTAAAGGTAGTATTAGCATAGATACATGTGGAATGATGGCTGAGATTTTGTTTGTTCACTACTCTACTTTTGGTCTTAGTTTTTCTGCCTTGGTTTGCATATTCAGAAATATTGTCCCAAGTAACTCAACTTCTCTCCGACAATGGATTTCTGAATACAAGTGTGGGTTTCACTCACAAATATCATGAACACCATCATATAACATTAGTAGATATTCAGAATATTCAATGTCCACTAACAATGTATTCAAAAATTAAATACCCATAATATGGGGCTTAACTCACACTTCCTATCAACGTTGAATAAGTTGAATTGTTCTCAACGGGTTTTTAGGAGAAAAAGGTGGAACAAAATCAGTTATTAATTTTAATATAAAATATCTTTACATTTTAATATGTTATTGAACACAATTTATAATATTTAGAAAATTTCAATAAAATCATTGAGTACTTAGAATATTTAATGTTTAATGACAAGTATTCAAAAGTATTTTCTCAATATTCACGAAATATTCAGAATGTATTCAATATATTTCATATTTATTCATTGAACACTTTTGTATTCAAAATTAGTAGGTATTCAGAATATTTAATGATCAGTAACGATGTATTCAGAAATTGAATATAGATAATATGGGGCTTACCTCACGCGCATCAACGTGGAATTAATTTAATCAATCCCAACAGATTTTTAGGAGAAAAATGTGGAATGAAATCTATTTTAAATTTTAATATAAAATATCTTTACATTTTAATATATTATTCAGTACAATAAGAAGGGATTTCATTTATTCAAAATATATTGATGTACCTATAAGTAATAATAATATATATATTGTACCAGGTAGTAATAGATCCTAATATTAATATATATTTTGTATTGGATAGTAATAATAAATGAAATAAACTTTATGCTCTAACATAATAAATAGCCCTTGTTTTATTTACGAATAATAATATAAATGAAATAAATTTTATGTTCTAATATATTATAAAATAAAATAAAACAAAGTGTAATTGAATTGAAAAAAAATAAATAAAACGGTAAAAAATAAAAAATAAATAAAACTGTAAAAGAAATAGTGAAATAACTAAATTGAGGACCTGGGGACCTGGGGTAAGCTAGCGTGAGTATTTAACTGGTAGTCGAGGTATTCGGTTGGTGTTGGATCCGCGAGATTTTAAGTGGGTTATACTTGACCCGTCTCACATAAAGTGATTCGTGAGACAGTCTTGTACAAGTCTTTGCCGTGATTGTTATATACCCGATCTCTAAAATTAATAATAATGTTTAATAACAAAACAATTTAACTATTTTGAAAATAAAAATAAAATACAATGGAAAAGATTTATGTGAGATCGTCTCATGTAAGGACTTATGTGAGACTATAATATCTTAGCTCAACTAGATTTTTTTTTAGAAAGCCCAAAACCTATTTATTTATTTTTATGGCCCAAAAGGCCAGCCCTATCTTAGCCCAACTAAATTTTTTAGAAAGCCCAAACTTATTTATTTATTTTGTGGCCCAAAGTTTCAGCCCACTTAAATGGCCTGATATATAATTATTAAGGTTAAAGTTAAAAAAAAAGAGAGAAGAACGGGAGAAGAAAAACAAAAGAGGGGAAAGAAGAGAGTGAAGAGGAGAAACCCTTGTTGATCAAATTCTCCCTTACAACCCTCATCCTAGGTAGTTTCTAAGTTGTTTTGAGGTAAGTGGTGTGTGAATTAAGCTTCTTTCTTCCATGGTTTTGTAATTTTGTGGGGTTTTTCTTTTTGGTATGTGGGTAATTCGCATACTGTTCGAACTAATTTTGACATAGCTATTGCCCTCGAAAGTTTGCAAACTTAATTTCTGTACGTAGCTGAACTCGTTAGCTTTCCGTAGCCACTTGAAACGCCTCAATCCGATTATTCTACAATAAGTTATGATTTTTCTCGTAAACTGCCGCTAGCTGAAAAATTACAGAATTTTTATGTCGAATTCAAACTTATTTTCTATCATTTCGTTTAGTTAATGTATTGAAACAGGTTATGTGGGATTGGAAACTGATGCTAAGGAGTTACATGCTATTTTTATTTAATATCGACTCGTTCGAACTCGATTAGGATTTGTTTTTAGCAATGAAAAGGATGTTACCGCTAATAGTTAGTTATATTTGATTTGTCTTTAATTGCTCATCTCCTTTCTAGGTAAAGAACCATCGACGAAGGGCAAGGGACCGACTTCAGATTCAGGAGAGAGTTAATCACTTCCTTGTGAGTTGATAATTCGGGAACGCCTTATCTTGTGGGAAGTGTGGACCCTCGATAAATGTGCATTTATTTTAGTTTTAGTTAATTGATAAGAAAATTATTTGGTATTGTGTTATGTGGTAAAGAGCTTGATTGGTTCGATTGCTCTGGTTAGAGTCCTGTTAGCCATTTTATGAGTATTATTGATTTTAACTTATGTTGAAGAGCCTTGCCGGCTCGATATCTGATAGCATTTATTGTGAATTATTTAAGAATTGATTTCGGGTTATTCTTGTGTGCCAATTAAGACTCTAACTTGAGTCGTTATTAATCTTATGATGCATATGCATATGTATGCCTGGTACCAAGGTTAAGTAGCCCGAATTGGTCACGGTTCGGGTGAGTTGGAGTGACATTGATTAAGTAGCCCGAATTATCGCGGTTCGGGTGAGTTAGAGTGACAACCAAGTTGCCCGTGGCTTGACAAACCCGGGTGAGTTAGATCTAACGGGGCACCTGTCCATTTGCCAAATACTGATACTCTGGTGATCGTTAGATGGATCAGTCTATTATAGGCTCAGTCAACGTCACCGGTGTGGGACATGCATGTCATATATGTTTATATGTTTGATCATTTCAAGTATTCACGTCGATATTGAATTGTGAACTTTAGCACTTGGCGTGTTGAGAAAGAATATTAATGTGCATTTTATCTAGAGTAACGGTGACGGACTTGGACTGTCTCTCGACGGAGAGCTCAGTTCGAGGAGGGTATTGACTACCCACGCATCTTTTATGTGATAACATGTTGTTTGAACTAATTGTGTTATTCGTAAATGTGCACTAAGGTTTTTATTTTCATTAATATGTATATTGAGTGAGAAATAGTTATTGTGGGACGAAATGTTGGATTTTATGTTATGAACCGCGAGTGGGAATACATGCTTCGTATAAGGGTCGGGGTGACCGGCTTATCACCTCACTGAGCTAGTGGTTTTGCTCACCCCCATCATTCTTTCCTTTTCAGGCTGTTGATATCATTTTGGTTGGAGGTTTGCGTATCCTCGTCATCCAATCAGTGTTTTGGGTACTTTCTCTTTTATGTAAATTGACGGATTCATTGGCGAGATTGTATAGTTTATATTTGGTGACCCCCTTGATGTTCTTTTTGTACCTTCGCGATCTTATATCGTTCATGTATATTTTCTTTAAACTAAGTTACATTGTTGTATTTTGTACCTTTGTAAATCCTTGTTGATACTTTATGAGATGATGTCCTCGGGTTGTACCAGTTGTTATCAGTTGTTCAGTTCTACAGGTACTTGATAGCAAGCATTACGTTTTCTATAAACTTTGTGGAGTGGACTGCACCCATTCCGCGAAATTTATGATTAACGTGGCGATTGTCGCGTTCTGTCTGGGATCGGGATGTGACAGAGACGATTAGAAAGTGATAATAAATTAATAAAAAATGATAGTGCTATTTCATGAATAATCTAAAGACATCTAAATAATTTTGCTACTGCTGACGGGAGTATCCAACTTTTTCTACCTTGGTGACATGGCACATGATTTTTTCAAGCACCTTCCTTTTATATTTTTTTTTTCTTTGTTTTATTTTTTTTCTTTTTATATTTTGCGTTACTTTTTCTTCCTTATTTTACGTTTGCCCTTAATTTTCTCTTTCTTCACTTCGACTGTTCCTCCTACTCAGTCAAAATTGCTTCCACCGTTCTCATATTGGGTTTTGAAATCAACCGGAGACCATGGCGAACGTGATTTCGTTATTGATCAGGGTTGGAATCACCGGTTATGGCGAAGCAAGTTTCGATTTGTGGAGGTTATTCTTCAATTGGGGTAAGTTTCGATCTGGATCTGGGTTGGGTACGCCGATTATGGCGAAGCGAGTTTCGATTCGTGGTGGGCTATTCTTCAATTTGGTATAATTTTTTCTCATCAGATTTTGGGGAATCTGGTTCCAGACCAGTTGGAGCAGTTGGAGATGGGGTTGGGGTCCACCATGGAGGATGGGTCGTCGGTGCTCTTCAATGATACCACTGTTCATTACATCCAGTCTGATATTTCCGAGTGGGTCGAAAGCATGCTGTCGGAGATCAGCGAATTGTGTGGCTTCGACACCCAAATCGGGATTTCAGGTAAATCTTCTACCAGTAATCTCATTAGCTTTTCGAGCAATAATCGGCAGCACCAGGAGAAATACATATATGATGATGATTTGAGGGCGATTCATGGTAGGGCTATTTATAGTGATTCGAATAAGCGGTTGAAATCTTCGGAGGGCATCCCGGCGGTGGCGCCGGCGGTGGTGCTGATGGACTCGCAGGAGACTAGGGTACAGCTGGTGCACACTATTATGGCACGTGGGGAGGCGATTCACCAAGAGAACTTCAAATTGGCGGATGTTTTGGTGAAGCATATTGGGATTTTACCTGTTTCTCAGGTGGGGGCGATGAGGAAAGTCGCCACCTATTTCGCAGAGGTGTTGGCCCGAAAAATCTACTAGGCTTACCCCCATGACGGGCCTGAATCCGATGATCTGCTGCTAAATTTCTATGAGACACGTATTTGAAATTTGTATGAGTATCGAGGATTGAATTCAAAAGCAGCAAACCCAACGTATCGTCAATTTACCTGGGCCCTTCGGACATTAGAGGTGATGTGGAATTATGCTTTCTTTTGAGCAGTTAAAGTCTTATTCTTGAAACTCATTATGCCTCTTCATTGCATATATTTATTGTTCATATAGAAATACTCTATTCATTGATATATTCATTTTTCACCGCAGAAACTAGGTTTTAACTCTCAATCACAGATCAGCTGCAATGGCGGTATGACAGATTCTCGCAGTATTTAAAGGGAAAAGCTTATTTTTATTTTATTTTATTTCTAATTTGCTAACTATGCATCTGGCTTTATATGTAGGTAATCTTTTCAAAGATGAGGCCATAAAAGAAAAGGGCGAGCGTGCAAGAATGGTGAGTTTAATGTAATTTGTAATAAGCTTTGGATCATTTTTTTATTATGTTTTTTTTTTTTTCTCATCAGATTTGGGGAATCCGGTTCCTGATTTGGGGTAATTATTTTCATTGTATGAGTATCGAGGATAGGATTCAAAAGCAGCAAATCCAACGCATCGTCGATTTACTTGGGGCCTTCGGACATTAAAGGTGATGTGGAATTATACTTTCATTTGAGCAGTTAAAATCTCATTCTTGAAACTCATAATGCCTCTTCATTGCATATGTTTATTGTCATGTATCATTGTACTGGACAATCTCATTCATAATTTTTGTTCTCTCTCTTAATGATACAGATGGAACATGCCAAAAAAATTTTACCCATAAAAAATCCAATTTTCTCTCTGTGTTTTGACCAACTGTCCATGGATATCCTCATAGCTGATATGGAAGTTTTCTCCCAATTGCTGTAAACATAATGAACTTTATTTCATGTGGTTTTTAAAATGCTATGACTTTTGATTGCATACGAGATCTCTTCATGAAGTCTTAACAATAAGAAAAATCAAGTGTCTAATATCCTTCAGTGTTGTGGTTGAGAAACATGAGTTCCACTTGCAAGTTTGTGTATTGCCAAAATAATGCAATTCTTTTAATGTTTTTCACTCATATACTCATTGAATATTTTGTTTGAGTGAAGTCAACTGTATTATTGGTTATTTGCCAACTATATTAACCATCTAGGACTTCCAATTGAGTCAACTGTGGGTTATATTTATAATACTAGGGTTCATCTTTCTTGAAGGTTGTTACTTGTGGAAATATTCCACTTGGGTCATCATTCCAGAAAATTCCTCGACGTATTTACTTACACATCATTTCATTGCATGAGTATCGAGGATGGGATTCAAAGGCAGCAAAAGCAATGCATTGTCGATTTACCTAGGGCCTTGGACATTACAGGTGATGTGAAATCATGTGTCATTTGAGCAGTTAAATTCTCATTCTTGAAACTCATAATGCCTCTTCGTTGCATTTATTTTATTGTCATGCTTCATTTTACTGCACAATCTCATTCATAATTTTTGTTCTCTCTTAATGATATAGATGGAACATGCCAAAAAAAAATTTCCCATAAAAAATCCAATTTTCTGTGTTTTAACCAACTGTCCATGGATATCCTCTTGGTTGATATGGGATTTTTCTCCCAATTGCTGTAAACATAATGAACTTTATTTTAGATGGTTTAAAAAATGCTTTGACTTTTGATTGCATACGAGAACTCTTAAGTCTAAAAAATAAGAAAAATCAAGTGTCTAATGTCCTTCAATGTTGTGGTTGAGAAACGTGAGTTACTAAAAAAATTTATCTAATTTGTTTTTTTATTCTTAAATAATATACATTTATAAAAAATGTGATAAGGAAAAGTAATATAAATGATCAAAATCAAAGAAAGTAATATTCATCTCATTGAGTTATTTTAAGAATAATTCACGGAAGTAATAAAGAATGATACTTTTTTTTAATAAAAAGTGATACTAAATAATGAAAAAGTGAAAAGTAATTAAATTTTTTTAATAATTCAAAGAATAAATAAAATGTAATAACATATTTAATATAAAGTGATAATAAAATAGTTGAATTATTTAATGAACTTTTAATAATAATAATAATAATAATAATAATAGATACCTTTTTCAATTAAAAGTGAGACAACGTTTTAATTATTATAGAGAATATGGCAAAGAATATAAAATTCGGCTGAAATTTTGCATAAACTCAATTAAGTAATGTAACCATATTAATTAATTTCAAAATTACTAAGAATATGGTGAAAAATAAAATCACCAGCTCAAATGTGGCATAAACTTAATTAACAAATGTACGCATATATTAATTAATTTCAAAACAAACTTGGCTCTTTCTCTATTTATGGGATATAAATTATGATATTTAAAATCCATCATTTAGGTTTCTTAATTAACGATCAGATTAAAGTGAGACAACGTTTTTATTATAGATGATGTGGCAATGAATTAAATCTTCGGCTGAAATTTTGCATAAATTCAATTAAGTAATGTAACCTTATTAATTATCTGAATAATTCCTGAGAATATGGTGAAAAATAAAAAATGATATTTATGGGTAATCATTTTGGTTCCTTAATACACGATAAATCACAAAAGTTTTAAGAAATCAAAATCAAAATCAATTAAAATAGGCAAATTATTGCATAAATATATATATTATCCAAATAGAGATTTCAAAAATTTATAAATATATACTTAGATCAAAAAAATATTCACAACTTATCTTTATCCAAATTTTTGTTCCGTCTTTTTTACGTAAAGAATAACGTTCCTCTGTGTCCCTTTATATTATTTGTATGGAGTTTACAAACTCTTACAATTTTTTTTAGTTTATCTAACATTGGAATTTGTATGTTTATACATATATATTTATTCTTCTTATATAATTTTTTAAGTTCAATTATGATAGGATGTGCAAGAGAGTTTGTGGTAACCATCACATAAGATTATATTCATGATTGAGTGGTTTGTGTATATTGAATTATTTTTCTTAATAACACATTGATTATTCGTTATGTACTAACTTGTTCTTTCTTTTTTTTCTTTCTAAAGGACCTGCCCTACTGCATCATGAGCATTTTGGGTTCAACTTACAAATTTGTGGATTTGTTTATACCCCAACAGAATAAATATATTGGTAAAATATGATTTTTGCACAATTTCAATTCCTATCATGACATGATTTACTGCAGCCCAAATAATAGTTTCACAAATGGATGGAAATTAATAGTTTCACGAATGGGCATTTCGGTTTGAGATCAATTGATTTTCAAGTTTTTGGGAAACAATCCATGATTTCTTTTTTCGATTGAAAAGCTTTCAAAAGGCACCCATATAGATTATCCAATCGTCTTCTGAAGATGATTCATCCAACAATGATAATTCTAACAACGATGAAGAAGAACCAACAATGATAAGTCTAACAACGATGAAGAAAATACGGCGGATTCTCTAATTGCTCAAATAAAATTATATTTAGGTTGATTGAAGTTTTCTCAATTTTTTTTCTCATTTATTATAAATTTGATGTTTCATCTAGAAAATCTAATTTATATTTTAAATTCCAATTATTAATTATTTGATAATTTTAAGTAATTATTGTGTTAATTATTAACAAATTAATCCAATATTTTTCAAGTGATAATGAAAGTAATTAAATGATTGTATCCAATTAAGGCAAAATTTATATAATTGCTCATAATTACTTTTCCAATAAATATGTATTAACTATATACTTATATTATTAAATAATTAAATTTAATATAATTTATATACGTCAAAATAAATATAATAATTCAATTTTAATATTACATTTATAATTTTACTGTTTTTTCAACTTCTATAATTATTTATAAATATTGAGCAATTATATTAAAATAATTATTATATAATCTCATTTATATTTTTCATATATAATAAAAATAAATAAGATTTCAATGTTTATAAATAAAATAATAAAATTATTAATAATTAAAAATTAATATTATAAGATAATAAATAAAATTAAAAATTATAGCATCATTCCCGTGCATCGCACGGGTTCAATACTAGTTTATAGTATAAATAAAAGTGAAAATATTTTATAGCGAAAGTTATATTTTTTTTATAGTAAAAGTGATAACTAGTTTAAAAGGGAAAAAAATTCTCTCACGTGAGATGGTCTCACGTGAGATGGTCTCACGCAAGACCTACCCAAATACAATTAATAACTCTTGTGAGATGTTACTTATGTAAGACGTGTTAAAGTATATCTATTATTTAGATAAAATATGTTTAATGGTTGTTAAAATATGTTTTCTAAAGTATGCTGGATTATGCATTAAAGTATGATTTTATTGTGTTATAATTTGATTTATTATTGACATACTTTAACTTCAAATAAGCATATTTTATCTATATAATAAGCATACTTTAGAGATGGGTCGACCCGTCTCACACCCGTCTCACAAATAACATGTCTCACAAGAGAGTGTCTCAATATTTTAATAACTTTTTATATATATAGTGGTATTAATTCAATGGTAAAACCTATTATTTATAGTTTCATTTACATATTAATATAATTTTTAGGGTTATAATTCAATATATGAATTAAAAAAAGGCAAAAGCTCATGTGCGCCCTGGCACACGGAAGAAATTTGGGTTAAATTGTATACCTTTTAGTATACAGATATGTACCCTTTATTTTCTAAAGAAAATTATTGTGTGTATTTGGACGCATGAACAACACTCCGTGCGCCTTTAGAATTTTGTCTTAAATTATATACCCTTTAGTATAAAAATGTGTACCCTTTATTTTCTAAAGAAAAAAAAAATATTAATGAAAAGTGTATACCTTTTAGAACAAAATTGTGTACCTTTTATTATTAAAGTGTATACTATTTAGACCAAAACAATGTACCCTTACCCATAATACTAAATTTCTAAAGGCGCACAGAATGTGTTCCATGCGCCCGGGCGCACGCAAGCCTCACTCTTAAAAAAACTACATTAGTATACTTTTCTAATATTATTTAAATTTATTTTGTTTAATATAATTGCTAATTTATGTTATTACTGTAAATTTTCCATAAAAATTTATAATAGTTTGTTAATCAAAAGAGTGCAAATAGTCTATTATTATTATTATTATTATTATTATTATTATTATTATTATTATTATTATTATTATTATTATTATTATTATTATTATTATTAGGAGGTACATAAAATAATGCATAATTGCTGTAAACTACATGACTCAAAGTACTATTACTCATAACTACACAATTATGATTGTGATACCATAAATACCCCTATGTATTTGCACAATTTGTTTGCAAAATTTGCTTTACACAATTTTGTTTTTGCACATTTTAAATTCCGGCAGCAGGCGGCGGTCAGCGGCAGGTCAACGCTGGTCAACTGACAGTCAATGCCGTTCAACGGTCGGTCAACACCGGTCAACGCCGGTCAACGGCCGGTTAACGCCGGTCAACGCTGGTCCGGCGGGTGGGTGGGTGAGGGGTAGGGTTGATGTTTTAAAAGTGTATGGGATTATAAGATTATATTTGGTATTTTACTTTAATATTTTGTATGTGAGAATAATTATTTAAATTCCTTGTATCTCATAATAATTTAGGTTAAAAGTATGTATCTATTAGTGATTTTCCATTATTATTATTATTATTATTATTATTATTATTTTAGGATGAAGAATAATAATTTATCATTTATAAAAGTAAAATTTAACGCTCTATGCTATGAGTTTATAAAATAATTTGTGTTATTAAAATAATTTAATTATTTTTAAAAATATAATCAAATTTAATATATTATTATGCATGCATTAAGATCATTATTAATATATTATACTATAAAATATAGTATATAATTATCTTATTTATATAAATTAAGAATATATATTAATTTAATGTAAAAAATTGATGCCTACCCGTGCAATACACATACCATAATAATACTAGTTATTATAGTAAAATAAGACACTTTAAACTTTTATCTCTCTTCCCGAGCTTTTCTCTTCACATCATAAGTTCATAACATCAGATTCCACTAACTTAAAAAGATTGTATGACATTGCAAAGAAATTTACAATCAAAAAAATTTGATAAGAACATCCCTTCATTGAGCACAAAATCTATCGTTCAATAGATGGCAATGTCCTGAATCCGATGAGTTCAAGGCTTACAAAAGGAAAATAGAACATGGTGAAATTAATAACAAGCATCAAAAGGGTTGAAAAATGAATGGAGAAAGATGACAACGGCAATAAAAAATATGTATCCAATAGAAATCCGCCGTTGTTGCAGGATATCAAGTGACAGTGTGATATTAAATAATCTAATCTAATCTTAATTATACTAATTGAGAGTTTTGTATAATGATTTATCGACTTCTCATAACTTTTGCATGTGTTTAATATATAACTTAAACTAAATCCTATGTGGCTGTGTCATCTTAAAATTAAAATTGAATGTTTTGACTATTATAGTATTAATAATGTGGAAAGTTAATGATGATATAGAAAGTTAATTAATTCACATATTATTAACAATAATAATATATTTAAATATATTATCACATTTTAGATTATTATAAAATCAATTTGAATGTGACAAAAAATTTCTTACAATTGCGTATTTCATTATCCATTTGTATATGCATATTTCATCATCATATGTTAAATGAATTTTCTAGGTGTTGATAATTTTTTTTAAGAATTGCGTATCTCATTCTCAATATGTTTATGACGTTGGAATTATAACTTCTATATCTATTTTTGATGTGTTAAAAAAAAAGAAATATATATATATATATATATATATATATATATATATATATATTATTTTTTTTAAATAAAAAATACACATATTTATCACTATATTTTATTTAAGAGTTGATATTCTGTGCATTTGAGTGTACAAGTGTATTCATATGTGTACAAATTAACACAAATAATTATGTAAATTGGGTTCATAGTGTAAACCTTATGCTCCTCCTTCTAATCCTATACTCCCTATAATATTTAATGTAAAGTATGTGGAGTAGTTGTATTAATAATGTTGCGTGTGGGTCCTATATGAAATAATTAATTGTTTTGTGTGAGCCAAACTTAATAAAAAATAAAATGTAAACCTTAACATGAGATATATCAAAATTGAAAACGTAAATATTAACGCAGGGTGGAGGAAGTATACCCTATGTATTGCGACAAAGATTTGTACAAGATCGTGTCACGGATCTCATTCGTAGAACATATATTCAAACCCAATTATTAATGATGTCAATACACGCGCGAGACTCGCGGGGCAAATTTAACCTTTTTCTTTAATAATAAATGTAGCAATAATTTTTTTTTTAAAATTCTCTATTTCATTTTATTTATTAATATATATATATATATATATATATATATATATATATATATATATATATATATATATATAATAATGATAAAATAAATATTTTTTAAGATTCTTATTCAATGAATTAATTTTATAAATTTAAATGAAATTAATTTTGGTTAACATTTTTATAAAATAATAATAATTATACTCCCTCCGTCCACCGCAAACGTATCAGACCCTGAATTGATAAAATTCATATGATTTTATATAAAATGGGTAGTTGTATCAGTGGGGAGTGGTTGAAAATGGTGGGCCATGTGTGGGCCCTTTTACTAAAAAGGAAAAATAGATACGTTAAAAGTGGACGACCAATAATGACAAAATGGATACGTTAGTGATGGACGGAGGGAGTAATATATATTTTTTTTAATAAAAAGTGATATTTGATCATGAAAAATAATTCTTTCCATTTGAACTATTGCATGAACAATTCGTAAAATAGAAAATGTGATATAATAAAAAAGTGATATTTGATGAAATAAAAGTGATATACATTTAATTGAACTATTTCAAAAATAATCTGTAATATATATAGAAAATAATAATATTTTTAATAAAAATTGACACCAAATAAAGAAAAAATGATTATCGCTGAATTGAACTATTTCATTAACAAATTAAAAGAAAAAGTGGTAATACTTTCAATAAAAAATGATAATTGTTGAAAGAAAAGTGATACACATTCCATTGAACTATTTCATGAACCATATGTAGAATATATAGAAAGTGATAATATTTTTAATAAAAAGTAACACCATATAAAAGAAAAGTGAATATCGTTGAATTGAACTATTTCATGAACAGTTCGTAGAAAAGAAAAAGTGATGCATGAACCATATGCAGAATACTCCATATAGAAAGTGATAATATTTTTAATAAAAAGTTATTATCGTTGAATTGAACAATTTCATGAACAATTCGTAGAAAAGAAAAATTGATACTTGATGAAAGAAATGTGGCATTCAATTGAACTATATAATAAACAATCTGTAAAAATATAGAAAGTGATAATATTTTTAATAAAAAGTGATACCCGATAAAAAAATAATAATTATTGATTTAAAATATTATGAATAACTCGTAACATTTTTAAGTAAATAGTGATATATAATCAAGAAAAAGTAAGTAGTAAACAATAAAATTATTTTATAAGCCATTAATAAGATGAATAAAAAATATAATATTTTTAATAAAAATAGTACTCCATCCGTCCCATAGAAGTTGACATACTTTCCTTTTTGGTTTATCCCACTAAAGTTGACACATTTCCTTTTTAATACATGGACCCACACAAAAAATAATTAATCTATTCTCATGGGCCCCACATATCACCTCTAATACAACTACCCACAACACATTAAATATTATTTCTCTCACTTCACTTTACTCCACTTTACATTAAATTATTATACTCCTTAATCTCCATTCCCAAAAAAAATTATACCAACTTCTATGGGACGGAGGGAGTAATACTTACTTAATGATTACCCATGTTCTGCTGCGAATTCGCTTATTTAAGTTTGAACATTACCCATGTTCGGCCACTGCCACTGCCACAGCGTATTCCATCTTCATTGATATCCAATCTCTTGCTACTTTTGCATAATAATGTTTTTTTTTGTTGGATTAATTAATGATTATGCGTTGCCCACGAGCTCACTTTTTACATAAAAGAAAAAATACTATTTTTGTCGTGGGTTTCACCTCCTAATTTTATCATGTCAATCAGGGTTAGCTGCTTCCAGTGATCTTTAAAAAAAAAATAGCTCAAGTGGTGGAGGGAAGGGTGGAAAGACCTTCCAACACCTTCCAACACCTTTCAACACCTTCCAACTCAGCTTGGTAGCTGCAGGGTGGGGGTTCGAATTCTGCATTTGGCATGAATTTGACCCCTTGCAAGCACAAGTTAAACAGTGAGCCCTCTCTAAAGGCTGGATTTGACCCCTTGCAAGCACAAGTTAAACAGTGAGCCCTCTCTATAAGTCACTTGAGGCACACCCTGCGATTTATCTCCTCCACCAATCCCCAGGGCAGGGGCGATGGGACCGTAATGATGGGTACACCATGTATCCTGCCAACTATATATACTCGTTAACAATGTTAATCTGTGTTGCTTAATGAAAATTTTGTTTAACTTCTTTTTCCCCTTCTTTCTTTTAGTTTTCCTTGATGAACCCTTTTCCCATACAATATTTTGCATCCAGAGATTGAAGTTTAACATTTCATAATGATAGTTAAACTGAATATATAATATTACATTACAGAACTATGCTCAAAACTCATACACACATGGTAAGACAAGAGAGCACTTCATTCTGAAAACCTTAATCTATATTGTAAGATAAGTCTTTACCATTATTCCACCAGTTGGATCAGATATGAGATGGTTGATGAGGCATTTTCTCATGTCGTTCGGTGCTATCACAAACATATAAAACGCGAATAACAGCAGATCGGCTGAGGATAGAGTCGACCCGAGGAATCCCTGTGACATCCTATGACCATTAACAGTTTTTGTTAGTTTTTTAACATCTCAAAAGTGCTTAACATTTGTTCAATGCTGGCATTGAATGATATACCATTTGGGTAGGCGGAAGAAAGAGCGAAAGAATGTCCTTATGCCCTCAATATCAAGTTGCAATATGAGAGCTAATCCGAAAAGGAAAAATGCCCGTTGTCTTTTCCTCTCCTGAGGCCAAAGAGCATTCCAAGCTGAACAAAGACGACGACATTGTGAGAAATGATGATATAACAGGCTATTATGAATCTCTCATTATGTATTTGTGAAAAAGTTTACCTTGCATTGAGATGTTCTCTGAAATTCTTGAGCTGACTAGCATGTTTTTAACATGGCTTTGTTTCAAAACGTTTGCAATAACAGACGCGTATTTTGGAGCCTCGGATAGTGACCTAACAACCGAGTAGCCTGTTTCATGACCGTTTATGTTGTTATGGACTCTTTTGTTCAAGCAATTGTCATAAAAATGACATTCATTTCACTGTTACCTGTGGCTGGATGGACCATGCTAGCAGCTGCACCAAAGGCGAGGTTCTTCTGCTCAGTATTCGGTAAGGAACCTCCAACAGGAATGTACGACCATTCCTACACATAAGATACATATCATCTAGCATAGTATAGAAGTATGTGTCCTACAAAATGGTTATAAAGAGAGCAAATGAAGTACCTCTTCGTAAGTTTTGAGAATACGCACTCCCATCTTCTCCAGTCTTAACATGAGTTTTGTTTTCAATAATTCAAAAGGCATGGCTTCTTTAGATGCTAAACAGGTTTCCTACAAAAAAACACGTTATTTTGAGTTGCAATAATCATGCAACATAATTATATCCAATAATCTTTGACCAAACCTCAAAGAAAACTCTTGTTGGGGACATGGCCATGGCATAAAGAAAACTTGGATATTGTGCTTCTATGCATTGGACATTATGCTTCATAAAGTCTCTGTAATCCATGAAAACCATCAGGCTCGGGTCGTATGGGTTGTTTTCCACCTGAGGTAAGAGGAAACCATGACCGTTGAGTTGAAATGGAAAGTATAATCTAAACTTTCCTATAGTGAAAACAAGAATTCAACTGCAGCAACAATGTACAATTCTATTGAGGCCTCAATTAGTTGTACCACATTATGCTGACGTAACATATTATGTGATTCAAGATAAAGATAATCCCCATATTTGCAAATCAACAATGAAAACATATTAAAGCTTACAACCACCATCACTTGATATTATTGGCCTTCTGAACAATCTTACCTCAACCTCAACACCATAGGCTGTTTGGACTGAAACCCTCGGACCTCCAACCTCATACTCTAAGAGTTTCCCCGAGGCTGCTCCGGACGCTACAGTAGCAAGCCTGTAAATTTAAGTCAGAGCCTCCAGAGATTTAAACAAAGGAAAGAGCTGAGTTCTTTACAAAGGAAATTTATGAGAGAATTTAAAATCATACCTGCAGTGAACCACAATATTGCCCTCACATTCAACAAGTCTATGACCACTTGAAGCTTCAATAATCCTTTGCACTTTTGTGTCAAGATACGATACACCTGACTCGACACACCTAGAGAATTAATACAAGTTATGAATCTATAAAATGATCTCTCTACTGAGTAAGTTAAGGTAAAGTTAGTACATATATAGCAAAAAAAAAAAAAAGTGATATAACAGTAGTGCATGTGATTCTGCTTAAGGAAGTTCACCTTTTCAGTAGCTCTTCATGGAGCAAATGGCGACTAACGCGTCCATACGCGCGACCAATAAAAATAGGGTCACTATCATCCAGATATACAATGGTGTCCCGCCATACATGCTCTATGCAACGTTCAAGCCCAAGATCTGAATAGCAAATAAGCTTCTTTAACTATACGAGACTGAGGAAGATAAATGGTAAAGTATTATGAAGACTCTTAAACTGAAAGCAATTTTGATAAATTATTCAGACAATATATATATGAGGTAAGTTAGCAGTAATTTATTTATAAGTGAATAAATAAATAAAGATCTAATGATTCTACGCTGTATGAAGCTTCCATGGTACTCAATGCTCCACATTATGATTTACCTTTGAATTCATCCTCCCACACACCATAGTTATTTGTGAAAGGAAGATCAGGGCCAATAAGTCCGACATTTAAACCTAGCTTAGCTGATTCAGCAGCAAGTGCCAGCCCTGCAGGCCCGCAACCGATCACCACTAAATCCAGTACATTATCTTCAGTTGATATTCTTGGTAACTACAAGCATGAGGTTGCTAAAAAAATTAATAATGTTATAATGAAATACTATATAGATAGAACATAATTAAAAACATGCAAACGAATTAAATCTCATAATTCAAACTTGGTAGAAAAGGATATCAGCACAGCAAATACAACTAGGCAGATATGGTATCAAGTGATTTTACCCTTAAAAAAGTAGATTCATAATCATAAGCATAAAACTTGAAGATCTTCATCCTGAAGCACGTGTTCAAGAATGAGACTTAAGTACCAAAATAATTAACATAACCCGTGAAAATAAAATGTTGTTACTAACACCAAAATTCTTCCTTAACAGTCAAGACAGATTATAAAACTATACTCAGTCTCTTCCCAAGTCAAAAAAAAAAAGGTTCTTGAACTAATGAATAGACACCCAAAGGATGGCCCTATACTTAATTCTTCCCCAAACATCTTCTATAGATTCAAAACATGTTGTAGGTTAACATGTCGTAATTTTTCACTTCGTATTTTGCATTAGCGCAGATGTGTTTTTTAAGCTACACCCACTAGGTGATATGAAGTTAAGTCCATAGAAGTCAAGTAATCCATCAGTGGTTCACTTCTTTGGGATATACTTTTGGAATCATCACTTTCAAATTTTTAGATTTCATGTGCGCCATTGCACACTTAATCAAGGTTCCATTCAGTTGCACTATCATCATTTCACTCATCAATTTTGTTTCACTTGGATGAGAAGCTTTACAGCCTTACGGGGTAGTATTTACGAAACTATAACTGTCTGAATGCCAACAACAACAGTTTTCAAAGGATAAAAGACAACACAGAGCTTCTGATATAAGAGACAACATTATATTCGATATTTTAGTTAATATTCTAGAAATTTTACAGAATGGTCCACAAGCATACACCCCCCCAACCCAACCAAATGTTTAAGAAATAGAAGTTAAGGTGTTCTATAAACTTTCAAAAGCACCATGATCCTGTCATGCTTTACAACCCGTTGAAACACAATATTTAAGAGTTAATTTTATTGCAATGGGTCACGTCATCTACTGAAGGAAGTAAGGAAAGATTAGAAGGTTATGAACAGATAAATAAATTTACTGCTTTAGATTATGAAAGCACTATCACCACAGTCAACAACTGATCACACCAGCGTAGGTAGAAATTTTAAATAACTGTCCTTTTGCATATATCTATTTAATAACAATATCCTTCTCTTTATTAACAAATTCAAGTCAATTTTAATAATGCTCATATATGCATCCTATGGGGGTGTTCACAAAGTCTAATTGAGGATGAGAATCACTCTTTTTAAAAAGCTACCCTCTCATAGCTCTTAGTTTTTAGAATCATCCTGTATTGGGAACCAATGTATCCAACATGATAAAGTTAGAGCAATTATATATCCAGAGAAACACGGCAAGACCTCTTCGGCGTGTAGATATTGATAAGCTCAATAGGCCTAAGGTGTTCTTTCTAATATTGAGGCCTTTTAACTGGCACTTCTAGATAGATAAGCTCAATAGGCCTAAGGTGTTCTTACTAAGATTGTCTAAAGAAATTCAACACTGATAGAGCTTCTGAAGTTGCTTGATTAAACATCAACACTACTTTGATATGTGGATGTGATAGGTGTAACACTTATTTGCAACCACAATTCAACGTTGAAAAGAAGCAGAACAAGCAAACCATCGTGTAGTGTAACATGTTCAACAGTACCAATCTCACTGAAGCATATATGTGGAGAATGTATAATGCCCATCCCTTAGTGACCAAATAGGTTACTTTTAAAGTTTTGATTAGATATTCAAGGTTTACTGTAGGCACTTTTCCATTGACCAGATAACGAGATTTGGATTCCAAAGTTCCAAACCTGGTTTCGTGAAACCCAATACAAACATAGCAACCTCAGACTAATAGTTAAAATCTTGTAACAAATGGATCTGTAAATGAGATATCCACTTTTTTTGAGTGGAGGAAAATGTGTGAGAGAAACAGGGGGTCTAAAAACCTGCAATTTTCAGTCCTTAAACTCAAGTCCAGAAGCTCATATGAACACATACGCCTTTAAATTATGGTAACAATTACCTAATATTGGTTATTTCTCACAAATTATCCACATTTTTCACAGTACAACACAAATTTTCTAGAGAAGAAAACAAGTCACTTCATCAACCGATAGATCGCACCAACTCAAACCCAATGTATGCATGAGAACGTCGCTAACATCTAAAAGGAACAAGGTCGTACTCTAGAAATACACAGCAAAGAGAAAAAGAAGTACGGAAATTGAAAATGGGAAACGACCATAGGAAACCTTATCTGAAAACTTTGACTGTTGATCCATGTACTTATTCCGCTGCATTTGAACAAACAAGAGCTCAGAGCCACCGGCTTTCACGTAATCTTCCTCATCGGCAAAATCTTCCTTCACCGGCAAAGCCAGACAGCTATCCCCGCCCCCACTCGCTCCCTTGCAACGCACACGGAACGCAGTCGCTAAACACGAACTATGTGCGTTCATAGGAGAATCCACTTCGTTCCTGAGCCTCATTTTCCTAGAACAATTCCTCACAGGGTAAAGAGAGACGGCCATTGCCGCCAAGTTTCGTGCTGCTAAGCTTTCCATATTTCTCCGAACGTGGATGTGTGAAATTTTGGAGAAGGTTTGTTAGACAGCGAGGTTAGGGATCATCTTATAGATTCGAATGACGAAATGCAGGAGATTGAACAGCAGGAACTGGAGGGGAGACACTGGAGAGACCGCGTCGATGAAAATGTGTAGAGTGCTGTACCCTGGCAATGAGGTAAAGCTGCTTAGCGGATAGGGGGAGGGGAAATTCTGCTGACGTGTTCAACGGTCATTCAATATGTGACACGTGGATGGATATCATTTGTGAATTTCTTTAAGGGCTGTTTTCGTTTTCCTTTTTTTAAACATGATGAATTGTTTGGACAAAGTGAAGTATATATACTCTTCCGTCCTAGTAAATAAAAAAAGCATGCATAATTTACCGATACAAGTACCAGAAGGAATACATATTATTTTGGTGGTTTACCTCAATTTGAATCTACAATGCATTTGAATATACAAGAGAACAACTCCAAATTAATTATGAATGAGGCTATGTGCATCCAGGCGCACGGAGCACATCCCGTGCGCCTTTTCAATTTTCATGCCCCTTTGCAATTTAAATCTTAGCAATACATAGGTTTAAATAGAATTGGAGGGGAGAATTGTGTTAACATGGGGACACGGAGTATCCCTCCGTGTCCCGGGGGCGCAGGAACTTTTGCCTTAATTATAATCGCTTAATTAATTTATTTTTTTCGAGAACTTATTCTAAGCACATGAGTTATAATTTTACGGTGGATTAACACAGAAATTACTTTTTTTGTGCTTCTAGAAAATATTATGAGAGTTATTATATACTATATCAAAATTCATTCGCATGAAACAAATAAAGCTTAAATGGAATTCGATCTTATATATCTCTGGAATAGTACATTAACTTTACGTTATTAACAAACTGGTCTAACAAGTATTAATACATACATACTATACTTCATCCGTACACAATCGAAATAGTAATGATTATTACTAAGGAGTCAATGACAGTGGGAATGAAAGGCGAGGAGTAATTATTAAATCAATAGGAGTGACCGAGAAATTTTGATTTGATTTACACTGCACCAACCAAGCATCAACAATGAAAATCAATATATATATATTCCCATTACCTATTCCCACTATCCCAAACCAAGCAACTCCTTAAATGTATTCATTTACGTTTTACACATAAATTAAAAAAAATTATTATTCAATATATAATGAGTAAGTGTATTAGTAGAACGTGTGAGTCTCATATTTAAGTTGTATTAGTAGTGTGTAAGTTTCATATTTCTAAAAAAAATTGATACTCCCTCAATCCCGTTAAAACATTTACATTTGCTTTTTGCATGAGAATTAAGGAATAAAATATTTTAATTTGTATTAAGGTGTGAGATATAATATTTTAATGTAGAGTGACACATCGGATCTTCTGTGCTATTTTCGTACATCATCTTCTGTATAACGCGTTATATGATTGATACATAAGAGGGGAACAATATCCAACCATTGCCCTAAGGGCTTAAGCTTCCCTTTTTAGGGTATAGTTTCTCTATCTCTCCTACGTGTCATCCATTCATCGGTGTGGCACATGAGATAATATACCAAAATGACACAGAGAATCCAAACCGGTATAGTGGGTAGTTGTATTAGTGTAGTGTTGTGAGCCCCCATAAAGATATTTAAATATTTTATGTGGGTAATTTACTATAAAGGGAAAATGTTGTAAACCTTTTTATGTAACACCCAAAATGAAAATGTGCAAACGTTATTGTGGACGGAGGGAGTACTTTATAACAAGATGTTTCGTTATAAAGTAGTCCCTCCGTCCTGAAAAGATTTCGTTGGAATATTTGTTGGAATCATGAATTTCAACGATATTTTTGCATATTACAACAGTTTTTTTTTGTCAGAATTCGACAATTTTCTTGTAGTGGTCTCATTATAAAATACTTCATCCGTACCGAAAATAATTTGTTGGAATAAAAAATTTTCAACACAAAAATGTCGTTGGATTCACCGTTGGATTTTAGAAACCATAGGAAATGTAGTCGGAAAAATATCATTTCAACAGCTACTTTTCCAACGGAAATAATTTGTTGGAATATCTGTTGCAATCAAGAATTCCAATGGTTATTTTGCATATTCCAACAGTTTTTCGATATTGAAATTTTATAATTTTCTTGTAATGGTCTTGTTATAAAGTACTCCCTCCGTACCAGAAATAATTCGTTAATATTTGTTGGAATCATGAATTCCAATAGCATTTTTGCATATTTTAACGGTTTATTGCCGTTGGAATTCAATAATTTTCTTGTAGTTTATATAATGTAGGAATAGAGATGACAACGGGTATGGACCTTGTTTATTTTTGGGGTACTCATACCCGTATCTGTTTAAAAAAAGTATTTACTCTCATATACATACTCGTCCTGTTTAAAAATTTTATAATCATACCCATACCCGTACCCGTCCCCTACCCATTTATCAATACTCACGTACCCATTTAACATTCATTTATTTTATCTATATTTATATTTTTTTATTGTTTTAATTAATATTTTATTAAAAATTATACTATTATAAATTAAATATAATATAAATTCGGGTTTATTACTCTCCAATACACACTTTTAAGCTTATTTACCATGACATACATTAAAAAATATAAAATACTATCAGATACACAATCATTGAATAAAGAGACAAAATTACCCTTCCCGTTCAATCCAAAAGCTACACGTTAATCGACTCTGCCACCAACCACCGCATTTCTTATTCCCAATTCATGCACCGACACACCACTCCTTTTTCCGCCTCCTTCTTAGTGACCACCGCCGTCGTCCTTTTCCCTCTTCTTTCGCCGCCACCTTCTTCTCCTTCACTGGCGAGAATGATCGGAATATCTGACCCTCATTTCTTTCCACGAACACGGCGGCGCTGGGTTCCTCATCGGCGACATGGATCTGATCCTCCGACAAAGGAATCCCTCGCGGAACTTCAAATCTCTGTCGTGGGTGAACGATTGGTCCTCGTCAACGTCGTCGGACTCGATTAGAGGGTCGAGCAACTGATGGCGCTGGAGGTGAGTGGAGAGCTTCATTGGTCAGATCTGGTCGTTGAAGAGCAGCTCGTCAGCGAAGGTCATGGATTCCGGGGAGGCGGCGGCAATGAAAGGGAGAGTGAATGAGAAATCGAACTGGAAGGAAATGGCGGAGTCCGGTGGACCAGAACGACGTCGCAGTCTTCAAGAACAATAGGGTAAGCAAAAGGCATGGTATGTTAAACCTTCAATTGTCGAATTGGCTAGGGATTTGAGTCGCTGTTTTGCCCTTGATCCACCATTGTATTCCCAAATTAAACCTTCAAATCCTAATTACCCTAACCCTAGTAGAATTATTGATGAAAGAATTGAATTATTGAGGAGAAAATCAATGAATGAGCTGGAGGAGAATTTGTGCGGCGATATTATGGAAGGGGAAACTGAGGGTTTATTGATTGCACAATCAGAATTGAGAAATCGGGTTAGAGAATTGAGGAAAGAATTGAGGGAGATGGTGGATGAGAAGAAAGCATTGGAGCAGCTTCAGATGGTGTTGATGAACATCATTGGAAGAATGGATTACATAGAACGAAAGCATTAGAGGTTTGTGATGGTGTATCAGAAGAGATATTAGATTTTGGAACTTTAGATATGGCTGTGGAAATACACTATATGCATTGGATAAAGCTGTGCCTTCAGGGACCATTCAAATTTTGTCAATTGTGTTCGCTTTTCTCCTGATAGGAATAGATTTATTACCGTAAGCTCTGACAAACAGGGTATTATATTTGATGCCAAGACTGGAGACAAAATAGGGGAGCTGTCTTCTGATGATGGTCACAAAGGCAGCATATTTGCAGATAGTTGGAGTCCAGATAGTAAACTGGTAATGTTAGCATAATCAATGACAATAGTTGTGTATATTTGCTGGAAGTATTTGTCTAGGAGAATTAGAAATACATGTTTAATTTTCTTTATATGGTTAGCAGTGAAAATTGTAGTTCCACGTTTGCGTTTTACTGAAACTAATGCAGTTTCTAGTACTTATATTCACTAACTCCCATATGAAACTTTTAATGTTAAAAGGTAGAAAATTGTGATTTAAAAGTATTAGCTTCCTAAGGAATCAGTATGATAATCTTGTTGATTGCTCAAATGTACTCAGCAAATTGGAAATAATGAAATTCAGGGTGTTACTGTATTACCAATAACTTAAGAATTTTCTTTTCTGTGATTTACTACAGTTTATTTTGAAAAGCTTAATTGCATATGGCCTTTTTGTCTGATTATCATACTTGATACTACCGCACAACTTGAATCAAAATCAGTAGACTAGATTAACATTTTGCTACATCACCATGCAAGAAATGTGACCAACATTTCTTGCGATTAGGCCATCACATGGTTTGCCAGCATGTTTATCTGGTCATCAAAAACAATTGAACATCATCGGTTCATGTGATGATTTTTTAGCATGTTTATATGCTAATGTCAGGTCAATCCAGAATAGCATGATTGGATGCTAAAGTGAAACTTATACAAAAATAATGTTAATATATATTGTGTAAGATACATGTAAAAATGTGTATGAAGTTAAATGTGTATTAAAATGTGCTAAAATATTGTGTAAGGCGAATGTGCATAAGCTAAAATGTGAAAATATGATGAAATATTGTATAAGATACATGTATAGAGAAAAATGTGAAAAAAAGTGCAAAAACAAAATGTGTAGAAAAATGTGTAAAACAAAATTGTGCAAAACAAAATGTGCAAAAGAAATTATTCATTACAATTCATTTGATAACCTTTCTAGTCGATCAAATCGTAAAACTAGAAAACAAAATGCGAAGAGAAATTGTGCAAAACAAAATGTGCAAAATCAAATTGTGCAAAATAATTGTGCAAATATATAGGGGATCGGCCGTTGACCGACATTGACCGGCCATTGACCCGGCGTTGACCGGCGAAATTGTGCAAAACAATTATGCAAAATCAAATTGTGCAAATATATAGGGAACCGGCCGTTGACCGGCCGTTGACCGGCTGTTGACCGGCGTTGACCACCGTTGACCGGCGAAATTGTGCAAAACAATTGTGCAGAATCAATTTGTGCAAAATAATTATGCAAATATATAGGGGTATTTATGGTACTACAGTTATAATTGTATAGTTATGAGTAATAGTGCTTTAAGTCATGTAGTTAATAGCAATTATGCATTTTTTTTGTAGCTAATAGTAAGTGACCCTATAAATTCTATTATTTTAATTTTATAGTACCGTAAGTAATATTGTATATATTATAATGAGCATAAATTTTGAGATAAACCAAAATAAAAAAAAGTGAAATTATAGTATGTAGGAATAGAAATGGCAACGGGTAGAATACCAACCTATTTTTTGGTACTCATACCCATATCCGTTTAAATATTAACTATATGTACCCGTCATGTTTAAAAATTTTATTATCATACCCTTGCGTTCACAATCATGGTTGTTTTTAGAAATTATTTTTAAAAAATTGATATTAAATTGAGTGGGGGAAACTACGCATACTATATTTTAATTAATGCAAAATATTTAAAATAAAAAATACAAAGTTAAAATTATAATAATAATAATTTAGAGTTAAAATCATTTTTGGTCCCATAACAATATGAAATTTTTTATTCTGTCTCAAAAAATATATTATTTTAAATTTAATTCTGTAACTCACGACATTGGCCGATTTTGGTCCCAAAATCGCCAAAAATTGATTTTTTTCGTCGGAATTTTGCACGTGCGTTGCACGTGACCCCTCTATTTGGGGCTTTCTAGCAATTTTAGGGTAAAAATAGGCCAATGTTGGGAGTTACGGTACTAGTTTGAAAATGATATTTTTTTTGGGATAGAATCAAAAATACCTATTGTTATGGGACCAAAAGTGAATTTGATAATTTTTCATTTACATTACCTATTTTGTTCAAACTTATTTGATATCTTTATCAAACCACTTTCAAAAATGCTTTTAACGAACGATCTCGAATCGAGTATCGAGTATTTTGATTTGATTTCACCACTGAGTGAAACTATCTTACACTCATTCCCTTTTCCTTAAATGAAAATCATTTCAATTTTAGTTTATCCCTATATCGGATTTGGACTCAATTTAATTAATGAATGAATGAATTTATTAATTTTATTTTATTGAAATTATTTAAACAAATAACTTTATAAAGATTCTATGAATTCAATTTTCTCATAATCATTTAACACGTAATATACTAAATTTTAAAATTTATCAATACTAAAAAAAATTACATTACTACTGCTTTTATGTAAATCAACAAAAGTTGAAAAAAATATTTTTTATTTTTTAATATGATGTCAAATTGTTTCGAGAATGGAGAGAGTTTAAAATTAAATATCACTATTTTTCTTAACAATTGGGGATGTGTGTGTATATATATATTCTTCAAACTTTGATGTCCTATTTCAATCTTTACATTTTTTTTCTCGGAGATTAAGGAATATAATATGTGTAGTTGGTTAAAAAATATAATAGTTTAATAAAAAGTGGATAGCTGTATTAATGTTGTGTTTGGGTTCCATGGAGATATTAGTTATATTAATTGTTTTGTGTGAGTCCCATCAGCCAAAAAAAGAAATTTAAAGACTGAAATTGGATGCTCAAATTGGAAATATATAAAAATTGAAGTAAGATGGAGGGAGCATATAAAAAACAATCACAAAAAATATACTTAAAAATATCATGATAGAGTTAAAATCACTCTTGGTCCCATAACAATAGCTATTTTTTTATTCTATCCCAAAACAAGATATTGTTTCAATTTGATCCCGTAACTCCCAACATTGGCCGATTTTGACCCTAAATTGCCGGAAAGACCCAAATTGAGGGGTCACGTACATCGCACGTGCAAAATTCTGATAAAAAATTTAATTTTCAATGATTTTGGGATCAAAATCGATCAATGTCGAGAGTTATGGAACTAAATTGAAAATAATATCTTTTTAGGACAAAATTAAAAATTTCATATCATTATGAGACCAAAAAAGATTTTAACTCGAATAATTTTACATAAGAAAATATGTTTAGACAAGGAAATAAAATTAAATATATAATATATTACAACAATGAAAATAAAAATTATCTAAATGATATGGTAACTACGTGTTCATGTAATAAAAAAATAATTTACTTTTGAAAAGAAATTTTAATTTATAATTTAGACATAAGGGTTGATGAAATAAAAAATAATTTACTTTTGAAAAAAAATTAATTGGTAATTTAGATATATAAGAGAAATAAATAGATTTAATTTAAAAAAAAATAATATAAAAAAATCAATTGACATAAAAATTATGAAAAAAAAATAGATGGGATGAAATAAATAAAATAAATTAATGAGATTTTTTTTTAAAAAATTGGTTTTCACAATGACATGTCATAATAACTAATGAAGTGCTAAGATTTAATTTTATCAAGGTAAATTAGGCAGGTTAAAATGGAAGGAAAAATTAGATGCTAATTTTGACTTTTAAAGTTTGTATTATGGGCCAATTCAAAAAATATCTATTTATTTAATTAAATTAACAATACAAACAACAAACAACTTTTATAACAAAACTAATCAATATACACCTTTTGGATTTTAACGCTCATACTATTCAACTAATAATATCCAATATATCTCATGTCGGAATGGATGTCGGTGAGTGTCCCATATCGGTATGGTTTTGGTGAGTGTCCCATGTCGGTATGGATGTTGGTGACAATGTCGGTGAGTATCGGTGACGGTGTCGGTGAGTGTCCTATATAGGTTTGGATGTCGGTGAGTGTCGATGACGATATCGGTGAGTGTCGTTGACCATACCGGCGACTAGAGGCGGTACCGGTCGGCCAGACATTGGCAGTGGTAGGAGGAGGAGGTAAGAGGGGTGGAGATTATTTGGGGGTGGGGTTGGATTTTATACTAAAAGTCTAGCTTTTGTATAAACAATATTTTTTACAATATTTGAAATGAGAATCATGTGATCAAACGTTTGCATAATTGTTTATGAATTGTTACAAAAGTCCATTTACTTTATACTGTAGATAATGTGGTGTGTGGCGTCACACGGAAGATCATGTTATCGGCTCCTTATAAAGTATAATTAGTTATTCACAATCGAGATAGACGGGGACTATCTATTGGTGTGGTTGTAGTGTGATTTGGCTTTAGTGTGTCTTGACTATAAAATTGCACTAGTGCCCTTTATGTGTATTGAGCAGGACCACCTTGAGATCATTCTGTTTATACTGACTATATAATAGAACTAGATCTCTATCATCATGATGTTCGTACTCTTAATCCCTATATAATAACCTCGACACGTAAGCCAGTATTTATTTCTTTGATTCATCAATGGGTGAGATTTAATAGTTAAATTAATAAGCTCGATGAGTTGGGAGATAGTGATGTCTCTATGGTGTGTTGTTGATTGTATAAGGAATCTGTGTCCTAACAGAATTGGTTGATGATGTCCCCTTTAGAAGCTCATAATGATTATCATGTAAACCCTGTAGGTGGATTTATTTCGGCATGATAATAAGGTTGAGTGGTACTACTCTCGGTAAAGATATTAATTAATGGAGTTGTCAGTAACTTAATTAATTAATGGGCATTGAATCTTAAACACGGAGGAATTAACGAGCTCATAATAAGAAAGATCCAATAACGTAATTTGGGATTAGGGTGGCAATGCAATAATATTTCTTTAGTGGACTGATTTATTATTATTGGACTTAAGTATAAGTATTGGGCTAAACTTAGATGCTTAAGTCCAATGGGAGGCCCAAACCCTAATTTCTCCTCCTGGTCCCTGTTGTATCCTATATAATAGCCAATCTCATCAATCCGGAACATAAGTTTTACACGCCAAAAATGTGAAAGCATATTAGGATTGTAGATTGAGATCGTTTTGTAGATCGTTGCCCACACAACGTCAAGACGTGGCTTAGAAATACAATAGAAGATCGGAAGGACGTTTGCTGCTGCTGTTTGTCAACTTCCATGATTTTTAAAATTTTTGTGGATCTCAAAACTGATTGTGTGATACACCGTTAGAAAGTCACGGAAGAGAGGATTGTTTTGGTGCAAAAATCACTCAAATCGGAGATTGGATGAGGAAGTTATGCCCAAAATCGTGAGACTGCGCATGCTGCCGCCGAGAATTCCTTTTCTTCAAAATACCCTTGTGAAAGGTAATTCAATTCTATTTTTCTTTCTTCGCCTATTTTAGAATCGCATGGATCCCTAACGGTTCACTTTAACCAAACGATCGAACACCAACAGGGTGGGTGATGTTTTGAACCTTTTAGAGTTCAATTATTTAGAATTGTTATAAAAGTTATTTGATATTTGTATTTTTATTGTTTAGATGTATTTTGGATACAAATGACCATTGACACTTGTTTTATTATATATAAAGATAATTATGTTAGAATAAATTCGACGTAAGAAATTAATTCATTAATTGACATGAATCTTAGATCTTTATGATTCTCACATCTTATGACGATAATTAGAAGACTTACTTTGATACGCCATTAACAACGGTCCGTATTGAGCCGGAACTGGTTTCTCTCTCCTCACCCCCTTTCTTTAGGACTGAGTACGTAAAACTTCAAGTGATAAATTAATTCATAAAACTGTGTCTCTTTTATAGGTGGAGAGTGGACCAGACCTGGATAGTGAATCTTTATCAAATCACATTCTATCAATGTGATTGCTATCCTTAAATATATATATATATATATATATATATATATATATATGACCTTATTTATCTCTTATATATTATATATTTAAACCATATCTTTATTTAAAATATTTGATCATAATGAATATCTTATATATTTAATTATTAATGGCACTAGGCCAGAATAATCTTACATTCCCCCACTTGGCCGAGTGAAAGAATCAAACATCAAACATGAGGGTTTAATTAATTTACATAATGCAGGCAACATAAGATAAATTAATTGGTCAATTTATAAAGCCAATATTGAGTATAGACTAACACAAGTCATGTCGGTTCTATATCATTTACTCGACATAGTTCCTTCCATGTACTATGATACTAGTTTTTCTACTCAGCGTGACTCATAAACCAAAAGATCAATAATGGTCCACATAAGTATCTCAATTTGAGATAAAATCTTGTTGAATGATGTCAACATTCATGTATAATAAAATGACAAAATAAAATATCAATTCATGATGAGCTCTTAATGTCAATTGTTCATCATAAGTTTATTGCAGTATTTCAATGATCTCATATTCATGTAACATTTAATGAATGTCTTCAGAGAAGATCATTTGCGTAACAGATCCGAAATCATAAGATTGGTGCAATTATGTTCAATTGACATCTTTGTTTCTAAAATTCTTTTTAACTATAAATACTTTTATTCCATATGTTTTATCAACTTTGGAATATCCATCATTTTAGAGAAGAACAATGCAGCAAAATATACTAAGTTTTCAGTGACTTGACAGTTGACATCAATGTCAACTTATTTAAAGTCCTGAAATTAAGTTCCTCATTCAATTTTCTTAAATTGTAGCCTTAAATCATGCCACAAGTTAAATTTAATAGTGAATGTAGTTTTCCAAAACTTTTTCACACTTCTGCATGACACAGTAGTTTCGACTAAGAAATATAAAAGTCGAAGTGAACTTTCTTGCACCATATTGAGTATGGATTAAAAAGGCACAATCTTATATAAAATAAACCACAAGTAGTGTTGTACGGAGTATACACATGGAAGTTCAATTAACTAGATAAAACCTTTACAACCCTAGTTCTACCAAAAAGGCTCTAGCCCATGGTGTTGTAGGAAACACACATGGGTGTTGGATAGATATTACCCGGATATCCGAAAAATACAAGATAAATTAGAAAATGAATAACCCTAGATGTGGCGTCATCGCGTCCTTCTCGTTCTTGAATTCTCCTCTTAGTTCTCCCCTTGATTTCACAAACGAATCTTCAAAGTGATGGATGGATGGAGAAAAGAATGATGGTTGGGGGGTGATCCCCTCTTGTGGAGTGTTGTATGTTGTGGCCTCTCTTCTCCTCTCTTATATTGTGTTGTGTTCCTCTCTCATTTTTGGGGCTGTATAGACCTCCTTTTATAATTGTAATCACGTCTCCTAAGCTTGGAATGGGCTTTTCAAGTGATCACACGCATTTAGGCCTCGAAAATACAGATTTGGTAAGTTCCCGAAGCGCGGTTCGACCTCCCAAACAAGTCGAACCAAACAGGGGAGGTCGAACCATGGTCGAACCACCCTTCTGGACGTCCCAGGTGCATGGTTCGATCAGCCAACAGGTCGAACCAGCATGTCGTGGTCGAACTAGCATTTTTTCCGTTGGGTTCGACCTCGGTTCGACCTCAAGAAGGTCGAACCGATTTGCGCAGTCTCGCCGTTTCACGTATAACTTTCATATCCGACCTCCGAATTGAGTGATTTTTACGCTTACACAATCCTCTCTTCCTTGTATTCTATCCATATAAAGAAATCACAAAAATTCCAAGAATTGAATATATAACAGGCCATGGAATGTAGCACTGTAATTCTGTTCGGCACAGCTCACGCGGCGTCACCACTTTGCTCATAACTTCCTCGTTCGAACTTCAATGATGGTGTTCTTTACGCCAAAACGACCCTCTCTTCAGTGGTTTTCCAACCATATATCACACCAACAGTTTTGATCTCCACAACAATACAGAATAATTATGAAATTTGGATGTGCGTTTTCAGCATTCTTGCACAAATTGCACCTTTTCTCAAACTTTGCACGTTTCATCCTTTTTCCACCTAAAACACAACAAAACACCTCAAGTGCACATAGTTCTCACATATATCGAATATAAGACACTTGTGCTCATATAAGACTACAATATCAATCAAAAGGTGTTAAATTGGATATTAAAACAAGCTTATTTTCACTCTCATCAGCTAACAAATCCAAACACGTTACACCGAAGGCTTTCGCCCCGGCAACGGTGCCATGAACTTGGTTTCAATTTTGATTTAAATTGATTAGAGCAAGTGTACTCTATCGCGTAGTAGACCGTAGTGACCAAGTGTAAAATTTAGAAATATCGAACCCAAGGGCAAAAGTCAATATATCCGTATTTGAGAGATGTTTGACTCTAGTAGGACTAATGAATAAAGAGGGTGATTAACACTAAAAACTAACTAATAAAGCAAGTAAAGATAGAAAATGTACATATGGGATGGAATATGGAAGAAGATGAGCAATCTAAGAAATATGTAAGGCAAGCAACATTTATGGAAAAGGTATATATAGACTCAAACACACACATGCATTGATGGTCTTTATGTTATGATATTAAGGGCAATCACGTTTGTACCCCTAATCCCTATAGCCAAGGCAATTAGGTTCTCAATTCTTTTACAAGTTTAAATCTCCTAGGATTGTCTCTTACTCTCAATTCCCATGAAGATACTATGATTATAAGTTTGGTTCCCCTCACTAGTTCATTACTAATGTCCTATCATGAGGTTCTAAGCACTTGAAGGGTATGACTTACCTCTCCTCACACTAACTAAGTCATCTCATGCAATCAATGATTCAATTAAATCACTAAGCATAATATTGGAATGACCATCCTAACACTATGAATAGAGAGTTTAATCACACAAATCATACATAAAGTGAGAATAAGCATTCATGATAGAAAATATTCATAACAATCATTTCATCAAATATGTGGTGTGCAAAATCTACATAATCCCTAACCAATCATATTGCTAGCCTAACATGAGAATTAGCCACTACAAATCATGATAAAATCTATACAATCCATGGCATGCTCTAATTTAGCTAAATAATGAAGAAAATCATAAATTAAAGGTAAGTTGGCTTCCCTTGCAAAGTAGGCCTTCTCCTCCTTCAACATGCTCAAATCTTCACTCCTTGATGAATTCCTCTTCTTAGATTGGTGGATTGATGGAATAGTAGATGGATTTGAAGAGATCAAGTGGATTGGATGGATGAAGGGTATGGAGATGGATGGAATGGAGTTAGTGTGTGAAAATGTGGTGTAAAATATGTGTAACTGATTAAAAAATGATTCCTCTCGTAATTTGTGGTCAAAACAGGTCCTTATACCCCATGGAAGCTTCTAGAACACGTGTATATCATAAAATTGACTTTTGCACTTACACGGGTCGTGTAGATGCAGCACGGGACGTGTAGATGCATCGCGTATAGCGCAGTCTCACCATTTCGCGCATAACTTTCACTTTCCACAAGAATACAGAAAAATTAAACAAGTTGGACATGTGTTTTTCATCATTTTATTTTGGCTCGTTCTCCCTCGTTTCAATTTCGAATTGAGCTTCGTTTTTCTCACATCTTCTTTATCGTGCCTAGAATCTATTTTTACCTGCAAATCACACAAATTACACCAAAGTACCAATTCTATTAATATTTACAAATATGACACAATTTAAGACACTTAAACATGAAAATCACATATTTATCATTTCAAAGCACAAATCTCCATATCTTCATATAACACCACCAAATGATATACAAAATAAATAAAAACACACAAAATACATAATAAAAGACACTAAAATTTAGGTGAAAATGGCGCCGATCAGTGACATTTTTCTTCAATGGGAAACTCTTGAGTTGATCCATTTACCTTGATCATCTACTGAATCACAATTTAGAAAAGCAGGCATAACATTTATTTGGTGCAACTCTAAGTCATAACGAGTTACCAAAGTCATGATAATTCTAATAGAGTCCTATATAGAAATAACTTGTTATATCTCTTTACAATTATGCCATCTTTTTTAGTAAAATCTTTAGCAACAACTCTAATTTTATATTTTTTTATATTGCCATCTCTTCACTCTAGATCATAAAGATACATATGTATCCAATTCTTTAATAATTTTTTGGCAATTCTTACATGATATTAAAATTTATTGTGAGCCATTGATTTCAACTCGTTTTTCATAGCATTTACTCATTAAATAGAATTAGTACCTTTCACCATTTGCTCAAAAACTGGGTTTTTTATAATTCATTATAATGTCAATTTTTAGCTTATTTTATTATACTACATATGCAATCATTAAAAATAATGAATATATTGTCCTTAAGACATTCTTAATACTTTTTAATGTAATATACCTAATACAAACTTATTTACAATTGATTTAGTAAATCAAATTTATTAAGAGAGTAGAATATTTTATATGTTGTCCTTAAATATGTTTTGGCTATTCGACAACTATATAACAACTTTATAAGAAGTTTTTTATTAATGTATTTTCAAATTCTCCATCCAACTTCTTCGATAATCACATTTCATTGTTTCATACTCCCACTGATTTTATAATTCTTAATGAATTTAACATTTCAGTTTTAAAATTCTTGTACTATGGTTATGACTATAAAATCCATACCCTTTAGCCTTTAAGGATAACTGATAAAGAAATCACTCAAATTTCTTTTATCCAATTTCTTTTCATGTGGATGTAAATCATTATTCTTGCTGGGCAATCTTAACATACATCTGCCCATAATCGAGTTTTCTACCCATTTATAGTTCATAATATGTTTTGAATACTGCTTTACTGGGAACTCGACCATCAAGTAAGTGGTAGTTTTAAGTGCATATATCCACAAAATATAGGTATAGATTAATCATTCAACATGATTCTAACCATATTCAATAAAGTACGATTACGTCATTCTGCAATACCAAGTTGTTGTGGTGTGTTTGCATTAAGCATAAATGCTAGCTTTTCTTGTAATTTAGTGATTGAGCATGATAATTCATCATACTTTCCATAAAATAATTAAAATATTTTAGATAGTAGTTATATATATTTTTAAAATATATGTAATATTATAAATAATATATAAATGGAGTATTACTTTTTACTCATGAGTATGGTTTAGTATTCTTAATTAACTATGTAATAGTAATTTTATTTTCATTAACTGTTATTTTTAAGAAACTAATGTAATATATATATATATATATATATATATATACTACACACCTTTTTTATGTACTTTTAAATTTTAATAGCCAGAATTTTCATTAATGGGCTATCAGACAAAATAAATAAATAAATAAATAATATAGTCGGACAATACCTCAAAATTTTTTTTTGAATGCCGCACCTTAGCCAAACAAATAGACAAAGTTTCTTGTGAGACGGGTTGGCCTATCACTAATGTATGTTTATTGTATAGATAAAGTATGTTTAATAGTTGTTAAAATATATTTTATAAAATATGCTGGATTATGTATTAAAGTATGATTTTTGTGTGTTATAATTAATTTATTATTAATATACTTTAACTACAAATAACATACTTTATCTGTACAATAATCATACACAAATGACCCGTCTCACAAGAGAGTCTCTCAAACAAATAAAGAGAAACAAAAAATTAAAGACAAAATACAACCGAACTTTAAAATAGCGAAAAAACAAAAAAAAAACCTCTTCAGACTTTGGGTGAGAAAAAAAATTAAAATGAAAAATGCTGGTCACTTGAAAGTTTTGAAAGACTCTCTTGTGAGACAGTTTTTTGTGAGACGGTTGTGAGATGGGTCGACCCATTACTAAAGTATGCTTATTATATAGATAAAATATACCAATTTATAGTTAAAGTATGTCAATAAATGAATCATATTATAACACCCTAAAATCATACTTTAGAAAATATACTTTAACAATCTTTAAGTATACTTTATCTATATAATAATAGGCATACTTTAGCATGTCTCATAAACCGTCTCACATATATATATCGTCTCACAAGAGAGTTTGTCAAAAGTTTTAGGTAAGGAAAAAAATGCCGAATGTCAGTGAAAAAAAAACAAAAAAAAACTAAAGATGTCGGAGTTTAAGTTTTTTAGTAAGAGAAAAAAAGACACCAAAGCAAATAAAAAAATCAAATGATTCGGTGCACCGTGTACCTACCTTAAGAAATATATACACTAATTAATATATATATATATATATATATATATATATATATATATATATATATATATATATATATATATATATATATATATATCATCTTCAGAGCGCTCTAATATGACGTGTAATTTTCTCAATCTTTTGAATTTTTAATATTTTTTTTAATATTTTCCTTATTTACTTTTAATTAACTTCCTTATTTAATATTTTTTTAAAATAATGTGTTTCTTATTTTTAATAATGATTAAATTTTTAATATTTTATTT
This sequence comes from Pogostemon cablin, assembly GCA_023678885.1. Lineage (NCBI taxonomy): Eukaryota > Viridiplantae > Streptophyta > Magnoliopsida > Lamiales > Lamiaceae > Pogostemon > Pogostemon cablin. The sequence goes on along the minus strand of CM042977.1, from coordinate 17,929,560 downwards.
ATTTATTTGGATATCATCAATTAATTACTAAATCTTTTAATACAATAAATTAATTAATATAAAATTAAATCATATATATAAATGGAAAAAAGAATATTCCATATAATATTCTCTCTCACTCACCTATAAATAAGACCTTTTGGTTATTCATTCTAAATACATACATTCGATTCTCCAAAGAGGAATAGGAGCTTTCTTCAAGTTTCTCTAGAGAATTGATTTATACCATTATATAGATAGCTTTGATGAAAAAAATTGAGTTCATGAAGTACCATTATATAGTAGTGGATTCATGGATAATTATGGAAATTACTTGTGGACTCATGGATAATTATGGAAATTATTTGTGGATAATTATGGAAATCACTTGTGGACTCATGGATAATTATGGAAATTACTTGTGAGGTGTGCAATCTCTATAAAAATTTTAAGAGATTCTTTACTACAAATAACTTTGATAATTTTGGGTAAGATTCATGAAATCTTGGTGAGCAAGAAACACATTAGTGCCATATTTAAGTTCTCTTGAGAAATTACAAGAAAGCGGAACTTTTGCGATTCCTTCACATCAAGACACACTGTTCGTGAACAAATCGCAAGGGGGCATTTGTAAGCAATTAAAATTCACGGTCCAATCAAATGTCGACACGTGGATTTTATTGATTAAATATCAATTTTAATTTATTATATTTTATTTTTGGGATTTAATAAATTAATTCCTAAAATAGATTAATAAATAATTGATAATTAATTTAATACCCAACAAATTAAGTAGGGTTTAAATTAAGTAAAACTTGACCCCTAAGTTAAGTAAAGCATGGAAGGTTCCAGAATCAGGTCAAATTAAGCAATGACCATTCAAGCTGTGTTATATTTGGAATGGCCCAAGCCCGCAGAATCGGGTCAAATCTGTCATGGATCAATCAGATTACAAGTTATTTATGGGGCATGCTCATTCCTCACCTATATAAGGAGTCCTCCTCCATTCATTCCAGACACACTACAACATCTGAAGATGCAGACGCTTTTGAAGAGAACAAGAATACGAGCAGTGCTCCCTTGACATCTTCAAGCGTCTTCAAGCCAAGAACGGCCTCCGATCCGAGATCAAGGTGCCAAGCCCCTCCGATCCGGCGTTCTTCAAGTCAAGCAAAGATCTGAGATCAAGATCAAGCGAAGGTCAAGATCCAAGTCAAGTGAAGATCAAGATCAAGCGAAGGTCAAGATCCAAGTTAAGTGAAGATCAAGTCAAGCGAAGATCAAGGTCCAAGTTAAGTGAAGATCAAGATCCAAGTTCAAGGTCTTCAAGTCAAGAACACTCAAGACCTTCAAGTCAAGTTCAAGTTATATTCAAGTCAAGAACAACAGCCGATCAAAGATCAAGGTGCTAAGCCTCTTCGATCCGGCGTTCTTCAAATCAAATTCATTATCCGTGAAGTCAACGTTCTACCAAATTGGGCGGCATACTTCACAACAAATTCAAGTTAACGTTCAATCCGAACAAAGGTTCAATACCTCCGGATCAACGTTCAAGACTACACACTCAAGCTCGGACATGCTTCGTTTGAAGATCCAGCTCAACTCGACATACGCAGTTAACATAGTCAGCGTAGTCAACACACACAAGTCAAGTCAAAGTCAAAGTCCAAATTGGTTCGAGAGAAGAATCAGAGGATTGATAGAGATTGTTCCTAAATTTTCAAGTTCAATCCGTTTGGATTATCATTGTAATTCTTTTGTATTTATTTTATTATAAATATAAAATTTGTTGTTACAAGCTGAACTCAAGCCATTTCAGCATATCTATTATTAGAGGCACTCCTATCTCTACGCACACCATGCATGATGGTCTATTCCTTTCCAATGCTTAAACTCTTAAATCACGGTTTGTATCTTGCTGCGTGCTTAATTTTATATTTATATAACGATTTCGATTCATTTTGATCCTATAATGGATTCTGATGGACGTTTTCTCAACACACAACTTTAATCCCCAAGTATGAAGGATATCAATTGTAGTTTCGAAGGTGACCAAGTTAAATATCGAATCCACGGGACGAATAAATATTACTTTTGTTATTTTCTAGCAATTATGACTATGTTGATAATTAAACTTGTAGGTTTGTAAGCTAAGTAATAATAAAAATAGCAAATAAATAACCAGAACAAGAAAATAGTAGTTGTGATCAAATAAGATAATAGGTAGTTCGTCAAGCCATCCAGTTTCGTTCGTTAATTCATACTTTCGTGTGTCGATGTCCGACTCTGCCATGTGATTTATGGACGCATCGCTAGACTATACAAATCTATTATATAGATACAAATAGATAAGCTTTTGACACGTGTGAGTATCCTCAGAGCAAGACATATACTTTACCTCCCTTTCTAGGTACTATCATAATCAATTATTTCCCGTGCACTTAGAACTCTATCCCAATTTGATCTCCCTTTTTAGGTACTATAAAGTTATACTCTTAATCCTACTTGTTAAACCGAATTCAATTCAATTAACAAACATTCATATAAGATGGTTCTAATAAAACCTCGGAATCCCTTCACTTAGAATTATAACAATAAACCCTGCTCATTAGTGAACGCACTCAACCAATAACCCTGTCATGCATTCAGACTCTACACAACGATTATTGATGCACAAAACAACTATGAGTATGGGTTAAAAACGTTCAATCTTATATAAAATAAACCACAAGTAGTGTTGTACGGAGTATACACACGAAATACAAATTAACTCATGAAACCTTCATAACCCTAGAACTACCGAAGTGGCTCTAGCCCATGATTGATCTAAGAACAACCATGGTTAGTTGGATCAATCTTACTTGAAACTCTAGCTGAACCTCTGTCTCAGCTCTCCTACTCTCATCTTGTAATGTGTTGTTGACGACGATCCCTTTTTTCTTTCTTTTTCGTTCTCTTAGTGACCGTGTCTTTCTTGACTGCAAGAGCCTCCTTTTATACTTGTAATCACGTCTCTAGGGCTTGGAATGGGCTTTTCAAGTGATCCCACGCGTTTTGGCCTCGAAAATCTGGATAAAATAAGTTTCCTCGCATTGGTTCGACCTCGTCAAACAAGTCAAACCACTGGCCGCAGGTCGAACCACAGGTCGAACCTGCCTACTGGAAGTATTCTGCACTTGGTTCGACCTCTTGTACAGGTCGAACCCCTCGGGTCTTGGTCGAACCACAGGTCGAACCTCCACACTGGACAATTTCCGCTCCTGGTTCGACCAACCGTCAGGTCGAACCCCAACGTCGTGGTTGAACCCATCTTCTCGCAAACTGGTTCGACCATGGTTCGACCTGATGAACAGGTCGAACCCCTTGAGTCGTGGTCGAACCTTCCTCCTGCACACTTTGCAATGCTGGTTCGACCTGTAAGAGAGGTCGAACCCTCCTCCATCAGGTCGAACCTCCTCTCTCCTTGGCGGTTCGCGTGGTCTCGACTTCGTCTCTCCGATTCTTGGCACTTCCACTCCAATTTTGCTATGAAAACCACTCAAATAGCTTCGCTAACACCTGATTCATTCTAATTCACAATATATATAGGTTTTCCACCTATTTCCACCTCAAAACTCTCCAAAACTAACACAAAACATGGTGCCAGTAGCTTGGTTAGACAAACAAATATCAAAGGAAGAACCAAAAACAGAAAAATCATCCATGAACACCTCCATGATCTTCTCTATCAACCCATCGAATATTTCCATCATGCATCTCTGAAAAGTAGCAGACGCATTACATAACCCAAATGACATTTTCCGAAAAGCAAAGGTCCCGTAAGGACAAGTAAAAGTGGTCTTTTCTTGATCCTCGGGGGCAATCATAATTTGGTTGTACCCCGAGTATCCATCCAAGAAATAATAAAACTCATATCCTGCAAGACGATCTAACATTTGATCCATGAAAGGAAGAGAAAAATGATCCTTACACGTGTTCTCATTCAACTTCCTATAATCTACACATGTACGCCATCCCGTAGGAATCCTTGTGGCTATCGCTTCTCCATCCTCAGCTTTTACTACAGTCATACCCCCCTTTTTAGTAACTACATGCAATGGACTCACATGGGGACTATCACTAATAGGATATATGATTCCAGCATCCAACCACGTAATGATTTGCTTCCTAATTACCTCTTGAATCGCGGGATTAACCCTCCACTGATTCTGAACACTTGCCTTTGCCTCGTCTAATAATCTTATCCTATGCATACAATACGAAGGACTAATTCCTTTCAAATCCTCAAGAGACCAACCAATCGCAGATTTATACTTCCTAAGAACGTTCAATAACTCCTCAAGTTGATCATCATCAAGAGAAGAAGATACAATTACCGGATATTTTTCATTGTCGCCAAGAAAGGCGTACTTCAAGTGTTCCGGCAAAAGTTTCAACTCCTCTTTCCTCACTTCCATTGGAGGGCTCTCGTTATCCAAAGGCAAGTACTTCCTAGTCTACTTGACTTCTTCCACCTTAGTTCTTTCTGATTCAAACCTGTCATCACCCAAAGCAAGTAAGTTTTCAAGAAATTCAATACATACCTTGTTGGAGAATTCGTCAAGCTCCGTAGTGGGATAAGTAAGAGACTCCATCAAACATGTCTCAAGAGGATCCTTTGACAGGATCAGAGACATATCCTCCTTCACAATCTCCTCCACCACGTCAATACTATAACACTGCGACTCCATGGGCATCTTCATTGCTTTGTCCAAGTTGAAAAGAACTTCTTCTTTGTCCATCCGCAATCTAAGCTCTCCTTTCTGAACATCAATCATAGCTCCAGCAGTAGCAAGGAAAGGTCTCCCTAAAATTAAAGGGATATTATCCTTGTCTTCTTTCATCTCTAGCACAAGAAAGTCCACAGGAAAGACTAGCTTCTCCACTTTGACGAGAACGTCTTCAATTATACCTTTTGGAAATGTCATCGACCTGTCCGCCAATTGGAGAACCACTATTGTCGGGGTCAACTCCCCCAAACCAAGCCTTTGAAAGATGGACAAAGGCATCAAATTGATGCTTGCCCCTAGATCGCACAAAGCTCGCCATGCCGGCCCCTTCCCGATCTCACATAGAATAGTGAAGCTCCCCGGATCCTTCATCTTTTGCGGCTGCTTCCTTTGGATGATTGAGCTGCAATTCTCAGATAAATTCACCATTTCAATTCCGGTTAAGCTCCGCTTCTTCAACAATATGTCTTTAAGAAATCGGGCATAGTACGGCATCTCCATGATTGCCTCTGAGAAAGGAATGCTCAAACTTATTTTGTTCATTATCTCTGAAAACTTCTTGAACTTCTCTTCCAATCCCTTCTTCACAAGCTTGTAAGGAAACGGAGGAGGTATCTTTGTTTTGGGAATCCCCCATTCATCACAATCAACCTTCTCCGCTTTCTCCTTTTCGGCTCTCAATCGCTTGGCTCTCTCCCACTTTTTCTCAGCTATTATGTCTGTACTTTGCTCATTCTGAACCACTGGAGTAGTATCAACATCATCGAGAGTGTTTGGAGTAGCAACATGTAATTTCTGATGGGGTTCGACCAGGGTTCGACCTGTGGAACAGGTCGAACCAAGTACGTACTGGTCGAACCTACCTTCTGGACAATGTCTCTCTTTTTGAATTAGAGGTTCGACCTGGGTTCGACCTGTTGAGTAGGTTAAACCACGGGCACCTAGGTCGAACTGGCCTACTGAACTCCTTCCGCCATCCAGTTCGACCAAGGTTCGACCTTTTTGATAGGTCGAACCATGACCGTCGTGGTCGAACCGTTGCTGCGACAAAATAGAGTGCTCCAAGTGGTGCGGTTCGACCTGGGTTCGACCTGTTGGATAGGTCAAACCTAGATTGATTTGGTCGAACCAGTGTTCTGGAAAAACAGAGTACTCCGAGTTGTCGGGTTCGACCATGGTTCGACCTGTGGAACAGGTCGAACCATCTACAGTTTGGTCGAACCGATTTTGCAATCTCTCCTGATCGTGCCCAGTGTGTTGGTTTGACCTCCCCTATATGGTTCGACCTTCAATGTTGGTCGAACCATGGTCGAACCTCACTCTACATATGTCCAAATTTGATTCCGGCCTCATAGGTCCCTCGTACTGCGTTCTCGACCTCAATGTGATGGCGTTGCAGGACCTTAGATTCTCAATACTTTGAGACGGGAACTTCCCCTTCTCAAGAGTTTGAGTAAGCCTGTTAACACTTCCTACCATCTCCCCCATCAGCAACGTAAGGTCCTTCACCTGCTTAGATATAAACTCATGGTTTGCATCGATTTTCTTTTCAAGTTTGGCCTCAAGGCTGTTAACTCTTTCATCATTCTTGGCCATATACCTGTTCACAGTATCCTTAAGACCCGGTTTCCCTTCTTCCACCTTAGCACCCGGATCAACACCCATCGGAGGTTGAATCGTATTATTCGGATTGCTCCATGAGAACTCCGGCATCCTAGGCTGTTGATAACCACCAGGGGACCTCGATTATTAAAGTTTCCTCAATAGTTCTCTTTATAATTTCGGTTTCCTTGATCTGGATACCTAGTCCCTTGAATACTTTGACCCATGGCATAGTGTGCCTCTTCCAACTCCTCTTGGATTGGTCCCTCATTCTTTAACTCCTGCTGCATGATTGGTACACGCTGAGATAATTTGCTGATTTGCTTCTGTTGGGATTCAAGTAGCTTGTTGATATTGGACAAGCTAGAGACGATCTCATCCTCTCTACTTGTTTTCACCATTGCTCGTTCAACCTTAGCTACCTTACCAAGGACATAAGTGCCTCTAACTCTATCAGTTGGCCAATTCCTCGAATTCATCGAAATATCTTCAAACAACTTTTCGGCCTCTATGGATGACTTTGTAAGCAATGCTCCATTAGAAGAAGCATCCAATAACACTCGTGAATCACACTAGTCCAATCCATTGTAGAATATACTGATATATTGAGCTTTAGATAGCCCATGTTGAGGACACTTCCTAAGCATGTCCTTGAATCTATCCCATGCTTCATGAAATTTTTCACCTCCACCCATAGCAAATTGGTTAATGTCTTGCTTCATCTTAAACACCTTTGAAGGTGGCATGTACCTCTCCAAGAACCTTAACTTCAGTTGCTCCCAAGTGGTGCACTCAGCTGCGTTGATAGTGTCGTACCAATCTCTCATCTTTTCAGTAAGCGAGAATTTGAACAAAAGGATCTTCCTAGCATCTTCATGTTCTCCTGCGTCTTTTTGAGTACTTGCATAGCCCAAGAACTTGTTCAGATGCTGCTGCAGATCCTCGAAAGACCCTCCTAAAAAGGTGTTCCTTTCTATCATGCTAATAAGAGCGGGATGAAGATCAAAAGCTGAATTAGTTCCCCTCGCTCCTAGAAGCCCAAAATTTCCAGTACCATTGTTTCTAAAAACCTCTCGGATGGCTAGATTATCCAGATTCGCTGCCATGTTGACTGTCCTTACTCCCGAATTAACTTCAGTTGTAGCTTCAATCATCTGCGAATTCTGCTCGTCAACTTCAACTCCAAAATCCAGAGCTTCAGTTGGATCAATAGTCTTTGCCTTGCTCTTCTTCTTCTTCTTCTTTCTTAACGATGCTCCGATTTCAGGATTATAGGATTCAAGTTCACCTTTCTTTGATCTCGTGAGCATGCACCTAAAAAGAACTAGAATTAAAACAACAAAACAAGAAAAATAGCCTTAATAAACTAGAAATAACAAAAAGATATTTTAAGCCGTCCCCGGCAACGGCGCCAAAAACTTGATGGGCGTTTTCTCAACACACAACTTTAATCCCCAAGTAGGAAGGATATCAATTGTAATTTTGAAGGTGACCAAGTTAAATATCGAATCCACGGGACGAATAAATATTACTTTTGTTATTTTCTAGCAATTATGACTATGTTGATAATTAGACTTGTAGGTTTGTAAGCTAAGTAATAATAAAAATAGCAAATAAATAACCAGAGCAATGAAATAGTAGTTGTGATCAAATAAGATAATAGGTAGTTCGTCAAGCCATCCAGTTTCGTTCGTTAATTTATACTTTCGTGTGTCGATGTCTGACTCTGCCTTGTGGTTTATGGACGCATCGCTAGATAATACAAATCTATTATATAGACACAAATAGATAAGCTTTTGATACGTGTGAGTATCCTCAGAGCAAGACATATACTTTACCTCCCTTTCTAGGTACTATCATAATTAATTATTTCCCGTGCACTTAGTACTCTAACCCGATTTGATCTCCCTTTTTAGGTACTATAAAGTTATACTCTTAATCCTACTTGTTAACCCGAATTCAATTCAATTAATGAACATTCATATAAGACAGTTCTAATAAAACCTCGGAATCCCTTCACTTAGAATTATAACAATAAACCCTGCTCATTAGTGAACGCACTCAACCAATAACCCTGTCATGCATTCAGACTCTACACAACGATTATTGATGCACAAAACAACTATAAGTATGGGTTAAAAACGTTTAATCTTATATAAAATAAACCACAAGTAGTGTTGTACGGAGTATACACACGAAATACAAATTAACTCATGAAACTTTCATAACCCTAGAACTACCGAAGTGGCTCTAGCCCATGATTGATCTAAGAACAACCATGGTTAGTTGGACCAATCTTACTTGAAACTCTAGTTGAACCTCTGTCTCAGCTCTCCTACTCTTCTCTTATAATGTGTTGTTGACGACGATCCCTTTCTTCTTTCTTTTTCGTTCTCTTAGTGACCGTGTCTTTCTTGATTGCATGAGCCTCCTTTTATACTTGTAATCACATCTCTAGGGCTTGGAATGGGCTTTTCAAGTGATCCCACGCATTTCGGCCTCGAATATCTGGATAAGGTAAGTTCCCGCACGTTGGTTTGACCTTGTCAAACAAGTCGAACCACTGGCCGCAGATCGAACCGCAGGTCGAACCTACCTACTGGAAGTATTCTGCACTTGGTTCGACCTCTTGTACAGGTCAAACCCCTCGGGTCTTGGTCGAACCACAGGTCGAACCCCCACACTAGACAATTTATGCTCCTGGTTCGACCAATCGTCAGGTCGAACCCCAACGTCGTGGTCAAACCCATCTTCTCGAAAATTGGTTCGACCATGGTTCGACCTGATGAATAGGTCGAACCCCTTGAGTCGTGGTCAAACCTTCTTTCTGCACACTTTGCAATGCTGGTTCGACCTGTAAGAGAGGTCGAACCCTCCTCCATCAGGTCGAACCTCCTCTCTCCTTGGCGGTTCGCGTGGTCTCGACTTTGTCTCTCCGATTCTTGGCACTTCCACTCCGATTTTGCTATGAAAAGCACTCAAATAGCTCTGCTAACACCTGATTCATGATAATTCACAATATATATAGGTTTTCCACCTATTTCCACCTCAAAACTCTCCAAAACTAGCACAAAACATGGTGCCAAACTTGTGAATTTACACACTCATCAGATTCTCATTTTTCTTGCTTACGGTGTTTGACAGTATCATCATACTAATATTTGATAAACATGGCATTTGGGTATATGTTTTAGGTCAGTGTTAACAACCAATGCACATAAGATGTTTGACATAATTACTTAATAGCTCGGTTAATGGAGTTGCGTCATTCCACCTGTTTAATCAAAGTACTGTTATGTCGTGTTTTTCCCTTCAGTTAGAACACTTATATGTTAATTTGGCGAACATGATTTTCTTTTAAGGGTTTGTAATGCAGTCTCTTCCATTGTAGTTTGTGGTGCTTCAGAAAGCATATATAAAAGTATATTTGGTTTTGAGTTTGTGGTATTTTACTAGACACCATGTTTATGTGTTCTGTAATTATATAGTTCATGGATTAATTTGAGATTTAGAATTTGTGTAGTGTAATTTTATTTGTTTGTTGCTTGAGTTCCCCAAAGTTTCAAATGTTTGTATTATTTTCGTTTGTACATTCTCATTGATTTTCTATCGTGTAACTCTTTATTCTCTTGGTAGTCAATTGCAGACTTGACAAATTGACAAATCTTGGACATATAGATCATATATCTATGAAAATTGATGTAGATAAAATGATGGAGGACAAGGTAAGTCCTTACTCATATATGCAATTTTTGGTTCTTGAATGTTGTGAGTCTGTTACGTTGGTTATATCTGCTGTTTAAGATTAGCTCTAGATGAATTGGCGCCTCACATTCAATGCCTACTTTTGTTCTACTTTTTTCTTTTTAAAGAAAACTTAATTATCACTACTTCCTTAAAAGCATTAGAATTTTAGTTCATATCGAATTATTCTTAACAACATTAGAATTTCAGTTTACACCGAATTATACCTGATTGCGAAAACTCCTCCCTCTAGAAGATGCTTTGTAAAATTTAAAGTAATGAACTTGTAAATGACATTCCATCAAAATCATATATAAACAAAATACACAGAGATAACTACTCTTTGTTGAAGTTTGAAATTTGCATACATATGATTATTTGACAATATATAATATGATACTTAGCCCTTAAAAATTTTTCATCATTTATAATCCTGTTTTTTCCTAATTATGGATTCATTACGGTGCTCACAGTTCTCACTCATTTGTGCCATGATAGACTCATTTTGTGAACAGTAGGGATTGTGGGGCATGGGCATCGAGAGCACATTATATTGTTTATTTAATTCTAATCTCATCTATTTTTATGTACATTTATTTTAATTTCATCGTATCTAACCTATTTATATAAATTTGGATATTGGACATGAAAGAAGCTATCAAGGATATAAAAACATATTTCCCAAGGAATAAACGGGAAGACTCCCTCTTCCCTTTTTCTTCTATTAGATTTTAGTATTACAAAGGCCTGAGTACATCTAATACTCAATCTAACTACTTCTCTAATAGAATAACCCTTTCCCCATGAGACTCTCTCTCATGTGATGTATACAAATGACTGTTTTTTAAGATATTTGCTTATTGACAAAAATAGCTTTGTCTTCATAAGGAAACCAAATAAGTGATCCTGCCACAAAGTAATGAAAGAACATATACTATTTGACATTTTATTCTCCTTTCATTCTCCCCCTTGGCAAATGCATATAACAAACATAATAAGAAGATTAGTAACAGAACATATAGAGACATACTAGCAGAGCAGATTATCCAAATTTAAAAACAGCATTCAACAGGGGCAGATTACAACCCAAAACAAAAGAAATAATTTTTAGCAAAAGAAATTAAAGTTTGTTAGTCATAAAAAGAAAAAAGCTAGGCCGACGAGCTCTCAGAATCATCATCATGATCATGATCACCCTCCTGATTATTATCTTCTCCATCAGACTCCTCTCCCTCATCATCTTCTTCAGCAACCACTCTCGAAAACTCCCCCTTGGTACGTGAATTTGCCAAGGCATGAATGACTCTCTGCACCGCCAACTGGTGTTCCTGCAAAAGCTTAATCATAGAGTCCTGTTGAGATAGAACAGAGTGTAAAATCTTTGGAGCATCAGTTAAAGAAAGGGAAACCAATCTTCTTCTCCCTATTGACAGTGCGCTGAGAGACTCGGAGAAGCTTAGGGTCAGGTCCCATAGTATCCTTCTTGGAGTTTAGTATGACTTCATTATCTGTCAGAAGATACCAAATCGTGCTCAGAAAAGGCAAACTACGCCTTGTATCAATTTTTCCAGCAAACTCCATGGCTGTGTCGAAGACTACTTTGACCAGATTCATAGGCTTCCTTGTACCACAGAGTACAGAAAGCAAGCTTGCAAAGTTGTAAGATGAGATTTATTAGCAGAAGGAGTCCAATTGTGATGAGCCACCTTGTAAAGCAGAGAAAATTCGATCTTGAGATCCGAAGAAGACAGACCACCTCTACTTTTAGGCCATGGTTTAGTCGGATCTTACAAAGAAACTTGGAGACAACATCCAGATCAACCTGTGGATCTCCATGGTCTTCAAGTTTCAAACCAAGTGCCTTATTGATTGACCATGCAGAAAAATGAACAATTCTATTTCTGCAAAACACCTTTTGAAACCTTAACGATTCAGGATCAGAAACAACATGAGAGAGATTAGCATAAAACTCAGTGACTATCCTTTGACAATAAGGAGAAACCCCAGACACAGTATTCATCAACCCAACATTTCAATAATCTCAACCATATGATATTCAGCAAACTATTCTAGATCTATATTGCGTTCAGCAGTAAAAGAGAGTCTCACCATTTTAGACCAGCGATGTTCTGCAAGATCATTATAGAACTCCACAGAAGCAGCTCTGCCAACATCAAGTGCCGATGTTCCATTATCATCAGGGGGTGGAGACTAGTGTTGGCAATTGGATCGTGCGGTTCAACGTGATCGTTAGGATTAACAGGCAAACAAATCAGCGGAAGCAATTAAATCATTTACCGTACTTCTGGGTTGATGTAGAGGATGATCTGTAGAGAACTACATCTGATCTTCTACTGTATGTCCCAAGTGTGATCCTGCTGTTGTGTGGGCAACAGTCTGCAGGATCTCTCAATCTGCTTCTTTCCCTTCTCTCACCAAAAGAGGCGCAGGAATTATCTGAGGGTTCCAGGAAGCTGAGTTCACTTATATACTGGGCTACAGCAGGGACCAGAAGGAGAAATTGTACTGGGCCTCAATTGAATTTAATTAACCAAGCTTAGCCCAAAGCTTTTAATTAAATCCAATAATAATAATATAGTCCACTAAAATATTATTACTGCACTACCCGTCCAATCCCAAAATTATGTTCTGGGCTCCTTCTTATTATAAGCCCGACAATCTCCCCATGTTTAAGATATAAAATGCCCATTAATTAATTAGGTTACTGACAACTCAAATTAATTAATATCTCATCCGAGAGTAGTACCACTCAACCTTATTATCATGACGGAAATTAATCCACTTGCAAGATTTACATGATAAATCTTATGAGCTCCTCAAGGGGACATCATCAACCTATGACGGACATGGATTCCTTCTACAATCAACATCACACCATAGATACAGCACTACTTCCCAACTCACCGAGTTTGTTGATTTAATACATATAAATCTCACCCATTGATGAATCAAAGAAATACATACTGCCCTACGTGTCGAGGTTATTGTATAGGGATTAAGAGCACGAACTTTCATAATAACAGAGATCAAGTTCTACTATAAAGTCAGTATAAGAAGAACGATCTCAGGCGGTCCTGCTCAATACACACAAGTGCACTAATATGATTCTATAGCCAAGACAAGCTAATACCAAACCACACTACAACCATACGATAGAGAGTCCCAGTCTATCTCAGTTGTGAGCATCTGTTTATACTTTATAAGGAAACCGATAATATGATCTTCTGCGTGTTGTCGCACAACATATTATCTACAGTATAAGTAAATGGACTATTGCATCATGCATATAAAATAAATTATAAGACGCAATCATTTGATCAATGATTCTCATTTCAAATATTGTTATGACATTGTTCATACTAAAGCTAGACTTTTAGTATACAATCCAACAATCTCCCACTTATACTAAAAGACTATGCTGTCATGTCTTCTGCCATACATCTGATTCCTACTCCCACTTACGCGACCATTAAAAGCTCTCGCCTTGAGGTCCATGTAAATAGTTTACTAGGTCATCATCCGATGCAATCTAGGTGACAACAACCTACCCCTCATCATACGATTTCTCGTAACAGGTGGTACTCGCGCTCCATGTGTTTAATTGCCTTATGGACTTGTGATTTCTTCCAGTTTGCAACTGCACGAATATCATCAATGTAAATTGTGATTACCTTGGGCAAACTTAGAAACACTTCAAAGTCCATCATGAAGTCTCTAGAGTCATATAGATTCTTTGGCTGCCTCATAGGCTCCAATTCATCATCTTTCCATGATGGAGTCCGGAGTCTGAAATATATTTCTATATAACACTCCTCCACAATATGACTCTACTTCTTAATATTAAACACATAACCTTTGAGGTGAATTTACTGCCGTCCAATCTGACTAAAAAATCTGAATCTACGTAATCCACAAGAAGCAGTGAATCTGTCCAGTAAGTCCACATATAATTTCCAGTTCTTCTCAGGCACTTTATAAATGTCTTACCACAGTTCATCATTCTTGTTCCGAGTTACGTTGATACCCATTGTTCATGTATTCAGCAAAACAGATATCCAACATCGTTCATAGCATTCCTTAGATTAAGCTTCCTTATTCGCCGAAGCATAAGGAACCACTTTCATCCTCTTTATCTTCTTCTTGTGTCTCAAAGACACATTCACTTAGATAAATTTACATGCTAAACGAGTATGGACTGTATCATTTTATGAAATTTGAGATAAGCATAATATCCTTTTTTGTGATCCGTATTACCATGATCAAAAGGATATATTTTGCCTTTCTTAAGTCCTTCATCTCTACCACTTTATTAACCGTACCCATACGCCCGATAATACTCTTTCATTGTCTCCAATGAGCAAGATACTATCTACGTATAGTATAAGAAACACCACCACGTTTCTGTCACTCTTTACAACACACAAGACTCATCCGCTCATTGATTTAAATCCATGCCACTGGATTACCTAATCAAAACAGATGCTTCACGATCTTAAAACTTGCTTTAGTCCATCGTTGGACACTTTTAAGCTTACTAACAAAAATGCTATTAGCACTTTGCAATGAATTACTCTGGTTGCTTCACATAGATGTTTTCCTCAAGACTTCCAATCAGGAAAGCTGTCTTGACATCTATTTGCTGTTCCTCATAATTCAATATGAGCAGCAATAAATAAAAGAATCTGGATCAATTTAAGCATAGCTACCAGCGAATATGTTCCCTCATAATTGAACCATTTCTTTCTGAGTACATCTTTTCGCAACAAGCTTTGCTTCCAAGATTTTCACCTTTCCGCATGATCATTTTTTATTTCCCTATGACCACTTGCAATGGCTTTTACACCATTTTAGTGATCGTTTAAGCTCCAGACTTAATTTAGAATCCATAGATTCTATTTCATCATTCATTGCATCTTGTTAAGATTCCGCATTTTTATCTTGTAGTGCTACGTCGTAACCGTGGGACAATACCTTGTTTACTAGGGATCAAGTCTCACGACTCTCCCAAAACATATATTTATGGGTTGTTATACAACCCTCCCACTACGACAAGGCACTACATGTAATTGTGTATCAGACGTGACACGCATTGCAGTTTACCTTGTGGTATATCCTCTTGTACACTTGGTACTTACACTTTGTGTTTTCCTCTCACTTCCTTTAGAACAACTCATACATGGGTTTGTGATTTATTATATAGTCCTTTTCCAAAAATCTAGTTATTGTGTTAATAATTACCCTTCGATCTTTTGGACTAAATAAATCACCCTCCATTTTTCTAGGATATCCCATATACAGACAAACGTTTCACGAATTACTGTATCTAGGGCATATCCATAAAATGAATTTAATTATTCCAAATAATTCATCATCTATCTAATCATAACCATAAGAGCCTTATACCTTCTACCCACCACACCATTCAGCTGGGGCATGCCCGGTGTAGTCAACTTGAGATTTAATCTCAACTTCTGATTATTAGTTCCTAACTATCCTAAGAGGTTTTCATCATCACGATTGAATCGTAATGATATGATATATTTTCCATGACGCTTCACTGTACCAGCCTTACAATTCTTGAATTAATCCAAGAACTTAGACATGCAGTGCATCAAATAAATATATCGGTTTCCAGAATAATCTTTGAATATTCATAACCACCTCTCGCCTGGATATTGTTAGGTTCACTTGAATCAGAATGAACTAATTCCAACATATATATCTTTGGCTCTAAACCCCACAGCCTTGAAAAGGCAGTGAATCATTTTTACTTTCAAGCAAGACTCGCATGTTTGATAGTTTCCACTTCAGATAAACCTTACGGTCTATCAGCTATCAACTTTTGAATCCTACCTAAGTAAAATGAACTAATCTTAGATGCCAAATGTATGCTTTAGTTCATCTCCGAAGGTTCCTTTCTCTTACTAATATTAGAAGATGCATTATTTAATTACTATTTATTGCATCTGTGGGATGTACATGATTCAAGAGTATACTTTTTATCCACCAACGTACTTTAACGGATTATAGCCTCATTCCTCATTACTATGACCATGTCATTTAAATGAAATGAAGTATCCATCCGTTAATGCATAGAAACCGAAATTAAATTCTTTCTATGAAATGTACGTAAAGACAATTTCTCATAATCAATCGTTTATTCTTATCATGAGATAAATAAACAACTCCCACTGCAATAGCCACTACCTTTGTAGTTTTACCATGTTATTAACAATCTTATCCTTACTCAGTGATAAACATTTAGTGATTCCAGTATCTACATACTTCGTGTCAGTAGATGCCATCACTAATCATGTTTAAACCATTAGTAAATAAGATATTAAACTTGTTCACATCATGATGAAAAATGGCTTTCTTTTGCCACATGTTTTGTTAGAAGTTTCCCACCATATACAACCTCTCGTATTTCAGGTAAACTTGCTCAAAACATCCAGGCAAATTGTAAAGAATAAATTGATTTAGGTTTCCCTTTCAATTTCTATTCCAAGCTTTTCCAATTCATTCATCAATTCAACCATGATCTTGCGCCTTTTTAAATTACTCAAGTATCCGAAGAGTTACATGAGACCATCATATTTCTATGAATCTCTCATCTCTTCACTAGAAACTTTAATAGGCATCATGAGATGTCCTTTGTGAGAACACACATGTATTTTCTTAAACAGTAATTTTCAAAAACAAGATCCTTTTCTAATCAACTTATTTGGACAACTAAATATTATTTCTTTTAGTAAACAATTAGTGAAATAAAACCATTCGAAATTCAGAGAATCACAAATAAATATTCCGATCAAATCTTCGAATTTTATCCTTTTATATTGATTCCCTCAAAACAATATAAAATAAAATTCACCGACATCTCAAGCACCGTGAGTCTGCAAGCCACGTTAGGGTGGACGTTTACAAACCCGAACATTTACAAGAGAAGGTTTTACCCATTAATTTCATTTGTCAATCTAACTTTATGACAAAATAATTAATAGTCGGTTCCTCTTTAGCCATGTAAATAATAGCAGTGACTCCGTTGGGGAGGATACTAATTATTCACATCTAAGTGTACACCATTATTTGATCCCAAGTCCGCCGCCCAAGCTTATGTGCCTTACTGTTGGAGAAGTACACACGCGCTCAGATAACTTTCTACAACCATCAATTATATAAGTTTGTACTAGTGAACCGCATATAAGCTCATCCGTTAGGGAGGAAAGCACTATAGCCAACTCGCAAGTCCATATGCATCACATTACAAACAATAATTATTTAAAGAAGTTTGTACCAGTGATCCGTGAATAAACTCATCCATTAGGGAGGAAGGCTCTATTGCCAACGCGTAAGTTTACTCACATCACTTACAAACCAATAATGGAGGCCGTGGGAATTTATTACCAATCCCCTCTCCCACTTAGTTATTTAGCACCGATGGTTTTTAACATGCATATAATATTTCATAAATAAAATATACATCTTAGCATGCTTCTATTAACAGTAATTTAAATAAATAAATCACATAGAACATGCCTTTCACATATATAACAATAATTGACAATTAAATCAATTAATCAGTTATATAACAAAATTAATTGCATAAAATGTTGGATCAAATAAATGGGCCCAGCAGACCCAAGTATCAATAGCATAAAATGAGCAGCCCATTAATAAATTAATTAAGCCCATTTAGCCTGCCTATTAAATACATGATAAATTCAGCCCATTTTAAAACCAGGCCCAACATAATACCCACAATTAATTAAATCCAGTAATTAAAATAGTCCAGCAGCCCATTACCATTTTAATTAAATTTGGGCCAACAGCCCAAAACCAAATTAAAATTGTGCAGCCCATTTGCCCAGCAGTCCAACACAAGCACTCCAATTAATATTCGGCCCAAAGGGGCAACCCAAACCAAAAATAAGAAGGAGCCCAAGTCCATGTCCTGCAAAGCCCATTAAAAAGGGACACATAAGGGCTGCCATACTCCATTCCAGCCGCCACTCACACAAGCAGCTGCATCGGCGCCACCAGCCGCCGCTGCTGCCGGCGGCCGCGCTAGTAGCAACCGACGGGACCGAGACGTCAGCCCACCGACTGCGTGCTGCCAGCCGTCGCCAAGTAGCCATCCTGCTCGACCGACAACTAAAAAACCTCGCGCTGTAAACTCCCGCAAGCACACCGGAATTCCACCGCCGTATCGAGCACGGAAACTACAGCCGCAAACAGCAATCCACCGCATTAAGAAGCTGCTGTCCAACATCGTCGTGCAGTCGCCCATCAGCCCAGCCCGATCTAGCTGCTGCCGTCGCTGGTTTGCACAGACGAGAAAGAAGCCGGCTCCTTCATCACTCCATCCGACCCACACCAGTACCAGCTTCCGCCGCCCACTGCCATTACTGCTTCGGCCGACGTCAACCCATGATCCGCTAACCAGCGTGCCGTGAAGACCCAAGTCGACTCGCTAAGAACCACCATCGCCTTACCCGTAACCTGCTGTCCAGGTCTGAAGCTGCCCGATGACTGTTCCGACACGACCAAAATGAGGTGGCACTCGCCTGATCCAGTCAGCAGCGCCTCGCTCGGAAGACTGCTGCTCGCTCGAAAACTCCATGGACGCGTCCAGCAGAGCCGATGGATGATCAAGGCTATTGCCTTCATGCGCCGTCGATCAGTAGGTACGCCCGCAAGTCATCTCTTCCAGCGCCAGGATGCCGCCTCGATGCCTCCCAACAGCCGCCGTTACATTCAACAGCAATCCAATCTTACTAACAGGCACCATTCGACTCGGCAAGATGAATTTCACAATCAAGTATGGCCGGCGTCAGATTTTTTCTGTCCATCGTCAATCATCAGATCGTGCCAATCGTCTGACTCCGAGATCCTCCATCATTAACCAATCCGGCAACCATTACCAAACAATCATGACTTGCTTTCTTCGTACTTACCATCGCAAATAGTGCATCCGTGTGTATGAGTGATGCGTATTTGAATAAAGGGCGTCACGAAGTGTGTGTTGTGTCAGGACTTTCAATGAGTAACAATCACACATACTGGACAGGGTTTCAAGGACAAAATAATACTAAACCCTATTTTATCATGCGATTAGATTCATAAAATTCATATAATCACATAAGCCATATCAAACATGCTATTAAATCGACAATAACCACATGTAAGGCCGAAATCCTTATCTAACGTCTCACGTTTCACCACGAAACCAACGCTCTGATACCAATTGTTAGCAATTGGATCGTGCGGTTCAACGTGATCGTTAGGATTAATAGGCAAACAAATCAGCGGAAGCAATTATATCGTTTACCGTACTTCTGGGTTGATGTAGAGGATGATCTGTAGAGAACTACCTCTGATCTTCTACTGTATGTCCCAAGTGTGATTCTGCTGTTGTGTGGGCAACAGTCTGCAGGATCTCTCAATCTGCTTCTTTCCCTTCTCTCACTAAAAGAGGCGCAGGAATTATCTGAGGGTTCTAGGAAGCTGAGTTCACTTATATACTGGGCTACAGCAGGGACCAGGAGGAGAAATTGGACTGGGCCTCAATTGAATTTAATTAACCAAGCTTAGCCCAAAGCTTTTAATTAAATCCAATAATAATAATATAGTCCACTAAAATATTATTACTTCACTACCCGTCCAATCCCAAAATTATGTTCTGGGCTCCTTCTTATTATAAGCCCGACAGTCTCCCCATGTTTAAGATATACAATGCCCATTAATTAATTAGGTTACTGACAACTCAAATTAATTAATATCTCATCCGAGAGTAGTACCACTCAACCTTATTATCATGCCGGAAATTAATCCACTTGCAAGATTTACATGATAAACCCTATGAGCTCCTCAAGGGGACATCATCAACCTATGACGGACATGGATTCCTTCTACAATCAACATCACACCATAGATACAGCACTACTTTCCAACTCACCGAGTTTGTTGATTTAATACATATAAATCTCACCCATTGATGAATCAAAGAAATACACACTGCCCTACGTGTCGAGGTTATTGTATAGGGATTAAGAGCAAGAACTTCCATAATAACAGAGATCAAGTTCTACTATATAGTTAGTATAAGAAGAACGATCTCAGGCGGTCCTGCTCAATACACACAAGTGCACTAATGTGATTCTATAGCCAAGACAAGCTAATACCAAACCACACTATAACCATACCGATAGAGAGTCCCCGTCTATCTCAGTTGTGAGCATCTGTTTATACTTTATAAGGAAACTGATAATATGATCTTCTGCGTGTTGTCGCACAACATATTATCTACAGTATAAAGTAAATGGACTATTGCATCATGCATATAAAATAAATTATAAGACGCAATCATTTGATCAATGATTCTCATTTCAAATATTGTTATGACATTGTTCATACTAAAGCTAGACTTTTAGTATACAATCCAACAACTAGGATCTGGAAGTTTCTGGGAGTTGCAGAATAGGTTCCGGTGCTCCACCTCTTCGACGCAGAGATCTTCTTGGAGGATCAACAAATAGAAGAGCCTCGACATCAATGACTTCATCAGGTGTGATTTCAGCCATGGAAGTAGTCAATTTGGATGGAGCAGGTGTAAAGGGGTTTTTGGATTGAGATGATTCGAGAGAATCCAACAATTTACGAGAAGTGGGACCATTGGCTGGTAAAGAATCTATAGGAGGTTCCACAGATCCATCAGGTTCAGGAGATCGAACCCGCTTACGAGAAGGAAGCTTCTTTTTGGCAATGGATTTAGATCGGCCCATGGAAGAGAAAGAAAATGGGGAATGAGCAGATACTCTCCCCTAAAGATGTATAAAAAGGCCAGATAGAATACAAAGAGATAAACCCTTCCAAATAACCTAGATTGCATCTGATTCCAAAGCATATTAAATTAAAAATAATCAACCAATCAAGAAAATAAGTAAAAGAGAGACCAAGTAACAGAGACAATTCATCTGAAAGTCAAGCCCACTCAGATAAGAACACATGAGCCCAGAAAAAAAATGCATGCTTAAACAAAACAAAAAAAATCACACATAGAGACCTCAACCATACAAAGGAGAATTTAGCATAAAACTGAGATGAAAACAAAAAAGAAAGCTCAATCTTCCCCCCATCTTTTTTTTTATATTAAAATAATATCATCCTTGTAACTCCTTGTGGAAAAAAATAAAGTCATAATAGATTTTCGTAACGACTTATCCACATCATATTTTTGAATCAAGCAAGATAAAATCAAGACATAAGGGGAAGAACCTTTTAACAAAGCAGATTTCACCTTTGCGGTGTGTGTTGTTAGCTTCCTCCTCACAAATCATTTTCTGTGTACGTAGCTCTTTCTCTTTTAGAGATGCTTTCACAGTACATCATTTCATTGTAGGTAGCTCTTTCCAACACAATAAGTGTTAAAAGAAATATGCATTTTCTCCATTTGCACAGAAATAAGGTAAGAACATGTAGACAAGATGAAGCTGAATTAAAAAGATGCCTAATGCAACCTACATTATACAAATAGGAAATAAAATGAATAGATCAAGTTACACACATTCCTAGTGATTTTCTCAAGGAATTAAATCTGGTTATATCTAGGGCTTTAGTGAAAATATCTACAAGTTGCTTTTCTGTAGATAAATAGTCAATAACTGCTATACCTTCTTCTACCAGATCTCTTATAAAGTGAAATCTTAAGTCAATGTGCTTTGTCCTCTGATGCAACATTGGATTTTTTGAAATATTGATGGCACTGGTGTTGTCACAGAAGAGATGAAGGAACTCAGGTTCTAGATTATAATCAGCAATCATCTACTTTATCCAAATCAATTGTGAAGCACAACTTCCAGCTGCTATATATTCAGCTTCAGCTGTAGACAAAGAAACATAATTTTATTTTCGACTAAACCATGATACCAGGTTGTTTCCAATGAAGAAACATCCACCAATGTGCTTCTTCGATCATCTATGTCTCCAGCCCAGTCTGCATCTGTATAACCTGCAACATGAGAATTTGTATCATGAGTATACCATAAGCCATGATTTAGTGTACCTGAAACATATTTGATGATTCTTTTGATGGCCTTTAGATGGGATTCTTTTGGTCTTGACTGATAGCGAGCGTAGACCCCAACACTGTATGCAAGATCTAGTCTACTTGCAGTAAGATATAGAAGACTTCCAATAATGCTTCTATATAAGGTAGCATCAATATCAACTCCAGATTCATCTTTGTACAATTTGGATTGAGATCCAATTGGAGAGTTTGGATGTTTGGAGCCTTCAAGACCAAACTTCTTCACTAACCTAGTGGCATACTTTGTCTGGTGGATAAACATTCCATCCTTTATTTGTTTCACTTGTAGCCCAAGAAAGTAACTTAGTTCTCCAACCATACTCATTTCAAATTCAGACTCCATGGTCCTTACAAAATCATTCACTTCCTTTTTGATAGTTGACCCGAATATGATGTCATCAACATAGATTTGGACCACCATGATGTGTTTGTCAACTGAGTTTACAAATAAAGTCTTGTCAACTCCCCCTCTCTTGTAGCCCTTCTTCAGGAGAAATGTGGTCAACCGTTCATACCATGCCCTAGGTGCTTGTTTGAGTCCATATAGAGCACACTTTAGTTTGTAAACATGATCAGGAAACTCATTGTCTACAAACCCTTAGGGCTGAGCTACATAAGTTGTTTCTTTCAAATGCCCATTTAGAAATGCGCTCTTCACATTCATTTGGTAAACTACCACCTTGAGTTGATATGCAATGGCCAGAAGTAATCTGACTGCCTCAAGTATTTCCACGGGTGCAAAAATTTCTTCAAAGTCAACACCTTCAACTTGAGTGTAACCCTAAGCAACTAACCTTGCCTTGTTTCGAGTAATCACCCCAAATTCATCAGACTTATTTTTGAATATCCATTTGGTTCCAATAACATTTATATCCTTTGGACGGGGGACCTGTTCCCATACATCATTTCTTGTGAACTGGTTAAGTTCTTCTTGCATGGCTTCAATCCAGTTGGTATCTGTTAGTGCTTTATTGATATTTTTCGATTCAGACAGTGAGATGTAGCATGAATAGAATGATGAGCTGATCATTTTCTTGTAATATTTTCTTAGAAGATTCCTGGTGATCCTATCAGATGTATAACCTATGATTAACTCAGAAGGATGATCTCTTTGAATCTTTAGAGGTGGTTTTCTGACTGAAATGTTTGTATCACTGATTGCTATTTTCTTTTGGAAAATATGAATCTCACCCTCAAGTGTAAGGGATCAATTGTAGTGCGCGTGTGACCAAGTTAAATTATCGAATCCACGGGA
This sequence comes from Pogostemon cablin, assembly GCA_023678885.1. Classification (NCBI taxonomy): domain Eukaryota; kingdom Viridiplantae; phylum Streptophyta; class Magnoliopsida; order Lamiales; family Lamiaceae; genus Pogostemon; species Pogostemon cablin. Next base: position 17,906,102 of record CM042977.1, on the reverse strand, counting down.
TAGTGTCAGAGTGACAAATAAATCTAATATGACTATTTCTATTTAGGACAAATTCAATTTATAAAAATTAATTAATAAATAATAAAATAAAATAAAATAAGATACGCTGGTGAGAAAACAATCAAGTATTCTAAGATAAGAGATTGATAATGCTAAGGACAATCCAATTTAACATGTGCCAGATTATTCTAAACCCAAATTAATTACCTGCAGATATTTATAAAAGGATCACTAAACATAGTTAGACCAACTTGATCTTGTAAATCTAACACTTATAATGAGCTGCAAATCCTAGGATCAATAAGGAATTAACTCTCTATCCCTCTATAGGTACTTTATGCTAAATTCCATTAAAGGGTAGAATACTAGACTTCCCTTTTTAGGTACGCAATTATTAACCCCTTTTGTCTCCTTACCAATAACCTAATAATGATGTTTTAACAAGTAATTAATATCTCAAATTGATTGTCTAACGCTCTTAGGAATTATAGGTCAATCCCCTAAGACTGCCACATGAAACAACAACTATCATGCAGAAATAAAGAATCCTATCAACAATTAATCAGTGATACCATTATTAATAATCAAAGAAATCAAAACTCAAAACACAATAATATGAAGTCTCAAAATATCTTCTTCAATAAGAAAATAAACATTCTGCAGTATAAGAAATTCAAGTCTAGGGCAATCAAATCACATAGTCAAAATTGTCTTAATCCCTAACATAACCAAAAAGATATTTAGTCCATGGAGTTACAAGCAACAATCTTGTGTATGGTAGAAGACTTACCCATGAGTCTAAAAATTAGAAAGAATAAAGTAAAGAAAAGAAAACTTATTTGTTTGGTTCTCTTTCTTCAACTTCGTTCTCGCTAGAATTCCCGTCTCCGATCAAGTAGACGAATACTCTCTTGAATCCTCTCCAGATGGTGGATGGCAGATGATGGATAGAAGATAAAAGGCGGATATGGTGGATTAGGGTTTAAAACCCTAGGTGATGTGGTAGTGGTAGATTAGGCGGGTTCTCCACACCTTTATGTGGTGACGAGTATAGAGTATATATAGGTGTGAGAATGGAATAAAATAAGGAGTAAAAGGATGTGGGATATTGAAAAATCAAGAAAATATAATTATGGAAGATATGGAGAGACGTGAAATTAGAAAATAACTTGGCCACCAAGAAAATAAGGAAAAGAGGGTAATTTTCGTATATTTTCGGAATTCTCGCCGGCAGCTGCGCTACCTCACGGTTTTGAGCATAACTTCTTCATCTGAATTCCGATTGAGCTGATTCTTGCACCCATGCGACCCTCTCTTCCGTAGCTTTCTAACCATGTACCATACGACCAGTTTGGAATTCTACAGAAATACAGAAAAATTATGGAATATAGTCCTCTGTTTTCTTGACATCTTGCACAAATTCACCCTTCATTCCAATTTAGCATTTTTATCTTTTTTACTATCAAAACACAACAAAATACCTCTCAAACACCTTTTAGTCAATAATCATTCAAAGTATTAAGATTTGTGCAAATAATAGAAATTAAACACTCAAAGAGGTATCAAATCAGATCCAAAAATATATGAATTTCCAGTCGCATCAATCACTTTCTGTAGTAGACATATTCTCTTGATCAGAACCCATACCTCCCTAAGATGAAGGTATTTTATCATCTTTGTGTTCTTCTTCCTTTGAAGGTAACTCAGTTATAACAACTTCATCACTCTCTGAAGGTGTGCTGATTCCTCCAGTTTTGTCAAACTCTACATTTGAGGATTCCATAACAGTTTGAGTTCGAAGATTTATAACTCTATATGCTCTACTATTTAGTGCATATCCCAGAAATATCCCTTGATTACTTTTAGGATCAAACTTACCATGAGACTCTCTATCATTGAGGATAAAACACTTACAACCAAAGACATGCAGGTGACTAAGATTCGGTGTTTTTCCCTTCCACATCTCATAAGAGGTCTTGTTGGTTCCTGCTATGAGATATACTCGATTAAGAATGTAGCATGCAGTGTTAATCGCTTCAGCCCACCATCTCAAAGCAATACCTTTTCCTATCATCATGGATCTTCCCATATTTTGCAAAGTTCTGTTCTTTCTTTCAACCACTCCATTCTTTTGAGGAGTTTTTGGGGATGAAAACTCGTGAAGAATTCTTTAAGACTTGCCAAATTCTTTAAACTGTTGATTTTCAAACTCCTTCCCATGATCAGATCTAATACGTTGAACAAATGAATTTTGTTCTCTTTCGATTATGAGACAAAGAGACTTGAAAATTCCATAACACTCAGACTTTTCTCTGAGAAAACTTACCCACGTGAATCGTGAGTAGTCATTCACACAGACATAGATATATCTTTTCCCTCCAACACTCTCGGTTGAAACTGGTCCCATAAGATCCATATGGATGAGTTCCAACACTTGACATGTTCCTATAGATCTGACAGGAGGATGACTTGACCTGCTTTGTTTTCCCATTTTACATGCATCACATGAGGCATGTTCAGAGGTTTTCAACTCGGGTAGTCCATGTACCAAGTTTTGTCGACTAAGATTCATCAGTTTAGAGTAGCTGATATGACCAAGCCTCTGGTGCCACAAGTCATTATGAGTATGACCGACTTTCATGCATATCCCTTCACAATTGAGAAGATAACAATTGTCTACAGATCGGGTTCCAGTAAGAATACATGAGTGCAAGTGTCCTTAGTGAACCTAGCTTGTAGATCTTGATCACACAGTTGACTGATACTAATGAGATTAGCCTTGAGATTGTGAACCAGAAGAACATTGGTTAGTTCAGGAAGGCCAGGAACATTTAATGTTCCTTCTCCTATAACCTGATTTTTCTTTCCATCTCCAAAGGTGACATGACTACCTATTCCATAAGTAATGTTCTTCAGAAATCTTTCTTGACCAGTCATGTGTTTGGAGCACCCGCTATCAAAGTACCAAGAGTCAGATGATACTATTTTGTTTCCAACAAGAGATGACAAACACATGTTCTCATGCTTGTTTCCTTTTCATAAAGGAATACCTTGATGATCCCAACCACCAACCTTTCCTGTATGAACATCATGCATCATCTGATAACATTTTGGTCGAATGTGTCCTTGAATTCAACAGTAATGACACATAATTGGAGTTCTGTAGGATCTAGAATTTTGACATCTGTAGTCCCCAGTTGTTGTAGCTACACCTTCTCTTGGAATTTGCCTGAACACTCTATGATCTCTAGATGTCCTCTCAACACTTTCTCTGAAGTCTTTAGATGTACCAACTGCACTTTCTCTTGGAATTTGTCTGAACATCCTGTGATTTCTAGATGTTCTTGCAATATTTTCTCTTGGAATTGGTTTAATTGACTGCTTGTACATTTCATTCAACCTAGTTCCATAAGTCTCTTCCTTAGACTGAATTATACCAGGATCAGTAACAAACTTATTGGAACTTTTAACGAAGACTGTGGGAGCATCATCACTATTGGTTTCTACATAACCCAAACCAATTTTTTCGTACCCATTTTCTTGCAGTTAGCACTTCATTGAGTTTTGCCTTGCCAGTTTAGATGGTGAATGGTATTATTTAACCTCCCCAATTCAGACTTATTGCTCTCTAATTTGGTGTCCTTAACTCTTAAGACATGGAGCAACTCACCATTTTGCTTCATCATTCTAGAAGCATGTTCCTGCAACCTCTTAATTTGAGCAACCTTGATATCTGTTACTCTTAATAGTTCATATTTTAACTGATTGATTTCCTCCACATACTTCTCAGTTAGACCAGATCCAACATTTAGATTTCGAGCACCATCCAGCTTGTGCAAGACATCATCTAACTCAATCTCAGCAGATTGCAATAAAATTTTGAGCTCAATGATCTGTTCATTCAGATGTGAGATTTCCTTGTCCTTTTCATCAATAATTTTGGTGGTCTCCAATTCTTTGTCTTTGAAGACATTGATTTGTTGCTCCATGCTTCTAGTGATCTCGGAAGCCTGTTGAATCTGAGCAGTCATTTCTTTGTAAACTCTCACCATTTCTTCTTCAGATGGAGCAGAATATTCATTGAAATCCTCAACTACACCTTCTTCATCTGCCAGATCACTCTCTTGTAACCCAAGAAGAGCCATATCACCGATGAGTGTCTCATCATCAGACTCTGAATCACTCCAAGTAGCATTGAGAGATTTTTTCCTGAGAAAATTAGGACATTCTGCTTGAAAGTGATTAAATCCTCTACACTCTCTGCATTGATTCTTCTCAATCTTTCCCTCAGGTATTTTTATATGTCTTTTCTGCAGATTCAGATTTCTTCTTATTACCATCTTTCCTTCTGAATCTTCTCATGACTTTACTATATTTTTTGGTTAAAAAGGCCATGTTTTGTTCTAGTTCAGTGAGTTTGCCATAACCACCATCATCATCAGATGATCCTTCCTTGTTAACAAGAAATGCCATAGCCTTTCCTTTAGATGTGTCGAAACCACAGTTAAGTTCAAAAGTCCTAAGATCTCCAATTAGCTCATCCAACCCCAGCAAATGAATTTTAGAGAAAGTTTCCAAGGCAGTTATTTTTTCTCTAAATCTTTTAGGCATAGATCTAAGGATTTTTTGGACAAGTCGTGGTTCAGAAATAGATTCCCCAAGCATATGACATTGATTAGTAAGAGTAGTGAATCTAGTAAAAAATTCATCAATAGTTTCATCTTCCTTCATCCTAATCCTATCATATTCGGTTAACAAGAGTTGAAGTTTAGAATTTCGTACCGAATCATTTCCTTCAAACTGAAGTTGAAGAATCTTCCAAGCTTCCTTAGCCTCAGTACATTGAACAATGAGACAGTGCCTCTGCATGTCAACAGGTGTTAAGATAGAGTAGAGAGCTTTGTTATTGTCAACTTGGGCTTTGATCTCTTCTTCAGACGGAATTACTTTAAGAGTGACTTTTCCTAATGCATCAGTTTCAATCGGTTCCTTCCATCCTTTTAACACAGCCTTCCAAACCCCATCATCCTGTGACTGCAAAAAAACAGTCATTATGGATTTCCAGTATGGATAGTTTGATCCATCCAGAAAAGGAGGTTTCGTGATGGATCCAGATTCCTTGATACTCATGACAGCGGATAGAAGATATCGTGTCCCAGAAACTAAATATGTAAATAGGTTAAAGGCTCTTGATGCCAATTGAAAGAAGCTATCAAGGATATAAAAATAGATTTCTCAAGGAATAAACGGGAAGACTCCCTCTTCCCTTTTTCTTCTATTAGATTTCAGTATTACAAAGACCTGAGTACATCCAATACTCAATCTAACTACTTCTCTAATAGAATAACCATTTCCCCATGAGACTCCCTCTCATGTGATGTATACAAATGACTATTTTTCAAGATATTTTCTTATTGACAAAAACCCTAGAATATAACTTTAAACACTCTTTCTTTTCTTCACTGAAACCAACAATATTTCTTCGTTTCTGCTCCAAATATATATGCCTCGTATGGTTCCTCTTTCTTTAGAGTAATTGCCACGCAGCTCAATCACTCAACGTCAATCTTCATTAATTGATTGGGTAAGTAATCAACTTATTCTTATAGACTGCAATCACTTGATCTCTCCCAAAAATAGCTTTGTCTTCATCAGGAAACCAAATAAGTGATCCTGCCACAAAGTAATGAAAGAACATATACTATTTGCCATTTTATTCTCCTTTCAGGATATTTTATGGAATAAAAAAATGTGCAGGGCATGTCCGATGTTAAAAAGAAAGGAATTTGTTTTAATTGTCATAGAAATAAAATTAATTACAAAATTTTAAATACTAAATATACGTAATCAAGAAACAGAGTATAATTTTTACTACGTGGGGACACTAATATTTTTATAATTTATATATATATATATATATATATATATATATATATATACTTAAATAGAAAAGTTATTACCTATTATTAATTTTCTTTTCCAATCTTTTTTCAATCTCAATATTCATGATAATTATAGATGAGATTTTAGATCAACAAATTAACAAGATCTATTTTTCAATTTAAATAATTACCATAAATATTTGTTAAGTTGCAGAACTATATTCACTAAGTATATATAATCTATACCATATATATTTGTTAAGTTGCATAACTATATTCACCAAGTATATATAATCTATATTCATAAACGTGAAGATCTCATCTTAGGAGGCTACTGAGGCTACTCGAAACTATATAGATTCAATTGTGCGTTTGACGTCAAGCCCTGAGGCTACTCGAAAATCTAAGCGTCTTATGGACCAGTAATCTGCTAAACAGTATAGTCCATCAGAATCCAAGCAGGCTACTCAAAAATCCAAGCGTTCACCCCCGGTGACTCCTCTTAGGAGATTTGATGGGGTAAGAAAGACTCATCATCGGGTTCCCAGCAATCTGCTAGTCCATCAGAATCCAAACAGAAGAAAGAGAAGAGATTGATTCAGGTGACAATGGAATCTAAAAGGGTTGAACTTGATCTGGAACAAGCAGGCTTGAAGAGGAAGAAGATGAATGCCTGGATGTACGGAGCACAGTTTAAAAAATGACACATCCTCTTGGGAACCGATCCATTGTATGTGTTGATATAGTAAAGTTCATAGTTTATACATTTATTTTAGTTGGTGTTTTTTTGTGGGTTGGTTGGAGTGGAAGTGTGAAACCTTGCATGCGTAATTCTGCATGGGCTTCTTAATATACTTAATTATACCTGATACATTTAACCTTGTATTTCAGCAGATGGAGGTGAGGAGCTGGAAACAATAAAAGATTTACTTGAACCATGCGGTGATTTTGACCAGCTGAAGGGCTTTAAGCCTGAGACGAGTAAAAATTCTTGTAAATTGAAAGATATGTTGTCACGTTTTACTAAATATGGGACAACTTCTCATGTATCAAAGTTCATTGAGTATTGGATCCCAGTTAGTTATCAAAATTTCAGCTTGAGCAGTATTGCTTTGCACTACTTTCTAATTATATTCCTCTTTCCTCTTCCTCGAGAACTGACCTTGTTGGAGTCCTTAGAGATATTCTTTTCACTGTTTGAAAGGTTCTCTCATTTGTTGCATATGATGTTACTGCATGTGTATTATTTCTCTTCCTTTTGAGAATAAGGCTCAGCATGTCTGGCATATATCACCTTGCATCTTGCAAAGCTTGATCGTCGTAATGAAAGAAGCCATGATCTACTTGCCCATTTTTATGTTGCAAGAATTTTATTTTACATAAATTGTTCACAAAGTTTCTCTTTTTGATTTAGATAGAGACTGGAGTATAATTTTGTAATCTGTCTTGAATGTATGTACTTTAGGGACTACTTGTGTCTATTGAAATTATAAATATAATTTACGTTTACATCTCTATGACGCACTGTGAAATTTTAATAATGTCTTTCTGCAGCATTGTGATCACCCTAATCTTTTGGATGCATCTGTACAAGACCGCTTGGTTGATGAGGGACGTTCTGCCGTTGAGCTTTTTGGATGCATCTATACTATTACAGCTTTATGACATTGATTCCTATTAATTCGACCTGTAGGTGATTATGAGGTCAGGGAAGTCATCAATTGGAGATATATTAGGTGATTATCTTCGCCAAATCAAAGTCCGCACACCTTTGAACATGTAGACGCTAGGCTTACCCCCACCAAGAAGCAAGCCGCTGTGAACCGCTTTAACAAGAAGGAAACTGGGTAGTTTGTTTTTCTGTTAGAAAAATCATGCTTTTTCTCCAATGATTAAGCTTTCGTCTGTGGATATTATTATTCTGTATGGTAGCGACTGGAATCCCTCAGCTGACATGAGAGCATTGCAAAAAGTATTTGTTGATTCCAAAGTTGAGCAGATCAAGGTTTTTAGGTTTTATTCACCCTTTATTATTGAAGAAAGATCCCTAATTCTTGCAGAGAACAACTTAAACCTTGATAATAATATGTAAAACCGTAGTCGAGCCACAACTGATACTTTGCTCTTATGGGGTGCCTCATATTTATTCAGCAAATTGGATGAATATCACACTGATGGAAAATCTTATTCAGCTACAGACTTTTCATTTGAGCAACTTCCTTTGGATGAAGTAACTGAGAAGTTCCAGTCAATATTGTCTGGAAATTTTAAAAATAGTAATTCAAATTCCGTCATTTCAGAAGCTAAGTTGGGTGTTGGAAGCTATATTATAAACATCCCAGTACTCAGTGAGAGGCAAAGGTTCAGCTAAAAAATGGACAAGAGTCCCATGTTTTCTGGAAAAATTTGTTTAATGGGAAAAATCTCAAGTGGAACATTTAAGCAGGCCAAGTCCACGTAATAGAAAGAGAGTTCAATACTGGAAAGGCTCGTCTAATGACTCACATAGTGGGAATGATGAATGTTGCGAAGAGAGGTAAAAAGTTAGTGAATGAAAATATGGATACACCTTTGGTTCAAGTTGAATTAGGCTCACGTCAAGCAACTCCAGTTGTTGAAATGCACACTTTCTCAACAGGTAATAATATTTCATTGAAGATCTTTTGAGTTTCATTACAATTGGGTCTATTATGAAGAAACTAAAGTTGTATTTTATTGCAGTCAGTTGTCCCATAGTAAAGCAATTCTTTTAAATTACACCACACTGATAATTTCTCATGGTGACACAGAACCTTCTACAGTCAAGGTCTATAATCAGTCTGCAAATATCCAAAGAGTTGATAATTCCTTAAGTGCTGAAGTCTATGTTGGTGCTGCATCAAGGATACAATATTATTATCTAATGAGCAGAAAAGCCTTCACAATTCTCTGCCCAGAGAAATGACAAGACTATGCCAAACACTTAAGCTTTCGGTACTACTTCTAGTTTCTTAATTTGGTCATACTTATTGAAAATTTAGTGACGTGTTAGTTTTCCTATTGAAAATTTAGTGATGTGTTAGCTTTCCTATTGTGATTATGCCAACATTATAGTTATATAACATATTAGCTAAATGTAAGATTATCTTATTGTGAGTTAAAGAAAGAGAGATGTAATCAACTGGAGACTTACATTGAATTATGTCTATATACTTGTAAACTTTACATCTGCGCTAATGCTCATGAGCAAACATGCAAGCCACATTGATTTTGCTCAGGAGAGAACTTCTCATAGTTTGAGATATATGGTTTTGTGTAAATGAATAGTAAATGTTGGTGGTTACATAATTTTTGTATTTTTTAATGAGATCATACAACTATTCAATTTCTATTTTCTGACCTTTTATATGGCCTGAAACGCAGGAAGATGTCTCCGATATATTCAAAAAGTTTTTGGAATATTTGATGAAGAATCATCGTGTCATTTGTGACCCACCATCAAATGTGCAGGCTTTGCAATTATCTGTGGTAAGTTCCTTTTCATAAACTGTATGCATAGCTAAAAGTTCTACTTTAATTCGTATCGTATTATGTGATAGAAATATGTTTACTGTATGCCAATTCGTGTTCAACTCCTTTTCTGATTATAGCATCAATTGTATGCTTTGCAATTATCTGTGGTCAGTTTCTTTTCCGATTATAGCACGAATTTAGCTACTTTAATTCCCATTTATTCAATACTATGAAATTGATTGTATGTATAAATGAAGTTCATCATCGACATAATTAGAAAAGATTATCCTCCACTAAAAATTCTAGAAGATAAGGCTTCCACTAAAGAAAGGTACAGCAGCAACTGATTGATATTCCTTCTACACGCACTAATTTAAGTAGTGGATGTGATTAAGTTAATAAATCTAGAAAATTTAGGAGATTAAAGTGGTTGGCAACACGGATAGCACCGACTAGTTAGATACTTCCATTAACTCCTATAAATAGCATAATGGCATATCATATTAGATCAGAGAAATCTGAGAGATAGTTGTAGCATATATACAGTGTAACACCCAAAAAAAATACATACATATATATATATACATATATATATATACATATATATATATATTCTTTGATCTGATGTCAATCTGTAACACCCTGAATCCTATACACCAATTTCGTCGCTCTCTGGACATGGTGTAGCGAATTCAATATGTTACCTAGGAAAAATTTTCTTGTAAATTTTTTTAAGACCTTTAAAGAGAGCTCCCAAGTTTCCAGATTAATCTCTTACGATATATATATATATATATATATATATATATATATATATATATATATATATATATATATATATATATATATATATAATTTGTCAAAGTTGATGACACACGTGAGAGGGAATATTCATGATGAATTACATAAATCTCTCTTCTTCTTTTTTTAGCCTTATTATATGATACAAGCTATCGTAATTTTGCCCGTTAGAGAGTAGGCACCTTGTCATGTCACAGCTTCCGCTACAAATTTATCCTGAAAATTTTTCAATAAAGGGGAGTGAGACTTATAACCTCAGTGGATGACTAGTAAACTGGTATATACATTGGATAAAAATATCTTAATAAAATTTATATCTACTTCATTTCTTTAACCCGGAGGATCTTTTCTTTATAACTCGTCAGTCATCTGCTATCTACGATATATCGGTAAGCCTCGCCAAGGCTCCGTGACTTTTGAATGTCATTATAAATCTTTGTCTGTGGCTCGAGAGCCCATAGCTACAATGACAGGTGTATGTCTCGTAATAGTGTAATGTTAGTCATTTGAAAAGGATACCTTCTAAGTGGATTTAGTCACTAACATTAGTATCCTCCTGAATGACAACGTACACCTACATAATAATACTCCATGGCATATAATAAATTTGTATTAAATGTATATCTAATAGTATATTATTCATTTTACTTACTGACAGTGTCACCCACCTTGACTCTTAAATAGTTTAGGAATAAAGGAGAGAAAGTGATTTTGAGCCTTCGAGATTTAACTGCACTGCATCTTCAAGGATAATATAGAAACCCGATCGTAAGAACAAGAGTTATTAAAAACTATGCTTTCTTTCCTAATGATAGAATATAATGATGGAAAAAAATAATTTTGAAGCTTGTAAATATGTTCACTTTATACACGTATACAAACTCTCCTTGTAATATCCCGAATTTTTATTTAATTATATATGATATATATTTATTTTTAAATTTCAAAATTTGAAAATAGGATATGGATATTATTAGTATTTATTTTATCACGGTTATTGTATCTCGGAAAGTTGGTTAAATGCATTTTATTTTATTAGTAAAAATTCCATCTCTTTCTACACGTCCACGGAGGCAGTTACGTTTCTAGCCATATTTTTCTCATTCATTTCCTCTCGTAAATTCATTCTATCAGTCTTTACTTCACAGTTTATCTATAGTTCTTTACTGTTTTCAGCAGTTCCATGAATCAATTTCTATATGCAGTTCCTTGAAAATGCGATTTAATTTGATATTTAAGTTTCCTAATTCATTTCTCACAATTCAAAGGGAAACCAAGTTCTGCATATCTTTTAAATTCTTTCTTCTCCGTTCTCAGTTCTTTTCCTTCCGCACTAATACCATATTTTTTCTCCCTTGGGTTGTATGTGGCTGTTCTGTGAGTGAAGGAGAAGATTTATTTTTAACTCTTTGATATTTGTAAGATTTGAGGTGGGGTTTCATATTATCGCCTTTAAACTTTATGTGAATAATTTATTATCTGCAATGTGTATGATATGAAAAGATATGAAATGAAATCTTAATCTTGTCCTGTGATGCGAAATAAGTGTTACAGTGGCACAAAGCATGCATCGCTGGGACGACGGTCCTATATGAAGTCCATTTCACCATGCACAGACATTAGTTGGCCAACGACATGACAAGCTACATGACATATTACATAGTACATGATATAAGTTACATGGTTACAAAATTTATAAGTTATACTGTTGTGTGATTTCAAATCATTTACATGATATTTAATTGTGATAATGTTTTATTTAACTGAGCAGTTGTAGTGCTCACCCCTTTCACATGATCACGATTACAAGTTGTATGGAGAGGCATGGTGGTGTAATGGAACTGTGATGACCTGTGGATTATTTTAATCTAAGAAGTCTATGTATTTTAAGATGTTTCGCGTAACAGTTTAAGAAATCTTATGTTATTGGTATTTGGTTTTCCTCAAAAATTGATAAGTCTAACGTATTAGGAATATAAATGTTGAAATACTGGAATTTTATGTTTTATAAATTTAGAAACTGTTACTTATAATTGGGTTTTTACGCATTTTTAAGTTAATATTTATGAAAATGAAATTTCGGGATGTTACACTCATTTTTTTTATATTTTTACAAACTATATTTTTGCAAATATATATATATATATATATATATATATATGATAGAGCACCTCCAATTATTAAAGTATACATGCGAAGAGCAGGGAAGAATATGGGCTTATTAGAGCTATTGGATTAGAGTTGAAATTACTATTTAAATAGGGGAATAATTCTTAGAAGAGCAGCTTTTGGAATATTGATTCTCATGAACCTTCTGGTTGTGGCAGAGAACTGTCTCTGGGCCTCTATTGAGGAGTTACCTTTCCATTAATCATCTATATCAATCTGATAATTGTCTTCACTCTATCAAATTGGTCCGACCTGCTGCTTTCTGCCTCCATGACATAAAATGAGAGATTAGACAAGATGGGGAGGACAATTGAGGAGTTTCAAACAGTGCTCACAGAAAACAAGAGTGAAATAGCTGGATTACATACGCTTCTAAAGGCTATCATAATAAAATTGGATACCATTGGCATCACTACAAATCAATCCACCAGCACAGAAACCATAGCGGCATTACCTCTTATCACGGGGAATACAACATCGTCAATACTTGCTCCAGATGGGACCACTACTGTTTCGACTATTTCATTACATCGTATGGAACTTCTCTTGTTTGATGGTAACGATCTAATCACTTGGATTGCTCAAGAGGAATAATACTTTTTGGTCCACCATTCGCTGATGGCTGATCGAGTACAACTTGCGCTGATTGCTATGTCCGGTAGAGCCATGTTTGGGCTCAATGGGTACTTCGCTGGACTGCCTCTATTTCGTGGGCATAATTTTCTCAATAATTGATTGACCGTTTTGGCGATACGTATTCCATAAATGCATATGAGGTGATGCATACCACGTATCAAACTTGATCCCTCGAAGATTATCTAGCACTGTTTGAGGAAAGGGTTGCCCAACTACCATCTCTACCCTCTGACAATATTTGGGCATTTTTCTTTGAGGATTACATCGATCTATTCGGGATCAGATACTCAATAGTGAAATGACTGATGTGTTTGCTGATATTCAGGCTGCTCATCGTATCCCTGGTTCCTTTTTCTTCTGTGCCCTCTATCCGCCCGAATACTTTATCTTCTGCGGGCTCTCAATCAAACTCTACCACAACTGTTGGAGCATTTAAAAACCAACCTTTTCCCATCCTCTAGAGTGATACAAAACAACACTGGGCCCAATCAAGGGACCTGCCACCTCACTGCTGAAGAAGCTCGAGAATATAGGATCAAGGGTAAATGTTATCGTTGCAGCCAACCATATGGACCTCTACACAAGTGTGACAGTAAATTATTGACTATAATAGAGGCAGATGATGATGATAATGACTCTCATACAAATAATGGGTCACATGATTGTCAGAACCATAATTAGAACCCTTGGGACAGTCAGGATCAGAACTTCATTCCGTGGAACTCTCAAAATTGTCATCCAATGGGTTCGATGGGGCTCGAACTATGAACCTCTTTAGTCATGTGGACAATTTTAGATTATTGACAATGATAGATAGTGGAACAAGTTATTGTTTTCTAGCGAAACATGTGACCGAGAAAATGGAGCTGTCAATTGATCATTTTATTAGGTTTACAGTTACTTTGGGAGATGGTACAAAGCTTGATACAGTGAGAGTCTGTAAGTCTATTCATATGACCCTTGATTCACACACATTTCATAATAATTGTTATATATTTCTCCTGAGTGGTGTTGATTTAATTTTTGGCTGGCTTCTTTGGGTGATGTTACTGCATATTGGACCAAATTATCTATGGAATTCTATGTAAAGGAGTCTCTGATCCAGTTGTGTGGTGACCCATCTCTCACACGAAAAGCTTGTGAGCAAGCAGATTTAAAAGTGATAGAATAAGAGTCTCAAATATGGTTGTTGTGGGTTATGGAAGGGACGAGTAGTCTATGAAATCTTGACTCACTTGACTCGCAATCAGATTTGCAAAAAGTTGATTTGAATAAATTGTTGGCAGAATTAGACATAATTACTCAGCCCCCAAGGAACCTGCTGATGAGAGTGAAAATAAGCGTGTTTGAGTGTCTAAATTAACACCTTTTTGATAGGAATTATTGTCATATATTAGCACAAGTGTCTTATATTCAATATATATAAGAAAAAGGTACGTTTGAGGTGTTTTATTGTATTTTAAATGAAAAAGAATCAAAAGTACAAAGTTGGAGAAAAGGTGTAACTTGTACAAGAATAATGGAAAACGCACGTCGAACTTGTGTAATTTTTCTGTATTTGTGTGGTGCTCAAAACTAGAAGAGATAATACATGATTGGAAAGCCACAGAAGATAAGGTCATTTTGGCATAAGAAATACCTCAATTGGAATCCAAACAAGAAATTTATGATCGAAATGGTGACATTGCGCAAGCTGTGCTGAATAGAACAGCTGTGCCACTTTTCATGACTTGTTACACATTAAATTGTTAGATTTTCTGTGAGTTCTTTATATTTATAGAAAGCCAAGGAAGATAGGATCATGTGAGCGTAAGAATCACTCAAATCAGAGCTCGAATGTGGAAGTTATACGCGAAACGGTGAGACTGCGCAAGCTGGTTCGACCAAGAAGCTTGTGGTTCGACCACTGGTTCGGGTCGAACCAGGAACTTGAAATCGTGTTACAAAGTGGTTTAAACTCCCTGATCTGGTTCGACCAAGCCCATGGTCGAACCAAATGCCTGAACAACACAATATCCATATTTTTACACCCCAAGTGCGTGTATTTTCGTGTTTTCCAAGAAAAAGCCCACCCAAGGTCCATAAGGAGAGCTTACAAGTATAAAAGGGGATGTAGATCACACCAAGAAAGGGAGAGAACAACAACATAATCATCCTACACCCCACAAGGGGGGATCACCCCCAACCATCATCCACATCCTTTTCTCAATCCATCCATCACTTTGAAAATTCGTCTGTGAAATCAAGAGGAGAACTAAGAGGAGGATTCAAGACGGAGAAGGATGCAATGACTCCCGCATCTAGGGTTTTATTCATTTCCTAATTTATCTTGTATTTTCCAGACATATGGGTAAGATCTATCCAACCCCCATGATTGTTCTTCGCTACATCATATGCTAGAACCGTTTTGGTAGATCTAGGGCTTTGAAGGTTTTATGAATTAATTAAACTCTCTGATGTGTCCTCCATACAACACTACTTGTTGATTGATTTTATATATGATTGTACTTTCTTAATCCACATTCATGATCATTTTGTGCAACTTCAATTAGTATATAGAGTCTGAATATATATCTTGATTGTAGATTGAGTGCGTTCACCGCTGAACAGGATTTCATGTTATGATTCTAAGTGAGGGGACTCCGAAGCTTCATTAGAACTATCATATATGAATGTTTATTAATTAAATTGAATTTTGGTTTGTAAGCAGGATAAAGAGAGTAATTTTATAGTACTTATAAAAGGAGATCATATCGAGTTAGGTTCCAGACGTGAGAAATAATTAATACTGATAGTACCTAGAAAGCGGGGGTAAAATTATGTCTCTTGCTTCGAGATTACACGTGTTACATGCATATTTACTTGTGTCTATAGAGTAGATTTGTATGGTTTAGTGATGCGTTCATAGTCTACAAGACAGAGTCGGCCTGCACTTGAGAGGGAAGTTAAGTAGTAAAACTAGATTACCCTAGAGCTACCTATTCTCCAACTTGATCCACTTTCGTATACTTTTAGTGCTATTTTATTTTATTTGTTATTTAATTTTAGTATTTTAGACGTTGATAATTAATTCCACAACTCTTATTGCCTTTCGTCTTAATTAATTTAGATAATAATTAAATTGATAATACGCCGTCCTTTGGGTTTGATATTTAACTTGGTCGCTTGCTTAAGCTACAATTGATATCCTTAATACTTAAGGATTAATTTTGCATGCAAAGAAAACGCGTATCAAGTTTTTGGCGCCGTTGCCAGGGACGGCTGTTATTATTATTTTATTATTTCTAGTTTGATTAAGACTTTTATTTGTGATAATTTATTTCTATCTAACCTTGAATTTTTATAAGGTACTTGTGCACTAGGAAAAGAAAAGAAAAGAAAGGAAGGAATAACACACAATGTTGAACATGGCCGGAGCAAGGCAAAATCCGGATAATGTTGTCATATGTGATATTTTCAAGTACAATGGAATTGGCTACATGGGGTTGATAGGAGCAAGGGGGAAGATGATGGTTTTGAGATACATCACGCTCTTATCATCATGGTGGAGAAGAATCTCTTTTCTGGAGGTCCTTTTGAAGATCCATATCAGCATCTCAGAAGATTTCTTGGTTATGCAAATACTCAAAAGGGTGCTGGTGCTAATGATAATGTTAGACGGATCGCCCTATTTAAGTTTTCATTAATTGATGGGGCAGAACATTGATATGGGACTCTTGATGTCACAGATTGCACTACATGGGACCATCTGCAGCAGAAGTTCTTGGAGAGATACATGCCACAAGGATCTTAAGAATGAAGCAAGACATCACCCAATTTGTTATGAATCAGGGTGAGATATTTTATGAGGCGTCAGACAGGTTTAAAGACATGATCAGGTGATGGCCACAGCATGGGATGTCTAAGGCTCAATACATAAGTATCTTCTACTATGGATTGGATTGTGAGTCGCGTATTCTTATTGATGCATCATTAGGTGGAGCGTTTTTGTCTAAAACAGTAATCTAAGCAGAAAAGTTATTTGAAGACATCTCTATGAATTCACATGACTAGCATATGGAAAGAGTATGAGGATCTTATGTACTTAGGAAGGTGGCGCATGTTGAACATCAAGTGGTAAAGCCGAATAGGGATAATGAGACCGTCTCTAGTTTAGCTAACATCAACAACCTACTAGAATCCCAGTAGAGGCAGATTATAGAGTTGACACAAAGAGGGCCTAATATGCAGTAGCAAGAAATGAAGGCTAGTGATGAAGATACCCTCAATCGATACATGGCTAAGAATGATGCAAGGGTTGATCGACTTGAGGCTATTATAAATTCTATCCATGCAAATTTTTCCAAGCAACTGAATGACCTTACTTTGATGATGAGGCGGATGACAGAGAGCGTGAATCAATTGACGCAAATATTGGAGAAAGAAAAATTATCGTCCCAAGGCATAATAAACCCAAAAGAGTGCAAAGCCATCACGTTGAGGTCCAGAATGTAGTATGAGGGACCGATGATGTCAAAAATGGATTTTGAAGCTTCAAGAAGCTAGTTCGAACCTGGTTCGACCAAGGGTCTTGGTCGAACCACCTCTAACAAGTCAAACCAAGCACTTAGGAACATTCCGGAGATCACCGATGGTCGGTTTGACCTTGGTTTAGGCAAGGTCTTGGTTTAACTAGCTCCTAAAGGGTCAACAGAAAGGCACAGAAGAGATGATCGTTTTCGCGCATGAATCACCTCGATCGGAGGTCGGATGCAAAAGTTGTGCTTGAAATCGTGAGACTGCACAGTCATGTCCAAGAGGTCCATTCAACCAGCCATTTGAGTTGAACAATCAAGCAATGAAGATGCCCATGGAGACTCAATCATGCAAGAGCATAGTTGTGGTTTCTAACTTGTCAAATCTTGATTTTAATAGGATAGATGACTCTGAAATTGAGTGGAAGATTAACAAGGAGGAGTCTAGGCAGCCATGGGACGAAGGAAATTCTAAGGATCATATACTTGTGACCAAGAAAGGTGAGGTGCTGAGTGTAGAGAAGAAGAGGGAAAGGAAGTATTTGAAGGTGAGGATGCGAGAAGACCGTCCTCTGATCCAGTAGTATAAAAGACTGCATACCATCGTGACTCTCCGACGTTAAATATGAGGGCTTGTTGGGGGCTTGCCCTTCCATTTTATTTCTTTATTATTTCTTTCATGTGAGTGAGGAGTTATTATATTTTAGGTGCTCACGTTTCGGCAATTACATCTCTTTTCAAACTTAGTTTCAACATATGTTTTTACTAAGTTTGGGGAGTGTTATGTACTTACCTCGTCTTATGAGCACCAAGGGTATAATTTTTCTTTTCGTTGGTTGTTTATTTATTAGGAGATTAATTTTTTGCGGCATATTGATACTTTAACCAGTATTGATATGTCGATTTTTTGCAACTTACCTAATGTTTAATGTGTTGTGTTTGTGTGTCTAGTGTGTGGAGTCGATTAGATAGTCAATTGAGTCTTTCTTATAGTTCTCTTATATTATTATTGATGAATCATTTGATGATGAGTGTGTTTGAGTTTTGATGATAGAAAAAGGTAAAAGAGTGGCAAGACGAGTTTTACACTGAGGCTTGGAACTAACCGAGTTGAACAACTTGAGGAGCTCGTGAACGCTTTGAAGATGAAAAATTAGGTGCCTTCGTTTCCTTATTCTAATTTTTATGTGTGCTTTTAATTAGTAGGAGTGGAAGGATTGAGATCTAATTGGTTTTGGTGATCCATGTGAGCTTATATTTTTAAATTGTGCCTTAAATTCATATGCTCTTGAAATTGATGAAGGAAGTGTACTTGAATTATATTGTGGTATGAAATTCTATGTGTACTTGTGAGATATTGCTTACCATGAAAAGTGCTCTGTTACTTGTTAAAAACCCATGTAAGATTTTGAGCCTTTTTGATCATGTACATAATCACATGATATTTCTTTTCTGGTGATAATTGTTCTTGTGTGTGTATTGTAGAACTTGCCTTTTATCTTACTTCAGACTACATATTATGTTAGATGATGGGAGATGATTTTAGGCCATCTTTGAATTTATGAGTCACTTAGACAAATAATTCTCTATCAAATGATGTTTATTCGTAGATAGCCCCATTGAGCCTAAAAACCTTATTCTTTGGCAACTTAAGAGAAATAACCACTTTGAGCATCTGAATTTTTTGAGCCTTGATTCTATCATGAAGAGAATTAATGCCTTTCCAAAATGTGTTAATGGAGTTTGATAATAGTTTGGGAAGGAATGAAATTAGTGTTGAAATAGTGATTGAGCTTGAAAATGCATCTAAGGAAAAGCATGGAGTAGTGCTTAAATCTAGTACTCCATGGAATCAAATACCCTAAGGAAGTGCTTAAATATAGTACCTTATGGAGGATGCGAGAGGTAGTGCCCAAAACTGGTACCTTGAGAGGAAAATAGAGAAGAAAAAAAGAAAAGAAAAAAAAGAAAGAGAAGGAAAAAATATTGTGCTAGAAAGAAAAAGAAAAGTAAATGAGTTGAGGAGGATGTTGTGCTTAATTGAAGTAAGGAAAAAGAATGAAAAATCATGATGGAATACGCAATTGATTGATTCGAGTTTTGAGTCACTTATCCATATATATTTCCTACCTTAATCAAAGAGCCAACATTACATCTAAAAGAAAAGTCCTTTTTGATCCTATTGTCGAATCATACTTTTAGTGGTGGAGATCAGTTAAGACAATAGGCAAGCTTATGGTGACGCATGCACTTGAATTGAATCTGAGCGTAAACACCATAACCTATAAGTGTACATCTTTTACACTTGAATGCGAGTGATATATACTTCCCGTGAGAATATGTCAATGGAGCATCTGAATTGGTGGTAATGGTCTTATCTTGTATGCTATTAATTGATTATTACATGTAATGAGAGTTGCATGACCTAAGTTGAGGACAATTGTATTGTGAATGTGGTATTGATCATAGTCCTTGTTTCCCTGCTGATTTTCATACTCTCTCTCTCTTTATTTTTATTTTGTTGCCTCGGGACGAGCAATGGGTAAGTTTGGGGGATTGATGAGAGTGAAAATAAGCATGTTTGAGTGTCCAATTTAACACCTTTTTGATAGGAATTATTCTCATATATTAGCATAAGTATCTTATATTCGATATATATGAGAAAAATGTGCGTTTGAGGTGTTTTATTGTGTTTTAGATGGAAAAATGATCAAAAGTGCAAAGTTGGAGAAAAAGTGTAACTTGTGCAAGAATGCTAAAAAATGCACGTACAACTTGTGTAATTTTTCTGTATTTAAGTGGATCTTAAAACTAGAATTTTGATACATGTTTGGAAAGCCACAGAAGATATGGTCGTTTTGGCATAAGAAACACCTCAATTGCAATCCAAACGAGAAAGTTATGATCAAAATGGTGACGCCGCGCAAGCTATTCCTGGTCAGCATGGTTGTGTCACTTTGTATGACTTTTTATACATTCAAATATTGGATTTTTTGTGATTTCTTTATATGGATAAAAATCTAAGGAAGAGAGGATCACGTCAGTGCAAGAATCACTCAAATCAGAGTTTGGATGTGGAAGTTATACGTAAAACGGTGAGACTGCGCAAGCTGGTTCGACCAAGAAGCTTGTGGTTTGACCACTGGTTCGGGTCAAACCAGGAACTTAAAATCGTGTTACAGAGTGGTTTGATCTCCCTGATCTGGTTCGACCAAGCTCATGTTCGAACCAAATGCCTGAACAGCTCCAGATCCATATTTTTACACCCCAAGTGCGTGTATTTTCGTGTTTTCTAAGAAAAAGCTCATCCAATGTCCATAAGGAGAGCTTACAAGTATAAAAGGGGATGTAGATTACACCAAGAAGGAGAAGGCAACACAATCATCCTGCACCTCATAAGGGGGGATCACCCCCTATCCACATCATTTCCTCCATCCATCCATCACTTTGAAGATTCGTTTGTGGAATCAAGAGGAGAACTAAGAGGAGGATTCAAGACGGAGAAGGACGCAAAGACGCCCACATCTAGGATTTTATTCATTTCCTAATTTATCTTATATTTTCTAGATATATGGGTAAGATCTATTCAACCTAATGATTGTTCTTCGCAACATCATGGGCTAGAACCGTTTTGGTAGATCTAGGGTTTTGAAGGTTTTATGAATTAATTAAACTTTCTTGTGTGTCCTCCATAGAACACTACTTGTGGATTGATTTTATATATGATTGTGCCTTCTTGATCCATATTCACGGTCATTTTTTGCATCTTCAATTGGTATATAGAGTCTGAATATATATCTTGGTTATAGATTGAGTGCGTTCACCGCTGAATAGGATTTCATGTTATGATTCTAAGTGAGGGGACTCCGAAGCTTCATTAGAATTATCATATATGAATGTTTATTAATTGAATTGAATTTGGGTTAGTAAGCAGGATAAAGAGGGTATTTTTATAGTACCTATAAAGGGAGATCATATCGGGTTAGGTTCCAGACGTGGAAAATAATTGATACTGATATTATCTAGAAAGGGGGTGAAATTATGTCCCTTATTCCGAGGTTATTCACACGTGTTACACGCATATTTACTTGTGTCTATAGAGTAGATTTGTATGGTTTAGTGATGCGTTCATAGTCCACAAGGCAGAGTTGGCCTGCACTTGAGAGGAAAGTTAAGTAGTAAAACTGGATTACCCTAAAGCTACCTATTCTCCAACTTGATCCACTTTCGTATTCTTCTAGAGCTATTTTATTTTATTTTTTATTTAATTTTAATATTTTAGTTGATAATTAATTTCACAACTCTTATTTCCTTTCGTCTTAATTAAGTTAGATAATAATTAAATTACTAATACGCCGTCCTTTGGGTTCGATATTTAACTTGTTCACTTGCTTAAGCTGCAACTGATATCCTTAATTCTTGGGGATTAATTTTGCCGAGCATTACCTGCCTCCTCAACGAGTTCATGATCATCATATAAACTTGGTGGCTGGTACTTCACCTGTCTCAGTCAGGCCATACCACTATAATCACACCCAAAAAGATGAGACGGAATGCCTTGTGGAAGAAATATTGACAGTTGGGATTATTCAACCCAATTCGAGCCCATACTCAAGCCCTGTTTTGCTTATAAAAAAAGATGGCTCTTGGAGATTTTGTGTCGATTATCGGGCAATAAATAAGGTGACCATTTCGAATAAGTACCACATTCCAGTCATTCAAGAACTATTAGATGAGCTGCATGGTGCCCGTTAGTTTTCGAAATTGGATTTGCGAGCCGTATATCACCAAATTCGCGTAGCAGCGGAAGATGTGCATAAAACTGCCTTTTGAACTCACTCTGGCCATTATGAATTCATTTTAATGCCCTTTGGATTGACGAACACGCCTACCATGTTTCAAATTCTTATGAATGACATTTTCAGGCCATATTTATGGCATTTTGTGTTGGTATTTTTCGACGACATTCTTATTTACAGTCGTTATTGGCAAGACTACATATGTCACCTACGTGTGATTTTCAAGATTCTTTCTACTCATTCACTATATATTAATACTAAGAAATGTATGTGTGGGTCATCGATGGTGGAGTATTCGGGATATATTGTCTCACACGATGAGGTACGTATGGATCCAGGAAAAGTGGCTGCTGTAATATCCTGGCCAACCTCAAATTTAGCTCGTTAGTTGTGGGGTTTTCTTGGCCTTAAGGGATACTACCGGCAGTTTATTTGTAACTATGGAAAGCTTGCTGCCCTTCTCATATCACTACTCAAAAAGGGGGAGTTAATAAAGTGGAATTGGTCATCAGGGGAAGAGAATGCATTTATGGCCCTCAAATATGCTTTAACATCTGCCTAAGTACCCCGAATGCAGGATTTTTCCAAGCCATTTGTGATTGAGTGTGATGCCTCAGGCTGCGGGTTGGGAGCAGTACTCATGCAAGACAAGCAAACGATTGCTTCTTTTAGTTAGTGTTAGGCATTTTCTCAACACAAAAAATTAATCCCCAAGTATGAAGGATGTGATTGTAGCTTAGATAAGCGACCAAGTTATATATCAAACCCAAAGGATGATTGATTATCAATTTATTATTATCTAAATTAATAGAAACTGTTGTTTGGCAATTCAATTGGAAAGTAATTATTAATCTAATAAACAAAATAATTAAATAACAAATAAAATAGAGACAGTAGAGAATAAACGAGAGTTAAATAAGTGAGAAGATAGGTAGCTCTTTGGGCCATCCAGTTTCACTAGTTAATTTCTCTTCCGTAAGTTAATGTCCGACTCTACCTTGTGGAATATGGACGCATCACTAAGCCATGTAAATATACTCTATAGATACAAGTAGACAATCATGTAACACGTGTGAATTACCTCGAAGCAAGAACACAATTCCACCCCCCTTTCTAGGTACTATCAGTATTAATTACTTCACGTGCACTACGTAATCTAACCCGATATGATCTCCCTTTATAGGTACTATGAAATTATCTTCTTTATCCTACTTACTAACTAGAATTCAATTCAATTAATAAGTATTTATACAAGATAGTTCTAATAAAGCTTCGGAGTCCCCTCACTTAGAATCATAACATTAAACCCTTCTCAGCAGTGAACATACTCAATCAATAACTAAGATATGTATTCAGACTCTACATAACAGCTAATGATGCACAAAATAACTCTGAGTATGAATTAAAAATGTATAGTCTTATATAAAATAAATCCACAAGTAGTGTTGCATGAAGTATACATACGGAAGTTCAATTAACTAGATAAAAACCTTCATAAACCCTAGAACTACCAAAGGGGTTCTAGCCCATGACGTTTGATGAGTGTGAAAATTCACATTTTTAGCTCTGATTTGTGTGATAATGATGTATGATTTGATCATAAGTCAAGATAAATCGTGTGGTATAGTGGTAAGTCATGAATCAGGAAGGTTTGAGTCCGTTTGAGTGGATTTTAAAAGAAAAACGGGATAGAGGTGAATCAGGGGCTTGGTTCGACCAAAAGGAAGTTGGTTCAACTAGAACCTATGGTTGAACTAGGCGAGAGAAAGCGGCAGAAGTGCTGTTCGACCAAGTCATTTGGTCGAACCGTGGTCGAACCAGAAGCATAAGTTTTCGCAGTTGCAGTTTGACCGGGAAGCTTTTGATTCGACCTACGATTCGGGTCGAATTGAAGACCTGCTAGTGCGTTACAGGTCGATTCGACCTATGGTTCAAACAGAGGAAAATGGTTCGACCAAGAGCTTTGGTCGAACTGACGAGCTAGAAACATCTGGATCTGTATTTTTACACCTTCAGTGAGTGTTTTCACTCAAAAAGCCCATCCTAGGACCGTAAGGAGAGCTCACATATATAAAAGGAAGACCTTACGCAAGGGAAAAAGATCCATCCACCACCTTCATTCTACACAACATCCGAAATCCTACCATCATCCACGGAGCTGTGGAGAGAGATTTGTCTGTCGAATCAAGTGAAGATTCAAGACAGAGAGAGATGCAATGGCGCCCGCATCTAGGGTTTACTTTGCTTCTTAATTTATCTTGTAATTTTCAAGACTATGGGTAAGATCTATCCAATCACCATAATTGTTCTCCGATCAATCATGGGCTAAAACCGCTTCGGTAGTTCTAGGGTTTATGAAGGTTTTATGAATTGATTGAACTTCTGTGTGTATACTTCGTACAACACTACTTGTGGTTTATTTTATATAAGACAATGCATTTTTAATTCATACTCAGAGTCGTTTTGTGCATCATTAACTGTTATGTAGAGTCTGAATACATATCTTGGTTATTGATTGAGTGCATTCACTGCTGAGCAGGATTCCATGTTATGATTCTAACTGAAGGGATTCCGAAGTCTCATTAGAACTATCTTATATAAATACTTGTTAATTGAATATGATTCGGGTTAATAAGTAGGATAAAGAGTATATCTTCATTGTACCTATAAAGGGAGTTCATATCAGGATTAGAGTACTTAGTGCATGGGAAATAATTGATACTGATAGTACCTAGAAAGGGTGCTGAATTATATCTCTTGATCCAAGGAAATTCACACGTGTCACATGCTTATTTACTTATGTCTATAGAGTAGATTTGCATGGTTTAGTGATGCTTCCATACTCTACAAGGCAGAGTCAGACATTGATACACGGAAGGAAAATTAATAAGTAAAACTGGATGGCCCGAAGGACTACCTATCTTCTCACTTATTCACTTTCGTTTAATCTCTATTGTTTATTATTTTATTTGTTCTATTTATTATTCGTTTATTAGTTACTTAATCATACAACTATTTTGCCTTCATAGTTTTAATAAGTTAGAATATAATTAAATTGATAATAATACGTCCTTTGGGTTCGATAAACACTTGGTCACTTATCAAAGCTACAATAGCATCCTTAACACTTGGGGATTAATATTGTGTGTTGAGAAAATGCTCATCAAGTTCTTGGCGCCATTGCCGGGGACATCATTAATTATTAGTTTATTATTATATTATTCTTGTCTTTATTTTCTAACACTTATTTTTCGTAGGTGTATGCTTACTAGATCAAAGGTAGGAGAATTAGAACCTTAATCCGGAGATTGGAGCATCGTCGAGGAAAAAAAAGAAGAATAAGAACAAGAATGTAGAACCAACTGAAGCTCTTAATCTAGGAGTTGAAGTTGACGAGCTGAACTCGCAAGCGATTGAAGCTGCAACCGGAGATAATTTGGGAGCAGAAGCAGTCAACATGGCAGCGAATCCGAATAATCTTTCTATTCGTGAAGTCTTTAAGAACAACAGATGATGCAATGTGGGGCTATTAGGAGCAAGAGGGGCCGGAGCTAATTTTGATCTACACCCTGTTCTTATCTGCATTATATAAAGGAGTCCCTTCTCTGGGGGAACCTTTGAAGATCCTCAATAACATCTGAATAAGTTCCTTGGTTATGCAAGTATACAAAAGGATGCAGGAGCTCATGAAGATGCAAGGAGGATCATCTTGTTTAAATTCTCGCTTAATGAAAAGGTGAGAGATTGGTACTATAATCTCAATGCTGCTGATTGTGATACCTGGGAGAAATTGAAATTCTTGGAGCGTTACATGCCACCTTCGAAGGTGTTTAAAATTAAACAAAAAATCAATCAATTTGCTATCCATGGTAATGAGAAGTTCCATGAGGCTTGGGACAGATTCAAGGACATGCTTAGGAAGTGTCCACAGCATGGGCTATCTATAGCTAAATACATCAGTATTTTCTATAACGGATTGGACTGTGATTCTTGAGTTCTATTAGATGCTTCATCAAATGGAACATTGCTTACAAAGTCATCCGTAGAGGCCGAAAAGCTCTTTGAGGATATTTCTATGAATTCAAGAGATTGCCGACTGATAGATTAGAGGCACTTATGTTCTTGGTAAGGTAGCCCAGGTTGAGCATACTATGGTGAAGTCGGGTAGAGAAGATGAGATCGTCTCTAGTTTGGCTAATACCAACAAGCTACTTGAGTCTCAGCAAAAGCAAATTACTGACATAGCTCAGCGAGTACTAATTATACAGTAGGATGTGTGTAATGAAGGAGCTAACCAAGAGGAAATAGAAGAGGCGAATAATGTCATGGGTCAAAGTATTCAAGGAACGAGGTTCTAAAATTAAGGAAATTAGAATTACCAAGGGAACTACAATAATCGTGGTCCCTTGGGTGGTTATCAACAACCAAGGAGGCCGGAGTTTTCATGGAGAGATCCTAATGCAGCAATACAACCTCCTACTGGTGTTGATCTTGGAGCTAAAGTCAAAGAAGGGAAACCTGGTTTTGAGTATACAGTGAACATGTACATGGCAAGGAATGATGCACGAGTAGATTGTCTAGAGGCTAAGTTAGAAAAGAAAATTGATGCAAATCATGAGGATATTTCTAAGAAGATGAAGGACTTGACGTTGTTGATGGGGGAGATGGCTGGGAATGTCAATTAATTGACACAAACTGTAGAGAAGGGTAAGTTCCCATCGCAAAGTATAACGAATCTAAAGTAGTGCCATGCCATTACGTTGAGGTCTGGAACGCAGTATGAGGGACCGATGATGCCGGATATGAGTTCTGAAGATCCAGGAGCCCAATTCGACCACGATTCGACCAAAGCAACTGGTCGAACCACACAGAGTTGGTCGAACCAGGCACCTGGGCAACCTCTGAAAATCTCCGTCGAGCGATTTGACCACAACATCTTGGTTCGGCCAAACCTATTGGTCGAACCATGGTCGAATCCCCCTATCCTGAGCACTCTATTTTTCTGAAGCATGGTTCAACCATGATCAATATGGTTCGACCAATCCTATTGGTCGAACCATGGATGAACCAGCCTGTCAGGGGGAGAAATTGCTTTTTGATGCACGATTCGTCCATTACTCACTGGTTCGACAGCACCCCTGGTCGAACCATGATCAAACCACGTCATTCTGCACCATTTTGCATGTCAAATGTTTTACATGATGTTGATGCCACTTTTATACCATCCAAAGGGCAGAATACTGAGTTTATAGCCAAAAGAAATGGGAAAGAGCAAAGAGATTGAGAGCCGAAAAGGATAAAGTGGAGAAGATGGAACGTGATGAATGGGGGATTCCCAAAACTAAAATACCTCCTCCATTTTCTTTCAAGCTAGTCAAGAAGGGTTTGGAAGAGAAGTTCAAGAAGTTTTTCAGATATCATGAACAAGATAAGCTTGAGCATTCCTTTCTCTGAAGCACTCTTAGAGATGTCATATTATGCCCGCTTCCTAATGGATATACTTTTGAAGAAGAGAAGCTTGAACGGAATTGAGATAGTAAACTTGTTCGAGAACTGTAGCTCGATCATACAAAGAAAGCTGCCCTCAAAGTTAAAGGATCCGGGAAGCTTCACTATTCTATGTGAGATTGGGAAGGGGCCGGCACGACGAGCCTTATGCGATCTTGGGACAAGCATCAATTTGATGCCCTTGTCGATATTTCAAAGACTTGGTTTGGGGGAGTTAACTCCCATAACGGTTGCTCTACAGTTAGCGGATATGTCTATGACTTTTCCAAAAGGGATGATTGAAGATGTTCTAGTAAAAGTAGAGAAATTAGTCTTTCCTATGGACTTTCTTGTACTCGAGATGGAGGATGACAAGGATAATGTTCCCCTTATCTTAGGAAGACCATTCCTTACTACTGCTGGAGCTATGATTGACGTTCAGAAGGGTGATTAAGGCTGCACATAGATAAGAAAGAGGTTCTATTCAACCTTGATAAAGCAATGAAGATGCAGTGTCACAGCATTGATGTGGTGGAGGAGATTGTAAAGGAAGATATTTCTTTGATCCTTTTAAAGGATCCTTTGGAAACATGCATAGCGGAGTCTCTTACTTTTCCCACCACCAAGCTAGATGAGCTATCTAATGAGGTATGTATTGACTTTCTTGAAAACCTCCTTGCTTTGGGTGATGACAGGTTTGAATAAAAGAGAACCAAGTTCGAAGAGGTGAAGTGGACTAGGAAGTATTTGCCTTTGGATCGTGAGAGCACAGCAAAAGAAGAGAAGAAAGAGGAGTTGAAACCGCTATCGGAGCACTTGAAGTATGCCTATTTAGGTGACAATGAAACATATCTGGTAATTGTATCTTCTTCCCTTACTGATGATCAACTCAATGAGTTATTAGAAGTGCTTAGAAAGTATAAATCTGCGATTGGTTTGTCTCTTGATGATTTGAAAGGAATTAGTCCATCATATTACATGCATAAGATAAGATTAATAGATGAGGCTAAGAGTAGTATTCAGAATCAGTGGAGGGTGAATCCCACTATCAAGAAGTGATTAGGAAGCAAATCCTAACATGGCTAGATGCAAGAATTATATATCCAATTAGTGATAGTCCCCATGTGAATCCATTGCATGTTGTAGCTAAAAATATAGCATGACTATTGTGAAAGCCGATGATGGCGAGACCTTAGCCACTAGGATTCCTACGGGATAGCGTGTGTGTACTGATTATAAGAAACTGAATGAAAATACATGCATGGACCATTTTTTCCTTCCTTTCATGGATCAAATGCTTGATCGTCTTGCAGGGTATGAGTTTTATTATTTCTTGGATGGGTACTCAGGTTATAATCAAATCATGATTGCACCTGAAGACCAGGAAAAGACTACTTTCACTTGCCCTTATGGAAATTTTGCATTTAAAAAGATGCCTTTTGGATTATATAATTCACCTGCTACATTTCAGCGATACATGATGGCCATATTTGATGGGTTGATAGAGAAAATTATGGAGGTGTTTATGGATGATTTTTCTGTATTTGGTTTCTCCTTTGATATTTGTTTATCTAATCTGTCTACTGTTTTGAAGAGATGTCAAGAAATTAATCTTGTTTTGAATTGGGAGAAGTGTCACTTCATGGTAAGAGATGGGATTGTTCTTGGGCATCATATTTTGGCCAAGGGATTGTAGGTGGATAGAGCAAAGGTGGTGGCAATTGAGAAGATTCCACTACCTACTAATGAGAAGAAAGTGCGGTCCTTTCTTGGACATGCAGGATTTTACAAGAGATTTATCAAAGACTTCTTCAAATACTCTAAACCGAGTGTCTAACAGCTTTTCAAGTTTTGAAAGAGGCATTGATTACTGCACCTATCTTGATCACACCGGATTGGACTCAACTGTTTGTACTTATGTGTGATGTGAGTGATCAAGCACTTGGAGTAGTGCTTGGGTAGTTGAATGAGAAGAAGTTCTGCGCCATCTACTATGCAAGTAAGACTTGATGCAGCACAAAAGAACTACACTGTCACTGAAAAGGAGTTTCTAGCTGTTGTGTATGCATTCAACAAGTTTCGACAGTATTTGGTTGGCATGATGACCATTGTGTACACGGATCACTCTGCGATTCGTTAATTGATGGAGAAGAAGGAAGTGAAGCCAAGGATCATTAGATGGATCCTTCTTTTGTAGGAATTTGATATGGAGATCCGAGATAAGAAAGGTACAGAGAATGTGTTGGCAGATCACCTATCAAGGTTAGAGACAATGGAGCATTGTGATGATTCTTTTGATTACATAGAGGAGGTGTTCCCTGATGAGAAGATTATGGCTGTGTTTGCGGAAGGAGCTGAGAGAGCTTGTGCAGTAGCTGCTCAAGGAGTGGATTCATGGTATGCGGACTATGTCAATTATATTACCGTAGGAGAAATTCCAAGAGATCTCAACAGGTATCAACTTGCGAAGTTTAAGAGAGATGTTGAGACTTTTATATGGTATGATCCGTTTGTCTACAAGATTTGTACAGATTCTATCATTCGTAAGTGTGTGCCCGAGATGGAGATGGAGAGTGTTCTAGATTTCAGCCATACACAACCTAATGGGGGGACTTCGGAGCCCAAAAGACAGCAGCGAAGGTTCTCCAATCTGCTCTTTATTGGCCTACCTTGTTCAAAGATTGTGAATCCTATGTGGCGACATGCGATAGATGTCAAAGGATGGGAAACATAAGTAGAAGAGATGAGATGCCACTTCAGCCGAGCAATGTTATTGAGATCTTTGATGTATGGGGAATCAATTTTATAGGACCTTTTTCCCCATCTAATGGATTTCTCTACATCCTTTTAGCAGTGAATTATGTTTCTAAGTGGGTGGAGGCCGTTTCTACCCGTATGAATGATTCAAAGACTGTGTTGTCTTTCTTGAAGAAGATTCTCACTTCATCAA
Organism: Pogostemon cablin; assembly: GCA_023678885.1. Classification (NCBI taxonomy): domain Eukaryota; kingdom Viridiplantae; phylum Streptophyta; class Magnoliopsida; order Lamiales; family Lamiaceae; genus Pogostemon; species Pogostemon cablin. Next base: position 17,875,372 of record CM042977.1, on the reverse strand, counting down.
CAAGCTTCTTTAAATGGTGCTCAAGGATTATGGTGTGAAGCGTAGGGTCACTACACCCTATCACCTTTAAGCAAATGGGCAAGCTGAGGTCTCTAATCGGCAAATTAAGCAAATTTTGGAGAAAGTAATTGGAACTAATAGGAAGGATTGGGCTATGAAGCTCGATGATGTTTTGTGGGGGTTTTGAACTGCGGTACAAGACGATGCTTGATATGTCACCGTATCAAATAGTCTATGGAAAGCCGTACCACTTACCTGTAGATATTCAACATAAAGTTTTTTGGGCATTGAGAAGTTTGAACTTGTGTCTTAAGGATCAAAAAGAGTTGAGGATGACTCATATTAATCAACTAGATGAGTTCAGGAATCAAGCTTATAAGAATTCGGTGATCTACAAGGAAAGAATAAAGAAATGGCATGATTCGAAGAATACTTACAAGGAATTCAAGCAAGGTGATGGGGTATTACTCTTTAACTCTCGTTTGAAGCTCTTTGCAGAAAAATTAAAATCAAAGTAGACGGGACAGTTCATATCCATATAGCCTACGGAGGGGAGTTTTGAAATCATAGACAAAGACGGAGGCATCATAGCGGCGAATGGGCATCGATTGAAGACTATAAGTCACCGGATAATGCTTGCGTCATCTTTGAGGATACATTGCATTGATATGGTACTGTCGTAACTCTCTGACGTTAAACAAGAGAGCCTGTTGGGGGCTTTTTCTTCTTTTTTTTGTTTTATTTTATTAGTGTGAGTAAGAGACTTTTATATTTGATGTGCTTACTTATCGAAAATTATATCTTCTTGCAAACTTAGTTTTGACTATAGTTTCTTCTAAGTTTGGGGGTTGTGATGTACTTACCTCATTGTAGCACGAAGAGTATAATCTTTTTTTGTAACGTTTGTTGGGGGAGTTGATTTTTTGCAGTATATTTAAACTTTAACCAGTTTGGATGTGTCGATTTTTTACAATTTGCCTAATGTTTGGTGGTGTTTTATTTATTGAGTCGTATGCAGAGTATATGCACATGATTTTTTAGTCTTAAGTGTGATTCTCGAGATTAGTTTTGCTCTATTTTGGTACTTAATGATCGTTATCAAGCTTGAAGTTCATAGGGTATGAAGAAAAGTGAATTTCGAAGGAGCAGGGGCTTGATTCGACCAAAGAGACTGGTCGAACAAGTGGTTCAACCAAAGGGGGAGATCGAACCACGGACCTGAAAATTCGTTATAGGTCGATTCGACCAAGCAAGAGGTGGTTCGACCAGGCTTCGACCAAAGGATGAGATCGAATCAGCAACAAGAGAATTCATTACAGGTGATTTGACCTAGCATAAGCGATTCGACCTGGAGTTTGGGTCGAACCGTCTACCAAAAAATTTTAAACAGGCAGATTTGACCATGATATTCTGATTCGACTTGGAGTTCGAGTCAAATCGAGGTGCTGAATATGTCCAGATGTATGATTCGACCACGATGATATGGTTCGACCACCCATTCGGGTCGAATCGTATAGGTAACTCACGAATTTATGTATATTTTTGCCCCTGTTTTGATCACTTTACACACCACCCGCACTCGAATCCGTCCCAAACCAAAAATTCTCTCTTCCAAACTTCGATTTCACTTAGTTTTGCTCCAATTAAACTATATTCCACACTACCTACACTTGATTCGTCACGAATTTGGAGCGTTCTAGTTCCAAAACTAGGGTTTCTTGACGAATTTGGGGATTCTTCACACTTGTTCATTTTAAGCCATGGCCGGATCAAAAGGTATGTTCTCTTGACCCTATTACCCTAGGATTGAAGTTCTATTGCTTGATTTTGGAGTGGGTAAGTTGATTGAACTCGTTTTCATAATAATCCATGGTGCAAATTGAATTATTATTTGAGATTTCATATGAATACATGAGGGGTCCTATTTTAATTGTTGATTTGTTACTAGACCTTGATGTTTATGGAAATTGATGAGCAATTTGAGTGGTAAAGTGAAGCATGTTGAATTTTGAGTTGAATTGTGTTAATTGTTAGATGCATGCTTAGAAAAGTGAAGTGGTTGTTGAGTTGTTAATTAGTTCATATCAAGGAGTTGATGATTGGGGTGAATTGAATTGTGAAGTTGGAAGTATGTTTTTGAGTTCGATTATACGTGCTAACTTGAAGTCTTGAGTAGAGTTGCATGTATAGTTGGTTATGAACTAGGCTAGTTTTCTTTCCGTATTTTGTTGGTATTGAAATATTGTTGCTGAAGTTCGATCAAAGAAGAGGCAAGACAGGCCAGCCCGTGAGGATGAAGTTACCTAGAAGCTAAGGGTGAAGGAGAGAATGCCTAGAAACTTTAAGATTCAAATGGAGAATTGGGATGAGATTAAAGAGCGATGGGCTTATATGTCTGACAAGATCGCCCGAACGAGGTACCAGGATGATGGGGCAATGATAACAATAAATATCTGTGAGGACATTTGTGGAGAGGATATGGATTTCAAGACAAAGGATGCTCGCGCTTCCATGATTAGGAACCCCGTGATTCGATATATGGATCGAGTGTTGGGCAACAAACTGTTCGCCCGGTGTTGAGAGTGAAAATAAGCGTGTTTTAGTGTCCAATTTAATACTTGTTTGATGAGAATTGTGTTATATATTAGCACAAGTATCTTATATTCGATATATGTGAGAAAAAGGTGCACTTGAGGTGTTTTATTGTGTTTTAGGTGGAAAAAGGGATCAAAAGTGCCAAGTTGGAGAAAAGGTGCAATTTGTGCAATGATGCTGAAAAATGCACGTCCAACTTGTGTAATTATTATGTATTCGTGTGGAGCTCTGAATTGGATGTGTGATACATGGTTGGAAATCTACAGAAGATAGGGTCGTTTTGACGCAAAGAACACTTCAATCCAATTCCAAACGAGAAAGTTATGATCAAAGTGGTGACGTCGCTCAAGCTATTTTTGCTCAGAACGACTGTCCACTTTGCATGACTTGTTACATATACAAATGTTGGAGTTTCTGTGAGCTCTATATATGGATAGAAATCCAAGGAAGAGAGGATTGCGTGAGTGCAAGAATTACTCAAATCAGAGATTGGATGTGAAAGTTATGCGCGAAATGGTGAGTCTGCGCAAGCTTGCTCGACCAAAGGAGATCCGTTCGACCAGCATCATCTTGGTTGAATGGAAGAGAGGGTTGTTTTGGCGAAATGAACACTTCAATCCGAATCTAAATGAGAAAGTTATGATCAAAGTGGTGACGTCATGCAAGCTGTTCCTGCTCAGAATGACTGTCCACTTTGCATGACTTGTTACATATTCAAATGTTGGAGTTTATGTGTGCTCTATATATGGATAGAAATCCAAGGAAGAGATGATCGCGTGAGAGCAAGAATTACTCAAATCAGAGATCAGATGTGAAAGTTATGCGTGAAACGGTGAGACTGTGCAAGCTTGCTCGACCAAAGGAGATCCGTTCGACCAGCATCGTCTTGGTCGAATGGAAGAGGGAAACTTGAGCAAAATGACCAAAAACGTACAGAGAGCTTGCTCGACCAGTTGCTCGACTTGGAGGCCTTGCTCGACCAAGAAGGCTTGGTCTAACAAAATGTCGGTGAATGCTATTTTTTGTAGTTTTGGGTTTTTTTACCAAATTTAATGTATGTCTCAAGTAAAAGCCCATCCAAGGTCCATTAGGAGCACTTTACAAGTATAAAAGGGGGTGTAGATCACATCATTATTAATCATAGAGTCATATTGGATTGGAGAGAGCCACAAATCTATCCTACACCCCACAAGGGGGGATCATAACCCCCCAACCATCATCCACATCCTTTCCACCGTCCATCCATCACTTTGAAGATTCATCTGTGGAATCAAGAGGAGAACCAAGAGGAGGATTCAAGACGGAGAAGGAAGCGACGACTCCCGCATCTAGGGCTTATTTTGTTTCTTAATTTATCCTGTAATTTTCTAGACATCCGGGTAAGATTTATCCAATACCCATGATTGTTCTTCGTAACATCATGGGCTATAGCCTTTTTGGTAGAACTAGGGTTGTTAAGGTTTTTATGAATTAATTAAACTTTCGTGTGTAAACTCCGTACAACACTACTTGTGGATTTATTTTATATATGATTGTGCTTTCTTAATCCATATTCACGGTCATTTTGTGCATCTTCAATTGGTATATAGAGTCTGAATATATATCTTGGTTGTAGATTGAGTGCGTTCACTGCTGAACAGGATTTCATGTTATGATTCTAAGTGAGGGGACTCCGAAGCTTCATTAGAACTATCATATATGAATACTTATTAATTGAATTGAATGCGGGTTATTAAGTAGAATAAAGAGTAACTTCCTAGTACCTATAAAGGGAAATCATATCGGGTTAGAGTACCAATTGGCCAGGGAAATAATTGATACTGATAGTACCTAGAAAGGGGGGTGGAATTATATCTCTTGCTCCGAGGTTATTCACATATGTTACACGCATGTTTACTTGTGTCTATAGAGTAGATATGCATGGTTTAGTGATGAGTCCATATTCTTCAAGGTAGAGTCGAACATCAACACACAAAAGAAAGAGTAATGAGTGAAACTGGATTATCCTAGAGCTAACTATTCTCCTACTTGATCCACTTTTATATTCTTTGAGTGATATTTTATTTAATTTATTATTTTAATTAATTATTTATTAGTTAATCATTCAATCCTCAAACGTTATTGCCTTAAGTCTTAATTAATTTAGATAATAATTAAATTGATAATACACCGTCCTTTGAGTTCGATAATTCACTTGGTCGCTTGCTTAAGCTGCAACTGATATCCTTAGTACTTGGGGATTAATTTTGCGTGCAAAGAAAACGCGCATCAAGTTCTTGGCGCCATTGCCGGGGACGGCTATTATTATTAGTTTATTATTTCTAGTTTGATTAAGACTTTTATTTGTGATTATTTATTTCTATCTAACCTTTAATTTTTCTGAGGTACTTGTGCACTAGGAAAATGAGAGGAAGGAAAGAAGAAATAACAAATTGAGCTAAACATGGCCGGAGCAAGGCAGAATCTGAATAATGTTTCCATACGTAAAATTTTCACAAACTATGGGATTGGCAACATGGGGTTGATAGGAGCAGGGGAGAAGATGATGATTTTGAGATACATCCCACTCTTATTAACATGATGGAAAAGAATCCCTTTTCTGGAGGTTGTTTTGAAGATCCATATCATCACCTCAAAAGATTTCTTGGTTATGCAAACACTCAAAAGGGAGCTGGAGCTAATGATAATACTAGGCGAATTGCCATATTCAAGTTTTCATTAATTGATAAGGCAAAAGCTTGGTATGAGACTCTTGATGCCACAGATTGCACTACATGGGACCAACTGCAGCAGAAGTTCTTAGAGAGATACATGTCACCCTCAAGGATCTTAAGAATGAGGCAAGACATCACCCAATTTGATATGAATCAGGGTGAGAAATTTTATGAGGCGTGGGACAGGTTTAAAGACATGTTCAGGAGGTGCCCACAGCATGGAATGTCTAAGGCTGAGTACATAACATCTTTTACTATGGATTGGATTGTGAGCCGTGTATTTTTATTGATGCATCATCAGGAGGAGCGCTGTTATCTAAGACAGCAATCGAAGCAGAGAAGTTGTTTGAAGACATCTCTATGAATTTACGTGATTGGCCCGTAGAGAGAGATAGAGGATCATATGTACTTGGCAAGGTAGTGCAGGTTGAACATCAATTAGTAAAGGCGAATAGGGATGATGAGATCATCTCTAGTTTAGCTAATATCAACAAGCTACTGAGTCTCAGCAGAGGCAGATTACAAAGTTTACACAAAGTCAGCCTAGTATGATGCAGCAAGAAGTGAAGAGTGTTGAAGATGCCTTCAATCAATACATGGCTGAGAATGATGCAAAGATTGATCATCTTGAGGATACCATGAATGTTGATAATGCAGATTTATCTAAGCAGTTGAAGGACCTTACCTTGAATATGGGGTAGATTGCCGCGAATGTGAATCAATAGACACAATTGTGGGAGAATAATGACATCACATTGAGGTCCGGGACGCAGTATGAAGGTCCGATGATGTCGGCGAGTGTAAAATGAAGGAATAGTGAATTTGCTCGACTAGACCTGATGGTCGAATAGAGGTCGAGCAACGCAATGATATTGGAAGCTCACGACAGGGCAGTTTTCTCGACCAGATACCTTCCGTTCGACCATGCTACCCAAGTCGAGCGGAGGTCGAGCAAACTTCGGAAAAATAGAATTACGATGCTCTATTTTCAGGTACGTCGTTCAACTTACACTCTTCTATTCGACCAGACTACCCAAGTCGAACAGAAGTCAAACAACACCTGGGGAATAAGAACTCGCGATCAGGCATGTTGCTCGACCAAACACCATCCGTTCGACTAGACTACCCAAGTCGAACGGAGGTCGAGCAACACTTCAAGAAACAGAGTACGCGATCAGCCAGGTTGCTCGACCAAAACCCAGCTACTCAACCAGTCCCTTTTGGTCGAGCAGAGGTCGAGCAACACAGTTTAATGTCCGATTCGATACCGAATGCTACACCTGTTGTTCAGAACACCTCAGAGCCATCCCAAGAGCAGAATAATGATCTTATAGTTGAAAAGAAGTGGGAAAGAGAAAAGAAGTTGAGAGCCGAGAAGCTTAGACTACAGATAAATAATGAAGATATGGTTTTCTCTCTTGATCAAGCAATGAAGATGCACATGGAAATTCAATCTTGCAAGAGCATAGATGTGATTTCTAACTTGTTTAATCTTGATTTTTCTAAGACAGATGATTTAGAATTTAAGTGGAAGATTGACAAGGAGGTGTCTTGACAGCCATGGGAGGAAGGAAATTTCAAGGATCATATATTTGTGACTAAGAAAGGTGAGATGCTGAGTGTAGACAAGAAGATGGAAAGAAAGTATTTGAAAGTGAGGATGCGAGAAGACCGTCCTCTGATCCAGTAGCCTACAAAGATTACATCCATCGTGACTCTTCGACATTAAACATGAGCACCTGTTGGAGGCTTGCCCTTCCGTTTTATTGCTTTATTTCTTTCGTGTGAGTAAGAAATTTTTATATTTAAGGTGCTTACTAATCGGCAATTACATCTCTTTGCAAACTTAGTTTCAACTTAAGTTTTAACTAAGTTTGGGGGGAGTGTGATGTTATTACCTCATTGCAGCACCAAGAGTATAATCTTTTCTTTGTAATGTTTGCTAGGGGAGTTGATTTTTTTGTGGTATGTTGAAACTTTAATCGGTTTTGATGTATTGATATTTTGTAATTTACCTAGTGTTCAGTGGTGTTTCTAGTGTGTGGAGTCGATTAGATAGTCAATTGAGTCGTTCTTAGAGTTCTCTTATTTTATTATTGATGAATGCTGTGGTGATGAGTGTTTGAGCTTTGATGATAGAAAAAGGTAACTGAGTGGCAAGACGAGTTCTACACTGAGGCTTTGACTCAAGGAGCTCGTGCATTTTGAAAGAGAAATCAGGTGCACTCGTTTCCTTTTTCTAAATTTTATGTGTGCTTTTGATTCATGGAGTGGAAGGATTGAGTTTATCTCTTTGGTGATCCATGAGCTTATATTTTTAAATTATGTCTAAAATTCATATGCTCTTGAAATTGATGAAGGTAGTGTACTTGAGTTATATTGTGGTATGAAATTCTATGTGTACTTGTAGGATATTGCTTACCATGAAAGGTGCTCTGTTACTTGAAAAACCCCATGTAAGATTTTGAGTCTTGTTGATCATGTTACATAATCACATGATTTCTTTCTGGTGAGTATCGTTCTTGTGTGTGTATTCTAGAACTTGCCTCTTGTCTTACTTGAAACTACATATGAGTTAGATGATGGGAGATGATTTTAGGCCATCCTTGAATTTATAAGTCACTTAGCCAAATGATGTTTGTCCGTAGTTAGCCACGTCGAGCCTAATAACCTTATTTCTTTGGCAACCTACGAAGATAGCCACTTTGATATCTTATTTGAGCCTTAAATTCCTATATTTAGTGGAGAATTAAATGTTGTCAAAGTGTGTGAAGTTGATTTTGATGGAGTTTGGAAGGAATAAAATATTTGGAGCTGTACAAGTGATTATGAGCTTGAAAATAAGTTGCTTAGGGGTAGTGCCTGAAACTGGTACCCCGAGATGTTAGAGGTAGTGCCCGAAACTGGTACCTCAAGAAAGGAAAAAAAAAAGAAGGAAAAATGTTGAGCTTGAAGAAAAAGGAGAGAAAAGAAAATTAGAAGAGCATGAAGTTGGATAGCCTTGAAGTGTAAAAAATCTGCAGTACAAAAGATCTCCGATTTTAATTCTCTACTAATTGAGTCACTTTATCCATATGTTTCCTACCTTTACCAAAGAGCCAACATTACATCCAAAGGAAAAGTCCTTTTTGATCTCATTATCGAATCATAATAATAGTGGTGGAGAGTTTGAGACTTTTGGCAAACTTATGGTTACGCATGCACTTGAATTGAATTTGAGCATAAACACCTTAATCCATAAGTGTACATCTTTTACACTTGAGAACTTGATACGCGTTTTATTTGCACGCAAAATTAATCCCCAAGTATTAAGGATATCAGTTGCAGCTTAAGCAAGCGACCAAGTGAATATCGAACCCAAAGGACAGGGTAATATCAATTTAATTATTAACTAAAATAATTAAGACAAGTAGCAATAAGATTGAATTTTTAATTATTAATCTACTAACAATTAAATTAAATAACAAATAAAATAAAAGATCACTCGAAGAATACGAAAGTGGATCAAGTAGGAGAATAGGTAGCTCTAGGATAATCCAGTTTCACTCATTAATTTCCTTTCCGTGTGTTGATGTCCGACTCTGCCTCGTGGAATATGGATGCATCACTAAACCATGCATATCTACTCTATAGACACAAGTAAACATGCGTGTAACACGAGTGAATAACCTCAGAGCAAGAGATATAATTCCACCCCCATTTCTAGGTACTATCAGTATCAATTATTTCCCTGGCCAATTGGTACTCTAACCCGATATGATCTTCCTTTATAGGTACTATAAAATTATCCTCTTTATCCTACTTAATAACCCGAATTCAATTCAATTAATAAGTATTCATATATGATAGTTCTAATGAAGTTTCGGAGTCCCCTCACTTAGAATCATAACATGGAATCCTGCTCAGCAGTGAACGCACTCAATCAATAACCAAGATATATATTCAGACTCTACATAACAGTTAATGATACACAAAATGACCATGAGTATAAATTAAAAAGGCGCAATCATATATAAAATAAATTCATAAGTAGTGTTGTACGGAGTTTACACACGAAAGTTCAATTAATTGGTAAAAACCTTCACAACCCTAATTCTACCAAAAAGGCTCTAGCCCATGATGTTATGAAGAACAATCATGGTGTTGGATAGATCTTACCCGGATGTCCAAAAAATACAAGATAAATTAGAAAACGAATAAAATCCTAGATGCGGGCATCATCGCGTCCTTCTCCATCTTGAATCTTCCTCTTGGTTCTCTCTTAATTCCACAGATGAATCTTCAAAGTGATGGATAGATAGAGGAAAAGATGCGGATGATGGTTGGGGGGTGAACCCCCCTTGTGGGGTGTGGTATTGTGTTGTGGCCAATCCGTATCAATATTGTCCCTCTCTTGGTGTGATCTACATCCCCTTTTATACTTGTAAAGTGCTCCTAACGGACCTTGGATGGACTTTTTCTTGGAAAGCACAAAAATTCTCGAACAGGGTATAAAAATCCCGATTTTTTGCTGTCTAGGCTTCGAGTTCGACCATGACCAATGGTCGAACCGAACAGAGGAGGTCGAACTCTGGTCGAACTGCAGTGCGCAGTCTCACCGTTTCATGCATAACTTCCACATACGACCTCCAATTTGAGTAATTCTTATGCTCACGCGATCCTCTCTTTCTTGGCTTTCTATCCATATAAATAACTTACAAAAACTTCAAGATTTACAGGTGTAACAAGCCATGGAAAGTAACACAGCTGTTCTGTTCGGCACAGCTCGCGCGACGTTACTTCTTTGATCATAACTTCCTCGTTTGGAATCTGATTGAGGTGTTCTTTACGCCAAAACGACCCTCTCTTCAGTGGCTTTCTAATCATGTATCACAACGCCAGTTTTGATCTCCACAAAAATACAGAAAAATTGCACAAGTTGGACGTGCGTTTCAGAGCATCCTCACAAAAATTGCACATTTTCTCCAACTTGGCACTTTTGATCCCTTTTTCTACCTAAAACACAATAAAACACCTCAAGTGTACCTTTTTCTCACATATATTGAATATAAGACACTTGTGCAAATATATGACAACAATATCTATCAAAAGGTGTTAAATTGGACACTAAAACACGCTTATTTTCACTCTCATAAGTGCGAGTGATATAATTTCCTGTGAGAACATATCAATGGAGCATTTGATTGGTGGTGATTGTCTTATCTTATATGCCATGAATTGAGTATTACATGTAATAAGAGTTGCATGACCTAAGTTGAGGACAATTGTATTGTGAATGGGGTATTTGTCATAGTCCTTGTTTTCCCGTTAATTTTCATACTCTCTCTCTTTATTTTTATTTTGTTGCCTCGGGACGAGCAACAGGTAAGTTTGGGGGTTTGTTGAGAGTGAAAATAAGCGTGATTTAGTGTCCAATTTAACACATGTTTGATGAGAATTATTGTTATATATTAGCACAAGTATCTTATATTCGATATATGTAAGAAAAAGATGCACTTGAGGTGTTTTATTATGTTTTAGGTGGAAAAAGGGATCAAAAGTGTCAAGTTGGAGAAAAGGTGCAATTTGTGCAATGATACTGAAAAATACATGTCCAACTTTTGTAATTATTTTGTATTCATGTGGAGCTCTAAATTGGATGTCTGATACATGGTTGGAAAGCTACATAAGAGAGGGTCGTTTTTTCATAAAGAACACTTCAATCCGATTCCAAACGAGAAAGTTATGATAAATGTGGTGACGTCGCGCAAGCTGTTCCTGCTCAAAAATACTGTCCACTTTGCATAACTTGTTACATATTCAAATGTTGGATTTTTTTATCTCTATATATGGATAGAAATCCAAAGAAGAGTGAATTGCATGAGCGTAAGAATTACTCAAATCAGAGATTGGATGTAAAAGTTATGCGCGAAACGGCGAGACTGTGCAAGCTTGCTCGACCAAAGGAGATCCGTTCGACCATCATCTTCTTGGTCGAACGAAAGAGGTAAACTCGAGCAAAATGACCAAAAATTTACAGAGAGCTTGCTCGACCAGTTGCTCTAATTCACAAATCCTAGAGCCATATACGTTCCTGCATTTGAATTACAATAGTGTAGTTGAATGATTCGTTCCCTTTCAGAAAAAAATAAACAAAATGCAAGATGATGCTCTTTCGTAGTCAATTGTTGGAACTTTCAACATGACAAGATGTGTCGCTTCCAAATTCATCTTTCCATATCTTGTCGGCTTTGGCCTTGATAATTTCACGATGGAAACTTTCAAACATAGAATCGAGAAGATTACATAACTTCTTGGGATGCGATCTTAGCCCTTCTGTACCCTTATTCGCCTACACAAGTCATATTTCAGGATGAGAGTTTTAACAGATATCAACATAAAATAGTGTTAGGGTAATATACCACCTCGATTAAATTTGCCCATGTTTCCTCGTCGGCGGTAACAAAACCAGTTTGGTAATGCACTATTGCGCCAGGAAAGTTTAAGGCATGAGCAAAGGTCTGCCAGTGAGCCTCCAATTGTTTGAGTTTGAGTCGTACGTTTCTCACAGAGAACATCTGCCCTTGCTTCTGGTTTATTGCATCCATAATCTCTCGAAGTAATTTCTCAGAGATGCTTATTTCTTTCCAGGAACCAACCTTTTTCATATCATAGATGATTTCACAAAGAGTACGTTCATCTTTATCTCCCCAGATATAGTTGGCCCACAGCTCGTCTACTCGATGAAATGAAGCCATACGTGGTTTAGAAAGAAGAAGATAGTAAACCTGACTTCTAGTTATCTTATGAGCACATCTTGGTATATATAGATATGAGTTGAAACCCTAGCTGAGCGAGGAAGACTCAAATAAGGAAAAGCAACCGACTCCGCTTCATGGTGGATGAATTGTAGTACTTGTGCTAAAGTTCGAATACGTACATGTTCAAACACATCATAAATTTAAATTTAACAGATATAGTGTACTTTTAAAGTTCTGTATTCTCATATCTTAAGTGAACTAACCAAATCTTCAAATGAAGATTTTGTCTGCCGAAGAACTGTAAAGGTAGGAAAGATAGACTATAAAGATGGGAAATATATGGATACACATGCCAAGTAATCAATTAAATCCAAAAACTGTAGAGGTTAATTTTAGGGTGATGTTGATATCTTTGCAGGCGTGAGATGTATAGATACGTCTATGTAATTTTGTATTCCCTCCTATGAGTATACATATATGACCGATCACTATCAATGGAAAGTAAGGAATCAAATCACCATTACTTTAGGTGTATCCTATCTGCTATTCTCTCTCTCAAATATGATTAAAATCATTTTTCTTCACACAGGATTTTGTTAGCTATGCACCCAACATCATGTAACAATAGAATATCACCCGATTTTAGGGATTTTAGGGATTTTTACAATATGACATCCCTATTAATAGGGATAATACATAATTAATTAATGTTTGATATAATCAAATATTTTTTTACATAAAATCGAAAAATACAACAATTTGTATTAGACGAGATACAACATGATTTGATTTTATCAAATCTTAGTCAAATACATATTATCCCTAGTCGATACATATAACAGATTTATTATTACAAAATTAGTAAATAAGTTTGTAACAAAGATACAAGAAGATAAACAAAATTTTTCCGAAGCAAAATAGATATTAAGCTATACCATGGCATGTAATATTTTGAATACACTCATTGATTCTTACCTTATATGATAATATCCATTTTTTTATATCCGTCATGTTTCAATAATGAAATGAAACCCAACTTTTGAAACCCTATTTCAGAAATTTAGATAATACTTTGCGTATGTTGCTATGTAGTGAAACCCTAATTTCAAAACATAAATCGAGGAGTTGGAAAAATAAATTCATATCAATCAACATAGTCTTAACAAATTCTCGTGATTTTGGTGTACCATGTTTCATGAATTACCCAGCGAAATACAGTGAACTGTTGCGATTTTTTGTAATTTTAGGGGAGATAAAACACTAAATGTTGTTTGAACCATTGTGCACTTCACAGTCACCAAGAAAGCAACAAATATGAGGTACAAGTATTGCAACCTTCAAGTCCAGCGGTGGATATTCGGGTACCAAAGGCTCCAACTCACCCATAAGGCTTAGACTCTGACACATTATAAAACACCAAATGATAGTAGGAAATGGCAAACTACGTTGGAATTCGATGCTCCCTGCAAACTGCATTATTTGTTCATACACCATCATGCCAAAATCTAATAGTTTACCAATAGCAACAGCGTGGATGACCCTAGCATGAAAGGGTTCTAGTAGGCATTTTTTCCCAAGGTACCCAATTGCATAGTGCAATGACGGAAAGAGCTTTGAAAGGTACACGCAAATGGTGCACTGATAGTCCTCTATCTGGCCATCTCATTCCACTCAGCCCTGTAAGGAATTCGACAATAATATCCAAATCGTGCTCGTACCGATTATCTCTGTCGAATGAAGGTAAACCATGAGCAGCATTAATTTTGGAAGGAGTAAAATGGAAGATTTCATTTCTAAAAAATAATTTTTCAAAACGATCCAGATCATGAATTGGTACATTGGATTGGGGGTCATTACTAGGTGTTCTGAAAATGGGAAGGTTGGACATGGATTCATCATCATGGCAACTAGAAGATGTGAAATCATTAGACATTGTTGTGGAAAAGTTCATCCCGGTACCAGCATGATCATTCTCGGATTCCCTTTCATCATCACTAGCTTGGGAAACACTATCCCCATCCCAAGACGAACCACCTTCAACGTCTTCATGCGAGTCCAACGACAAGTCTACTACGTTGTTCAGACTAACATTGTCAACCATCCAGTTTGGGGCGACCCCACACTCTATATTTTTCAATAGGTCTAACATTGTCGTACCCCAACTACTTAAACCATTGCACCCATTTCCTTCACCTCTTGTTAAGGGAATACAACCACTGGTTCCATCCACATATACCTGCGGGGTCCCCTGTGTGTCTAAGAGACAACTATCATCGAGATCGGTCAAGATTAGAAGACGAATATTCTTGTCATTCATTTTTTCTACTTGGTTTATGTCAAAGTTAGAGGTCTCGGGATTCATCTTCAAAACCCAGTGCACTGCTTCTCTAAGCAACTCAAAATTATGGACAGTGCTAAGCAAACTCACACCCAACTCAATGCCTCCAACATACTCAACGCCATTCCAATGAGCGTTAGCATTGACAAGAATGATTGGAAAGGGTGCCATCACACTGCAAAAACAGATCACATTAACAGAAAACACGTCAAAAATTATAAATGTCAAGTGCAAAACATGAAAAGGATATACAGTACAATCAGGTGATCATATAGGTACTCATAAAGGTGATCATATAGGTCATCATGTAGGTACTCATAAAGGTGATCATATAGGTCATCATGTAGGTATTCATAACGGTGATCATATAGGTCATCATGTAGGTATTCATAACTATGATCATATAGGTCATCAAGTAAGTTAAATCTGTGTACAAATACCATTCGTTATTAGGAAGATGCTCATTACATCCTACTTCAACATAAAAAAACGGATATTATTGAGTTATTGCTACTTCTAACATCCCATTTTCACTCCTCATAGAAGAATATATATGCATTAAAAACTAATTTAAAATAAAAATTTGCTACTTCCATCATTCCATTCTATATCAACAGAGAAGAATATATATGCATTCAAAACCTAATTCAAAGTAAATCCATCACATAATAATAGAACATCAAGTTATTATAAATTAAGCACTACCATTCTAATCCAAACTTTGCACCATTGCTGTCGTAAAATAAACTTTTCACTCTTTCAACAGGAAAACAACAAAGAGAATAAAGAATATCAATGCACCCATATTCCCCTCCCGTAGATTAGAACGATGATGTTAAGGCCAAATTAGATCAAATAAGTCAAGAACTAAGAACCTCTTTCAAAACAATTTGTCTTTCTCTTTAATAGGCAGCCACTTCTAAATAATCATTTCACACTACACGCTATAAAGAAGAATACATTTTAATTCCCTTCAGCAACTGTTCCCCCATTATATTCGAGATCCAAATAAGTAAGCACATAATAATATATGTGACCAATATTATATGAAGCTTGCCCACGGCGTAATGTAATTGAAAATGGACACAATTATGCAATTGGTGACTTCAAAAAATGGGTAATTAACTCACCCGTAGCTCCATATCAAAATACAAAACTTGTATGCATAGGAAATTGTATAGCACTCAGGCTTTAATAACAATATACAGAATGGATGATTCAACATCACTTGGAATCACAAATTGAATAAAAAAATTTAAGATAAAGCCCTCAAAGGGCACAAGCATACCTACGATGATTGCGAAATTGAAGAGGGCGTAAAGAATACTTTGACGATGTTAGAACGGAGAGCTTCACAAACTAAGATGACAACACGACATGGTTCTACCAGACGCGATTCAACAAGGGCGAAGCTTTTGCTTAGCCGTTCAGTCGATGGGAAAATAGGCCAAAATCCAAATTGTAGATGGGCTTCGAAATCAGTTTCAAATTACAATTGTGGATGTGATTCGAGATTTTAGTTCATCGGGATGTTAGATTTCTGAGTTTTGAAAGAAGAAAATTGAGATTGATAGTTTGTGATTAGAGCTATTTTCACCTACATTTTAGTGTCTTTTTATATGTGTTTTCGTATTATTTCATCCGTATTTTATGTGTTATTTGGTTGTGTTTTGTGTTTTTATTGAAATGTGTGTGAATGAGCTTAAACTTAAGATTTTCACTTTTTATTTGATGCTAAACATGATAAGGAAGATGTAGAAAAAAGCGGATCTCAATTCGGAGTTGAAACGAGGAAGAACGAGCCGAAAGAGTGAAAGAGGAGAAGAAGCTGCACAACACGGCTGGCCGTGTGCAGGAACACGGGTCGTGTCTTGAACACGCCTCGAGTTCCGCACACGGGCCTGTGCATGAGGCCGTGTGATGTCGCCAGAAACACCAACTCAGCCACCCCTGTGGCCGAGCGCAGAGCACGGGTCGAGCGCAGAACACGGGCCGTGTACCGCGCACGGCCCTGTCCTAGAAGCCGTGTGCAGACACCAGATTACACAACACGGCCACCCCTGTGGCCGTGTGCAGAGCTCGAGCCGTGTAGGTGTAATTCCTGCTAAAAAATCAGAATCTTCTAGAAGGCCCACATGGGGTATAAATAGACCCCATTTTAACATTTTTCAGGGGAGATCCGAAATCCTATCATCTACACACACATCACACACCTTTCCTCCCATTTTCCACCACCATCTAGATCCACCTTCATCCACTTTGATCCATCTTCATCCATTCCATCAATTCTCCACCAAATCTTCATCTCTTCCATTGGGTGTGAGAGATCTCAAGATTTCAAGAGCTAGAGTGGGAGATCCACGAGTGTTGAAGATTTCCTACAAGAAATTTTTGGGGAAGATTTACATCTCTTTTGAATCTCTTTTGGATTTAGAACTATGGATTTGTGTAATAGATCATTTATGTGTTTTGTTACCCTAATCATGTTAGGCTAATCCCTCTAGTGGGATTAGGAATATGAAGAGCATATTAGATTTATATTATCATGTGGATTAAATTGGTTTTTCATTTAATTGATGTTGATTTCTATTCATGGGATTTAATTGCTTTGATATTGTGATAGCATGGTTTGTTATTCATGAATGTTTATTGGTTTAATGGATTGTTGATCAATGGATTATTTGTGGTAATTAAGTGCTATTATGATGTTCATATGTGTATTGCTTGGAGTGAGACGGAAACGACCCTCTATAGTATTAGGAAGGCATGGATAGACATTGAGTTTGGGTTTGACCGAAAGGATATTTGAATTCAATGAGGGGAACCAATCCATTCGTTGGCCTTAGTACACAAAAAGGGAGAGTTTAATCTAACTAGTACCTAGATGGAAGGGGTTAATGTTGGGCTTTGATCTTAAGTGCTTTTGGGAGTCTAAAATGGATCAACAACCTTTGTAACCCGAAAGGGAGCTTAGGATACAATCGTGATCACCCTTAGTCTACATCAATTGAGTTGAATTCCGTTTGCATGATAATATGAATCGAGTGTGCTTGGATGTTTCTAATCCCATGTTTTTCCATACTTGAACTTTAGCACCCATTTTCTTTACTTGTCATTTTTCTTATTTGCTATCCTTATTTACTTATTACTTGTTTTAGTTGTTAATCAATCTCAAAACCCCCGATCATCTTTACAAAAACAACATGAACATGATCTCACGTATTTTGCTAGTCCGAACATAACTCCTTATTGGATTGATAATTTTTCTTGGGATATACTACTACAACGATCGAGTATTCTTGCTCGTGACTGCTATAAAAATAGGCAAACAAGAAAATGGCGTCGTTGCCAAAGGGGAGTTTGACGGACTAGTCGAGTACTGTGTTATTGTTTTAGTTGTTCTTGATAAGGATTCTTTTTATTTTCTTTTATTTATTATTTGTGTTTGTGGTCTCATTCTTTGACTTTTCGTAGATGTTTTATGATCACAAGATCAAAGGGAAATCAATCGATCATTCCTTTGAATTTGGAGATTTAAAAGGACCGCACGACAAAGGAAACGAGAGAGGCGTAAAGCTAGAAAAGAAAAAAATATGGAGAATCAACGGGGAGACAATGTTAATTATGACCCACCCCAAGATCCTTTACAAGATCAAAGGGGGGTACAAGAAGGAGTGCAAGAGAATCAAGCGGAGATAATGAGGAATTTTTTTGCTCAAAATCAAGAGTATATGCAATTGCTTGCAAATCAAGAAGCTCAAAGGATATTTCAACAACAAGAGTTGCCAAGGCCTAGAGCAATTCGGGATTACTTCCAACCGAGGGCCGTGCACAATATGGTTCCTCCGGTTCAAGCTAATGATTATGAAATCAAGACCGGATTGATCAACATGGTTAAAGCAAATCAGTTTGGGGGAGGTCCTCTTGAAGACCCGAACACTCATCTATCTATTTTCTTGGAGGTTGCAAATACCGTCAAGATGAAGGGAGTGTCGGAGGATGCTATTCGAATGAGGTTGTTCTCTTTTTCTTTAAGAGACAAGGCTAAAGCATGGTACAATACAATTCCTTTGGGAAGTTGTAATACATGGGAAGATCTTGAGCAAAGGTTCCTAAACAAGTATTTCCCTCCTTCAAAGACGCTCCAATTGAAAAGCCTTATCACTCAATTTAGGCAACTTCCGGATGAAAATTTTTATGAAGCATGGGAACGCTACAAAGAGATGCTCCGAAAGTGTCCTCAACACGATTTTCATGAGAATCAACAAGTGGCTTTCTTTTACCAAGGGTTGAATCAACAAAATCGGATGCATGTAGATGCCTCATCCGGAGGGTCTATATTTGGAGTGTATGCTATGAAAGCCATGGATATTTTTGAAGACATTGCGATGAATGCTTATCAATGGCCTTCCGAGCGAGTAATGGGAGGTTATGCCTTTGGAAAAGTAGCTCAAGTGGAGAGTGTGAACAAAGTGAAGAGTGATGTGTTTCAAAATGAAGGAATGAAAGAATTCAATGAGAGCATTCAAGCTTTAACAAAGCAATTGAATTTGATCACTCAAGGAGTAAGCCAAGGGGGAAGCACAAGTGCTATTGTGAATGATGAGAGCCATGTTATGCAAAGTATAGAGGATGTTGCCTACTTAGATAGGAGAAATTACCAAGGAAATTTTCAACGTCAAGGGAATTTCCAAGGTAATTATCCTTCTAATCAAGGTAATTTTCAAGGAGGATATCAAGGACAAGCTCGGGGAAGCAATTTCAATCAATCAAGTGGAAATTATCAAGCTCCGAGGAAGCATGAAAATCTTTCTTACTCTAATCCTCAAGCCGCCGTGTCATATCCTCTGGGATTCGATCCGAGTGCTAAACCACCAAATGGAGAGGGGAAAGCATCGGTGGAAGAGACATTGCTAACATTCATGAAAAAGATGGAGGCTAGAATGGAGGAAAATGAGAAGAAATCCGACAATAGGATGAGAGCTTTTGAGTATCAAATGGGTCAAATTGCTTCTTCCGTGGGATCTCAACACCAACAAGGAAAGTTTCCATCTACCACGGTAACTAATCCTAAAGAAGATTGCAAAGCTATCACTCTTAGAAGTGGAAAAGAGTATGAGGAACCTCCTATGCCTAAAGAAGATAGTATTGTCATTGAAAGGGAAGTGGAAAGCAAGGTGGAAGAAGGGTTGGTGCAAGAAGAAATTGAAATGGAGGAAGTAAGCAAGAAAAAAGAAATTGTTGAGCAAAAGAAAGATGAAGAGAAGATAGAGAGAATTCCAAAGTGGAAAAAGGCAAAGAAGTTAAGGGAAAAGGAAGTTGAAGTTGAAAGAGATAGTTGGGGAATACCCAAGACTCAAGTACCGGTTCCTTTTCCTCAAAGGTTCTTGAAGAAGGGTTTGGATGAGATGTTCAAAAAGTTTCTTGAAATCTTCAAGAAGATTCAAATCAATATCCCTTTCGCCGATGCTTTGGATCAAATGCCTCATTATGCTCGTTTCTTGAAGGACATCATGGGAAAGAAAAGAAGTCTTGTGGATAATGAAATGGTTAATCTAACCGAAGAGTGTAGTGCCATTCTACAACGGAAACTTCCACAAAAATTGAAGGATCCGGGTAGTTTCATTATACCATGTGAAATTGGAAAGAACAAGAAGAACAAGGCTCTTTGTGACCTCGGTGCAAGCATTAATTTAATGCCTCTCTCCATATTCAAGAAGCTTGGATTAGGTGAAGTAAAGCCTACTTCCATCACACTTCAATTGGCGGATCGATCTATGACACATCCAAAAGGAGTAGTTGAAGATGTGTTGGTGAAAGTTGATAAGTTCGTCTTTCCGGTCGATTTTGTTGTTCTAGATATGGAGGAGGATAAAAATGTGCCATTAATTTTTGGGAGACCGTTTCTTGCTACCGGGAGAGCTCTTATTGATGTGTACAAAGGAGAATTGAAGTTGAGGGTTAATGATGAGGAAGTGGTATTCTCTCTACACAAGGCCATGCAATATCCAATGAATGATGAAGAATGTAAAAGTGTAGATGTTGTAAAGGGAAGTGTCGAGGAGAGTTGGCCTTCCATTGTAACCAAGGATCCACTTGAACTTTGCTTGAGCAATTCTTTATCTCTTTCTAATATTTCTACTACTTCTCTTGATTTAAATGAAGAATTGATTAATTGTTTGCTTGATCTAGGTGATTGTAGTGAAGCTCAAGAGGTTGCAGCCGCCATCTCAAGGGGAAATGAAAAGTTCTTACCACTTAGAGATCCACTCGAGCAAGAAGAGAAAAAGGAAAAGAAGGTGGAGTTGAAGCCTCTACCCAATCATCTTACTTATGCCTACCTTGGTGAAAATGAGACATATCCGGTAATTGTATCATCATCTCTAACTTCTAGTCAACTTGATAAATTGCTTAATGTCCTTAAAGAGCATAAGTCGGCTATTGGTTGGTGTATTGATGATTTGAAGGGAATTAGTCCAACAATTTGCATGCATAAGATAAGACTTGAGGATGAAGGAAAAGCTTGTGTTCAAAACCAAAGAAGACTTAATCCTATCATGCAAGAAGTGGTAAAAAAAGAGGTTCTTAAGTGGTTAGACTCCGATATGATTTTTCCTATTAGTGATAGCCCTTATGTGAGCCCGTTGCATGTAGTATCTAAAAAAGGGGGTATGACTATAGTGAAGACCGATAAAGATGAGACCATAGCCACTAGGACGGTGACGGGGTGGCGTGTGTGTGTTGATTATAGGAATCTTAATGAAAACACACGTAAAGATCACTTCCCCTTACCTTTCTTGGATCAAATGTTGGATAGGTTGGCCGGATATGAGTTTTATTTCTTTCTTGATGGGTATTCCGGGTATAACCAAATTCTCATAGCACCCGAAGACTAAGAAAAGACCGCTTTCACTTGTCCTTATGGAATATTTGCTTTTCGAAGATTGCCATTCGGACTTTGCAATGCACCGGCCACCTTTCAAAGGTGTATGATGGCAATCTTTGAAGGATTAATTGAGAATATAATGGAAGTTTTCATGGATGACTTTTCGGTGTTTGGTTCTTCTTTTGATAATTGTTTGTCTAACCTTGCTATTGTTTTGAAGCGATGTCAAGACACTAATTTAGTGTTGAATTGGGAGAAGTGTCATTTCATGGTAAATGATGGCATTGTACTTGGACATCACATCTCTTCAAAGGGATTGCAAGTTGACCGAGCCAAAGTTGTTGCTATAGAGAAGCTTCCACCGCCAACAAATGAGAAGGGAGTACGATCGTTCCTTGGTCATGCCGGGTTCTATCGTAGATTCATCAAGAATTTTTCTTCATTTTCTAAACCTCTATCTCATCTCCTTGAAAAAGATGTGCCATTTAAGTTTGATGATAATTGTTTAAATGCTTTTCAGGTGCTAAAGGAAGCTTTGATTTCATCACCCATCTTGATCACCCCCGATTGGAAGGAGCCATTTATATTGATGTGTGATGCAAGTGACGTAGCTTTTGGAGTGGTTTTGGGGCAATTAAGAGAGAAAAAATTCCGAGCTATTTACTATGCAAGCAAGACATTTGATGCGGCTCAAAGGAACTACACTACTAGCGAAAAAGAGTTCTTGGCGGTAGTATACGCATTTGATAAGTTTCGTCCTTATTTGGTAGGAACGAAAACTATTGTATACACCGACCATGCCGCTATCAAGTATCTCATGGCAAAGAAGGATGCAAAGCCAAGGGTGATAAGATGGGTACTACTTCTTCAAGAATTTGATATTGAAGTGAGAGATAAGAAGGGCACGGAGAATGTGATAGCCGACCATCTTTCAAGGTTAGAGTCGAGGGAGCATTGTGAAAGTACTTATGAGTTAATCAAGGAGGTTTTTCCCGATGAAGAAATCTTGGAGTGTGATTGCTATCAAATTGAAGCTTTAGTGGAGCAAGAAGGAAGCCCGTGGTATGCGGACTATGTGAATTACTTGGCTAGTGGAAGGAGGCCTTATGAGCTTAATAAGTATCAATCCAAGAAGTTCTTTCATGATGTTAAAAGTTACTTATGGGATGATCCATTCTTATACAAGATGTGTAATGATTTTCTTGTGCGAAGATGTGTGCCCGAGGAAGAATGGAATAGTGTGTTGGAGTTTTGCCACTCTTCACCTAGTGGAGGCCATTTTGGAGCTCAAAAGACCGCTGCAAAAGTCTTACAATCGGGGTTGTATTGGCCATTTTTGTTCAAGAGTTGTAAGAAATTTGTAGAGGGTTGTGATCGATGTCAAAGGATGGGAGGAATCTCCAAGTGGGATGAGATGCCCCTTAAGAGCTTTCAAGAAGTGGAGATATTTGATGTGTGGGGCATCGATTTCATGGGACCATTTCCTCAATCTAATGGATTCCTATACATCCTATTGGCGGTTGACTATGTATCGAAATGGGTTGAGGCCATACCTTCAAGAACAAGTGATGCTAGAGTAGTCATGGGGTTTCTAAAGAAGCATATCTTCACAAGATTTGGAGTACCTAGAGTGTTGGTAAGTGATGGGGGTAGTCACTTCATAAATAAGCTCATGGAGAACATTCTCAAGACTTATGGAGTGAAACATCGAGTGTCTACTCCGTATCACCCTCAAACGAATGGTCAAGCTGAAATTTCTAATCGACAAATCAAACAAGTCTTAGAGAAAACGGTGAGTGTGAGTAGAAAGGATTGGTCAAATAAACTTGATGATGCATTGTGGGCCTTTCGAACCGCATTCAAGACCACTCTTGGTATGTCTCCTTTTCAAATTGTCTATGGCAAGTCTTGCCATCTTCCAGTGGAGTTAGAGCATAAAGCTTATTGGGCCATTAAGAAGTTGAATTTTGACATGAAAGCTTCGAAGAAGGTAAGATTCTTACAATTGAATGAGCTTGAGGAATTTAGAGAAAATGCTTATGAAAACTCAAGGATTTTTAAGGAGAAAACCAAGAGGTGGCATGATGCTCGTTTGAGGAAGAAGAGCTTTAAAAAGGGTGAGAAGGTGTTGGTATTCAATTCTCGACTAAGACTTTTCCCGGGCAAGTTGAAGTCCAAATGGAGAGGGCCTTATGTGGTAAAGGAAGTACTTGATGGGGGAGCTCTAAAGGTTATAGATGAGAACGGGGGAGAGTTCTTGGTAAATGGTCATCGTGTGAAGCACTATGTGGATCCATCACAAAGGGAGACCCTCTTTGTGGATACTTTATGTGAAAGATGAGCTAAACATTCGTCTAGCTTGAAGACGTTAAACTTAGCACTCGATGGGAGGCACCCCATCACTATCTTTATTGCTTTGTTTTTGTTGCTTGTTTGTTTTGGCCTTGTAGGTTGATTGTGCTCATGGAGAAAAATGCACATTGAAGAAAAGAGAAATGCTTCATGGATTCAAGTTGATATGTCCAACACTTGTTGCAAACTTAATTCGTGACTCTTGTCTCGAGTTAAGTTTGGGGGGTGCTAGTGCGTGGTGGATATAACTTGAGTCATGTGGATGCAGTTACTTCTCTACAAGAAGATCATCAATGAAAACTACAAGGGTAAGTCTCACCACTTTTTGCAAACTTAAGTCTCAACTCTTGTTTCGATTTAAGTTTGGGGGGAGAGTGTGTGGTGTGACTCACCACTTGAGTATGATTCTTGTAAAATTTGACAAATTTTTAAAAAAAATTTCTCATGAGTTTGGGTTGATTTAGGCATGATTGGTGGTGTTGAAGTGCATGATAGTCCATATTTATAATGAAATTGTTGAAATAATGGTGTTTGTTGAGTGTTTGAGAATGAATGAGAGGTATTGGAAGCATGATGGAGCTTGAAGCTAACGCTTTCCTTACCAAATGCCTATTGAGGGAGTACTCTACACCTTATTATTTTATTACTTGAAATGATTTGATTTTGATTTGGATTGTTGTGACTAGCATGCTACTTCATTTGTTATGTTTATGGGAGGTTTACTTTCGTACATTAGGATTTCCTTTTCAATAAAGGTTGAGATGGATGTGTGCTTAATTTTCTTATGGATGATGGTATTTTGTGTTTTTGCATGTTTTGTGTTTTTGTTGTGTCTTGTTTGTTGAGTCCTTATTTGTATGTTATGTGATTTTCATTCTTGTCTTGGGATGTTTGGTGGTTTGTTTAGGGATGTCGTGAGTCATTTTTGAATGTGAGTGATGATAAGTTGTGGTGATAAGTGATGACAAATTATGATTAAGAATCTCTACACTTTCAAATTGTGACATGTTTTACTTAACTTGTTCAATTTTGAGATGAATGTGGTGTAATAAGTTCCTTAAGGTCCGAGCACAAGCTTGTGAGCATTTGAGCCTCAACCATGCATACATGGTATTTCTTCATGAGTGGATCGATTATGTTTGATAAGTTAGAACTTGCTCAAGGACTATAGGAACGAGCCCGATTAGTGGAGATTGGTGAAATGATCTAAGGCCATCCTTGTTATTATAGTCATTGCCATATATGTTCCTTACCATGAACATCATCCTTAGTTAACCATTTTGAGCCTATAAGCCTATTCCTTGTGAATTTAGCACATTACAAGCCTTAATTACCCATTCAAGCTTATATATACCTTTGTGTGGGTGATTGAGGAGATGGTAGCTAGAAAGGATTGATTGATTAGCAAAAGAAGAAAAATGACATGGTAAACAAGCAAGAAAAAGGATGAAAAGAGCAAAACAAGAATGCACATGCAACCTCAAAGTAAGAAAGGAGCAAATCAACATCAAAATGCTCAAGTAAACAAAATTCAAAGATAGGAAGCATGCATCAAAAGAAGCTCAATCCAAGGAAAGTTAATGAATAGTGCTTGAGATTTGTAAAGATAAGCAAGGAAGAAAAGAAAGTGAAGAAGTTGAGGAAATTGGCCATCTCTTTGATTACTTACACATGATTAGTCACTCTTATCCATATACTTCCTACCCTACCAAAGAGCCTATCATTATATCCTAATTAAAGACCTTTTTGATCATTGATTGAAACTTTGGTGGTTTGTGAATATAGTCCACGAGCAAGCTTATAGTGATTCGAACCAATCGATTAATGAGTGTGATCTACCCTATTTCAAAAGAGTGTTGAGAGACATCAATATCCATTGTGAGGCTTGGACTTAAAAGGGGACTATATTACATTTTATTCTCTTTTGATTGAACTTGTTAATTTCCCATGTCATGATTTTAATGTTGTAGGATGACTTAGCATAGTTTGTAGTTATTATTGCTAACGATGTGTTATTGCTTATGTTCGTTTAGTCTTTTTCTAGGTGAAAATTTCTCCTTTTGGTTTGTCATTTTCGTTGCTCGGGGACGAGCAACACCTTAAGTTTGGGGGGTTGATTAGAGCTATTTTCACCTACATTTTAGTGTCTTTTTATATGTGTTTTCGTATTATTTCATCCGTATTTTATGTGTTATTTGGTTGTGTTTTGTGTTTTTATTGAAATGTGTGTGAATGAGCTTAAACTTAAGATTTTCACTTTTTATTTGATGCTAAACATGATAAGGAAGATGTAGGAAAAAGCGGATCTCAATTCGGAGTTGAAACGAGAAAGAACGAGCCGAAAGAGTGAAAGAGGAGAAGAAGCTGCACAACACGGCTGGCCGTGTGCAGGAACACGGGTCGTGTCTTGAACACGCCTCGAGTTCCGCACACGGGCCTGTGCATGAGGCCGTGTGATGTCGCCAGAAACACCAACTCGGCCACCCCTGTGGCCGAGCGCAGAGCACGGGTCGAGCGCAGAACACGGGCCGTGTACCGCGCACGGCCCTGTCCTAGAAGCCGTGTGCGGACACCAGATTACACAACACGGCCACCCCTGTGGCCGTGTGCAGAGCTCGAGCCGTGTAGGTGTAATTCCTGCTAAAAAATCAGAATCTTCTAGAAGGCCCACATGGGGTATAAATAGACCCCATTTTAACATTTTTCAGGGGAGATCCGAAATCCTATCATCTACACACACATCACACACCTTTCCTCCCATTTTCCACCACCATCTAGATCCACCTTCATCCACTTTGATCCATCTTCATCCATTCCATCAATTCTCCACCAAATCTTCATCTCTTCCATTGGGTGTGAGAGATCTCAAGATTTCAAGAGCTAGAGTGGGAGATCCACGAGTGTTGAAGATTTCCTACAAGAAATTTTTGGGGAAGATTTACATCTCTTTTGAATCTCTTTTGGATTTAGAACTATGGATTTGTGTAATAGATCATTTATGTGTTTTGTTACCCTAATCATGTTAGGCTAATCCCTCTAGTGGGATTAGGAATATGAAGAGCATATTAGATTTATATTATCATGTGGATTAAATTGGTTTTTCATTTAATTGATGTTGATTTCTATTCATGGGATTTAATTGCTTTGATATTGTGATAGCATGGTTTGTTATTCATGAATGTTTATTGGTTTAATGGATTGTTGATCAATGGATTATTTGTGGTAATTAAGTGCTATTATGATGTTCATGTGTGTATTGCTTGGAGTGAGACGGAAACGACCCTCTATAGTATTAGGAAGGCATGGATAGACATTGAGTTTGGGTTTGACCGAAAGGATATTTGAATTCAATGAGGGGAACCAATCCATTCGTTGGCCTTAGTACACAAAAAGGGAGAGTTTAATCTAACTAGTACCTAGATGGAAGGGGTTAATGTTGGGCTTTGATCTTAAGTGCTTTTGGGAGTCTAAAATGGATCAACAACCTTTGTAACCCGAAAGAGAGCTTAGGATACAATCGTGATCACCCTTAGTCTACATCAATTGAGTTGAATTCCGTTTGCATGATAATATGAATCGAGTGTGCTTGGATGTTTCTAATCCCATGTTTTTCCATACTTGAACTTTAGCACCCATTTTCTTTACTTGTCATTTTTCTTATTTGCTATCCTTATTTACTTGTTACTTGTTTTAGTTGTTAATCAATCTCAAAACCCCCGATCATCTTTACAAAAACAACATGAACATGATCTCACGTATTTTGCTAGTCCGAACATAACTCCTTATTGGATTGATAATTTTTCTTGGGATATACTACTACAACGATCGAGTATTCTTGCTCGTGAGTGCTATAAAAATAGGCAAACAGTTTGAATTTTTGAAAGACAAAAAAAATGGAAGAAAGGCGCGGTGGGATTGAAAGTTTGCAAGGAGTGAGGGGTGATGCCAATTCCTGGGTCGGGGTGGGTGGGTGGGGTTCCAGGGGGCGGGTTTCGCTGATATTGGGGTGGTTTCGGGGTGGATGGGAAGGGGGGTTGAACCACCCCCATGGTAATTTAAGAAAAAATCATCAGGAACTTTTTTGTCCAAAAATTTAATGAATGGTAAAATTGATAAAGTTGTAATGAAAATGTTGGTATTAAAAGTTGAAAAATCAGAATGGGTATTTTTCACTATTCGCACCCCAATATTAATACCTGGACTTCTTACTTCTCTTCATAATCCCTAGATATATTCAATTTTGTGTGCTTAAGAGACTTAGAACAGACAATATTGGAAAAATTGATGAGCGTTTTCTCAACACACAATTAATCCAAAAGTATGAAGGATATCAATTGTAGTCTCGAAAGGTGACCAAGTGAATATCGAACCCAAGGGACGGCGTATTATCAATTTAATTATTATCTAAATTAATTAAGACAAGACAATTACGTTTTAATGGTTATCTAACAACTAATATGCTGGAAATTAAATAACAAATAAAATAAACTATCACTCGAAGGATACGAAAGTGGATCAAGTAGGAGAATAGGTAGCTCTAGGATAATTCAGTTTCACTAATTAACTTCCCTTCCATGTGTCAATGTCCGACGTTACCTTGTGGAATATGGACGCATCACTAAACCATGCATATCTACTCTATAGACACAAGTAAATATGCGTGTAACACGTGTGAATAATCTCGGAGCAAGAGATATAATTCACCCCCCTTCTAGGTACTATCAGTATCAATTATTTCCCCCTAGGATTGGTACTCTAACCCGATATGATCTCCCTTTATAGGTACTATGAAATTATATTCTTTATCCTACTTATTAACCCGAATTCAATTCAATTAATAAGTATTCATATATGATAGTTCTAATGAAGCTTCGGAGCCCTCTCACTTAGAATTATAACATGGAATCCTGCTCAGCAGTGAACGCACTCAATCAATAACCAAGATATGTATTCAGACTCTACGCAATGATTATTGATGCACAAAACAACTATGAGTATGGATTAAAAAGGCACAATCTTATATAAAATAAACCACAAGTAGTGTTGTACGGAGTGTACACATGGAAGTTCAATTAACTAGATAAAACCTTCACAACCCTAGTTCTACAAAAAAGGCTCTAGCCCATGGTGTTGTAGGAAACACACATAGGTGTTGGATAGATCTTACCCGGATGTCCGGAAAATATAAGATAAATTAGAAAACGAATAAACCCTAGATGTGGCGTCATCGTGTCCTTCTCGCTCTTGAATTCTCCTCTTAGTTCTCTCCTTGATTCCACAAACGAATCTTCAAAGTGATGGATGGATAGAGAAAATGATGATGGTTGGGGGGTGATCCCCCTTGTGGGGTGTTGTATGTTGTGGCCTCTCTTCTCCTCTCTTGTATTGTGTTGTGTTCCTCCTCTTTTTTGGGACTGTATAGACCTCCTTTTATACTTGTAATCACGTCTCCTAGGCTTGGATTGGGCTTTTCAAGTGATCACACGCGTTTAGGCCTCGAAAATACGGATTTGGTAAGTTCCCGAAGCGCGGTTCGACCTCCCAAACAGGTCGAACCAACCCCTACAGGTCGAACCATGGTCGAACCACCCTTCTGGACGTCCCAGCTGCATGGTTCGACCAGCCAACAGGTCGAACCAGCATGTCGTGGTCGAACCAGCATTTTTTCCGTTGGGTTCGACCTCGGTTCGACCTCAAGCAGGTCGAACCAATTTGCGCAGTCTCTCCGTTTCGCGTATAACTTTCACATCTGACCTCCGAATTGAGTGATTTTTGCACTCACGCAATTCTCTCTTTCTGCGCTTTCTATCCATATAAAGAAATCATAAAAAAACTAAGAATTGAATATGTAACAGGCCATGGAATGTAGCACTATAATTCTGTTCGGCATAGCTCGCGCGGCGTCACCACTTTGCTCATAACTTCCTCGTTCGGACTTCAATGATGGTGTTCTTTACGCCAAAACGATTCTCTCTTCAGTGGCTTTCTAACCATATATCACACCAATAGTTTTGAGCTTAAAAACAATACAGAATAATTATGAAAGTTGGATGTACATTTTCAGCATTCTTGCACAAATTGCACCTTTTCTCCAACTTTGCACTTTTCATCCTTTTTCCACCTAAAACACAATAAAACACCTCAAGTGCACATGATTCTCACATATATCGAATATAAGACACTTGTGCTCATATATGACTACAATATCAATCAAAAAGGTGTTAAATTGGATATTAAAACACACTTATTTTCACTCTCATCAATCCCCCAAACTTACCCGTTGCTCGTCCCGAGTCAACAAAATAAAGATAAAGAGAAAGAGTAAGAAAATTAGCGGGGAAACAAGGACTATGACCAATACCCCATTCAAAATACAATTGTCATCAACTTAGGTCATGCAACTCTTATCACGTGTAATAATCAATTCAAAGCATAAGAGTTAAGATAATCACCACCAATTCAAATGCTCCATTGACATGTTCTCACGGAAAGTATATATCACTCGTACTCAAGTGTAAAAGATGTACACTTATGTGTTAAGGTGTTTACGCTCAGATTCAATTCAAGTGCATGCGTAACCATAAGCTTGCCAAACGTCTCAAGCTCTTCACCACTAAAAGTATGATTCGACAATGGGATCAAAAATGACTTTTCTTTTGGATGTAATGTTGGCTCTTTGGTAAGGGTAGGAAACATATGAATAAAGTGATCAATTAGTAGAGAATTAAAACCGGAGATCTTATGTACTGCAGATTTTTCACTTCAATGCTATCCAACTTCATGTTCTTCTAATTTTCTTTTCTCTTCTTTCCTTCAAGCTCAACATACTTTTTCTTTTCTTCAAGCACATCCTTTTTTTCCCGAGGTACCAGTTTCGGGCACTACCTCTAACATCTTGGGTTACCAGTTTCGGGCACTACCCCTAAGCAACTTATTTTTAAGCTCATATTTTTGTTTTTGCTCATAATCACTTGTACAGCTCCAAATATTTTATTCCTTCCAAACTCCATGAAAATCAATTCACACACTTTGACAGCATTTAATTCTCCACTAAATATAGAAATTTAAGGCTCAAATAGGATATCAAAGTGGCTATCTTCATAGGTTACCAAAGAAATAAGATTTTTAGGCTCAACGGGGTTAACTACGGATATATAATTATTTGGTAGGAAATTATTTGGCTAAGTGACTCATAAATTCAAAGATGGCCTTAGATCATCTCCCATCATCTAACACACATGTAGTTTCAAGTAAGACAAGAGGCAAGTTCTAGAATACATACACAAGAACGATACTCACCAAAAAAGAAATATCATGTGATTATGTACATGATCAACGAGGCTCAAAATCTCACATGGGTTTTTAACAAGTAACAGAGCACTTTTCATGGTAGGTAATATCCCACAAGTACACATAGAACTTCATATCACAATATAACTCAAGTACATTTCCTTCATCAATTTCAAGAGCATATGAATTTCAAAGATAATTTTAACAATATAAGCTCACATGGATCACCACCATAAACTCAATCCTTCCACTCCATGAATTAAAAGCACATATAAAAATTAGAAAAAGGAAACGAGGGCACCTGATTTTTCTTCAACGTACGCACGAGCTCCTCGTGTCAAAGCCTCAATGTATAACTCATCTTGCCACTCTTTTACCTTTTTCTATCATCAAAGCTCAAACAAACTCATCATCACAGGATTCATCAATAATAAAATAGGAGAACTATAAGAAAGAATTAATTGACTATGTAATCGACTCCACACACTAGAAACACCACTGAACACTAGGCAAATTGCGAAAAATCGACACATCAAAACCGATTTAAGTTTCAATATACCGCAAAAAATCAACTCCCCTAGCAAACATTACAAAGAAAATATTATATTCTTGGTGCTTCAATGAGGTAAGTACATCACACCCCCCCAAACTTAGTAAAAACGTAAGTTGAAACTAAGTTTGCAAAGATGTAATTGCCGAATAATAAGCACCTTAAATATAAAAATTTCTTACTCACACGAAAGAAATAAAGCAATAAAATGGAAGGGCAAGCCCCCAACAGGCGCTCATGTTTAACATCGTAGAGTCACGAAGGTAGAGGACGGTCTTCTCGCATCCTCACCTTCAAATACTTTCTTTCCCTCTTCTTGTCTACACTCAACACCTTACCTTTCTTGGTCACAAAAATATGATCATTGAAATTTCCTTCCTCCCATGGCTGTCTAGACTCCTCCTTGTCAACCTTCCACTTAAATTCAGAGCACCTGTCTTAGAAAAATTAAGATTAAACAAGTTAGAAACCATATCAATGCTCTTGCACGATTGAGTCTCCATGGTCATCTTCATTGCATGATCAAGAGAGAAAACCACATCTTCATTATCCATCTGCAGTCTAAGCTTATCCGCTCTCAACTTCTTTGCTCTTTCCCACTTCTTCTCCATTGTAAGCTCAGTATTCTGCTCATGTAATGGTACTGGAGTAGCATCAACATCATGCGGAGCATTTGGCGCAGAAATGGGTGCGTTCTGAGAGGATTCGGCCTGGGTTCGACCAGGGGTACTGGTCGAACCAGGTACATAGTGGTCAAATCGAGCACCTGGAAGTCCATTCTCACCTTGCATGTTGGATTCGACCTGGATTCGACCAGGGGTACTAGTCGAATCGGCTATGTCGTGGTCGAATCGAGCACCTGGAAGTCCATTCTCACCTTGCATGTTGGGTTCAACCTGGGTTCGACCAGGGGTACTGGTCGAACCAACTCCCCCCAAGTCGAATCAGCTCTCTGGAATATTTCTGCCCTCCAGTTCGACCTTGGTTCGACCAGGGGTACTGGTCGAATCGATTATGTCGTGGTCGAATCGAGTCCGTGATGAAACAGGGTGCTTCGCAGAGTGCAGTTCGACCTCGGTTCGACCTGTTGTGCTGGTCGAACCGGAATGCCCCAGGTCGAACTGACCATCTGTAAGATTTATGGTCGTCGGTTCGACCTGGGTTCGACCTGATGGACTGGTCGAACCGGTAGCATCGTGGTCGAATCGAGAATTTGTGAAAACAGAGTGCTTCAGATGGGGTGATTCGACCTGGATTCGACCTGAGGCCATGTCGAATCGACTGGCTGTTGGTCGAATCGAGGCGTAGCTTCTGCCGGATGTCTTTTCGTAGCTAGATTTGACCTCCCTGCACGCTTCGACCTGTGGGACAGGTCGAATCATAGTGTTTTTGGTAGAATCCGCTTCCTTTCGCCTCAAACTTCGACTCCGGCTTCATTGGGCCCTCGTACTGCGTTTTAAACCTTAACGTGATGGCTTTATTCTCTAATTTTTGTGTTAATTGATTCACGTTCGTGGTCATCTGCCCCATAATCAAAGTAAGCTCCTTCATCTGCTTAGATAAATCTGCATGATCAACATTCATTCTAGCTTCGATGTGGTCAATCCTTGCATCGTTCTCAGCCATGTATCGATTGAAGGTATCTTCATCACTCTTCACTTCTTGCTGCTTCATATTAGGCCCCCTTTGTGTCAACTCTGTGATCTGCCTCTGCTGGAACTCTAGTAGCTTGTTGATGTTAGCTAGACTAGAGACGATCTCATTATCCCTATTCGACTTCACCACTTGATGTTCAACCTGCGCTACCT
Source organism: Pogostemon cablin (assembly GCA_023678885.1). NCBI lineage: Eukaryota > Viridiplantae > Streptophyta > Magnoliopsida > Lamiales > Lamiaceae > Pogostemon > Pogostemon cablin. Next base: position 17,842,099 of record CM042977.1, on the reverse strand, counting down.
CGCCAAGTACATATGATCCTCTATCTCTCTCTATTGGCCAGTCAGGTGAATTCATAGAGATGTCTTCAAACAACTTTTCTGCTTCAAGTGCTGTCTTTGATAACAGCGCTCCTCCTGATGATGCATCAATAAAAACACGCGACTCAAAATCCAATCCATAGTAGAAGATGCTTATTTATTCAGCCTTCGGCATTCCATGCTGTGGACACCTCCTGAGCATGTCTTTAAACCTGTCCCACGCCTCATAAAATTTCTCACCCTGATTCATAACAAATCGAGTGATCTCTTGCTTCATTCTTAAGTTCCTTGAGGGTGGCATGTATCTCTCCAAGAACTTCTGCTGCAGTTGGTCCCATGTATTGCAATCAGCTGGATCAAGGGTCTCATACCAAGCTTCCAACAAGAACTTGATTAGCGTTTTCTCAACACACAACTAATTCCCAAGTATGAAGGATATCAATTGTAGTCTCGAAAGGTGACCAAGTGAATATCGAATCCAAGGGACGACGTATTATAAATTTAATTATTATCTAAATTAATTAAGACAAGGCAATTACGTTTTAATGGTTATCTAACAACTAATATACTGGAAATTAAATAACAAATAAAATAAACTATCACTCGAAGGATACGAAAGTGGATCAAGTAGGAGAATAGGTAGCTCTAGGTTAATCCAGTTTCACTAACTAACTTCCCTTCCATGTGTCAATGTCCGACTCTGCCTTGTGGAATATGGACGCATCACTAAACCATGCATATCTACTCTATACACACAAGTAAATATGTGTGTAACACATGTGAATAACCTCGGAGCAAGAGATATAATTCACTCCCCTTTCTAGGTACTATCAGTATCAATTATTTCCCCCTAGGATTGGTTCTCTAACCCGATATGATCTCCCTTTATAGGTACTATGAAATTATCTTTTTTATCCTACTTATTAACCCGAATTCAATTCAATTAATAAGTATTCATATATGATAGTTCTAATGAAGCTTCGGAGTCCCCTCACTTAGAATCATAACATGGAATCCTGCTCAGCAGTGAACACACTGAATCAATAACCAAGATATGTATTCAGACTCTACACAACGATTAATGATGCACAAAACGACTATGAGTATGGATTAAAAAGGCACAATCTTATATAAAATAAACCACAAGTAGTGTTGTACGGAGTATACACATGGAAGTTCAATTAACTAGATAAAACCTTCACAACCCTAGTTCTACAAAAAGGCTCTAGCCCATGGTGTTGTAGGAAACACACATGGGTGTTGGATAGATCTTACCCGAATGTCCGGAAAATACAAGATAAATTAGGAAATGAATAAACCCTAGATGTGGTGTCATCGCGTCCTTCTCGCTCTTGAATTCTTCTCTTAGTTCTCCCCTTGATTCCACAAACGAATCTTCAAAGTGATGGATGGATGGAGAAAAGGATGATGGTTGGGGGGTGATCCCCCCTTGTGGGGTGTTGTATGTTGTGGCCTCTCTTCTCCTCTCTTGTATTGTGTTGTGTTCCTCCTCTTTTTTTGGGTTGTATAGACCTCCTTTTATACTTGTAATCACGTCTCCTGGGCTTGGATTGGGCTTTTCAAGTGATCACACGCGTTTAGGCCTCGAAAATACGAATTTGGTAAGTTCCCGAAGCGCGTTCGACCTCCCAAACAGATCGAACCAACCCCTACAGGTCGAACCACCCTTCTGGACGTCCAAGGTGCATGGTTCGACCAGCCAACAGGTCGAACCAGCATGTCGTGGTCGAACCAGCATTTTTCCGTTGGGTTCGACCTCGGTTCGACCTCAAGCAGGTCGAACCGATTTGTGCAGTCTCTCCGTTTCACGTATAACTTTCACATCCGACCTCCGAATTAAGTGATTTTTATGCTCAAGTGATTCTCTCTTCCTGAGCTTTCTATCCATATAAAGAAATCATAAAAACTCTAAGAATTGAATATGTAACAGGCCATGGAAAGTAGCACTGCAATTCTATTCAGCACAGCTCGCGCGGCGTCACCACTTTGCTCATAACTTCCTCGTTCGGACTTCAATGATGGTGTTCTTTACGCTAAAACGACCCTCTCTTCAGTGACTTTCCAACCATATATCACACCAATAGTTTAGAGCTCCACAACAATACAAAATAATTATGAAAGTTGGATGTACATTTTCAGTATTCTTGCACAAATTGCACCTTTTCTCCAACTTTGCACTTTTCATCCTTTTTTCACCTAAAACACAATAAAACACCTCAAGTGCACATGATTCTCACATATATCGAATATAAAATACTTGTACTCATATAAGACTATAATATCAATCAAAAAGGTGTTAAATTGGATATTAAAACACGCTTATTTTTACTCTCATCAAGAATCAAACTTTGGAAGCTTGGAATTAGACTCCACGTAGAACCCCCAACATTATCCAACTTTGGGATCTCTGAAACAGCTGATGCCGGAATCGCGTCGCCGCTGTACCTCTCTCTATCATCCCGAAAATTGAAGATCTCCTGCAACCAACAACACCGGTCGTATCTGTCGCCGGAGGCACCCCTGTCCGATGCGACGGTCGCTGTTTCTCACGTCGCCGTATGATTGAGGAACCAGCCGTCGCAGTTCGTCGTCAACCACTAATGAACCAACCATCATGCAAAATCACCACCGGTAGCTTCCCATCGACATCCGCCGCTATCTTGCCGAAGACGTGAACCCATCGGAAACCTACCTCAGTAAACCTCTTTCTATCATCCTCAATGGCAACTATTATGTCCTAGAATTTTTCAAACAATTTTAAGTCAGAAAACGGCGTCCTTTTGCCACATGGTTTGGTCAACATGTTTGATATTTGATAGTCAGCATCGGGCAGCTCCCCACCTACCCAGTGGTTTGAAATGCAAAACCATATTAAGGTAGTGTACTTATTTATAAATACTCAAAAGTTTGGACTAATTTGAAATTGACAAAAAGGTTGGGGCTTTATACGTAATTAACCCATAAAAAATTACATTAATTTATAATCTTATACTCCCTCCCTCCACTGTCAATCTATCAATTTTACCATTGGGTCGTCCACTCTTAATCTATCTATTTCTACTTTTAGATACATGGGACCCACCCACCCACTAATACAATTAAAATATGGACCTACACACCTCACTAATACAACTACCCACTACACATTAAATAATAGTACTCCTTAATCTACGCGCAAAAAGCAAATGAATAGATTGGAGATGGACGGAGGGAGTATTAAAATACGCCATTAATTTATAATTTAAAAATTAGATAAAACACTTGCAGAAAACTACATGTTAATAAATTAAAGGGTAGTTCTTGTACGAGACCGTCTCACGAATCTTAATTCGTGAGACGGATCATCCATTAACCATATTAATAATATTTTAAATTAAATTAAATTAAAAAAAATGGAAAGAATAAGGGCTCTGTTTGGTACATCATGAATTAAAGTTGAACTGCACTAAAGAAGTTACGCTCCTAATTACCAGCGGCCGGCCGATGTTTTCTTAGGGAGGATCTGCAAAATTCATAATCTGGTCGTAATGTTATTCTTAATATTTTTATTATTAGATAGTTCTAACTGTTATCAATTTATTTTTATTGGGTATCACTTTATTATATTAAAATGTTAATTATATCACTTTTCATTCATCTTACGAATTGTTAATAAAATAATTTAATTAAAGGACTATCACTTTTTTCTTATCATGTATCACTTTTTATTTAAAATGTTATTACTTTTTATTATTTCAATAAATAATTCAATTATATATATAGCATCTTTCTTTAATTAAGAATCACTTTTAATTAAAAATGTTATCACTTTTTATACATTCCATAAATTGTTCGTGAAATATATTTTTATAATTAATTATTACTTATTATTAAAAATGTTATTACTTTTCTTTTATAATGTTATCACTTTTCATTTACTACAAATTGATCATGAAATAGTTTATATCACTGTTATCACTTTTTATTAATTAAGGTATCACTTTTCATTATAAGGATTATCACTTTTTATCATTTTCACGGAAGTTGTTTCGTAAAATGGTCTCACACAAGTCTTAGTCATTATAAATTATTTATGATATAATTCTAATGAAAAATTATCACTTTTATTTGATTAGTATCATTTTTTATACATAAAAAAAATTATACTACTTTCTAAAAGTATTATCACATTTTATAAATTTATAATATTTAAATTAAAAAATAAATAAAATAAATAATAAATTTTAAATTATTGTATTTTTTAAAAATAAAAAACACAAATTAAAAAAGAAAAAACATTATATATATAATGCAAGAACTAATTAATTTCGTTTTATAATTAATTTTTCAATTTTTTTATTTACTATCAACCAAACAGGGTCCTTTAAAATTTATTAGTTCGATCAATGTGTGATCCGCCTCACATAAGAGAATCCGTGAGACGGTCTCACCAAGTCTTTCCTAAATTAAATGGTGTAGATTATATATATATATATATATATATATATATATATATATATATATATATATATATATATATATATATATATATATATATATCCCGCTCAAAATTTTGGGCCAAAATCTCTCTTTAATTTCTCATTTCTTTTCAATTTCTCTTCAATATTTATGATATAATTCTAATGAAAAATTATCACTTTTATTTGATTAGTATCATTTTTTATACATAAAAAAAATTATACTACTTTCTAAAAGTATTATCACATTTTATAAATTTATAATATTTAAATTAAAAAATAAATAAAATAAATAATAAATTTTAAATTATTGTATTTTTTAAAAATAAAAAACACAAATTAAAAAAGAAAAAACATTATATATATAATGCAAGAACTAATTAATTTCGTTTTATAATTAATTTTTCAATTTTTTTATTTACTATCAACCAAACAGGGTCCTTTAAAATTTATTAGTTCGGTCAATGTGTGATCCGCCTCACATAAAAGAATCCGTGAGACGGTCTCATCAAGTCTTTCCTAAATTAAATGCCGCTCAAAATTTTGGGCCAAAATCTCTCTTTAATTTCTCATTTCTTTTCAATTTCTCTTCAATTTCTCCTCAATTTCTCACCATTAATTTTAGTATGCATTTCAATAATACATTTAGTCAAATCTTCCTTTTATAAATTTATTAGGAAATCAATTAATTGCATTTATGTATCCATAGAATAATTATCACTCACTATTTTTACATCGATTTTATTTCTACTCTTATTTAGAAACCCTAAAAGAGAAGCAATGTGATTTTATGGCCATCTGATTTTATTCGGTTGGTCAGTGAAAAAACATAAAATTTTTATTTAATTATCTTTGATTTTGATTTTATTTGTGTATGCACTTTTTTTTTAACAATTAACATGTTAAAATTTGTTTTAATTTGAGTTAATTATTGAAAAATTTTGGGTTGTATTTGAAAATAAGGTTAAGTATTTAAGAAATTATTTGGAATTGTTTATAACATATATGATGATTATGTAATGAAATATAAATATTAATAAAAACTTTAAAATTATTGATTTTTTATAATTACATTAATTTATTATATATGAAAAACGAATAAAGGTCGTATAACGTCGATCCAATTAAAATTACTTAATTTATTACACATAAAGAACTAAACTAAATATACATATCATCACAATATAAAACCTCATACATATGTATTCCCTTCGTCCCATTCTAATAATTATATTTGTTTTTTGCACGGGGATTAAGAAATTTAGTATTTTAATGTGTATTGAGGTGAGATAAATAATATTTTAATACATAGTGAATGATTGTATTAATGTGGCGGATGAATCCCATTGAGATATTTTAATTACTTAATTGTGTGGGTCTCATACAAAAAAAAAGTAACTATTATTAGAATGAAACACCTAATTTTAAAATATGTAATTATAAGGATGAGACGGAGGAAATATATAATTATATGTGTTTATATGTCCACGATGAAATTATATATATATATATTTACTATTACAAAATATCTATATTTATATAACTTTTTTTTTTTAAATATATCCCTGTGTAATGCACGTGTTAAAATGCTTGTATGCATGATCTAAATTGATATTAAAAAAAATGATTCATCATCTTATTAAATTAGGGAAATATCAAAGTGATTGACTGTGGGAATTAAATTAAATAAATAATAAAGGTAAGAAACATTCCTAAAAATCAAATCAATATTATAAACAGCTGAATCAATCACTACAATTAACTTAAATTACTAATTGATATAGGATATTAATTTACATAATTGATTAATTATTATTACAACATACTATAAGTAATAAGAGATAATTTACAGGAAATATAAGAGTAAAAGTGTGGTAAAGAAAAATAAAGGAGGACAAAGTTGGAATGTTAACAAAACCTAAACCAACTGTAACATATTATAATATGTTTTACTATTAAGATTAAAATTTATTGTGAAACGTATGTATTATCATTATTTTATCAGATAATGAAAAGTTAAAAGTTGTAAAATATAATAATGAGAATGATGCATTCAAATGAAATAATTGTAGGATTATAAATAGCATCCATTAATAATTAATGATATATTATAAGGTATTAAAACTAAGGGTAAAAATGTTGTAAACAAAAATAAGTAAGAACAAAATGAAAAGAAAAAAAGTTTTACAACCCCAATCACTTTTAAGATAATAAGATTAAGATTAAAATATATTAAGATATTAAAATTAAGATAAAATTGAGATTAAGAGTAATGCGATAATTACATGAGAGCGAAAAAATTAGGATGAGAGAGCGGGGTGAATAGTAAAGGGGAGATGCCTCATTCACAAAGTTAGGGTTCATATGATTCATATGAATTGAATTTAGGATTCGATTGGTCTGAATTTTTCAATTGGGATGACAAGGAGGTCAATCATAATAATGAGATTGGAAATGATTGAAGGGTAGAGAGCAAAATGATTAAGCACGAATTTTAATTCCTCTAAAATCAAACAAGCATTAACAACAAAAATAAATATATCTCCATTCCTATTAACCCCATCCAATAATTCCAATAATCCCAATCAATCACCTCCTTAGTATAAATAAATATTATGGTAATGGGTTAAATGGACCGGATTGAATAGTTATTACATTAAAAATTGCTTTAGTAATTGAGCCATGTTTAATGGAATAAAAATGGAATAATTGAGGACATCCCCAATTAAAATGAACCAAAGCGGAAAACATCAATATAAATATCAGAAACACTCTTACAAACTTGATATATATAGTTTAGTAAGTGAATTCAGATTATTCCCCCGCCAATCCTATATATAATCAATTTAAGTATCACAAACACTCTTATAAACTCGATTTACATAATTTAAAATTATGTGAACTCAGAATAATCCCCTATCAATTTTATATATACTATGTACTGAAAGCAGTTTAAATTAAAAGGTTTACACCATGAAAGAACTAACTAAGTATAGGATAGAGAGGGAGTCCTTCTCACATGAGAGTTACCTGCGTCAAAAAATTATATACAATTGCGGTCCATGTGTAGGAAAGCCTGGCGTGGGTCCAGCTTTATCCCCAGCACTCCAATCCATCCAACCAACCAACAACTTCACGCGGCGCGTGACAACACGTGGGCCCCACACCACATCCACCCTTTCATTCCACACACATGCACTGCTGCTACGTCTCCGCTCCACATCCAGTACTCTCTTCATCCTCTACTGACACTGACCTCTGCATATCCCTACCCTACCCATTCCCATACTCATACTCATACCTCCCCCCTCCTCTCTCTGTTCATCCCCTGATTTGAGAGTATGTCTTCACTCTGCTTGCTTCGCTCCAAATTTCTCCTTTGCATTTGATCCATGCCTTTTGAAATTGGTCTCTTTCTGCCGTCATTAACTGGATGTTTCTGTGTGCGTATGAAAATGATTTGATTATCGTGTGTAACTGTTTGAGTTTTTGGTTTGATATCTGATTGCTTGATTGGAACACTAGATCACGATATGTATTTGATCATGAATGGATGATAATTGTTATTCTACTTTGAATTCTGTTTCACTTAGAAATTTATGTAATTTGTAATTATGTTTAGTCTGAAGTTAACTATTACCTGCGAACAGAATCGATAGAGATCAAACATCATTTGTTTCTTCTTTCTTTCTTTTTGGAGATAGATTGCTTCATCTCATTTTTTGGAAGTCTTTTTTTTTTTCCCTAAAAATAATTTTATGGATTGAATTGCAATCTATATCAGGACGAGAAAACTTTAATACTAGTGACTCTGTGAGGAAATATTGTATTGATAATTTAGTGTTGAATTCATTTTATTGGGTTACGTGCAGAAGTCTGAAAATCAAGGTTAATGTGTCGTCAACAATTCTGTTCTGAGGATAATGGTATTTCTGCAGCAAAATACAGTAGTTAAAAGGCCTAATGCACAACATTTTGAGATCTTGGGGATCTGGGTTGGCCTTCTTTTGGTGATTTGATTTGAGTGATGGGTTGTGTTTATTCTAAGACATGTATTGGTGAGTTATTTGCTCCCCGGGATGTTAAGCTTCAAGCTATTGGAGATTTGAAAACAGCTACAAGTGAGATTGGAGTATTCTCTGCTGCTGGTTCTGATGAGGAAGGGGAAAAGAGGGACCATTTAAATCAGTTAAGTTCAACCACTGATCATGAAGTGGGTATTACTCGATTGTCTAGGGTGTCGTCTCAGTTTTTACCTCCTGATGGCTCAAGGGTTGTGAAAGTTCCCTCTGGAGCTTTTGAGTTGCGCTATTCATTTCTATCTCAGAGAGGCTACTACCCTGATGCCTTAGATAAGGCCAACCAAGACAGTTTTTGCATTCACACTCCATTTGGGACGAGTCCAGATGATCATTTCTTTGGGGTTTTTGATGGTCATGGCGAATTCGGAGCTCAATGCTCACAATTTGTGAAGCAGAAGTTATGTGAGAATTTGCTGAGAAATAGTCGATTTCACATGGATGCAGTTGAAGCATGCCATGCTGCTTTCTTGACAACAAATTCACAGTTGCATGATGATCCACTGGATGACAGCATGAGTGGAACAACCGCAATTACTATTCTGGTTCGTGGTAGGACGCTCTATGTAGCCAACTCAGGTGATTCAAGGGCTGTTATAGGCGAGAAAAGAGGAAATGATATTGTAGCTGTAGATCTTTCAATTGATCAAACACCTTTTAGGCCTGATGAACTTGAAAGGGTGAAGCTTTGTGGAGCTAGAGTTTTAACATTAGATCAAATTGAAGGACTAAAGAACCCATATGTGCAGTGCTGGGGAACTGAAGAAGGTGATGATGGTGATCCTCCTAGACTATGGGTTCAAAATGGTATGTATCCTGGCACAGCATTCACTAGAAGCATTGGCGATTCTATTGCTGAGACCATAGGCGTCGTTGCAAACCCTGAAATTGTGGTTCTTGAGCTCACGCAAAATCATCCTTTCTTTGTGATCGCTAGTGATGGAGTCTTTGAGTTTCTTTCCAGCCAAACAGTAGTGGACATGGTAATTTTTCTTTCCCCCTCCTGCTTCTGCCATATCCTTTAACTGCACTTAATTTCACACTGTTTTAATTGAAAATCTGAATGAGCACTATTGCCCCTTGCCCAGGCAATGTCATAACTCTTTGGAGTCATTGGTTCTAATATTTGAAGATGCATTAGGCAAGCCATATTTTTGTAAAGGTTTCATTTAAGGAATAAGAAGTTATTAGAAAACTAATTCATAAAAAGGTATACTGTTTGAAATATCGATATGAGATTAAAAAAAAAAAACATAGCAGCCTAATATTTGAAGATATCCTTTGCAGTTGGGCATTTGCTTTATATTTTGGATAAAATTGTGTTACCATGAAACTTCAGAATTTCAATCCTCAATGGCTATCCTCCAGTAATTGGATAATGCAGGAATTATTTTATGGATGAGCTAATATTATGTGGAGTGGTGCATGTCGAATGATGTGGACATTAAATGAATGTAATAATATGTCTCAACTGAATCTCAGGCTCTGAGTCCAACTATCACATAGGGCTCCATAAGAATGAAATTGTGGGTTGGTATTATAGCTGCTTTAATTCTTTGAGGTAAACCAATTTAAGGTTCCTTTGGATTTCAATTTTAATATAGTATTTATGTGCTGATTAAAGTCTAACTTACAACCTGCCAGTTTTATTTTCTGTTCCACTTAGAATGTTTGAAATGCTAGTGCTAGGAACCATAGAGAGGTCTTGACTTCTTATAAATTAAAAGAGTTAGACCAGAATTGATAGCATATCAATTTAGCAAATGAATTATGGCATAGCATTTATGCTGTTTGTATCTCTTAGTTCTTGATTTTTTAAATAATTTATACATCACTCTGAGCACTATGAAGTCTATTGGTGGAATATCACATAAAATCCTTTTAATTTACAGAATTAGCTGTTCAATTAGATGAAAGCCAAAATCACGATGTCTAATATCTTTTGGTGCTTCTACCTCCCTAGCTAGTATGATTCCAGTCAGAATACCAGGAATACTATCACCTTAAGTTTCTCAAGTTAGACAATTTCAATTAGGATGTCGCACTTAATATATAACTAATGTTGGTTGCATTTGGTTAAGGTTTTTCTTCTATAGGAATTGGGCTTGAAAAACTCTATTTTAAGTTAAAAGTCCAGCATAATTTGTGTTATGATTATAAGCAGAAGGCATAAGTTCCTTCAACTTGATACACACTCGCATGAAATCACAAACCGGGAGTAGAAGAATGAAAACAAAAGAAGATTTAAGTGTTTTGGAGATAAAATTCCTACATCCACCGAGTAAGGGAGGGAACTTTATTTATCATAGGTTACAAGTGTGGGAAAGAACACTGTTAGTGGCTAGAATACACCAAAAGAGCAAGAATAAGCAAAGCTGCAAAATATAATCAACCAGGCTGTTTCATGGCCTTGTATAGCAGCTTAAACAATCTTGAAAATAACTACCACTACCCCTAATTAACAGCTGGGAATGAGATCTATCCAGAGCAACTGAAATCCAATCAAAATTCATCCGTTTGATACCAGAAAAACTGCTCCAAACCGCTGCCAGCTGTCATCATCACATTTAATAGTTGGTTTCTGGTTGTAATTGTTATCTAGGCTTTGGAACCTTTCGTGCATACTTGTATAATCACTTCTTCACAATATTTCATGAACTGATACATCCCATAAGCACCTGATTGTTTAAAGCTTACTACCATAATACCAATAATTTGGAATCTAAAGATCCTACCCAAAGTTTTTAGGACTTGTATTTTGAATTTAAGTCCATACAAACCATTTATCAAATGGAGGCTACCTATAATTATTTTTAATATTGTCATATTTGAATTTTCCCATTATTGCCTATTCCTTTTTTTTTTTTTAATCAATGAAGCTCCTTTTATGCCATTCATTTTCCAGGTTGCTAAACATAAGGATCCACGTGATGCTTGTGCTGCAGTTGTTGCCGAATCATATCGTCTGTGGCTACAATATGAAACTCGGACAGATGACATCACTGTGATAGTTGTGCATATAAATGGTTTTAATGATGTAAGAAGGGATATTGATTTCATGTATCTTCATCATTATGATCTTAATGCTTTTTCAAACTCTAAAATTAATTATTTCATGCATACACAGACTGCATCAAACCAATCAGCAAATTCAGATACAGTTTTAAAACCACCTTTGCCTCAAGTAGTTGAAGCATCAGGATCAGAGTCTCCATCTATTTTCAATTGGAGATCCAGAAATCAGCGGGCAAGGCATGATATATCTCGTGCACGACTCCGTGCACTTGAAAGTTCTCTTGAGAATGGGCAAGCTTGGGTTCCTTCATCTCCAGCCCATAGAAAGACCTGGGAAGAAGAAGTAAAACTTCTCAATTTTCCTCTTATATTCTTTGATACATCCATGCTACTGAGGTAGTTGATTTGTAATCCATATATTGCAGGCTCAAATAGAACGGGCTTTGCGCGACCATTTTCTCTTCAGAAAACTCACTGATTCTCAATGTCAAGTTTTATTGGACTGCATGCAAAGAGTTGAGGTGCAAGAAGGAGACATAGTGGTAAAGCAGGTATCTTCTATGACATTATAATCAATTGCTAGAGCAACGATTGATCATTTTAAAATTCTCTTTGACTGTTTAAGGAGTTTTGATAAAGTGAATTCTGTGAACAATAGTTTCAGCCGCTTGGAGATATAAGAAACATTTTCATGTGGTTTCACATTAACTACCTGAAGGATGATAATCACTATTTCAATTATTCATCATGGAGTAGTTTCTGCCATGATCACCAGTTGTGCTGATTAGCTCAAAATTTTATATTATGCACATAAACCCTTAAATAAGTGATGGCTACAATGGCAGTCCTATATAAACATGTACTGGCTACAATGACAGTCCCATATAAACAAGTGCTGGCTACAATGACACAGTCCTATAGTTAGTGAAATCATTAGATAGCCCAAGGATGCATGCGGTGAAAAATCTTGATTTAAACTGTGTTGTGAGATTGCAGCATTGTATTTATCTTGTATGAATGGAGCAACTCAGTAGCACAATTTCAACACTGTTCGTGTGGGTATGGATGCTGCCACACTTGCTATCACACTAAAATTTCGCCTCCCACAACACGTGTTCAATGTGGTCTGTTGTGCTGCCTCGGTTGTTGTCTCTTCGTTGTTTTAGGGGCTGGGTAATCCAGCATGTCAAAGTACGTTAATTTCTCTCCAAGAAGGATTTATTTATATTGAAGAACCAACAATTTCCTATTTCAAACTAAGTGGGAAGTTGGAGACTTAATGGAGGGGAGTTAGAAACTTCATAGGTCACAACTGATGTTGGAACGAAATGCACGTTCTCTGAGTCTAATAAAGATGTCCAAAGCAGTGTGCCTCGAATAGAAAATCCATATCAGCACCCAGGTGCCATTTTCGGTGTTGCACCGAAGTGTTGTCGCACTTAGAGCAGCATCCGTCTACTCATTTTGGAGCGTTGGAGAGAGAGAGAGAGATCTTTCCTCCTGTGCTATTAAATCATAATGGGAGGTCTTATGATTTACGTCTCTAGAGTAGTTGTTAGATCTTAGTGATAGGTCTATTTTACGGGTTTGATGGGTTGAATTCTAGAGTGTTGAATTTGATCTTTGCGAATCCTTTTGTATTCACTAATTTTCCAAGTTTAGCCATGAGGCCGCCACAAACGTAAGTTTGTGGATGAGTTAATTGTTGTGTTCTTGAGTTGCTCTGAGACAATCCTGCTGCTGCTACAAGTATTGGTTGGAGTGACACCACATCTCGAACAACACCTCGCCCATACTGACAGCACCACCCCGGCACCTGCGTTAACGAACACAATCAATGAAAGATGGTCCACCAGTAGTGCAGAATATGTAGGCTCTCATTTGAATGCGGGAACACATAATTGAGTTTTCTAAATCCTTATATTCCTACAGTGTCTATGCCTGCATTTCATGATCCTATTAAATAATACATCACATACTGAGCTAAAAGGGTGCTTCTACTATGCATATGCTTCCTTCAGTCATGTGAATTTTTCTTCTATTTTGGACTGTAGTGCTAGTTTGTTGCTGTTTATACTTTATGTCTAGCATGCATGAGTCTGTTGATGCTAACATATTTGTTTGAATGGAGTTTTCAGGGTGGAGAAGGTGACTGTTTCTATGTAGTTGGCAATGGGGAATTTGAGGTCTTGGCAACTCAGGTGCAGCTAATTTCTATAATAAGAAAAGCATATGTATTATTGTTAGAAATCATAATTCTGTTTATTTCTAACTTCTAAGAGAATTCTGGTTAATAAAACCATCAAAATATATTTCGTTAGATTTCTCCTCAAAAGAAACTAGCTTTCAATCTATAATTTTTTCTGGTTATATTTTTGTCGACATATCTGATATTTTTCTCACTCTGAGCTCATGTGCCAGGATCAAAGAAATGGAGAAGTGCCCAGGGTACTGCAACGTTACACTGCTGAAAAGTTGTCTTCCTTCGGGGAGCTGGCACTGATGTGAGATATCTGCCTTTTCCTGTTTCCTTTCTGTTGAGTTAAAGAAAATTCTCTTGAATTGGAAAAACACGTTCTTATAATACAACCTAAAGGCAGCCGTATAGTTGGGATGGAAAGATTATCTGATGGATGTTACATAAGCCTTGAAAAGAAAAAAACAGAATCTCAAAAACTACTGATATTTTGAGAAGGGGGAAGTATTTTAGAAATAAGAAAATAAATATTGATCTTAAATCACCAAATGATGGGAGATAATAGGTGAAATAACTCCCTGATGAGTAGGGATATCTAGGATAATTGTTCCCCCTCAATTTGTGATTTGATGTTTAGCATTGCCTACTTGGTTACACCCTCCATCCCAAAGAACCCTTCATACTTTCCTCATTTGTTTGTCACCCTTCACTCCAAAAAAAAAAAAAAAAAAAAAAATTCACCTCAGCATATGCTCTAATTTCAAAATTGCCACCTCCACTTAACACACATAACATACTTTATAATTTATATAAAAACACTAAATTAATCCCAAAAAGTCAAAAAAGTTGGTCAATAAAGTATTTTTTCTTAAACAACGTGAACAATAAACATGAAGCGTTTTCTGGGTCGGAGGGAGTATAATTTTTCAGAGTTCACTTTTAAAAGAGCCTTATTAGAATGTTCAATGTTGGCAGCTTGAAAAGTAGTTATCAGGTAAGAAGTGATAACCCCCTCATCTATCTATATCTAGCATAGTGAGAATCAATTTCGGTGCTACTTTGATTCACAGGCAGTAGTACTAGTTGCCGAGTAATTGTCTCTAATTCTCTTTAAATAGCCCATAGAAAACATCTCCAAATTTTGTTGGCCATGGCTGTGAATCCAGTCTAATCATGCTGCTCATAACACCTACTCTTTACTTTTCTGTTTCACCGAGCTAAAATGTTTCCCCCAACATATGAACAACCTTCACCAGGTGTCCTTCTATGATGCTGAATGTTTCAATATACAAGGTCTAAATTTTCATTGGTGGATCATTCATAAATCTGGTGACTATCCAATGTTAGGTTTTGTGTGGTAAAGGTTTATCAACTTCCTAATAAGTCGTTGATATTGTACTTCATGAATTGAAAGTCTGGTCTGTTGCAAGCCAAGTTTAACAGTGGAGTACAGTGTTTTTTATGGTTTATGCACAAGCAGTCAAGCATGCCAGTCTCCATTAGTAGATCAAGAATGCATTTTGTCTTAAGAACACAGATCCCTTTCTTGGATCAAGCAGAAGCTACTTCTGCCTTTAAAAAGTATTGGATTCTCGGATATTCTTTAGTCCAAAGTCTGCAAGAAATAAGAAGGCTTTACAATGGTTAATATTAACATTTTCTTTATATTAATCTCCATTAAGAATTATATCATTAAAATGAACAAGGAGAATGGCTATTTGCTACACTGTAGATAACAAATAAAGTTTGATCGTTTTGATTATAAGCATTCTGCTTCATGACTCTGTGATCCCATTAAACCAAGCTCAAGGAGACAGTTAGACCATATAAAACGTCTGTATGCTTACATACCTTATCAGAGTTATTGTTTATTCAACAAGAGGAAATCTCCATTTCCACTCCCTTTTCCAAATCACTTTTGAGGAAGGCACTCTCCCATCGGATTGGTGTAATGATACCATATTAGCAACATGAAAGAGTAGGATTGTAATAATAGCTTAGCAATCGGGGTTAATGCCTCCTCATAGTCAATACTATAAGCTAGAGGAAATACTATTTTCAATGATGAGTCTTCACTCTGTCAACACTTAAAATACTATTATATTTTCATTATGTCAACACTTGCATCTAATTAGTACAGCAAATATTGAGGAAACTATTGTGTTATAATTGTACAAATTAGTAATTTCTTTTATTTCTTAAATGTTCTCATTGAGCCACAACAGGTGTTCTACATATTATGCTGGCTATCGATCACATCAATTTATGTGTTTTTTGTTATATACACGTGTTAACATCATCATCTATGTTCAATTTGTTAAATGACAGGTATAACAAGCCTCTCCAAGCTTCTGTTCAAGCTGTGACCCCCGGAACTCTCTGGTCTCTTAAAAGAGAAGATTTTAGAGGAATTCTAGTGTCCGAGTTTTCTAATTTATCCTCATTGAAGTTACTTCGATCAGTTGATCTTCTTTCAAGGTTGACAATCTTACAGCTGAGTAATATTGCAGATTCACTTGTTGAAGTGTCTTTCCATGATGGTCAGACAATAGTTGATAAGGTATAGTCTCTAAATAGTTTGCTTTTTAGTTGCATCTCTCACTTATTATCTTCAATATATCTATGCAGAACGAAGAAGCCCTGGGTTTGTACATCATACAGAAGGGAGTCGTAAAAATCACAGGTGAAACAGATTTGGTAAAAAGTGTCCATGCATCCAGTCTCATGCCTGCAGTTGAGAAGCAGGATGATGGTGTCTCTGGCAAGAGCTTTTCAGTGGAGAAGGCTGAGGGGAGTTATTTTGGGGATTGGACACTTATTGGTCTGCGCCTTTCTTCCTTGAGTGCGGTTGCTATTGGCGACGTGGTTTGCTCCATCTTAACAAAGGAGAAATTTGATTCAGTTGTAGGTCCTCTGGCTAAGCTTTCACAGGACGAGCATAAGTATGTTATTTATTTCTGCTTTTAATAGTCCCTTGGCTGATTCTGTGTTTCTTTTTTTGTAAATAATGTCTTCATTTAAAAATCACATGCATACCTCTCTAAATATTCAATGTTGGTATTTCTTATTCTTGTAATCTTTATATATGTAGTTGTACATATCCCAGTAATCATTAACTAAAGGTCACATGCCTGTTATTTTTTTTAAGGTCAAAGCACTTCTCAACTAGCACAGAATCTGTAAAAGATTTGGACACTTCAACTATTAAGAAGATTCAGTTTTCTGATTTGGTAATAGAAAAGTTCTCTTGCTTTATTTCTACTTCTTTAATTAACTTCCATGGAAAGAAATAATATTACCTTTTTCTTTTCCGAAGGAATGGAGAGCTTGTTTGTATTCCACAGATTGCAGTGAGATTGGCCTGGTCAGCATAACTGACTCTGGTTAGTTTTCTGCACCTATATTTTTTATTGCATTAACAGAAATACAATGTTGTTTTCACGCGCATGGTGATATCAATTATGGCTTTCCCACCTGGTCACCCGTGCTCTTTCTCTGCTGGATTACCTTATTTTTTTATTTACTCCCAACTTAAATTGGATTTAAATTGAGCTTCTCTTTAAAGATGGTTAAAATTTAGCTTCCATGAATGCACTTTTGACAGTGGTCATTTTGTTTACCTTCCTTATCATCTGCAGAAAACTTGCTTAGTTTGAAAAGATTTTCAAAGAAGAAAGTTAAAGAACTTGGTAAAGCAGATTTAGTACTGAAGGAGAAGGACCTATTGAAGTCTACAAGCAAATCTGTTTTTGTTCCTCGAGTTATATGCACTTCTGCCGATAAAAATTATGCTGGCTTACTTCTGGACACTCGTATTGCTTGCTCTATGACATCAATAATTCACACTCCACTGGATGAAACATCTGCAAAATTCTGTGCTGCTTCTGTTGTTATTGCTTTAGAAGGTTTGCACAAGGTTGGTTAAACATGTCAAATTCAATTTTTATTTTTATTTTTTTGAGATTTTTTTTTCTATCAAGTTAACAACATTGTTCTCTCTTTTTATGTTGATAATTCAGATTGGAATCCTTTATCGAGGCGTCTCCCCTGATATTCTAGTGTTTGATCAGGCGGGATATATACAGGTTAACTGATAATTTATTCCAAGATTCATTATTATTAACTTCTTGGACAAATAGTTGCACTCAGGATTATGAATGTTCATCAAAGTGATAATGAGTTTGTTAATTCACTCTAGCTAGTGGACTTCAGATTCGGGAAGAAATTATCGGGTGATAGTGATGAGAGAACATACACTATATGTGGCATGGCGGATTCTTTGGCTCCTGAAATAATCCAAGGGAAAGGTCATGGCTTTCCTGCTGACTGGTATGTCAACTATATTCAGGTTGTTTAACTACTGAAAATGTAAAAGGGACCCTATGCAAATGATGCTCTATGAAACTGTATCTGAAATTGAAACTACGAAACTGAATTGGATTTTAATGCTGTCCATGTCATCAATATCTGTTTCACTCACTATATTTGCACCACTTATGGTGAAGCACCGTATAAAGAAACAGAAACAAAGCTTCAAGCCACATTTGTATTTAGACTCTTTTACCACCATTTTTATTTGCCTCTTTTCATTTGCCTTGTCATTGCATGCATATGTGTAGGACACTCTTGACTCATGGAATTTGATGCCTGAGCAGTACTGTGACTGTTTTGTGTCAGTAAAAGTCCTGAGAAACCATATCTGGCCATTTTAGATTTTGCTTCACTCATTCTAGTTGTGCAGGTGGGCTTTGGGAACTTTGATCTACTTCATGCTTCAGGGTGAAATGCCTTTTGGATCTTGGAGAGAGAGTGAGCTCACATTCGCAAGAATAGTGAAAGGACAGCTGACTCTTTCACAAAATTTTAGCATTGAAGCCGTTGATCTCGTAACAAAGGTTAAAACAATCATTCCATGAACTCCCTTCTCTTCGTAGTATATATGCACTAGAATTCGAACATGAATGAAAAACATGCTATATTATAGTTACTTGAAGTAGAAGAAAGCGCGAGACTCGGAAGCCAAGGTGGCATGAACTCCATCAAAGCTCATCCTTGGTTCGATGGTATTGATTGGAAAGGATTAGCAGAATGCAGGGTTCCAGTTCCTCATGATATTGTCTCGCGCATAAACTTATACCTCGAAAGCCACCCTGACAAAACAGTGACTACAAAGGATTCCCCAGAACGAGAATTGGAAGAATTGAACACACCAGAATGGCTTGAAGATTGGTAGAATATATATTTCTTTGCTTTTGCTCTCTCTCAATCACGATTTCTCAGCCCACCTATGAGCAATCCCTGGGTAGAGAGGCTCATTTCGACATCAGGGGCAGTGCTGTTCATGATTAAATTGATCGATATCTTGTCCAAGGTAAGTGATTGATTAAATTATTTTCTACATGTTAATTTTGTAAATAGGTAGTAGATATCTAAATGAATGATAACTTCATTATTTTTTCATATTACCTCTCTTGTAAGCTGATTAATTCCTTCAGAAATTATGGAATATAGCTGCTGGATAAACCCCAAGTATTTAATGATGTTTTTGCCATTGAAATATGTAATAATGAAAGTTGTTTTGGATCTGCTGATCTCATGTTATCCATTGCCTAAACGGAGAATTGCAGGAGTGAGCTTCTTGTGAACCTACTGCGTGGATTTAAGATTCGTTCAGTCAGTTTCATACTTTTAATTTGTACGAAAAATATAATTTTAAGTAGAATTATTCAATATGAATTAATATATAGCACTCAATGTATACAGTACACTTGTGTGCACTTAGAATGACTTTTAATTTGATAATTGGTAAAAAGTTTTCGACTGATTTTAATAATAGTGTTGTTAAATACACATAAATACGCACCCCTTTTTAATTTTTTATTTCTTACTTTTACTGTATACACACCCCCTCAAATTCAAAAATATCCTCATAAAATTAGAACAATAAACACCCCTCAAAATGTGAAAAATACACATTCATCATGTTTGTCGATGTATTCAAACAATCCCTTCTTGTTCAAGTAACTTTACCAAACAATTGTAGTTCATTCGTTAACCTCTTAAAATGCATTTGTCACTATAATTTATCTATTCATATTACACGTGAAGTGTTGCCTTTGTAAGGAAGCAGAAAAGAGGTACATTTATGAATTATCCCTTCATGGTGTTGCTCGATAACTTCATAATTAAGAGAGGATCTTCGTCCACCTAACGGGAGTCTCTATTTTCACAAATATCTTATCAAAGTCAAAATATTGATTTTTTTATTTTGGTTTTTATTAGAAGCACAAATGCTATGAAACTTTTTGATGTTGAACGTTTAGTTAAGCGATATTTGTATTTGAACAAATCCCTACGTCAAAATTGATTCGATTTTATGATTTCATTAGTTTAATAAAAAAATGATTGAAATTAGAAAAGAAGCAAAAACCACAAATAAGAAAACTGGGGCAATGAGTTTAAGCGCGATGAAGAACTGAACGTAAAACATGAACAGATTTAAAGAATTGAGATATTTAGGATTTATAAGATTAGATAGGTATTAGATATAATTCAGGGTTTATTGATAAGATAGATATTAGATATAATTTAACTTTAAATATGTAGGGTGTGTATTAAATAAATTAAGGGTAATTTTGACTTTTTATTAATATATTTTTTAATAATATAATAATCGGGATGTGTATTTAATAAAAAGGGGTGTGTATTTAAAATGACCCTTTTAATAATAAAGGTAGAGTCGACGCTTATAAAGACGAATTTACTCAAATTAAATTGTTTTGCTAGCTATGTATGGAAATCCAAACACACTAAATAAATTTATAATTTTTTCATCATAATTTCAAACTTGTTTTTTATTAGACTTCTGCTTGAAAATCACATAATAGCATATAAAAAGTCATGAGCCTCTACGAGTTTAGGGGTAAGGTTAAGGTTTTATTACCTTTAGTAAGGGTTACCGGAGGGTTGCATCAACATTTAACACAATGGTTAATGTTGGAGTATATGGCTTACGTTGAAGGTGTGGTTATAAGCATTTTACTATATTACCCTCATCTAAATATATTATAAAAAATATTTGAGGTAATTTTCAAACTCTGCCCAGAAAACGCAATCTGCAACAAACCATAATCACCACTCCCAAATGAATCAGCCAGTATTCAATATCACAACTCCCAAATGAATCTGCAACAAACAATAATCACCACTCCCAAATGAATAGTATTCAATATCACAACTCCCAAATAAATATGAAGAAACAATAATTAATTAGGTGAAAAATAATCAAAGTTAAAAATTATTATAAATTGAAGCCACCTAAATCAGAGGCCGAAAATTTACAGGGAGCCGGCAGAAGTAGAAGAGAAAGACAGATGGAAGTGATTTGAAATAAAAAATTACAATGATAATGTTTTGATATCTTATCGTCGAACGACGGCGCATTGGAGCTCACTCCAAGGGTAACCCCCGCCGGAATGTTCAATGTTTCCTTATTCTGGGGTTGTACGTCACTGGTTTCGGCCATATGAGGGAGCCGCGCAGAGATGGCGGTTGAAGTAGGCCTCCGCTTCTGCCTCCGCCTAGAGGATCTATAAATTGTCAACCATGAAATTAGAGGCTGAGTTGTTGGTAATGACGATGGATTTGTAGGGGAGAAGAGTGGGGGATACGGGTTTGGACGGCGAGCTGTTGAAGATCGGGGAAGGTGAACCGCCGTGGGACGATGTGGTAGAGAATGAGGAAGGGGTCGAAGGAGATTCAGGTGGTGGTGACAGAGGCGGAATGGGAGGCGGCGGCATCGTCGTTTGGATCTAACACATGACAAGAATCAAATTGAGACATACTGTAGGCATGGTGGATTGTATGCGATGGATGAACTTCAAGTACTACATATTGTAGCCTCTAGTGTTGATTTATCTTCCTTTCGTTTAAGTCCATCTTTTTCTGACTTTTATATGTGGTATTTGTGTCTAAGTCATATTTTTCTTCTAGTTTAAAATACTTAGACTCTACTAGTGTACTTGGGAATCTCAAAAGTCATGACACTTCTGACTGCAGTAGTTGTAAACTTGCAAACTATTCTGCTTTACCATTTAGGAAAAGTGAGTCTATCTCTACTACACTTTTTGATTTGATTCATTCTGATGTTTGGGGACATTCTCCAATTGCCACTAAAGGAGGGCCTCGATATTATGTCTCGTTCATTAATGATTATACTTGCTTGGGGAAGTTGTTCTTACAGTTG